>LR732082.1:3265070-3865070 GCA_902506015.1 Armillaria ostoyae
TCGTCTGGCTATCGCCGTGGAGACTCTGATGCTTGTCCCCGCGCAACAGGACTCGGTCACCACAAATACGATGGATCGTCGAGGGTGGTTTCAGTGAAAGAGCCCAGCTCCAATTGAGAGCGACGAGACGAACGGGAGGAGAAAACCGTGATAGGGCCTCACGAAGACCGTCACGATGCTGGAGCAGATGATTGTTCTTGTCTGCTATGACAACATCGTGCTTGTTGAGCAAGGAAGTGACGTTCTTCAAGAATATTGGGGCGGCCTTTTTGACACGGACATCATCGCTTTGGGTGTGTCCGAATCCAAAGATGTGAGCTAGCGCAACGGCAACTGTTGTTTTGCCTAGGAATTTTTAATAAGTATATCAACGTTAAATACGTCAAAGTTGCACGTACCACAGCCAGGGATTGCCACTGGAACAATGACAGTCTTTCCAAACTGTCTGGTAGTTGGCGAGGCAGGTTGGGACTCTGGTTTGTCCTTGTTAAGCTCCTTCCAGGCCAAGAACCGTTCCCGCGTAGCAATGATTCCTTTTCCCTTTCCAAAGTGGTCAAACTGTTTTCTGTCGCGTTTGATCTCGTTTATGACCCAACGAACGTACTGCTTGGTTTCCGGCCGCTTCATCTTGGATATGGGTAGCGACTTCTCCGATAGTTCACCCTTTTGGCTCAGGAGCATCTTGGTGACCTCTCGCCAATCCCGATACATCATGTAAGGCTCGTCGAATTTGACTTTGAAGAAGAAGGTAGAACCAGCGGCGTATGGAGGAGCAGATCTTGGGCGATCGTTGTTGGGTAGTTCACGGATGTGTGTACGAACGACAAATCCCTCCACTGCTTGACCTTCCCAGTGACCTGCTCTTGAGACCGAGTCGGTGAATGTCCGTACCTCCTCTACGGAATTCAAAGTTGTTGAGAGTGTTTTGATAAAACTCCATTCGTCCGCAAATGCGTCAACGACGTCCTGGGGCATTGTCCTAAATCTTTTGGTGGATTCGTTAATTCCGTGAAGATGAAGACCGGTTAACTCTGGTGGATATGGCAAGACATGTTCTTCGAACGAGTCATCACAGAGCTATTGTCGCGTTCAGATAAGCACATGGATAGTTATATCAAGGAGTATACCTCTGCTATAGCAGTCCAGTTGCTGTCCCACAGCCTCTTTGCAAGATCGGCCTCTGTTCGGTCCTTCTGTGCAAGGTACTTGTTCAACCAGACCTCACCAACCTCTGCATGACTTTTCTCGGAATTTCCGACCTTGCCGATAGAATGCTTAGACGTGATTAGAAGCTTCGAAGGAGTGAGTGCTGCGATGAAGATGATACAGCCGTTCGACTTGAGAGAAAGCAGGTACGGTTCCCTTGTATGTTTCTCCAAGGCATCCCACTGCAACCAGGTATAAGCCCGTATCGTGAGAACAAGCCAAGGATACGTACTGTTGTCCAAGGAACCTCCCCAATGTTGAAGAATTTGTCGTAGCCCCTTGCCACAATCCGATGCCTGTTTTCCGGGAGGTCGACCGAGAAGACACCACGAACAAGAGAAGGAAATGGAGAAGGAACATCGTAGTACTTGTATTCGTTCATTTTCCAACTTCGCACTTTGATTGATGGATCTGCCGGTGCATTATAGACGGTCGATTTTACGAGTTTTGGTTTGCTTTTCGACAGGGAGGCGAGGTCAGAGATGAGCTGGGAATCCTGGTCCTGGGCTTTGGGATTCTGGAATAGATCTTGAGTACTCATGGCGCGACGACCAAAGAGGTTGATTCCCCTGCGGGAGAGACGAGAAATTGAAGAAAACAGTTTGACCGTGACTTTTCAAGCAATATATAATATTGCTGAAGGAGTCAGGATGCATCGGAATGAGTCCAAAAATGCTATTTAAACGGCGATCGCGTGACTCGGTGCCGCGCAACATTCAGAGTCATTTTTCTGATTTTCCCTACAAATTATTCTGATTCATACTGATAACTCACAACTACGACTTTCAAGATAAAAGCCAAATATTATCAGAACGGGCACGATTCGGCGTTCGGCCCGTGTTCCGTTCTAAGAACCACGTGATGATAGCTTGTGAAAAAATTAATTTCGATTATCCGAATTTATTGCATTTTTCAACTCGAGTCATAGCCGTCATTTGGCTCGTCTTCCGCGACGATGAGCTTGCTACGATGCACATCGTCAGCGTACCGACATATACCTCGAATATCTCTCCGATCCTTGCACACTACTATTACTCGTCTTGCCCTCAAAGCAACTAACCCTGTCCGTGCAGTTGCAGCCCCTGCAGTTGGAAATTATTCTCCCAACGATAACGGAAATGCACCCAGTTCCCCCTCAGAAATAGCACGAAAAATATCTGCCAAGGTTCTCCCAAAACTTCCTCGACCCAAAGTCCAGAAGGTGGTGGTGGTTGGTAGCGGAGGTCTAAGCATTGGACAGGCCGGCGAATTCGATTACTCTGGATCTCAAGCATTGAAGGCTCTCAGCGAGGAAGGCATAGACGCTGTCTTAATTAACCCTAACATCGCTACCTGGCAAACGTCCCACCAACTGGCTTCCGAAGTCTACTTTTTGCCCATTACTGCCGACTATGTCGCCTACGTATTGGAAAAGGAACAGCCGGATGGTATCCTTCTCACTTTCGGTGGTCAGAGCGCTCTCAACGTCGGTATTGCTTTGGACAAGATGGGTATTCTTGAACGACTTGGAGTTACAGTCTTAGGGACACCCATCCAGACGCTTGAGGTGTCTGAGGATCGTGATCTTTTCGTACAGGCACTCAAGGGTAAATACAGCCTTCTTTTTTTCCTTTTGCAATACCAATACTAAATCCCAACCAGAAATTGATATTCCCGCGGCTCAATCAACGGCTGTCTCCTCTGTTAATGCAGCTCTTGCGGCAGCAGAAACAATTGGCTATCCCGTCATTTTGCGGTCTGCGTTTACTCTCGGTGGTCTCGGATCTGGTTTTGCTAACAACCCGGACGAATTACGTGATTTATCCGCCAAGAGTCTCAGTTTGAGTCCTCAGGTATTGATTGAACGTAGTATGAAAGGCTGGAAAGAACTCGAGTATGAGGTTGTTCGTGATGGGGCAGATGTACGTTAGGTTCAGTCATTCAAGCCATCCACTCACTTACTAATCGAGTTAGAACACGATCATCTGTTGTAACATGGAAAACTTCGATCCTCTAGGAACACATACCGGAGATTCGATTGTCGTTGCTCCCTCACAGACCCTACCTGATGACGAATACCACATGCTTCGGAGTGCAGCCCTTAAGGTTATCCGTCATCTGGGCGTCGTGGGTGAATGTAACATTCAATATGCTCTTAATCCGACATCCCGAGAGTACTGCGTTATTGAAGTTAATGCGAGGTGAGATTCGCGCCTTTTAATACTCACATCTAGCTAACATAGCGTTCTCAGATTGAGTCGATCAAGGTATCTCTGACTCATTGCCGTGTAAACTATGACTGACGTGAATGCAGTGCTCTGGCATCCAAAGCAACCGGTTATCCTCTTGCTTACACAGCCGCAAAGATCGCTCTTGGTTACACGCTTCCCGAACTTCCTAACGCAGTCACCAAAACGACCACGGCTTGCTTCGAACCGTCCCTCGACTATATTGTCACGAAGATTCCGAAGTGGGATTTGGCTAAATTCTCGTCTCAGGTCAATAGGGAGGTCGGATCGGCCATGAAATCGGTTGGTGAAGTCATGGCGATTGGTCGCACCTTCGAAGAAAGTTTGCAGAAGGCCATCAGACAAGTCGACCCGCGGTGGAAAGGTTTCGAGGTGTACATCTCTCCCGAGAATTTGGATGAGGCCCTGTCAAAACCCACGGACATGAGGCTATTCGTCATTGCATATGCCATGTACAACAAGGGATATACCGTTGACCAGCTCCATGACTTGACCAAAATTGACAAGGTGCGTATCGTTTTCAGACATCTGGCGCATACTAAATTTAGTGCAACAGTGGTTCCTCCACAAGATCGACAACATTGTCCAAACGCACCATGCTCTGAAAGCGGCTGGATCAATTGAATCTATAGACCATGACCTCATGACTCGGGCCAAACGCATGGGCTTCTCAGATTCTCAGATTGCCGACTTGGTCTCATCTACGGAAGATATCGTTCGAAGTGCCAGGAAATCTCTTGGGATCACACCCTTCGTGAAGCGGATTGATACTCTTGCTGCCGAGTTTCCCGCAAACACAAATTATCTCTATACAACGTACAATGCCTCGGAACATGACATCGATTTCGATGAGCACGGAACCATGGTTTTGGGTAGTGGCGTTTATCGAATCGGCAGCAGTGTCGAGTTCGACTGGTGTGCCGTCACCTGTGCCAGGAAACTGAGGGACATGGGCAAAAAGACAGTCATGATCAACTACAATCCTGAGACTGTCTCGACAGATTTCGATGAAGCTGATAGGCTGTATTTTGAGGAGCTTGGATACGAACGTGTCATGGATATCTACGAGCTTGAGCATGCCCAGGGTGTGGTCGTCAGCGTCGGTGGTGAGTTTACGGACAATTTTGCATATGCCAATGCTGACCCGTCTCTTAGGCCAACTTCCGCAGAATATTGCCTTGCGACTCAAACAAAATGGCGTCAATGTTCTCGGAACGGATCCAGAGCAAATTGACAACGCGGAAGATCGTCACAAATTCTCCTCTGTACTTGACAGTATTGATGTCGATCAGCCCGATTGGACTGAAGCTACCTCCTTGGACGCCGCCAAGGCCTTTGCAGCAAAGGTTGGGTATGATTATTTCGTTCTTTCCGGTTGAGAGTGCTTGTTAATGTTGCCCTAGGTACCCTGTCCTTATTCGCCCCTCTTACGTGTTGTCCGGTGCCGCAATGAACGTGGTCTACGAGGAGGCGGCTCTTGAGTACAACCTCTCTGCTGCAGCTTCGGTGTCGCCTCTTCATCCTGTCGTCATTACCAAATTCATCGATGACGCTCAGGAAATTGACGTCGATGCAGTTGCCCACCAGGGTAAACTTCTGGTTCACGCTGTTTCTGAGCACGTCGAGAACGCCGGTGTTCACTCGGGCGATGCGACTCTCGTTCTTCCTCCCTTCTCTCTTACGGAAAAGGATTTGGCCCGCTTGAAGACAATCGCTGAAAAGGTCGCACAAGCTTTCCAGATCTCTGGACCGTTCAACATGCAGATTATCAGAAAAACGGCCGATTCTCCCGATGAGGAAGCAGCACTCAAAGTTATTGAATGCAACCTCCGGGCATCTCGCTCTTTCCCCTTCGTATCCAAAGTTCTTGGCCACAACTTCATCGACACGGCTACCACTGCCATTGTTGGCGAGAATGTTCCTGAACCAGTGGATCTTATGAAAGAAAAGCGCGACTATACCTCTATCAAAGTTGCCCAATTCTCTTGGACTAGATTGGGCGGTGCCGATCCTTTCCTCGGTGTCGGTAAGTAGCCTTTCCTCGTGCTAAATGCGCCTTCAATTGAATTCGTCGATGTAGAAATGGCGAGCACAGGCGAAGTTGCAAGTTTCGGAAAGGACATCCATGAAGCATACTGGGCATCTCTACTCAGTACAACAGGATTCAAAGTTCCCAAGGCCGGATCAGGAGTCCTCATCGGAGGAGATACAACCCGTCCAGAGATGACTACTGTCGCCAAGCAATTGCTTGACCTGGGCTTCAAGCTCTATTGCTCTTCGCCTGTTGTGGAAGAATCCCTCAATGACATTCCATATGTCACGGCCAAACGTATATTCTTCCCTACCAAAGACAAGCGAAAACTGAGGGAGGTCTTCGATGAATACGAAATCCAATGTGTCATCAATTTAGCTAAGTCTCGAGGATTGACATTCACTGATGAAGACTACGTAGCTCGCCGGTAAGTAGTTACATGATTACCAAGGTCTCTAGCTAACCGGCCCTCAGAAACGCCGTTGACTTTGGATTGCCCTTGTTGAACAATGCTCGCACCGCTCAGCTTTTTGTCGAAAGCTTAGCGAAAAAGATACCACATGGTGGCTTGAGGAGTTACGAGGAAGGACGGATACCCAGTGAAGTCAAGTCTTGGCGGGAGTTCGTTGGAAAACGAGCATGATTGCTCGATACCTTGATCTGCAAGGTATATCAAAAGGAACAATGAAGTTCCATGTATTTTTCACCATAGATCTTGTTTTATCTTTAATCCGTATATACACTGACACTCAAGCTGTACGAGCTAAATCCTCAGACGTGCATAACTGGCCCAGATCTAGCTCTTGTCGTTTCGTGCCAGCTCGGAAGTCGTCAGTGTGATCCGCTTCGCGATCGAATGCGAATTTTTTCGCCACGACCGGTTCCATCTTTCCTTCAAGCACATCTGCGACGAGTCGACCAATCACAGGAAGAAACTACGAAGGCGCCCGTCAGTCTATTTGTGTGTGGTGAATAACCGTTGAACTAGCCTTATAGGCATGTCCATTCCCTGCGGTTGCGAAAATCAAAGCACTATCTTTTGGATGAGAGCCGATTACCCAATCTCCATCCTGAGTGTCTGTATACCAGCATAGTCGGGTGCGAAGTAGTGGTTTGTTGGCGAGCTCGGGAAAAACCTCCTTGAATCGAATTCTGAGTTCATTGAGATCGGCCTTTGGAATACGAAGTCCATCTTCCCCATCAGAGACAACTGTACGAGGTGTTGATATTGCGTCTTTGGTATGCGTGTACCCGCGGGAGTGGATAGCCAATTTTACTATATTTTCTGCACTGGGCTACTAGAACGTTAACTTTTCTGTCAAAGAATGAGTGAACGACGCCTACTGGAAAGCAGTAAAATCCTGAATCGAAGTCTAGCACAACAGGGATATCTCGATAGGTTTTAGCCTCTTCTGGTGTAAGTTGCACCATCGTAACACATTGACTAAGACATCGCGTTATGAGGTCGGGATGCCGATTGACGGTAAATTGGGACCCACTCACCCTGTAGCCACAAACTTATCCTGAAGATTAAGCGCAGGAAATGTGGAAGGTGTCCAAGCTCCAGTAGCTACAATAGTAAACTTGGACCTGAAGGAAGATCCATCCTTGCATTGTACGCCTACAGTCTTATCGTCCTCCCTTAAGAGCTCGCTAACAGTCTTGCCAGGAAGAACCTTTCCTCCCAGTTGGATAACCTTTGCAGTCAAAGCAGACACACCATTCGCTGCATGAGCCCATCCGCCGTCTAAGTTTAGGTATCCAGTGATCTTATCAAAGGACCCTACCTTGACGCCATCTAGGAAGATACCTCGAATAGCATCAGCGTTCTCTAGTCTCTTCAAGCGCAGGCCAAGTGTTACATCGCTTTTATACGATTGCTCTGCGTAGGAATTTGCGGAACCAAGAACAAGCACGCCCGATCTAATCGAAGTCGTAAGTGGATTCTTTTGGTAGAGAGCATGATAGATTGATTACTCTTGATAACTGTCTCCGAATAATTCTCGGTTCTTCCACGACTGAATGGCATCATGAGCCAACTTTGCATAGAAAGGGTCATCGTAGGACGTTCGCACAACTGTGAACAAGTTAATCTGAGGATCGGGAATAACTGGAAAAGTTTCTTACTCCTATTGAAGTCATTACTCGTTCCATCGGCCGGGGGCAATGTCTCTGCCCTTTCAAGAACGGTTACGTCGGTGAATCCTCTGGTCAAAAGGTGATATGCCGTGGAGATGCCAAAGACCCCCGCGCCGATAATTAAGACACTGTCGTTTACCTGCGCCATGTTATTGAGGTGCGATACGAAGTTCAGGATATTCTATCAGCCGTGACCCCGGGTTCCCGGTCCATTGCTGACAGCGTGTTCCGTACGTTCCGTTTTCTGTCTGTGGGATCCAATTTCATCGTTCACTGAGAGCTGAGAACGCGCATGGATTTGTCATGTAGGTCCTTCTCTTCCAGAAGAGTAGACAAAGGTCGAGGATAACCCGATTGGAGAAACTCTCGGAGGCTTTTGATTGGCTGGAGGAGCTTGGCCCCTATACGCGTCATTGACGCGCGCTTTCGCGCATAGTACCCAGGTCGGACTCCATTAAGGCTTTTAAGAGGATTGGCTCAGCTCCAGTCTCACGCGTAGACGAATTACACTCTTACCCATTTCAAGGTTCGGATCAGAGATATGGCGGGCTAAAGGGCAGCCTGACGGGTCGGACAAGAAGAGCCACTTCCAGATGACGGCGGTGACGACGAGAACGAGGGATGACAAACTCCAAGGCTCTACCAACTTCTGGGATACGAAATGCTTTCGTAGATGACTCCTGTGAGATATACCGACGTGCGAGACAGATCCTTTCGGTGGGTGGGCATGTTTCTGCAATATTTGCTGGTACATCGCCACTTGGAATGAACTTGCGGGGTAATGGATGTTGATAGTATTAAAGCAAGGTTGTACCAAACCAGATATTTGAATCGTCACATTATTGTAGGGCAGGAGCATTCAGGTTTGCAGTTTTGACGGCCAAGAAGGATGGAAAGGCGTGAACATAACAAGCGACGTAATATCTGTACACTGGTTTCGTGACGGGAACAATATTCACCAACCTTGCACCAATGTGGAGCTTTTGAATGTACCTGCCGACCTAGCGGTCCCGCAGTGCGTGTGCGCACGCTACAACTTACGCTACGGTCTGGTCCAGGGCGTATCGTGCACAGAATCATGGAAAAACATTGGATGAGAAGCTCTACCCAGCAGTACACGAAACCCTCAGGAAGTGCTTACACTTGGACCTAGCTTGCTTGTTAGCTGACGTTTGTTTCGCGTTGATACTATGGGCGTATAATTAATTGGGGGTCTCGCTAATTCACCTACCGCCAAAAACCAGGGTATTTTACCCTCGGAACCACGGTCCCGCAGGAGGATCCGATGTGATATTTAGCACAGGTTGCGACAAAGAAAGCCAAGACGGAAACAGTTCCGAGTCGCAGCGCGCTGATGAGTCATGACGCAGACAACCAATGGGGGACATTGCACAACAAGAACAATTAGCCCTGATTCCATCTATGGTCATTCGCGCACCGCCGATCGCTATATATGGTCTTTCCACACCTCATTGTCTCTGACGAGTCCCTGGCCTGGAGGGCCCTCGGGCTGCGCAACCCTCCCTGCGATAAAATTTAGGGCACAATCACTAGGACTGCGCCGCTTTTTGTCATTTCATTTACGAAGAAATATTAGCCACTGGACAGTCACAATGCGGCCGACTACTACAAGGGGATTTGTGGACTTTGTCCTGGTCCAATAAATAGCTGCTGTTCTCGGAAATTGTGCCTACCCTAGCCTACTCTTTGACACTCACTCACTTGCATCTACTCTGCACACACGGCGCTTCGACTCTAGCTAGTTCAGTGCCCACCACAGTCCCTACACAAGTTCACCTCGATCACCTCGATCTCAGTCTCTCAACTTATCCTCTCGTCTCCTCTCAACGCCACCAACCTCAATCAAAATGTTCTCTGTCGTCACTCTTATCGTCGCCTTCTTCGCATGCCTCCAATCCTTAGTTCTCTCTGCGCCCATTCCTTCGCAAGGGGTCCAGAAACGCGCAACTGGCCAGGTGAGCTCTAGTCTCCTAATGAAATTCCAGTCGATTTAATATTCCCTTCAATAGGCCACCTACTTCTATCGTTAGTACCGTTGAATTATTGTTTTTTCACCGTTTGATCAGATCTTTATCTCGTCTTGTAGTCGGTGTTGGCAATTGCGGTGAAGACGATACTGGCAAAGACAGCGAATTCATTGTTGCTCTAGACTCCACTACCTACGGCAGCGGCGAATACTGTAACACCGTGCGTACCTTTTTTGATTCATCAAGTTACCGGATCGATTAAATTTTATAATAGTATGTCTCCATTACAGATACTACTACTGGAGAAACCCAGAAAGGTCTTGTAAGAGACTCGTGCCCTTCGTGCGGTGTTGGCAGCATTGGTATGCCTTTCTTTTATTTTCTAAAACTTTTTACCGACGTTCATGTAGACATGTCAACTGGACTTTTCACAGCCTTGCACGGCAGCACCGACGCTGGCGTCTTCGCAATTTCCTGGGAATTTGCGTCCGACGACTCAAGCTCATAAATAGCTGACTCTCTCATGTCGTCCTATATACCCCATTTCCATACTCGTAGAAGTTTTTAATTGTCATCGGCAGGAAGAAATCTGGCATTTCTGTTCTGTTTATATCGTTCATGGACTGCTTTAGGAGCGTCTTATTAGTGTCGCCCTAATCCTACTTCCAATCGGTTTGATTTTTACGGACCTTTGTTGCGAAAGTGACCTTCCCATTGTTATTGTTATTTGTTCGGCCTGCATGTGAATCATCGTGGCACTTTGATTGAAGCGATATTCCAAAAGGGGTCAGCGCCCATACAACTCGGACGTTTTTATCCTACAATGTGCAGCCCGACATTCCCAGGGCAAAGAAGGCGAAG
Organism: Armillaria ostoyae; assembly: GCA_902506015.1. Taxonomy (NCBI): domain Eukaryota; kingdom Fungi; phylum Basidiomycota; class Agaricomycetes; order Agaricales; family Physalacriaceae; genus Armillaria; species Armillaria ostoyae. Next base: position 3,275,525 of record LR732082.1, read on the forward strand.
AACGAGTTGATGGTTTCGCTCATTGTCTTCGGACACATTATCATTACTCAGCCACTGGCAACTGTATCCAAAGACAATTTCAGCGTTGGACAACAATAAGGGCCAGCTCCCATGCCACCTTTACGTGCATTGTATAAAACAGACCCGTCGAACATTTCAACAGCACAACACCCCCACATCTGATTCCGCGGAACCAAATACCTACTGATTCAACCATGTACCATTCAGGTCGCAATCACCAGCGTCGCCCGCCATACCAGTCTCACCCACCAAATCGGGCCCGTCCACCAACTCCGTCTCGCCCACATCACTCCCGCGAACAAAAGGAAATCTTCCCCATTCTCAGTCTTCCAATGGAGCTCTTCCTCGAGATCATCGCTTACGCCGCGTCTCCAAAATTCGATGACGACAATGCGGTGAAACCATCGTACAGCGCAGCTATAGCATTAGCACGCGTGTCCTATTTGATGTACCAACACACGATGCCCCATCTCCTACACACCGTCATACTCAATTCCGAAACAGATATGGCGTTGTTCGCGCGTGCCGTTCGTTACCAGCACCAGCGTCAAGGACGCCTTAGACTTGATTACCCATCCCTGGTTCGACGATTCTGGTGCTCCGGGTCGTATGAAGCTATCATCGACCGGAACAATTACATCGATTATTCCTCCCTGTACCAAGTCATCTCCCGTGCAGAGTCCATCGGCATGCCCTTTTACGGGATGCATTTGCTGTACAATGGCCTTGCTAGCGACGGTGCCAATCCGGACAAGGATTGGAAGTGCCAACGCGTAGCTTTTGAGGGACGGTTTATAAGATGGAAGCCAATAACGTCCTCCCACGAAGGGCCTGCGTTCTTGAAGAAGATCACCCATCTGTGCATGTGGGTGCCCTATCACGATCTGTCCTCTACTTCTCTGGAGGAATACCCAGTCGCGGCATGGGTGGAGGATATCCCATTCCACATGATGACCAAACTTCGACAATTTTCTTTTCCGCTTTTGGTAGATAGAAGGCGGCATGAGGGGCCGAGGAGCATTAGGTACCCAACGATGGTTGTGTACTGCGCACCCTATGGAAAGGTGTTCGATCCCGTCACATTTAAGAGCTGGGCCACCAGTCCAGGATTCCAGACTTACGGACGGCGAGTGGAGCTCCAGAAAATGCCCCAATTAGCGCCATCTGACCCCGGTGATTGGACTGCCGGCTACGTTTTGGACGAGACTGAACGGGTTTGGAAGGAAGTCGACAAGATACTGGAAGGAAGACGTTGAGAACAGATGGACAAGGTTGATAAATAGTACCACAAACGCGGTAAATAGTTCCTTGCTAGTGGCGAAAGCGATAATAAATCGGTTGTTATTAGTAACTATATGTGCGGGTAGCTGCCCAACGGTAAAAATGTTTGTTGTACAGTATAGCGTGCGTTGAAAACATTGTGCGGACAGATGCGGAATAGATGAAAGAAACCTAAGCAGATACACAACATGAGCAAGGAGAACGATAGACGTAGTAAAATGCAATAACGTGTCAGATGAGATAGCTTGGTGAAAATGGGCACTGTTAAGAATTGAGGTTTTGTAGCTTCATCCACTCTTTGTCGTTCGCGTTGAAATCGACACCTTTATGCTTCCACCACTGCCTTGCGTTTTCTCCACCTCCAATAGCATCTTCCAAGGCCTCCTCGATATCACACATGCGATACTGGATGGGAAGACCCGACTTGTTCCACCACTCTAAAACCTCGGGTCTGTTGTGACGTGTGGCTCCTGTGAGCGCGTCTTGGTCGAATATTAACGGCAAGCCGCTTCCAAGCCACCACTCCAGTACTTCGACCTTTCCGTGACAACTGGCATGTTGAAGGGCATGTCGGTCGTATTTGGGATCCAGCTGGGACGTAGCCCACCATTCCAGAACCTCCACATGCCCAGCAGTACTGGCCATATCCATTACACGACCGATCTTGAGAGGCAGTTTATGACGCTCATGCTGCTCTTTCCACCACTGAAGCACCGCAATCTGATTCTTTGAACTCGCATACTCCAGTGCGGCCTCGGTATATTCCATGTGATGGCCGCAATGCATCCACCAATCCAAGGAAGCAATTTGTCCGTTTCGAGATGCCCCGTCAATGGCATCTGCAATGGACCCCGGTTTGGGTGGGGGCACGAGATCAGGGTGGTGCTCAAAGCCGTGCTTCCACCAGGAGAGGATGTTTATTCGCCCATGACGTGATGCTTTGACCGGGATGAGGTCACCTTTGAAGATGGAGAGAAAGATGCCGTGGTGATGAGACAGGAAGAATTCGAGGACATGGACGTAGCCAAATCGCACAGCCAGGTCTGCACCAATCTTGGTTGGCGGATTAACGGTGGGGTCGACGGCCCGGATAAGAGGAAGAGAGCCGGTTATCATAGCGTGGTCGGTGCATGACGCCCGAGACCACTCCAGCGGCCGTGGAATGGATGTGGGCACTCCGACAGCTCTGGAAAGCTCCCAGTCGCCGACATGGTCCATAATGTCGGCCAAAATCTCTACTGGAAGATCTGGTATCCCGGACGTACGATGCCTTTTCGGTGGATGAGGAAATAGCAGGGATGCTGAGCTGGGCGACGACGATATAGTGCCAGAGGCATTTGGAAAGTGGTACAGGTGAAAGTCGTGGTTGGTGAGGCGAGAGGCGAGCTCATCGTCGGAGCCAGAGGTGGGCAGATTTCGTAGCTTGAGGAAAAGAACAAGTTCTGGATGGGTGAGTCTGCGGTAAGCTTGATGTACTGTGTTCAGAGGCGATTCTACGGTCTGCAAAAAGATAATTAGACGATAACAAAAGATATACGAATCATTGCTGGCGCACCGCCATAAGATTCTTCAAGTACTACACAGAGACAAAACGAAGAAACAAGAAACGAGGCAAACTCCACATGTAGAAATGTTACGTAATCAATACGGCCGTCAATCCTCCAGCAACCATGCATTTCTCCTCCCTTCTAGAATTTCTTCATCTGGAATTTTTCAAAATAAATTTTCAGTAAGAGCTGCAAGAGCCGGCTCGCCCACCTAGGTCATAATGCGCAATTTCGACATGTGCATCACAAGCTCTTCAAACGCTTCCAAGTCTACTTCAACGTATTTTTCTTCTTCATCCGGACCCCCTGGAAAAACAGCATGGAGGTACAGTGGCGTAGTGGCATTCAGCAGCCCGAATTTGCTTTTGATGTATATGAATGCGTTCTGCAGCACGGTTACGGTGGAGTCGAAGAAAGGGACAGCAGGTTCGAATACTTACGCGACCAGTCATGCTCGCCATTTTTTTCTTCCCGAATGCCATCGTGCGATTCCCAAATGTAACCATGATAGGCGCCCCCTGCGTATTCGCACTCGATGCTGCCATGAATGCCTGGAGGCATTGCCCTACTCCCGCTGCAAACACATTGTTGGATGATACCAGCAGTTCCGCCATTTCTCGGACAACCATCGGGGCGGTGTAGGATGATGGAGATGCTACGGGCCTTGGCTTCGAGTTGTTCCTCAGTCAAGTGATGATTTATCGCTGATTAGAAGGGACATTCAATATCGTGTCCATTTTTGGGTCGCGCCACCTCTGGCTTGGCTGGCCTTTTTCGACTGTTGTATTCACTCTGTACCTCAGCTGGTTTTTTTTAACTGATGCTAAGACACGGTGTATAAAATTTTTTGACATCGCTAATTCAAGAATTATAGTGACAATGTACTAATTTGTGTACCATCATGCTATGCGATACGGGAGTCCTGCGGTATACCTAGGGACACATATAAGAAAGCCTACTCACGAGGGACGAGTACACACCGATATAGTCAAGGAACCGATTCAAATTCACACGGAGGTCTGTATCGCTCTCCAGCCCATAGTCATGAAGCAATTCCCGAACCATTTTCACTACAGGACGTCAGCACTCGCCGTTATAGGATCAGTCAAATGCCGCTTACAATCATAGGCGAACAGCGAAGTTAGATCTGCCGGATAGACCTTACTGCGTTCCCCGTCTTTCTTTAGCAACGGCTCAAGTTTGTCATTCATATGTTCTAATGTAATCGCCGCATTGGCTATACGCGCTTTGCTGTTACCCGGTATCAGGGTTGTACCGTCAAGATTACGCACGACTCACGAATTGGTCAACGAGACTTGGACCTCGGATAATCTTTCTTTGGTTTCCTCTTTTTGCTTGGGCAAAGGAATGGCAATGTGTTTCTCGATCTGCTTGTCGACCTGGATTTTAGCCTCCTTCTCGATTACGCCCTTGATCTCGCTTGTGATATGGGGCCTGTGGCACAATGAGATTTTCGGACAATCCTAACAAGGACGCCGCACCTTAGAGAGTCCAAAATTTCTCTTTTGAGCTCTTCATGCACCCTATTCTTGACGTGACCCACTTCTTCCTTTTCTCGTGCACTGTTTGCCTTCACTGCCGCGCGTAAGTCTTCGATTTCCTTCAGGATGCCTTCCTATATAGAGTTGTCGTTATCAGGAAGATCTGAAATACTCGCTGGTTTTATTCGACGCACGATACTCGGTGATACTTCATTGACTTTGCCCAATCCTGTGGCGAAATTATCTAATGATACACCACTAAGAACGAAGGGAGTTTGAGTGCTTTCCGTCCAATACACGAAACGAATTGAACACACGTCGCCTTCGTTTTATCCGCCAACTCGTTGACGGCAGTCTTGATAGAGGCAGGTTGCGTCGATTGCATGATTGATAAAGACGAAGAGGGATCAAAGCGAAGTTGTCTCGTCTGGGCTCTTTAGGCTTTGTATTCAGCCTCAAGGCGACCATGAGGCAAATCTCGGCGCCTAAGTACTTCTTTGGCATCCTTATGTATCAAAAAGGCAATTGAGAGCGCTAGCTGGTCACTGAATGCCTCTTATTACAACTTCTACGTTCTCATCTCCGGGACAAGATCTTTTCCCATCCCATGTACGAGATAATCTCTAATGTTCGTCAAAGCACGTACTTCCATTTTCCGTTGTGTGTCTCTCGTTTCTGTGCCCATATGAGGTAGGAGCGTGATATTTGGGAATTCCAGAAGGCGGGGGTTGACGTGGGGCTCGTTGGGTAAAACGTCAAGACCGACGGAACCCAGCTGGACATATGATAAGGAAGTAGATATGGGACTTATATTTAAAACACGTACATGACCATCCTCTAGAGCACGAATCAAAGCATCTGGATTCATCTTCAGCGTCGCAATTTCGTTTTAGGGTCTGTGAATATCGTACCTTCATCAATGACTCCTCCACGAGCCGTATTGACGATAATCGAGCCCCTCTTCATTGTTCTAATCCATTTCTCTCCTACGATGCCTGTAGTGCTGGCGTTGAGAGGGATACTAATGTTCAAAACATCGGCTTGTTTGAGCATCTCTTCGACATCCTCAAAGTATTCGCAGTACTCCGGAGCACCCTCCGCTTTGCGTCTATTATGATATATGACGCGCATGGGGAAAGCATGCACGAGCTCAGCAATACGCAGCCCGATACCACCAAGCCCCAGAATAGCCAGTGTCTTCCCCGTGAGGTCACGCGACACAGCAGCATTTCCAGCAGGCTTCCACTTCAGATCACGCAAAGAACGCTCTGCATTGGAGTATTGCCGCATTGCAGAAATAATTAGGTACAGAGCTGTCGTAGCTGTGGCGTCGTCCACTGCGGCTGGCGTGTTGGAGAGGTAGATACCTAGCAACCATTTTGAGTCAACCAAGAATAACACGATCAATATTCAGACGATACCTTTGGCCTTGAGTGCCTCGACGTCTACCGAATCATAGCCTGCGCTACTCGTCGCTACCCATTTGAGAGTCGGAGGGAAATGATCGATGAGCTCCTTGTCAAATTGCCGAAAGAATACCACATGAGATCTGAAGATGGCAACAATCTCGCCGTATTTCCCGCCTGGAGAGAGTTCCTTGATGAAACTAGATTTATCCAGGCTTTTGTCTAATATCTTTGGAAAGGTCACAAATTGGATTTTGGGATTTATTGGTTGAGTCTGACCGTAACATCGGCAATACCATCGAATAGGTCCTTTACTTCCTCGTGAGCCCATTTAATCTCTACATTTCCGGGTTGATTGTTAGCGACTCCTGGCTGAAAGATAGGGAAACTCACCGCTGAGAAGAACCTTAGGTGCCATAGCAGCGTCTAGACCAAAACCTACGTCAGTGTCGAGTGCGGGGTATTAAGTATCGCTTCGGCGGAGTGATCTTGTTGATAAGCATTCCCAAAATATTTCCAATTGCATTCTGAGTGCTCGGGCCGGCTTACCTCGCCGCGGCGAAACACTCTACCTGTTCGCAACATCGCAACATGAGATACCTTCAGTGCGTTCCATGAGACGGTACCACCTTGTAAGGCACTGTTTAGAAGGCCTGTATGAGTGGCATGACAGACTACTGGGCTCCGGCGACGTACTTGCGCGTCCATAACTATTCCACTACTAGTAGTACACTCTATATCCGGCATTCTATTCGATCGATGGCTCCAGATCCAAGTTGGATAAACATCATGAGCAAGGTGATTCTCTATGATACCGGTTCATCACATACGTGTCCATCTTCCTGGGCACAATCGTGGCATCTTCCGGTGATCCATGAGTCTTCGAGTTCTCAAACTATTCAGAGAGTCATACCTTCATCGAGAACCTTCCCTCGTGTTAACAACAATGGCGTCCTTCACCGTCCTAACAGCCTCCAACAACACCCTCGGTATTCTTGTTTAGAGGTATACTGACGATTAGAACGTCGACGGCTGGTTTCAGCATCTCGACATCTCCGAGGTATTCACAGTTATCGAATATGATAGACGGCGCTATAGGAAAAGTTTGAGAGTTCTGCAAGGCACAAGCCAATGCGCTCAGTCCTAGGATGGCAAGGGTGTTCCCACGAGGTCGCGAAATAGCTGCGGTCCCAACTGGTTTCCACTCAAGGTCGAGAACGTTCTGCGACAGAGCACTGTCGCATTATGGTGGCAATCAAGTACATGTATAGAGCTGTCGTCGCCTTCGCGTCATCCACAACTGAGGGCATATTGGAGAGACGATGACCAGGCGTTACTTGAGGACAGAGATAACAATAACAACCTTTCGCTCGGAGGATCTGAACGTCGACCATCTGAGTTCTTTGTAGATACACACGTCATCATTGTATTTTCTGCCATGTGAGAGCGACATATTGGTTGGACGATTACTTAGGGGAATCTAGTTGCTGTAAGTTCGGTCTGAGTCATCATGAAGATCACTTCGACGCACTGAAATGTACGCCACGGCCGTCTCTACAGCGGACCATGTCGTGTGATATGATGATGATGATGATGATGATGATCCGGTTGTGCCCAAGGAATAGACCCTATTGTAGGCCGTCAATGGTCTAGATGAGACACATGTTGCGAGGCGCACGTACCGCATATGAGTACTTTCGGCGTCCATGAGGCTCGCCGATTTCATTCCAAGTTGGTATTACCAATGTGAAATGTCGCTGTAAGAGGGTAAACGGAAGCGGACGAGCGCGTTGAAAGGGCGCCCTTGATGTGAAAAAGACGGAGGACAACTATTTTCAAATAGAATCTGAGCCAGTGATTAGGAGAGGTCATATGTCCGTGTTTTCTGACGAGAGAAGTAGTACAGGTTCGCGAGTCGCAGTAGCAACCTGTACGTATGTCAAACTACAATGAAATGATCTAAATGAATATCAGGTCAAATGGTCCGTGGCTGAAACGTTACGCGCACTTGTGAAAAAAGTTTTGATACACTTCTGACGTTTTTACATGCTTGCTGCACATTGTATCCCCACGTAGTGTTCAGCAATCCATTTTCATGGTAGGCTACAAGATACCTGAACAGAATGTCAGTAACGCTAGTAGAAATGAGACGCCTAACCTACTTCAAACATGTTTCCTCTTTGAAGTCGCTATATAACTTTCTGTTGGACTTGCGCTATCCAGTAAAGTAAGTGATATTCACGTCAAGGAGATATTCGATGACCGACCTCATTCTTGCGGATAGCCTCTTCGTACGCATGGTTTTGGTGAATCAGGAAATGATCTGCTAGGACGTAAAAGGAGATTCCGGAGAGATACATTTCGTACAAGCAGGCAGCCTTGTTACCACCGTACCCGACGAAACGCTCGTCGCACCTGCGTAAACAACATGAAATCAGAACTTCATATCACTCGGGGTATGAATGAGAGAACCAGGGAGGGCCGTCAGCTTTGAATATCACATAAGGCTCATACGCGGATTGGTACCCTGTCACCTGGTATACTTCTCCAGGGGAAGCGGCGTAGAACCTTTCATAGTCAGTGCTATTATGTCCTGGTGCCCAAGACGCGTGGAACATGTCAATTTGTTTTGTTTCGACAAGGGCTTTGAGTGCCTGCGGGCTGAAAATAAGATCGTGAAACCAAACGTGCCAACTGGTTAACCGACCTCTTTCGTTTTCGGAAAAGTCAAATAATCCGCGCCTTCCTCATGTGTAGTGTATTCAAATGCAGGGATCACGAGTGCTGCGCGTCCTTCTCTCAGTTTTTCCATGATGGGTTTGCTATTTCTGATAGCCGTACGAAAGTCTGTGCAGAGGTAAAAGTCGATGTCGAGCATCATAATGAAGTCTGTGCGAGCAAAGAGACGCGCGATATTTCTCCATGTGTTGAACTGGCGGTCAAAGAAGTCGACAACCAAGTGTACATCGACGAAACGCGACATTTGTGGTGACGATGTGTAGAGTGTTTCAAGGGAATCCAGAAGGTCAAGAATATGGGTCGTGTCATTGTTGACGTGTATAGTCACTGAGATGGGACCTAAGGAGACAGTGTGGCAGCAATGGCGTGGGCGCGACAAATTCCGTACCTCGGTATCTCTCGACTAGGCGCGCAAAGACTTGAAACCTATTGCTCGTGATAATCGTCGTGATTGTGATGTCCTCTCGGTCAAAGTTACCCGAAGCTCGATAAAAGAAGGGAACAATTTTGCTGGGGTGAAGAGAGCTTGAGAAAGCTTTGGAGAGGAAAAGGTCTTCATCCACTGCATAGGCGTGAGCCGGACGGTCCGAAATTACGTTAGAAGTTTTCCAAGAGAGAGACGTCTTGTCCGGTGATTCCAAGAACAGAGTCCAGTTTTTGAATCGCGGCTTTACAGTAATCGTCTCTTCCGTGCTGTCAAGAAAGGTCCAAGAAACTGCTGATGAAACGCGACGTTGAAGAGGGTCGATTACGAAGTATATCGTCGTGTAAAAAACGGCGGCCACAGTATAGAAAAAGAGAAGTATTTGCAAGAGCTCAAGGAGCCGATAAAACGTGTTTCTAAAGGACATCCTGAAGGGCAGATGGCGGTCGCTGTTCAAGGTGTATATTGCATGATATAAATTAATTAAATAATGACAGGCCCCCCTTGACTAAACCAAGGGCGCCAGTAGCGGCGGCATCGTCGACAAACTCTACATGAGCAAATGTATGCCCCTGCGCAGAAAGATGGTTCAAGACCATGTTCCTGTATCCCTCCACGCCGACAAGCGACCCTCCAAAACAGATGGCGGCTTCCTGCGCTCTGACGAGGCGTGGCGCGGCGTCACTTCTCTCGCCCAACAGGACAGCAATATGGGATGCAAGAATGCTTGAACAAGTCTGAAGAACGTCGACGGCAAGGGCATCATGGTCCTCAAAAGCACACTTGAACACGAGGGGCGCGAGGGACGACAGTCGCTTCTCTCGAGGCATGAGACGATGAGCTGCAGCGTCGGGCGATGCCACAGGAGGTACGTGAACCTCTGTCAAAAGGTCCAGGACGCCCTCGATGCCGAACGACTCCAGTACTCGTTGCTTGAGGGTGCTCTCCCTGGCAGGCGTACTCAGAACAGACGCGCTGTCGTGCTCAATCAAGAGCCGGCGTACCGTCTCCCTTCCAACATGAAAGCCGCCACCTTCATCACCCAGGATCCATCCCCATCCACCAATCCTGCCCAGCTCCTCTAATTGGCCCTCAGCTGTCTCTCGGAACGTCACCACATTTGATCCAGTACCACCGATAACCGTGACGGCGTACGACACATCAGGATGCATACGGATAGGTGCTGCAAGGAGGTGTGTGTCATTGGCCACCATGAGCCTTGGGCCCAGCGGGATACCAAGCAGAGTCGAAAGGGCAGGAGAGATGGCATCTACGGCGGCAGGCGAGTCTATTCCGGATATTCCAAACCATGCTGCTGTGAAGGGACTGGGCGAAACCGGCAACGATACCGGCTCTACAGAGGGGCCCTTGAGTGCGTCTGTCACGGCTGTACGAATAGCAGCGATAACTGCTTCCAGAGAATGATAGGCAAAATTAGACGGTCCTCCGGGCGCGCGCCCCACGATCTCTCCAGAAGCGTTGCATATCACTGCCGACGTCTTCGAGCCGCCGCAATCGCAGCAGAGATACAAGGACATGGTGGTCGACTGTTAACTGGTATCTTATGCTCATCTCGAGCAGCCTAGTCTGCAGGCAAGGACGTTTACCAAGCAGGACTAATACGGCAGTTATCGATATCGATATTGCCATATGGTCGACTGTTAGTGGAATACCTCTCTCTGCACTCCACGAGGCACCTGCACTCTTGCAAATCTGGGGTAATTTGGAAAAATGTGTCGGCAAACCTCTCCACGGGATCGTTCCGAAACCACATACCTGTCAGGTCCGGTACTAAATAGAGGGGCCACGATCACTTTGCAAATTTCCTACCTTTTTCGCCTCTTTTCGCCCGCTTCTCCACATCTCCTGTTCGAAATTCTGCATCTTTTCTCTTCCGTTACGGCCCTCCAGGAAGGTATCACATTACCCGATCACGAAGTTGGATGATCGACATACAGTGTATTGAGTTGGCTCCTGTAACTGCGGGTCCGGAAGCAATATCACGTTCCCCGATTTTTCATTTGAGACTCTAAAGGGGTAGTACTCATTCAGTTTATAAGCCTGGAAATTTACCTGCTGTTCCCCCGCCACGTCTTCTTACTTGGGACAGTCACTCCTTTACCCGTTTTCTCTCATGGCGATCGACGTTGGCTTCAAGACCGAAACAGAGTGAGTATAGAAGGATCCAGCTTCGTACATTACTTGCTCACACTTTTTACAGGTTCGAACCACTGAAAGTCACTAGAGGTGACCTCATTCTTGGCTCCATTGTCTTTGGCTTCTTCGTATGTCTATCGTAAGGATCTCCTCGAACATCTCTGTTAACGTATTTTGTTGGACAGTTTGGCTTCGCTATCAACGTAGCATGGAGCGCAATACGGGAGACGAGGCGGGCCAGAAGGGTGCGACTATATCCATTACCTCTCACCTCATCTCACATTCACCCTTACCCACAGTTTTCCGCGTATATCTTCATGATCTGGCTTGAAATTGCTGCGTGAGTACTTTTTCCTTTTAATTTGCCCCTATGAAAAAACACTCATCAACGTCATTCAGCGATCTTGGTTTTGCCGTGCGTGTTCAATTAAAAGACGACCCTTAGAATGTGCTAAAACCAAAGTGTAATTCAGATCACTGCATGGGGCTACCTGTACGTTTTTTTCATATCAACGATTATCTCCTGCCGCTAACTTGCGTTTCAGCTCAGGACACTTCCCCCCTGGTATCGGCGTCTTCCTAATGGTCATCATCTGCTGGATATGTCAAGTACGCCACTAACTTTTTACCCTGCGTTTGCGACGTACAAGCTGACCCTTACTCAGGTTCAATGCCTCATGTTGATTATTGTAAACCGGCTCTGTATCTTGTATTCCGAGCCGAGGCAAAGAGTGGGTGTTTTATATCAGAAGCTTTACTCATAACTAAAATTTCTCAGTTGATTCTCAAAGCAACCGTTGCAGGAATCGTCGGCTGCATCTCTATCGCCACTGGCTGCATATGTGAGTATGCTGATTCCCGTATGTGGCTGCGACTCATCGTTTTCAGGGATCCCGGCCCAGCTACAGATCAGCCACAGATACATTTGGGTACGTTCCGCGTAAGATACTGCTACGCTTGTGCTGATACATATATCCAGCTCAACCATTGGTGGGATCGTGTTGAGAAGAGTATTTACCTACGTATGCCATTTATCTCTTTGCCTTCGTCGATTTTTGACTGATAAATGTCGGTTAGTTTTGGATTTGTCCCTCAACATCCTGTTTATCCGGATGGTAAAAACGCGACTGGTCAAACACGGTCTGAAAAAGTATGACAAGGTCATGCGGTACGTCGTCCTAGCCTTCTTTATACGTGGGAAGAAACTCACACTAGGCATTAGGTTCAATGAATACATCATCATCGTTTCCATTGGTATGGACATACTGCTTTTAGGAACAACATTCCTTCGAAATACGTTTGTATACTGTCAAGTGAGTGCTTCGGAGGCTCTCGATACCCCTCGCTAACATCCATCTAGTTCCACCCTGTGGTATATATTGTAAAGCTCCAGATTGAGATGACTATGTCTCGTATGTTTCTTCTCTTGACGTCTCCGCCCACGAACGATTCTCACATCTATCAAGGTCTCTTGATTAAGGTCGCTCGGTCGACCGGTATCAACGTGTATAACGAAGAAAAAGGTGGAATTACATCCGACAGTCTCAGCGGAAACAAAACGACGAATCACGGCGGAGTGTACGTGCTCAGAGTTTCTTCCCAACACGAAATTCCGACTGACTGTTTATTCAGTGCTGTTCAAATTCAGACACAAGTATTCACTCACGCTGAAGGGCCAGATGAGTACGGTACGTACCCACTTTTCGTACGATATACGTGTTCTCATAACGTCGTGCAGAGCTTGATAGACGGGACGTCAAAGACCAGACACTGCAATTGCAGGAGGCCGAATCCGTCAACTCCAGCGGCGAAATCATCAAAGTCTCACCAGTTTAGATGCCTTAGTAGAACTAATATTATTCAATACCCCAGATATACTTTCTTGCGGGGGTATATGTAATTTACACCCTTTCCGCTGTAGTACACACACACTTTTCAGAATGCATTCTGACTTCAATCATATTTACCTGTGAAGATAGCAATCGAAGGTTGGCGTTGAGCGGTATCTTGCAAACTGCCTGCTTACACGAAGATATGAAGAAACTAAAGCCAGCATCGCACCTACCTCAGCTACCACGACCAAGCTCCGCCGTGTCACTCAGTCCTGCAGGAGCCGACATGCCGCACACATACCGCGGTCGGCCCGACCTACCGGTCCTGCCCTCAAGTTTGAGATTTATAAGAAAGTCAACCCTGAAAATTTTTTCTCTTCAGTGCGGCGACACGGCCATGTCGTTTCCCTATGTTGCTCATGACTGCTCATTCCATTCGCGTGGTTTTATCAGGCGGTCGTTCGAGTGTCAGGCCGTGTTCTGAGCGATCGGACGTCTTAGCACCCAATATCGCCTCTTCCTCTTCAGCGGGAGAGGGGATGGGTCGGTGGTTCCGTACATTCACCTACCTATTCTCGTAGTCCATAATAATGCCAATATTGTTTTCTTACTTCACTCTCAGAATAGAGAAGAGAAATTTAATCTAGACGTTGAAAAAGAAAAGATCATAAGACAAGGGCATCCACCAACTTTCATCGAGTGTGTACGTGTGTGAAAATTCCATTGATAATAAGTGACTTTGTAGATGGCAGCTTTACACCCATTCGTCCCCCCATTTGCCCATATCTCACTCGCTCTCTGCGATGAGTGCTACGATCATTCTGAAAACGACCCTCAGCGGTTGTCATCACACGAGCGAACGGACGAACCGATAGAGGTAGTAGAAGAACGATAACAGGTAGAACCCAAGCTTGATGAAGCTCTCTTTTTTGTGTCCCGAGAGAGACCTGAATATCTCTGTAGCATCGTACATATGGTTTTTGTTTCGTATCCTGAAACACGAGGTTAAGCGGCAGGAGATAAAGAAAGCGAGGATAACTGACTTATTTGCATTGAAGACCACCAACGGCAAGTTCAGGAGGAACGCGGTCCATTGTCCAGAGAGCAGGAAAAGCAGGGTCAAAAATGCATGAGCGATGTTTTCAGGAAGGACAAACTGTTGGGGCGATAAGACGAGGTGGGTGACTGTAGATCGTACAATACATACTTGATTAAGCTTGTTGCAAAGATCTATGGGATTTATGTAGTCGCATTCCAGGTCCGAGAACATGATGATCTTGGAGGGCGATAGTGTCAGCAAGATAAACAGACTCGTGCCCATGGCGCAAACTCACGAAAAACACCATGCAAAACAACAGTCCGGCAGCCATGAGGACTGCGAAAAGGAATAACCAGCCTGCATACCCGGACACCGCAGGAAAACGTGGATTTTGACGGCACAGTGGATGTCAACGATATCGGATAATGGCAGAGAAAGAGTGTCGAGAAAAAGAATTAGTGCTGGGCTTGGATACAGGACAGGGAAGTGACTCCCCAGGACCGGTAAGGAGATATGCTTACCTGCTCCACCCATTCTGCAAGTTGACTCGTAAGATAGTCTTTAAAAGTGTCGTAACTGGGAGTAAAAGCCTGCATGTAATGACACAGAAAAATCAGCCAAAACGAAGGAGAAAAGATTGCACGGAACACTGACAGAGAGCAGAAGGGAAGGAAAAAGCAAGATGGTGGTGAATTGCGTAGGCCAACGAGGGCAACGTCACGATCGTGCAGGGTAACAAAACGTGACCATCATTTTTTTCTGGCTTCAAGTTCAAGTTCTTACTCTGACGATTCTATGTATTTACAGAGCTTGTGCGACGATGAAAATATAGATACAAGTCATTATATAAAGTAGCGGAAGTATATCTTGAGCGTGGGGCAACCGACGAACACGAGTCGTGGTGACTGAAACGGCTACATAACATCATCCAGGATTCAACCATCGCTGTCAGTCGGACATCAACAGGCACGTTTACCCACCCTAATTCTCACCAAACTAGGTACATCTGAATTGCCTCAATTCAACGAGCTGTGAATGGGCCGAACAACGTGCCAAGCAAGAAGCTATTACTGGATCAGCGGCCGGTGTAGGGTGCTCGTCAACTCATTGAAAGAAAGGTCGCTTGCCGTGTCTTGCTCATAGGAGGGCACTTGATCACCTTCGATAATGACTTCAACTGTGATAAGTGCGAAAACTGCACATTAAAAATATAGCCGTACCTGCACAAGGCTATTGCTCTTATCGCACAGCATGCATACGCGTTTGTCCCTTCTGGCGCTCTAATCATTGATGACTATCCATAATTGAAGGCTGTGACTGCCTAATCTTACGGGCAGTACTGTAGGACAAATCAGAAAAGTTCAGAAAAGTGAAAGACCCTTCAAAATAAGACTGACTGACAAAGGGAACCTCTCATAGCGCTCAAATACGCACAAAAGGCATTTGGTTTCAAGAAGCTTATGGTCACGCTCTTAACAAGGGACACTGGATACGAGATCAGCCGCAGCAGTAGACGATATCACAGAAGCAACGCACCAATGATCTGAAAATTCAAGCAAAACATGTTGTATCAACAGGTAGAGATACAGGAAATGACCCAAAACCTCTGGCTGGGACAAGATAACGGCGCGCCGGTACGAGGTGTAATAGCATAAATTACAGGAAGGAAATAGAGTTGGGAGATGAAGAGGCCAGGGGATTCATCAAGACACCGACATAAATGAGTTCGCAGTTCGAAGATATGTGATGATGGCACGCGGTCAGTCGAGATCCATCTTCCTGTTCCCGCCGTTCCCAGGCCGCCTACCACCGCCGCCGCGTCTTCCTCGTCCACCTCGTCCGCCACCACGACCACCTCGCCATGGTGTCTGTGTATAGTCTCTGGGATCAGCACCAGGGGGAGCAAGGAGAACTTGCGCCCGCGGATCCTTCAGTATGGCATCTGACCTCATTTTTCTGATGGCAAAATAAGATAAGGAAGAAAAAAAGGTAAAAACGACATACGAGCCGTTGTCATTCTCTGAGTCCATCAAAACATCCACGCTACCCTCCTTCATCACAAGCCCCATACCGTCTGAGCTAGCTAGTCTCCCGAACAGTGATGGTCCTTTGTGCAAGCCTATAATCACGACGGACAGCGTCTTACCGTCAGCCTGCTGCTTGTCAAATTTGGCAACGGCAGCTTTGGCGGACGATGGGTCTTTGAATGTGAGACGAATTACCACCTCTGGAGAGGCAACCATGACCTTGGATTCCGTTATCGCGCCACAGCGCTTAAAGATTGCAGCCACGTCCTCTGCCGTCGTTCCCTTCACAAGACCCGTCACCTCGACGACATTGTTCTGGCTGGCTCCTTTTATGGACAATTCCGAAGAGGAGATGCCTGCTGCCTTTTCGACAAATTTTCTTGCGGGTCCGAAGTTGACTCGAGGCGCTACAGGCTGGACGCCGAGACGTGCTGAAAGATTGTTTTCTGATTCGTACATATCGTGACCCCATTGGCTGTCAACGTCTGCCTTGGGAGGCCTGCTCTGTTGCGAAGAGGTTGGAACAGTGAATGTCGATTAAACTGAAACGACGAACATATGGGGTCGAAGATCGACTTGAGTGAATACCCTTTGAACGAATAGCACCGGTGGTAGGGGGATTCCCCATGCGCTCAAGTAGCGAGGCCATTGATGAAAGGGAAAGAGTAAGGAGTGAGCAAACGGTGGTGGTCGAAGACGAAGAGGGCGGTGGCGGTGCAAAGTCCATTTAGGCGATGCTGAGCAACCATCAAGCCTTGTCTTTCTACAGCAGAGGTCAGTGTGGCCATTGACAAAAATTCCAGCACCCGTCAACAGAAGGCTGACTGTTGCACTGAAGGAAATAGAACGACAACTGTGTCCGGATTTCTCTCGTACTCTTAATTGCAAAGGGCTCAATGTACAAGCGCTGAGGTCGGATAGTCCGATTCGCAACAACAACTCCGATTCGCAACGTCAACCTGCTGACTGAACAAAAGATAACAACGCGGTAATCGCCCCCTATGCTGTCCATGGACGCAAACTCGACCATTTCACCAGCAATATACCAACGCAAAGGTTCTAATTGGATTAGATTTCCTTTACGTTTCAATGAAGGCTTGCTTTGGATAGGTCTATGGTGATCTCGAGGGGTGAAAGTTATCGCCGCTGAGGACCTTCCGGTAAACTCTCTACCCATTTACCGGTTTACATTCACGCTCAACCACATGCTGTCGGATCTTTCCCCGCAATCCCAAGCTGGGGAAACAAAATCCAGAGCGTGCAGTGTCCGTATAACACTATAGATCGTCGCACAAGGCACCTGCGATTTACACGCATTTTTGCAGAGGTACCGAATTCGAAGTTCGAACGCGACTTCAAAAGTTTGAGATCCATCGGCAGTATGTAACCCCGCCTCCAGTTCTCGTGATACGTATAAAAGAAAATCTTCTTAGACTTCGATGTCTCTTGTTTCCCCTCCTTGTCATTCCACCATGCCCGCGAAAATCTACACCTCACCCGACCCCTCTGTGCCTATCGTGAGCCGCTCCATTTTCACCCATCTCCTGGCCAAGGATGGCGACCTTGTGGGAGGTCACCCAGCTAACCTACCGGCATTCGTGGATTCCGCGTCGGGAACAACAATAACGCGTGCACAACTCAGGTCTCTTGCTCTTTCTCTTGGTTACGCCCTGCAGAATCATCCAAGGATCGGCGCGAAGCGGGGTGATACTGTTCTCGTCTACTCCCCGAATTCTCTAGCGTGGCCTGTCGCTGTCTTCGGTTGTACGTACAAATGTTCCGTTTCTTATCAGCGAACCTTATTCTTGCCCTTAGCTATATCTGCTGGCCTACGGACCACCTTTGCGAATAACGCATACACGAGTCGTGAATTAGCTCACCAGTACACCGATAGTCGTGCGAGCTATATCTTCACAACTGAGGAGGGCTTGCCAACGGTCAGGGAAATGTTCAAGGCCATTGGCGTCGGAAGCGAAGGCGACAAGAAGATCCTCTTATTCAGTAACAGCTTGTCCTGGGCAGGCGGACCCGATGCTCCGAGAAGCCCTCACACTGCAGGCTTGTTACGTATAGATGATCTACTGTCGCTCGGGCAACTAAAGGAGGAAGAAAAGTTCGAAGGTGACCTTGCTCAAGAAACTGTTTTCTTGTGCTATAGCTCAGTAAGTGACTACGTGACGTGGTAGAATAGATTTTGACGGCCATCATCCAGGGAACTACTGGCAGACCCAAGGTATTATTCAAACTGCATCCCAGATGATTGCTTGTTTAACGAAGCTCTCTGTTCTTGCATAGGGTGTTGAGGTAAGTCCGCTTCCATCCTGCACTGGACCCCAAGTAACCTTTGCTCCAAGACGAAACACCAAAATCTGACATCTGTGGTTGATATGACCAACTTGGGCCTAAGTTATATCGCTGGAGAGCCAATACTGGGTGTTCTTCCTTTCTATCACATATACGGTACATCTGCTCCGTCATCTAGGACATTAGTTTATTCACCACACGCACAGGTGCCGTCAAGTTACTATTGTTCCCCCTCAAATGCGGTAGCCCGTGCATTATCCAACCACGCTTCGATCCTGTACAGTTCTGCGCCAACATTGAACGGTATAAAATCAAGCTCGCGTTGATTGTCCCGCCGATAATGGTCGTCTTCGCCAGACATCCGGGTACGCCGACGTCTTCGAAGCGGCGTCTTTCGCTGACACCCCCCAAACCTAGCTGTTGAACAATACGACTTGACATCCCTCAAAGTGCTGATTTCAGGTGCCGCGCCTCTGGGAGCGGCATTGACGAAACAGGTACATATATATGCGGGAAATTACCTGGACGGAATGAAGCTAACGTTCAACTCAGGTCAACGATCGACTTCGTGCGAGGAAGGTCAACTGTGCCATTGTGCAAGGCTATGGTCTGACGGAGACTTCTCCTATGACGCATCTTCTCCCACCGCAAGACGCCGAGAGGAAGATGGGGAGCATTGGCACCCTCTTGCCGAATCTCGAAGCTCGACTGGTCGATGAAGGTGCGGACACGGCGGAAGGCCAACCAGGCGAACTCTGGATCCGAGGACCTACTATTATGAAGGTATGCATGATCCCCTCGTCTAGCCGGGAAGAAGTTAATCAATGTCGTTTAGGGCTATCTGAACAATGTCGAGGCGACCAAAGAGGCTATAACGCCGGATGGATGGTTCATGACCGGCGACGTTGCTATTCGCGATAAAGACGGTTTCTATTTTATTGTGGATAGACGGAAAGAGCTCATCAAGTACAAGGTGAGTGTAAGTATCTGTCTCGGAAATACCGGCTGAATAACGCTTCCAAGGGTTTCCAAGGCAAGCGCAACGATAACTAACACGGACATTCGTGAACTAACTCCCTCCAGTTCCTCCGGCTGAGCTGGAAAGCGTACTGTTAAGCCATCCTGATATCGCAGACGCAGCTGTAGTTGGTGTATATGACGCAGAAGAGGCAACGGAGCTACCGAGGTACGTTCTTTCTCTAATTTCAGTTGTATGATCCTAAATAGATTGATCAGAGCTTACGTCGTTCATGCCAAACCTCCAAAAATAAGTACCGACATCGAGAAGCATGCATTCACACGGGACATATCCTCATGGATACAGACCAAGGTGGCAAGACACAAATTCTTGCGGGGTGGTAAGTCTTGTCGCGTCTTTTCAATCTCTGTCTTCACATCCATCTTAGGCGTCATCGTTATCGATGTTGTACCCAAAAGGTAAGTACTAGGATAACTCGAATCTACCGATGCTAACGCGTGCCTTCAGCGCGGCTGGAAAAATCCTTCGTCGAGAGCTACGTGACCGTGCAAAGGCCGAAGTAGGGAAGAAGCCTGCAAAGGCGAAGTTGTGAGATCATACCATGGGTGGAAGAGACGAAGCACGAGATTATATCATAGGACGCAAGACTGTTTTCATTGCACAACTGTCAGGTACATACACTACATTTTACAACGTAGACAATAGATCTAGAAGAACTTGGTCAGTAAAAGGCACTTGCGTTGAATCAGAGAAGAGGATCAGGGGTGTCAAATTCTGGAGCCCGCCCCCGTCAACGTAGACGAGGTATACACCATGAAGAAATTCAAAAACATAATTTTTGAAGCATCATAAATGAGAAGCAAGATCGAAGAAAACTCACCGACTACTCTCCACCATTTCCACCACGAACGAAGAAGCGAATTCTTCAGATGAGGAAAAAAATTGAAAGGTCCTATGCCGAACGAGAGTGAGCCCCATTGTGTTGAAGACCCCGAGAAGGGCTACAATCGTATAACTGTGTCCATGAGCAACAAAGCGCCTGCACCTTCAGCAGGCCACCGAGCGACACACACGCTCGTATCTTCGCGCATGAACACCTTGGCCGGATAGCCTGCCGTCAGCGAGACAGCAGAGCGGTCGAGAGGGAGCCACAAGCCAAAGGGCCGAGCAAAGCCATTCTCGCCATCCTCGTCCAGTACCATCGTGCTTGGAGACGGTCGCTTTCCATTAGTTGAACGAGGACATACTCTGCATCTCCGGGGACTTTCCCCACAGCGAAGTATGAAAGCCAGGGCTCTCTGTACGGAAGTTGCGACGACGATTCTTCGGACGGCAAAGGTATAGAACGGGAGTAAGAAAAAAAACGAAATTTTATTACCGGATTTGGAGCTCCGATTGAAATCAGGGTCGCACACGGCCGGAGACTTGCGCTTACGACTCCGAACTCTGATGTCGTCCACGCATGAACAGCCTACCCAACAGCCCCAACGGGTTAGAAAACCTGCATTTTCGGACTGGCCAACAATAAAGATACTCACGCCTCCACAAGGTGAGCTCCTTGCCCTCAATTCGTGAGGTATTCTAACAAAGGCACCATTCATAGGACGCTTTTCTCCCAAAACCGACGAGTGGTGTATAACATACTGCACGCAGACGGTCAAGGGCCGTTTCAACAGCCAGGAACCTTCGTGCCGGTCTTTATGTATCCGGAGGATATTTGCCCATGAAGTCCGGAATATTTTATCGTTCCGACGGCATCAGGATGTCGATGAGGAGGGCAAGGCAAAGTACCCTCTGCCTGCTGAGGGACAACCCGTCAATATGCCTCGATATCTCGGTGGGAAGGCGTCCGCAGACATGGATGATGAACCGACACCTCAGCCTGAACGGAGCAGGGGAACAAAGTACTGGGACGAGGGATGGTATCTGTGGACGAGCTCCAGCCATATTTCCTCGGTGGAGAAGATACAAATGATGAAGTATGACCTGCGGGGGCAGGTCCGGAGAGAGCACTACAAGGAGCAGAGGAAGGCGACTTGGCAGGAGTACCAGCAGTTCATAGAACGCAATGCCCAGCCGGTGCACTCTCCACTACCCGACGGCGAGCATAACAAGTGGTGGGGAGCCATCGTACCTCCGCCCCCAATACCAGATACATCGTGAGCAACCCTCTCATTCCAGTTTTCATCGTTCTAATTTCTGGCCAGATCACATTCTTTGCTTATACCATTACCACCGCAGATGCCCCCAGCTTGGGATGGTATAAGCAAATTACTGCAGCCGACACGGCGCGTTTTGACGATCTTCCGAGACAGTCTCGTCACTGGGGAGCATTTGACGTTTGCAGGGATGGTGTGGCGGAAAGCATGGACAAAGGAGCCTTATTTTCTTGTTCGACGGACGTTGGATACTGCGCGTGATATGTGGAAAGGAGCTGGGAAGGACGACAACGATGACGAGAAGGATAGCACACATTAGTATGATGTATTCTATAATAATAGAAGATACTACTCTATACGTAGTACCACCACGGAAAAGCCGAAATATCCAAGGAGTAAGTCTAGTTCAATACCGAACATACACGTATTGAGAATTATACGGCACATATATAAAAATATCGAATAAAGAGAAATCTATAGTGTTGTCCATGGAACCCGAGGGTCTCATTTATATGCGCGTCCCGCTCTCTAGAAGAACAATTGCCGCGATAGCCGAGTGCACAAGTCCAGCTTGCACAGCTTCAGAACGCATTTCCAGTTTGAAACTAGATGACTCTCGAGTGACTTTAGCTAACGTCGTAGAGGACATATCACCACCAAGGCACATCTGGGGTAGATCAGAATCGACAACGTCAACAATGTATGACGCACTTACGCGAATCCCATCTTGATCTGGCATCCAGATATAGTCGCTCCTCCCGACGTGCATAATTCGGTATCTAGAATTGGTTTAACGAGAGCTGGCAAGTATGAATGGTTAGTCTCACCTTTGATCAGGCGACAAGCTGAGGAACGTGCTGGCGGCTTGCTTGGGCACAGCGCCGCGAATCTCTACCTGACTGCCGCCAGATTTCCATTCGATCAGCCCAAATTTCTGTCCATTCTGAGCAGCCTTGAGAACAGTGTACCCAGGCAGATTCGAGTCAGTTGTAACGTAGAACTGAGGATCATTGTTGGGTCCAAGCACGACACAGTTAGTGATGGAGGGGTTGAGAGCAGTGAAGTAGAAGGTATGTAGCCTCGGAGCAGCAGTGGAGGAAGAATCATTCCAGGGAAGTGCGCCGTATATCGAAGGGGGGATTTCAGAAGACGAGCCGCTGGGAAGAGTACCCCATACGTTGTAAGGATTCTGCATCGTAGAATGTAGATGTCGAAGTGAAGGAAGGGATGGCTCGAGATGGGTTTTTTGAAAGAGGAAGAGCAAAGACCTCGAGTTTATATGTTTGGAAAAATGATAGTTTTTACATTCTCGGAAAAGGCATTGGCAGGGACAAACTCGGTCCTCTCCGTTGCTCTCGACTCAACCAAGTTCCAGAAGAGACACCGTGACGAGACGGTGACCGTCTCCGCAAGGAACGCCGAGGTTACACAGACACCATCAAGAGCTTCATCCCACTGAAAGGAGGAGAGGTTTTGCAGCCATATCCCATGGACGCGAGTGGATCGGCGCCAATCATTCCGTAACGAATCAATTTCAAAAAGAGGCAATCGTTGTGATGCCATGGTAGCCTCTGTAGCCCACGACGGGAGTTAGCGCCGCTGACGCAGTAAAAAAAAAGTTTAGGTATTGTTTCTATCCGTTTGAAGGGGTTTCCGTTGAAAAGCTGGACGCGATCTCTTGATATTCTGATCGCGAGACGAGATGTATCAGAGATTTTTGCAAGGAGACGTAGCGTCACTAGCGCCCGGGTAGACACGGCGAATCGATTTTGGGTTTTGTACTTCGAAATCGTTGCCAGGTATCATCTGGTTTCTCGGCTAGAGAGTGATCGTAGCACAAGCCCAAGTAATGCCATAATTCTTTGCCCTCGAAAGTCCTCAGAGTACGTGCCCGAAGTCTTGTAGAAGTCCCGACTCGGAAACATGGTCTTTCCTCACTGCCGTCGGTACCGGCAACTTGCCGGTAACTAACCCGATGATCCCGCATCAATAGGAAATCACCGCCAGTAGTCTCGTGAACCCACGATCCGCATGGAAATAAGTCGTTCAATACATGTAGACACCGCCGGCACACGAACGTCGAGCCTGCAAGACAATTAGCAAGAACAGATTTGTTGCCAACCAGATCGAAATTCATCGAATGGAACATTCATAAATCTTTCAAGTTCTCTCAAGATTAGTATATGCCTAACGTCGAGTTACTGACCCCCACGATTGTCGCAGAGGCACCAGGTCATCGAGCTCTGCGTTCTTCCGTTTCATCATCTGGGCTGGTCCGATTCTGAACGTTGAATGAATGAATTCTGAGGTAGACACACGCCAAGCCAAATCATAAGGACAAAGTTCTCCGAGACCTCAGGCTGATATATGATTATCCAGACTTTGCTGAATTCCAGTTGGACTGCGCTCGACGGAGCATTCACCGGTCCGAGGTATCGTATGTGTGCGCTTCGTTGGTACCTTCGCAAAACGTTAAGACCGTCTAAAGCATCCGCAAGTTAGGTCACAACGAGCCGAAGTACAGGCACGGTGCACAGAACGACTGTCAATCACCCGGCATCTTCTCTAGATGCAATAGAAGCCGTCAACGGCATCTAAGAGCCCTTTTCGACTTTGCCTTCGACACTGGGAATCATGGTCATGGTGGATGATTCCCCGCTGGGATTTCGGCGGAAGAGAGCGCTCAGATTTGTCTAAAAATTCAGCAAGGAGGCACCGGAGTTCTAGAATCCTGTGTGAAAGCAAAAGTTCAGATCCAGTTGTGTTGGATGGACGCATGAGAGAAAGACCATGAAACTCTCCACCGAATGCACCCACGGATACCACCGGTGAACGTGAACCTATAAAATATGAGAATGAAGGGGATTATGTCTCTTCGAGCATGGCTCACGGGTTCGCGTAGACACCCACTGAAAGTTTTCATGCGTCGTTCATCAAGCCACTGATATGGAGTAAGGTCCGGACATCAACCCTCAAAACGTCGGCATTGCTATTAAGTGATCTTGTCAATAAAGAAGTGATCGGTCTTGACATACCGGTTATAGGAAGCAATGGAGGCAATGATCTTTGGGCCTTTCGGTATAGGTCTGTCACGGAGAACCTTACCAGAGGCTGTGATGATGGGATTCGAAAGAGGTATGGTATCGTCGCATTCTGCTTGCTTGAACACGTTGAACACCGCTGAATGGAATCGGAGAGCTTCCTGTGGCTGGGGTTGAGCTACATACGCCAGTGCGCTAGAACAAGAGTATACACCAACCTTAACGATAGCAGCCAAGTACGGCATCAAATCAAAGTCTGAGCCCGAGAATTCCGCTTCTCCATGGACGCTGACCGGTCTGCTTCCGTTCCCCCACGCGTATATCCCTTGCAAACTCCGTTCCAACAGAGTCCAAGCAGCCGTTGTTTCATGTCCAGCAGTGATGATTGCACTACAGGCGCGAAACGGTGGCCTCACTGCAAAGAAGGTGCACTAACCACATCTGGGCATGCAGCTCCTCATCAGTGAGGCGGTTCTCTATGCCGCCCGAATTGTTTGCCTTCAATGAAAAATTCTCAGCCGAGAAGTCCTAGATGTCATGACTTCACGATTTACCTAACAAATCCATTATGTCGCGCTTGGTATTCCCCTTAAGCAGATTGACACTTTCGGAAGCGACCAGCTCCTTTAACGATACTTACATCGACGGTTGGTGAAGCGTGCAGGCTCGGGGACAGATGTATGACCTGATATCCATTGGAAAAGAGGGGAAAGCGTAGCCATGACCCCGAAGTTGTAAGCATAGATTCAGTCAACAGAGCTAGCGGCCCCCGAAAATGACCTCACTAAAGGTTATTGAGTGCCTTTGCTAGCTCGTTACCTCCATTGTCCAAGCGATTAAACTGGTAGCCGAAGGCATGCGGTCATCCAACATCAGACAACGAAACAACAATAGAATGTAGATCCGGAATCACCTTCGCCAATCGCATCCAGGGTAGCTCACGATATACACGTTGGGATGTCAACGATCGACTCCTGCTTTTTCGAGGATGAGATGAGAGCTCGCCACTTTTTGGCCATTGGTTGAACTCGGTTGGAAGTGGTATCATCAAGGGAAGGTGGTCGTTACCTGTGCATAGATATTGAAAACTAGTACAAGCGCTCAGAATCCGGCGTGCTGAAACCTGACCCTTCGATGGTGTTTGGAGTTTTCGGCTAGGCGAAAAAATCAGCATTTCGAACGGAGCGACATAGGCCCTACAATTGCCCCTGCAATTCCCTTTCCAGACAGGATTCGGGAAATCTCGCATCGCATAGGTTGCTCGGAAAAATTGCACACTGATGCTCGATAGGTGTGGATGGCCTTGTGGATCGGAAATCACAATTGTGCGATAGACCGTCGTCAAGTCTACATCATACATCAACCCCAGCAGAATTATCTGTACCAAAAAGACACGCGATACCGTGGTACGGTGACCTGGAGGATGGGATTCAGTTTATGTAAAGAGCGATCTGAAACGGTACCATCCTTGTGGAATGAATACGGGATTAAGACTCGAGCTATGGTTAGCATAGTAGTTCTCCTCAGGCAGTCAAGCTCGCTGTATCTGTTTCGCGTCTGCGGTCGATGGTTGAAACGATGATATATCGAAGCGCAGTCCAATAAAAGGTGCTTTACCGATTATGTAATGCTCCTCATATTTTCAGTCCCAAAAGTCGTTTCGGCGATACTGGAGGAAAAATATGGTCGACAATCCTCGCGCAACACTGGCCGTGGAAGACGATGGAGAGAATGGTGGGTTGAGTCAATGCTCAAGGTGTCAACAGTGATTGGATTCACGAGATCAAGCTTCCATTGCAAGCGCAACGACTCCGACTCCGAGACGTAACCCATGGTCGCACGATAGCATAGACTACCTGGCTGTTCTGCCTGAGCATTCTCATCTTACACAGGTATATGTCGAGCTCATAGACGAAGATAAGGGCCATCTCGAACAGGTCATGACTGCCAGCAGTAGATTCCCTTATCCAAGGTCAAGAAAAATAATTGATAGTAACCGTACGCAGGCCATTGGAACTGCGGCACCTGGTGCCAGGGCTGAACCTTTCGTTGCATGTATACATGCAATGAATTAAACGAATGTCGCAGTTCCTCTTAGGCAGATGACGTTTGTGACACTGAGCGCCATAGAAAACCAGAGCTAATCGCCTGTGCATGTGGGGTATTCCGGGGGAATCCCGTGATGCCGGATGCCATAAACCATTGAATGGTTACTATGAATGCCCAAACTATTCAAGGAATGGTGGAATACATTAGGGCGAGATCTGGCTCGAGGTAAAAATGCTGAAGGCTATGTCCATACGCTCAGGAACTCGAGAGTAATAAGCTATCAAGACAAAGAAATTCCTGATAACGCATGAGAGCAGGGGAGCCGAGGGAGCACCTTAGAGCAGTTTAAAGGAGATGGAGACGGGACGGAGCAGAGTCGGCAGTCGTGTGGAGAAAGAAGAATAATATACATCCGGTTTCGGACCGGATCCACTTCTTTGCCGGACCGGCGGCATTTCGCGGCACCCCGTGAAATGCTAAAACAGTGACTGGCTCGATCATTACACTAGCATTCTTCTCTCTCCACACCCTCCACGATGCCTGACGTAGTAATATCCGGCAAGGAAGTCGCCCAGCACAACTCACGCGAGAGCTGCTGGATAATAGTCCACGGTAGGACGCATATCTCTATTGGCGTAACGGAACGCTTATTCTCAACAAGGCAAGGTCTACGACGTCACCGAATTTTTGAACGGTGTGTAAACCGTGGTATCTGAATATATGGTGTGACTGATTGATTGGTACAGATCATCCTGGTGAGAATCTACGAGTGTTCGACTTGACCGTGGTACTCAGCGTGCGCGTCAACAGGCGGCAGCAAAATAATCCTCAAATATGCAGGGAAGGATGCTACGTGAGCTCAGAGATTCGTGAGGCCGCCACCTTTCTGACGTGGCACAGGGCAGAATATGAGCCAATTCATCCTCCCGACGCCATCACCACTAACCTACCGCCAGAGAAGCAGTTCGTCCCCTCTTCTCCCGGTTCGGGTATCATCTCATTCGAAATTATAATTAGCCTAGGAACAGTGGAAGCCGGAACGGTCCAGAAAGTCGAGGTCAAGATCACTGAAGAAGAGAAAGCTCGTTTGGAACGCTTCGAGCTGAGGCCACCTCTGTCTGAAGTTTTGAACTTGCATGATTTCGAGGTGCGCGACATTTATCCTCTGCTGTTCTGAAGCTCACTATTCAACAGTACATTGCGAAATTGGTCATGCCCGAGAAAGCCTGGGCGTACTATTCATCCGCCGCAGATGACGAGATAACACACCGAGAAAACCATGCTGCTTATCACAGGTTTGGTTTAGCGCGTTGATATCGTCGGGTCGCTTACCGCACATTTAGAATATGGTTCCGGCCGCGAATCTTGCGAGATGTCACACAAGTCGACTGGTCAACAACGATATTAGGACATAAATCCAGCATGCCGGTTTACATAGTATGTTTGGCCCACTTCGTGCACCGGCTTGTCCCTGATACAAGCATCTTTGCAGACGGCGACTGCGCTCGGAAAGTTGGGTCATCCTGACGGCGAACTAAACTTGACGAGGGCTGCTGCGAAGCATGGTGTCATTCAGATGATTCCGACGCTTGCATCATGTTCTTTCGATGAGATTATGGATTGCGCGAAGCCTGGTCAAGTGCAATTTTTCCAGCTGTGCGCAGTTTTATTATCAGGGTTGTTGTTTATTGACATTATACCGTGCAGGTATGTTAACAAAGACCGGAATATTACGAAACGAATCGTTCAGCACGCGGAGGACCGAGGAATCAAAGGTCTTTTTATCACGGTCGACGCGCCACAGCTTGGTCGTCGGGAAAAAGTGAGTCGTTGGCACAGTTGCAGGCTTCTCATTGACGCTCTGCAGGATATGAGGATGAAATTTGAAGCTGAAGATCCCTCTGAAGTAGCCAAGGCTGGTGCAGATGGCGTAGACAGGACTCAGGGTGCTGCGCGCGCAATCAGCGTAAGAATTGCCTTTTTCCAAGTTAGCTATTTCTCATGCAATGCAGTCGTTCATTGATCCAGGCTTGTGTTGGAACGACATCAAATGGTTCAAGAGTATCACTTCAAGTATGTTCAACGTCTTCAGTTCGTTTCTTCATCCTAACAAACGATTTTAGTGCCTCTCATTTTGAAAGGCGTACAATGCTGGGAGGACGCGATGGAGGCTTACGATTACGGGCTGGCCGGTGTCGTTCTCTCAAATCATGGTGGTCGTCAGCTTGACTTCTCGCGGTCAGGGATTGAGGTTCTTGCTGAGGTCGTGGAGAATTTGAAGAAGAGACGCGGCTTGTCCTTCCCCAACGACAAGTTCCAGTTATTCATCGATGGAGGTGTACGCCGTGCTACTGACGTACTTAAGGCGGTCGCTCTCGGTGCAACGGCTGGTAAGCCTTCTTCAGTTGCCCGTGACGTGTTCTTATGAGTGCTATCAGTTGGCATTGGCCGGCCTTTCCTTTACGCATTCTCGACTTACGGAGAAGATGGAGTCAGCAAGGCATTGCAAATATTGAATGTATGAGGTATCTGAAGCACTGATTGACCTTGGACTGACATTATTGTGTTAGGATGAGTTTGAGATGAACATGCGCCTCCTTGGGGCACCAACGCTCAGGAATGTTGTTCCCGAGATGGTAGATATCTCAAATCTCCGGTCGCACACAGTTTCTGTGCCAGACGATAGACTATATGCTGGAAATTGTGAGTGCTTGTTTTTGTATTTGACTTTCAACATAATGACTCTGTTTTAGATCAAAGCTTAGAAACTGCTAAGCTCAAGGTTGCAAGCATGAAATCTAGGCTCTGAAGTTTTACTAGACTACCGTTATTATCTTTTGTATGAACCCTGAGGCTGTCGAATATTTTGATTTTGTGGATGCAAATAAATAGATGACGTCGTTCCGCCAACACGTCCACTATGATGCCCGCCATGAAGTCAAGCCGTCTTTGGCATCACTTGTCCAGGTCGCCTAACTTAATGGTATTTTATCTTCGCATGTCTCCAAAACGACAGCACCTCGTATACAGCAGTTCGTCAAGTGCCTCACGTTCGTTCTCGCCGCAGCCGAAGCGGTTCAAGTCGTCGACTGCTGGCTCCGGGTCTGAGTCTCCAACGGTGACCGTTAACCCACTACACGTCCACATCATCGAGGCCAAGCTCAAGGTCAAGGAAATAGCAGAGCTTCGCTCGATACTGGAGAGTGGGGAAGTCTTCGGTGACGCAGACACGGGCCAGTTCCAGTTGGTTTACGAGGCAGACGCGAAGGATGCGGACGTGATAGTCACTGCAGTGAAAATGAAGAAACGGTTGGAACGACATATTGATTGGGATCTCGCGGTGAGTTCTCGTTATTTCACTGGGTGCGACGCGACCGCTGAGCAGTGAAGCAAAGGTGCAAAAATTTGTTATCACGCCAGACTGGCTACGGGATTGCGCCAAAAGGCACGAAGTCCTACCGTATGACGACTATATCGCTGTTCGCTCGCTGCACTCGTCGACCCAGGTTCCGGAAGACCCATCTAGCGGGGACGGGGAGGACAGCAAGGAAATTAACTACCGGAGTCCAAACTCGTGTCGGCGACTTTCACCTCTGGTGTGTCCGAATCAAGAGCTAGCGGAGAAGCTGGATATACTGCGTCACTCAAGAGAGCTGGACGGGAAAGCCATGAACACCTTGGCATATGAGAGGGCTATTGCTGTGGGTCACGATTTTGTCTACCATCCGGAACGGTAATAATAACTGCGGGGTGACAGACAGTCAAATGTGAGGAGATCTTGTATGGCATCTTTACGTCTGAATAACTGAAAACGGCGCAACAGCATACCCATTTGTTATAACTGAAAACCTCCTCAAGACGGATGTGTCGAATTTGTCACACATAGGCGTAAAAACCGTTGCCAAAGTAGGATGCTTCGTCTGTACTTTTGTGTATCGTCTCACGACTTGTCCCTCTAGATCAAGGAATACCTACGGTCAGGGACGATAAGCGAGGCTGGTGTGTTACTTTTCGGGTATATTGTCACGCGCAATAACAGGGTGCAGAATCTATCATCGAAGATCCAAGGTATCAAGTCCTAACGCTCTTCACGTCGGTATACGGAATAGGACCCGCCTATGCTCGGCACATGTACGACGTCGAAGGCCTTCGGACTATCAAGGATCTGGAGTTCCATTATGAGAACTTGGAGCGTTCTGCTTCAACTTCGGAGCCAGGCGCTTCTAAGCAAAAACCCCCCTACATGACTCTTACCACCACCTCGGAGAAGACGCGTGTGCCAACATTAACGTCCCCAGAAGCTGTACGACTTCAAGAAGAGTTAAATGCACCGATCCTCCGAGATGAAACGGAGAGCATGCATGCTGTTGTCATGGAAGAGCTAGGACATCTGCAGCCCGGTTGCTCCAGCACCATCACTGGGAGGTAAGACAAAACAAACAAACGAGAGCATCTGAAAACATATTTACATCTAGTTACCGCCGTGGCAAGAAGGGTAGTAGTGACGTTGATATTGTCATCACTCACGAGAACCTGAAGACCGCCGGGAACCAAGTGAAAAGCCTCTGTGAACAGTTGGTTCACAGGCTCTACAGTCGTGGTACGCCAGTATATTTACCGTCTGTCTCGATATTAAGGCGCTTTTCTGTGTCAATTAGGCATGATTACCCACGTTATGAGTGCGTCTTGTTTCCGATTGGCTCCAATACCGTTGAGAACCCTTGTATAAAGGCTTGTCAAATTTCGGCGATACTTCCTCACGAACAGCAGAGCGAGGTTCCCTTTACAAAGTGATGTCAGTATTCGTGCTGCCGTCCGACGGAACAAGTGCTAGGTTGCATCGAAGGCTTGATTTAATCTTCACAACACCTGAATTGTATTGGACAGCTGTAGTCGGCTGGTATGTCCGTCCTCCCAGTAAAGTTTTCTCTTGTCTCATTACGTACTAGGACTGGATCGAAAATGTTCGAAAGGGACCTGCGGTTGTGGGCAAAGGAACGGTGGGCGTTACATTCCTATCATCACATCGGCGTACTCACAAGTCATTAATGTTAGAGGGTTCAAATTTGACAGTTCCGGCATGTAAGTAGCTTCGTTGATATGCCCGTGGATTGGCGCTGAGAATACTCCACAGAGTGCGTCGACAGGATTCCCACCCTTACTTTCCAAACAGCGAAGCAGAGGTCTTCGAGCTTTTGGATCTCCCTTGGATTGAACCTACGATGCGCAATGCCGATGTTTGATCGAGATAGCCTAAGGGTTGGCGTTGTGACTAGTTTCTTCATTTGTTTTAGGGTGTCTTCCGATGGTTGTTGGAGTGTATCAATATATCGTCTCTGGTCTCAAGTTGGCAATGTCGCAAACGGACGAATGTTTGGTAGTAGTAGAGACCGATCCGGTGGTATGCGATGATGTGACAGCCCGCTCAACAGTTCCCAATAGATTCTGGGACCAAGGCCTATCGGGTCCGATGTTTTTTTTACTGAAGCATGGCTTGATGCATTTGGACCAACAGCAGCGTCAACTCTCAACGACATGATCTTTGAATGATCTACTGGCACGAGGAAACCGTCATTATTGGCTGTCGATTGGAGTTGAGAGCTATATCCTTGATATATGCCAGATTTCTTTTAGATGGAAGTGTAAACATGAAGCAACCATGTTCACCGATGGGGTAAAGTATTACCTGAACAACCAAACAGCGCGTCTGAGGCGTGGGAAAATGTCCCTCATCCTTGTACTTCATGGTTGGCCACCTTTTTTCCGTCTCCAACAGAAGAGTACAAAGTCCTTTGTACCCTTTTCTGCTATTAGCTTCAAGTGATATCAAATAAGCGAAAGGCTATGTTCCCTCTGCTTGACGACCTTGTCCCGGGTGTCTGGGTAACGAAAAGCCACTCCTGCTCGCTGAGACCTTGTACTTGGTCACCTCGCGTCTACCCATAAAATGCACAGACGATGAGCTGAAGAACTCGACGGTACTCACCTACCAATTCTCCATTCTCTGGCACCATCCCGAGCACTCAAATGGACTTGCACGACAAACGTCCCATTTCGTTCTCTGCGGCGAGAAGGCTTGGACGAGCGCAGCCGAGACCCGTCAAGGACACTCGGAGGAATGCCTTGAAAGCTCTGAAGGTGTTCTTCCAGGACAATGTGTTCCTCTTCTACCAGTCGCCCGAGGAAGTCGCCAAATACCGTCTCGAAGCGCGAAACGAGGAGTGGAAGACATGTCAGTTGAATGGGACCCTCCCACACACGAACCCCCCGAGCAACGAGTACTATCCCTTTCACCCTTGACAGTATGCTACTGACGGTGTCACGTTCTCCAGATACGTTCAAGTGGAATTCTATTCTCAGCTCAACATGCTCTACCATCAAACGGAGCCTGACATTGACATGATGTTCCGGCTGGACGAGTATGGAGGATTGGACCTCCGTGCGTTGCGTCGGAACTGGGGCTTGCAGACTTGCGTTGTATGTTACTACTTCCCTTGCCCCGTCATGATTGTGGCTCAGCATCCGAATAGCCGATCCACCCCTCGCGATGGGAGCTCGAGGACCCCGCTGATAGAGACTGGCTCAGTCCTCTCGCTCTTGCCAACCTTTGCGAGCGTGGTGTAAGGATCAAGTTCACCGGTAACATGCTTCCTCTCCCTCCCGTACAATCCTTTCTCATAAATGTTGGCAGAACCTCTTGTTTCCAAATCCACGATCCGACAGCGCCAACTACGCGCCTCTTACAGGGCTTTCCGCCCCTTCTCTGACCTCTTCCTTTGCTATTTCATCTCTCGCCTTGACCAATACACGCCGTTGGTTGAATGGCACCGCGCCTACCAGAAGGTCCCTGCCAAAAAGCTGGAAGAAATCGAGACCACGTTGCTTGGGTTCTTTGTTGTGCTCACTATCGGATCGATTCTCTACTACCATCAAGTCGACTTGTGGGCTCTTGTTGTGTGGTTCAAAAACGTTGTATTGTGTATTTTTCCCTATGTTCAATGACTGTATGTACCCTATGCCTATATGATATATGCCTCTATGCCACCTTAATAGACCTTAATCTATCGTACTCGTACAAATTTATGAGGACTGTTGATTCCTGAATTTCCAATTTCTGATTAGATTGCTACCAGGCACACGAGTATACCGGTCCGAAACACCGACTATGAACTCGGCAAACTCGGGGTTCACCCTGCTTCGATGATAGAAATTGAATGTACTCAGCCTTACAGCGGCCAGAATTTTCCCATCGGAAATGGAGGTAGCGCTAAGCTGCTTCTAAGGATAGGACATAGCCGCCAGCAAATTTTCGCCAATTGAAATTCTGCCCAGTTCCCCTGATCATTTAAAATTGTCCTAACCTTGTCGGAACTCCGGGGGATTGACCACCGCAGCTGCGCCACCAAAATGAATGCTCACATGCCTCTGGCCCTCTCGTCGCTGACCGAGAGGGTCGTGCGACAGGGAGGTGAAAGGAGGGAGAAGTGACGTCATCATTATGCTAAATTAGAGCGAGCGCTCCGGTCCCCAGTCCAGCCATGGGAGCAGCGCCGCTCCTCAAGCAGGACCGGCAACAGCATCTATGCAGCAAAGTATTGGTCCAGTTTTAGCTCAACGGACGAACTGTCTTGGGCACATGCTACTTCAAACGTTCGATTAGTATTCGCAACTTAACCACGATGTAATAATCATTATTATCGGCGTGAAACTGATACAACGGTGCATAAGTACGATTGGGCTACAGGTGGAATCCGGGGAAGATGACTCATGTCACGGGTGTGACGAAATGAGATCGCCTTAAAAGTTTAGAGTTCCCTATTTATTCTGCTTTACTCCTCTACTACCGGACCCACGCTCAGCTGCCACTTTTCCTTACCCCCCCTTCTAACCCAATGGCTCAGGTCCAACCCGCTCTGGGATTTGTCAATCCCCCCAATTATGTCTTTCCTCATCACCGCCTATCTCGTGTGCTCCGGGACCCACAAAAGACGCCAATAGTGCTGGTAGCGTGCGGATCCTTCAGCCCTGTGACCTACTTGCATCTACGCATGTTCGAAATGGCCAAGGACTACGTCCGACAGAACACCGAGTTTGAAATCGTTGGAGGCTATCTCAGTCCGGTCAGCGATATGTACAAGAAGCCAGGCTTACTCAGTGCGCAGCACAGGTGAGCGCTTATTTCCCCCTTGACCCCAAGCTCCGTATTTCTTTCTGCGCGCCATGTGCGTCGAGCAAATGGTTTCGTCTCTGTTAGGTCCGTCGTTCCGGACCCGTGCCGGTTAAATGTCCCGGCTAGATGTCGTGCTTCCAAGCAATATTGATAACGAACGTCGCGAATGTTCAGAATATTCAGCTGATGATTTCTTCTGCAGAATTGCAATGTGTTCTCTTGCTGCTGAAGACACCTCGTCATGGCTCATGATAGATTCCTGGGAGGCCGTCCAAACGTACCAACGGACCGCCGTTGTCCTTGATCACTTTGATCACGAGATAAACACCGTTCTAGGCGGGGTACAGACAGAAGACGGCGAACAGCGAAATGTTCGGGTGATGCTCTTGGCCGGCTCAGACCTCATTGGAACGATGACCGAACCCGGGGTCTGGAGCTACCAAGATGTAAGTCGTCACTCAGCGGCGCCGTGCATTTTCTCAAATTTTCCCCCAGCTTGACCATATCCTCGGACGATATGGGTGCCTCATTGTCGAACGCGCTGGGTCAGATATGGATCAAGCAACGGATAGTCTGGCGCGCTGGCGTCACAACATCTATCTGATCTCCCAGCTAATTCAGAACGACGTTTCGAGTACCAAGGTACGCTGGTCTATTGGGTCTATATTCTGATTGCTCAATGCTACACCAGGTTCGATTATTCATCCGCCGGGGTCTGTCCGTGCGGTATCTCCTGCCAACACCCGTTGTGGACTATATCGAACAGCATGGGCTGTACCAGGAGGACAGCGCGTCCGCGTCCTCGCCGACGATAGGTGAAAAAGGCAAGGAGCGTGACCAGGCGGGAGGATCGAAGGAGATCTGTTCATAG
This sequence comes from Armillaria ostoyae, assembly GCA_902506015.1. Taxonomy (NCBI): domain Eukaryota; kingdom Fungi; phylum Basidiomycota; class Agaricomycetes; order Agaricales; family Physalacriaceae; genus Armillaria; species Armillaria ostoyae. Next base: position 3,311,073 of record LR732082.1, read on the forward strand.
ATCATTCTCCACACTTGGTACCATCACGAGGACAGTGCGTCGCGTGCGGGGAAATAGGAGGCAAGCTAAGCTATTTCCCATGGCTTATGATTTGACTACTAACGGCGTTCCTTCTTCCTTTTCAACAGGGGATATCCATTATTCTGTGTAACCAATTATATAACCACGGGGAAGATCAGGAAACGAAGTCCGTTAGGTGTACAATTTGTATGATCGCTTGGCCGTTGACGCTTTTCCGAGGAAAAGATATCACTACTACTGTTATTTAACATGTATTTCTGGGGGAAGAGGTGAAGAAAAGCAGGTGTTATTTATCCGATATCTAGGAACAAGGACGGACAGGTTCGAAAGTTCGGCAGGTGAAGTTGGTTCGAGGCTACTATTAATGGGTGATACTTACGAAGGAGAAGAAGTGGCGTTGGATCGATATAGGACATAGATGTTATTTCCCGAAAATATAGAAGGTATCAGGCAGTGTGTGTATTAAGCTTAAAGATGTTTGTAATTATAAGGCAGCTGTCACCTGGGGCGGGCCGTGTATTTGGCAGAAGCCGCCGCTTGTCTCACTGTCAGCTCTAGCCGGCTCTCAACCTTTTGCTTGCCCAGACACGGCGTTACTGCCGTTAGAGATCTAAGGGGCATTACATGTAAGAGCTCGTCCTAGGTAAGTAACCAGGGAAATCTGGAACAACATACGCACTGGCTCTCTTCGGCGACGGACGGCAGTCAAGGGAAACGATGATACACTCCAACGAAATCAATTGTGACCCGAACTTTTGTGGGTTGGGCTTCTCTGTGCAGAGATTGGTTGAAGTTATGGATGGCAGATTGACTTTCTGCAATGCTACGTCGAATGTTGCAAGCTTGACGTACCACTTGTACTAGGCCTTCATTCGGAACCGCGCCTTGTCAGGGTATATGCTAGAAACTTTGATCAATTTGCTTCTTCGAGTTCTTCCATCATGCGCATTCCGTCTTTCCGAAACCTAAAGCTACTGCGTCCTCGTCGTCCTCAGTCAAGCTTGGAATTAAGCGTGTACGATCTATGTCATTGTCCCTTCTGCTGGTTCGCTATGCTCGATCCTTCACCCTGCGCCTGGCGGATGCTACCTTCACCTGGAACTATATCCTCTATCCCCATTGATATCCTTGATAGACTAGAGCAATCCTGAAATAGCGCACGTCGCACCAGGTATGGGGAAGGACCTTGTTCGCATAAGTAGTTTTCATAGCCTCCAAGGCATCCGCGATGAAACCCAGCGCTAATCACGAAGTTCCGAACAATTTCAAGTTGTGCTCAAGCCCGATTGGAGCCCGAAGCGTTCTGACCGGCACAATTGTCGCCTACAGGCAGGAATGGGCTTTGCTCCTTCTTGGGGATACTTCATATTCTACAGCACTCTACTATGTGCTTTCGAGGTAAGAGATTACTCTTTTGGCCAATGCGTTCGTTTAATTTGGCAATTTGAGACTGGACTTAGTACCGTCCACCCCAAGTATTGTCGTCTGTCTAGAAGACTAGGCAAGACTTCCCCCCGTAATGGTATTCGTCATTTCTACGTGGTGATATCGGGTGCTATAGAGTTTACACGTTCATCTGGTCCAGGTACAAACACCATGAAGTTCGGAAAATTCACGACTATCCAAAGTCGTGTGTCCTATCGCCCTTTCGGCTTACCCTTGACGATGCAGATTGGTTGGCCTACATGCAACATCGACCCTCTTTGTTGTGTTCAACCCTATCTTTGCATATACTCCAAGTGTTCTTGGTGGGAAAGGAGGCCTTGACGGGTGGTTCTGGGTCTTTGTGAGTTCAGACTTGGCTGTTGCTTCGACCTTCGGAGTGATGAACCGGGCTTTTTGCAAGTTGTTGATGCGGCGCCCACAATTGTGTTTTGGTGTTGCATTATAAATATGAATCCCCGAATTTTTCTGGCAGGAACGATTTCCTCAGTGCTGACTAGACAGACCTTGAGTTGCGACGCATTGAAGATTTGCCGGGGGGACTCGCTACCGGGTTCGTTATAGCGGTAGTACCGAGTTCTGGCGGGATCGTTGCAGCCACCGTTTATCGGCAAGCTAGTTTCCCGAACTACATTCTAGGCATGTATACAACGATCTCCCTCCAATTGCTTCTCCAGCTGCTTCTCCAGATCCTGCTTGGACCGTATATTTCTAGTACCAGCACAAGGCGACATTGCAGATGTCGTAAAGCCGGGGTATTCCTATAGTCGCTATACTTACTGGGTTGATTCACTTTTGAGCACAGTAATACAGAACAGAGATCATCAACTCATCTGCATCTCGGGTGAATACCATAATATGCATTCCAGCCGGAGATGCAACGCCGAGCACCAATACTCCTGATGATAGCAAGGAGGCAATAAAGACAGTAGAAAGGCGCAAGGATCTCGGGAACTATCAAGCCGGCTCGACGAGGGCGCGAATAAAAAAGAATTATGGATTGTCATGTGGATGGGGAACATTCAACCAATCTCATCACCGATGTGCCTCGCTGTTACGATGCCAGTCTAGGCAACCTTTGGTAGAGAAGGAGTTAGATAGAACCCACCCTAGCAAAATTTTATAGAAGGCATCGTTGGGTAAGGGCGGGATGAAGCGGGCCGGCGCTATAATGGAGGAAAATTGGCATTCGGCGTTTGCCGAGATGATTTGAACACCGGCTACGACGTGCCCCGCCTCAATTTCTACATTTCCGGTATTCCTTAACGCGACAATCGTCCTCGGAACCACATGCGACGTTTTGGCAGTCCAAGGCGAATTGGCAGACATTCTCGGTAGAAATCGACCCATAGTAGCAGGCAACTGGGCCTTAACTTGGTCTTGCAGGGGCAAGTTGGCTATTAAGCGTCGCTAACACGTGTATACTGAGCCTGGAGTATTCATTTCACAGCCCGCTTACCATGCGATGATTCGAGCGCTCCGTCTTGGACTTCTACTAGGATCGGGTACCGCATATACCGACCTCTGAAGAGTAACCGAAATCCGTGGATGCCTAACAGAACGTCGATATACGGACTTAGGTGCGGCTCGTCCTCAAAAAGATGTTGGGACGAAGGTTTCAACATCACATTGTACGAGAGTGTTACGTATACGTCCATCACAGAACTCCGCGGACGGAGAGGGAGACATCGAAGTCCTGTATGGCAAGTAAGCTTCTTCGTTCTGCTTTCAGAGTATACTAGACGCAAGATATCTTTCTCAACAGGACTTCCAGGTATCCAACGAAACACCTGGGCTCTAGCCCCAATACGCTGAGAAATGGACGTTGAGCGCCTAGAATTGTGATCAGCACTACGGTGCTCACCTCTGCGAGTGCACCTTTCCTGCGATGGTTTCCTTCTATCTACAATCGGATGCCCTTCCAAACATCTCGATTGTCCTTCTGCTCTTCCGGCTTCTGCATCACCGCATGCCTGGTCAGTTCCGTCGAGTTATTAAAGCATCAAGAAACAACGCTGAGGTCCTCCATCTTCTTGCATCACCATAATGTCCATCTCGTCCTCCAGAGCCTCTGCTGAACATGCGACAATGCTGAAGCCCCCGTCGCTGTCTTCTGATGTCGAAGTCGCGACTAACAACGGTGGCAGCGAGCAAGTTGACGCGTTGTTTGAACGCCAAATGATGTATGTTGCTTTTAGCATCCTTCCTGTACGCTATGTTCAAATGCTCGCAGGCGTCGCGTCGATTTGCGGTTATTACCCATACTTGGAGCTCTTTACGCACTAGCTCTCATAGATAGGTCCAACATGGGCGTGGCGCGTATTGCGGGTATGGGCAAAGCTCTTGTACGTGTACATGAATGCTTTTGATAACCGTTGATGATTACTTATGATCTGCAGGAATTAAGTGTTGGTGCACGCTACAGCATCGTATCATGCATCTATTTCATTCCTTACATCCTTCTGTTCGTCCTCGCTTCTTCTGACGTGTTGATGATACCTATCTAAACGCTAATTTTTATAGCGAACTTCCGAGCAACATGTGTCTACGTGCACTTGGAGCCCGTAATCTCCTGACCGGTACTGTAATTGCCTGGGGTGCTGTACAGGTTGGAATGGGCTTTGTTCCTTCTTGGGGATACTTGGCACTCTGCCGGGCTCTTCTAGGCGTCTTCGAGGCAAGGCTATTGCTATTAATTGTACATTTGTCTCACTTCGGTAACTTATTCTTGTACTAGGCGGGATTTTTCCCGGCATTGGTGTTCATCGTGACTACCTGGTGAGCTGTTCAATCATGCTTAACGTGTTTGACCTCGTATTCATCGGCGTTAGGTATAAACGCCATGAAGTTCAGAAGAAGTATGAGTGGCCCCTGTCATGGGTGCTATTACTGTTTTGCTGATCTTGTTAATCTAGATTAGCTGGGCTGTATATGACGTCCATTCTCGCTGGTGGATTCAGTGCCATTTTGGCATACGCTCTGAGTCTTCTTGATGGTAAAGGAGGCCTCGGCGGGTGGTCCTGGATCTTTGTGAGTTAGAACTTTATGCTGAAGACCCTATATGTGGATTGATTCTTGCGAATGTTCATAGATCATCGAAGGGATGGTCACCGTTATCTTTGGGATCGCATCGCGACTGTACATCCCCGACTTTCCAGACAGGAACGACTTCCTTACCGCTGAACAGACTGCCCTGGTATTGCAGCGCATTGAAGAAGACCGCGGTGATTCATTGCCTGATTCATTGAAGGGAAAGGTGTTGCTGCATCTCAGTGATTGGAAGGTCTGGGTCTATGGTCAGTATCCGGTCACCCATCTCCGATATGACTTATTCATAGCAATACAGCCGTGATGTATCTATGTATAACGGTCCCGGCGTATGCGGTTGGGTTCGTCATCTGGTCCCTCCCGGCTTTCATTTATGATCCCTTGACTGACAATATTTATCGCAGATATTTTGTCACTCTGATTTTGAGCGGGATGGGATGGAATTTGGAGATGTCCCTGTTGCTTGTAAGCTCCGGTTTGTCAGGTTATCACCTTGCTAATGGGATTATCTTCTGTGCGGAACGAAAAGAGTGCTCCTCCGTACATTTTTGCGGTAAGTAATTGGGTTGGTTTCAAACTGAGTGTACTGATTTTTCACCTACAGGCTGTTAGCATCTTCTTCTTTGCGTGGTTGTCCGACAAATATCACATGAGAGCTTTGTTCCTCACCATACAAATGCTGATGACCATAATCGGATTGGTCTTGACAGCGTACACTAGCCTCCCTGGCTGGCGTTATACTGGTGAGTCCGACGATGAATTTGTTCTTGTGTCCTGCATCTATTCCTTCACAACAGGCATATTTTTGGCTAACGCAGGCTCTGCGGGATGTATCCCTGGGATTCTGGCTTATGTATGTCTTCAGTCTTCTCCGCACTCCAGCGTCAATACTTATTTCTATGATCAGGCATCGAACAATATCGTCTCACACTCTAAGCGGGCTGTTACTACGGCGATCACAGTCAGCTTCGGCGGAATAGGTGGGATCATCGCGACTACTATCTATCGTCAACAAGATTTCCCGCGATACATTCCGGGGATCATTGCAACGATCTCCCTACAGGTCCTTGCATTAATCCTGCTTGGTATCATGACGGTACACTTCTGGTATGAGAATAAGAAGGTGAAGTTGGGGGGAGACAGTCAGGTCGGAGTCTTTTTATACACGTTATAATTATTTGGGGTGTTTTGGGGACGGAGAAGAGAGTGTGCTTTCCTATCTATGCTGAACTTAATCTATTGCTTCTGAACATTTTCCTTGAAGAGTTGCCTGCCTTCGCACAAATAAGCTCCAGCTGCGCATGCAACGGTAGTCGGTGCATGGATCCGATCTGCTAGGATCTAGCTGCGCTTCAATTCCTGTTTCCTACTTGAGACGACCCTTTTTTCATTGAGATGTGCGGAACAAGCTCTTAGTATACAACAGCTTTTCTGGGGCGCCCAGGCGACTAGTTCCGGACTGGAATGGCTACATGGAGAGGTGGCGCTCACAATTGTTCCGCGGCTAGGAAGTAGACGGGAGAGCGAGGTCTGCTCGCGCCACCGGTACCGGTTTTCTATAACTCTAAGCTGTGCTAAATAATGCATTCAGACCGGTTTCTAGTGCATCTAGGATCTGAAGAACGGCGGGGATAGGATTTTCAACCTATTTCGGGGAAGTGGATAGCGGGTAGTATGTATGTGAACTAGGGGACATGGCTATAGCTTGAAACTGCATCGTGTAGATATAATCAAGAATCGTTTTCTAAAAAAAGTATTCCTCCCTTGTACTTCTTCCCTGCAAGTTTTAAGTCAGTCAAATTGATTTACTTACTTGTAATGGACGGAGGCTGGGAAACGGCGTGGTCCTTCCGTCTGTTTGGTTTTGTGCATGATCAGCGACCGATGTTTGTTAGTAGCCTTGGCGAGCCGCATTACGGACACTGATTGAACTCGTACCTGTGTGTACATTGTGTACACAAAGTTTGTCGGTCCACACGTATCAACTTCCTTTGAGCAAGCCGCACTTTGTCAATCCGTCGTTGGTCCGAGGCCAACAGATACCTCGGCAAAAGATGCCGCGTATCGTATCCCTCGGTTTCCGTCATTTCTTCTATTTTTTGCAGCGGAATCTTACAGGTGCTGATGGTGGTTAGCAGTCATGTTTTACTCTCTCTATTGCGTCCAGTGAGGACTGTCAAAGGACCGTTGTTACTCTGGTGCCGAGCATCTTCCAATTGAATGGCTTCTTGATCTAATAGTAAGCTTACCTATCTATCTTCTCTGAGGGCTAAAAATCCAAGGGGGCGGTGCCTACTGAATTAATCCAGGAATCCAGAAATGAACGGAATGGAATTATACACTACCTCCGACGTCTGGTGTTCGTTGATGCCGTACTACTGTCCCTGAAGTCTCTCAGGGTCCCTCTTCCACCCTACAGGCATTTTCATTGATATACGACGATGATGCCTCCCTCCATCTCATCTCCCATCCCACTCTCGACATGCCACCAGGTTCTACATACACCGCTTCTGTTGACTACGCAGACTCACCCAAAGTGGACCTGTCTCCTCGACCGGACTCGTTGGAAGCTGGGAAAGAGAAACTGGAAGATGCCATCGATCCCGTCTTTGAGCGGAAGACTATGTATGTCGTGCAAATCATTTCACTGGATTTTCGTGTCTGAAACTTGTTAATAGGCGATGGGTGGACATCCGAATGCTTCCGCTTCTAGCTCTTCTTTACTCCGTCGCCTTAGTTGACCGATTGAATATTAGTGTGGCTAGGACAGCCGGCATGGGTGAAGCATTGGTAAAAACCCGCTATTCTTGCGGGACGATTCTAATCTTCGTACTATAGGGACTTGATGTCGGATCTCGATACAGTATCGCGACGTGCATGTACTTTATTCCTTACGTGCTATTGTACGTTTTTGTCTCTTATTTTTGCTGCGCGCTCCTAGCTAATCATTTTGATAGTCAAGTACCTGGGAATATCCTTCTTCGCAAGATAGGAGCGCGCGTCTTCCTCTCTTTTATTGTGACCGTATGGGGCGCGGTATGCTTATCAATCGGGTTCGTCAAGACCTGGGAAGTTCTTACCGTTTTACGCGTGTTGTTGGGTGTCATGGAGGTGCAAATCGCTCCGTCATTTCTATCTTTTGATCGGGCCTGACTCCGCGTAGGCCGGGCTCTTTCCTGCTCTCGTGTATATCATCTCAACTTGGTAAGACTCCCCTCATTACGTTCTACATTATCCGGACTTAATTCCATCTTTTCTGGCCTGTAGGTACACGCGTCATGAAGTCGCAAAGAGGTCTGTTCCGTCTACCCATCAAATGACAGTTAATTGACATGTTCTACAACTGCCAGGCTTGCGGCATTCTACATGATATCTCTAACGATTGCCGGGTTTGCTCCCATCCTTGCCTACTGCATCAGTTTGCTTGACGGAAAACGGGGTATTGCCGGTTGGTCCTGGATCTTTGTGAGCATTTGTTGATTTCTCCAATGATTTACCTCTGTTATTCATGCGGCGGCCATGCACTATATTACAGATCATTGAGGGCGCACTCACAATATTCCTGGGCATCATCACGTACCTTTATGTCCCTGATTTCCCGGACAAGAACCGGTTCTTGACCCCGGAGCAGACAGCAGTGGTTCTAAGGAGGATCGAAATTGACCGTGGAGATTCGGTGCCGGATGTCTTGACCCCAGCTAAGATTTGGTTCCACCTGAAGGATTGGTCGATTTGGACTTATGGTATGCAAAGACGTGCCGCTTGGCGTTGGGTCCTGGCTGATTGGAGGTGCTAGGCATCATGCTGGCGTGTTCGACTGTGCCGTCGTACATGCTAGCTTACTTTATTTCTATCATCCTGGGTGGTATGGGCTACGGGAGAAGTATGTCCCTCCTTCTGGTAAGTCCCATCTATTCAATGATCAAATTCTCGGTTGACTAGTGGTTTCTAGAGCGCGCCTCCCTATGGTCCAGCGGTATGCTGACTTCCATCACCGTCACCTGGGCAGTAACTTAAAAATATTCTCGCTAGTTCATCTCTGCGCTCTTCTTTGCATGGATATCGGACCGATACAAGCACCGGAGCTCCTTCATCATCATCCAAGCATGCATTTGCATTGTCGGATGTTGCTTAACAGCGTTTTGCCAACCACATGCCTTGCGGTACTTTGGTAGGTGCTCTCCTTTATTCTCAACTTCCATTACTCAAGTCAAGTCACTAGGGACTTTTCTCATCAACATTGGAAGTGCGGGTGCCATACCATGTATCCTAGCGTATGGTGCCAATAACGTCGTATCGCAGAGTAAACGGTACGTACTGATGACCCTTATTCTCGGCTTCCCTCCCCTCAATACCCAATCAGCTCATCATCATCATTAGGTCGGTGCAAACTGCGTTGACTTCGGGCTGCGCAGGTATCGGCGGAATCATCGCTTCGACCGTATTTCGGGAGAAGGATTTTCCAAAATATGTCCCTGGTGGGTATTCTTTTCTCCTCACTTCACCGCTCTGATATACGAAAATTCCTAGGTCTGTGGGTGACGATCGGGACCCAAATTGTGCTCATTGGAGTTGTACTGGTGACAGTGATACATTTCTCGAGGCTGAACAGGCTGATGAGAGAGGGCAAGCTGAAAGAACCTATCCAGGGTCAGCCAGGGTTCTATCATACATTGTGAGGGCGGAGGGCGCACAATGCATCCGTACGCGCAAACCAAGTAAACTAAAACACAAGCGGCTCGAAACCACTGTTACTCAATTGATGCACTATGTAATTATCAACTTTGTACCTGAAGCTATAGATTAACATTTAATGGAATTGATGTATTTTTTTTTGACTGGCAGCTGAAATGAGATAAAAGGGAAGGACTCGACTAGCTTTGTGCCTTCGTGCGCACGGTTGTCGCGGGTCTTTAGATGGCCGGGACTTGTCTAATATTGGACCTCCGTTTTGTTTTGGGGCTGTACGCATGCCGGTGGAGATGCTGTTACATATTGCAGTTGGCTATACTCGGAAGCGGAGTAGTTAATATGAACCGCTTTTCGAAAATGAGGGCATCGTCCTGCAGAACTTCTAATCGATAGTGATAGAAATGGTAGGGAAGCCGAGGGAACAAGCGAGATTCACCAAAGTCGCAGTCCGTATGGATGGGAAGATCCGTAGATATGAAACTGGGAGAGCCTCGATAGGCCGTATCGCACTCACGCCGTTCCCAGGTAGATATGTAAGTATAAGTATGGAGCGACGGAAAGTGGAGATATACATGATGCTGACTTCATCATCGGAGCCGTGACCTGTTTACTCAGCCGAAAGTAATTCACTCGCTTTTCCACATGAATTCAAGGCATCAATTATGCACCATCTACCGAGGCGTCAAATTCAAAGGCAATGCACTAGCTTCGATCTACTTACATATTCTTGGCAATCATCCTCGGTCACTAGTACGTCTTTGAAGATGCCTTCTATCATCCTTTTCCTTATGAATTGTTGCTGTTACATCTCACTCTTGGTAAGCAGTTATTTCAGGCGAAGCAAAACCGGTGAATATGTGTGGATAACGTATAAAATTCAGACCCACGCTTTTGACCACAGCAAAATGGGTCGGGATTCCCTTTATTAATGGTATGTAAAACCAACGGATTTTGCTGTGGTCAAAAGACCGTGTCAAATTTTCGTCTATATTCCAATCATTTCTCTGGAATTTCGACCGGCAATCACCTGCCAGGAGTATCTTCCACTTCTCTGTACGCTCACGTCAGTCAAATTTTGACAAGAAAGCGTCCGTTACGCACATGATCCATACTTTAACCGCTGCTCGAACGTAGGGGGATCCGCCATACTTACAACTCCGGGTCAGCAGAGTGCTGAATCGGCTCTGTGCCATCAATGCATGAGAGACTCCGACAATTGGAAAATTCATCCGCGCCTTTGAATGATAGGGAAGGATAAATGGTCGCACCGAGAAAGATTCCAGATTCAGAGAGACTACTCCAGAGGAAGCGTTAACCCTGGATCGGCCTTTGCAGCAATATGAAGTTCAATATCGCGAAGCCTCTTCGAACACTCAGGTTAGCGACCGATCTGATGTTGTTTCAATGCAATGTCATTTTTCGAGTCGACGATTGTCTAGATGCGCTGCCCTCGATCAGAAGAAGGCTCCAAATTTGAGTTATAAGAGGCAGATGCTCCAGCACACGGTTTCCGTGATTCGACCTGTTGTGTGTGAGAAAAGGATCGAGGGAAAGCGGAGGTGATTTATTGGAGTCTACCTATGGTCATTCTCGGGCGGCATTCACGCTATCGCACAACGTCATTGCAGCTAGCTCAGTTTTGGGCTGCCCGTGTCATTGTACTGAAAGTAGCATTCACAGCACATAATAATAGTCTAGGGGAGTTGAATGAGGTCATGTCAGAGAATCCATCATGCTGGAATGATACGGTGTCGGCATCCCGTTAAGATCCACATCGCCAAAACATAAGTGCCTTGGGAGATATTTATACAGGACGTACATTTGCACTTCTTTCCGCCTGTTCAGCACAGGCAACAAAGGATCGGGTTATCGAGCCAGTGGATTTCGTTGTTATATCTGGTGTCGGTGTAGATATCGGGGCCTGTTAGACAAATGCACGCGATGCAAGCAAATTTTGGAATCAAGAAGGGCCATTTCACGGAGGCTCGACAAACGAGGATGACGGTATTGGAGCTTGATCACTGTTCCTCCATTTCTACTGGTAGACCATGACGCATCTGATAGAACACAGGTGATATGAACAAGCCCAGGTCCTGCGGGAGAAAGTCTATTGACTTTCGCAGTGATAATCGGATGGGAAGGCTGTGCAGAAAAGTTACATAATCGCAGAAAAATCGCGTCAATAACGCGCCAGGGCCACGTGAGCATGTCACGGTCCCCTCAGTTTTGACAGATGGCTTTACTCTTTCTCCTAGGTCGCGTTCAAAAATATTCTGGCCTGTCAGCTGTTGTCAGTTTACGAGGTTAGAAAAAGTTTTCACCGATCCAAGATTGCGCGCAGATATAGATATCTCTTGGCTTCCACTAAGGATAACCTTGGGTATAGAGCGGATTCGACGGCGGATCCATAGATTTCTCGGGAGAAAAAATAGGAATAGCTCGGCAGGACAATCAACGAGCGAACGAGCCGATCGCACTAATTGCTATCCCAACGTACATAAGAGGATTATTCTTTTACACACTCTGGCGAAATTTTTCATCAGTTCACCGGTGTATCGGACAAAACGCGGAAGGAATCATATGAACGACTCACCGGGTCATGCCAACGTGGTCACGGTCGGGTGATATAGGTATCGGGTCTTGGTGCTAGTGAATGGGCGCGATGGTAAGTATAGACTCGGATTTGGAACCGCCAGTTGAGCTGATTCTGAGCCAGGAAGTTCCTAATCGATAAGAGGAGGAGGAGGGGGAAGGAAGCTTAAAGGCGATTTCATGGAAATCGTGCTTCGACCCTGCATCGGTTCATGACGCATGGTATCACGGGTGAGAGATTATGTAGATAAGGCTCGAGATCAGAATGATATCATTGCACTTTCTGCTGACCCTTTGATAAAGTATAGTCAATTGTCACTGCCCTTTGCCGATTTGCACTGTGCAGAAGGAAATATGTGGAAGGGAGAGATTTAGTCTATGTGAGGACGACTTTTCATCTCTGGTAGTATATCGGTTAGTACACGCGCCTGTCAAAGGATATCCCTGAAGAAAATTGTGCCGCGCGAAAGCTGGGTTCGACTCCCAGCCAGAGAGTCCGCTAGATGATATGTATTTTAGAGCATCATTTTTGCAAAGGAGTTTCAGCGTATCAAGCTCAAGCTTCAAGACTCAAGTACTCAAGACTTGAGTATTTTGCTACTTGCGGAAATGACAGAACGATTATGATATCTACTCAGATCCTAGTCGAATAACCCTGGGCTCTACCGAGTCCCAATGTCTGTCCATTAAGCTAGGTGCTGACACTTTGGTTCCGCGGCCCTGTACCTGAGTCTGGGTATGGGGAAAAAGAGATATTCCTTGTCATGAAAATAGTACAATGCAGGTAGAAGAAGATAGGTAGAACAGAGAAGGCCAAGGACGCGTACGGCGTTTGTCGGTGGGGCCAAGGCGCGTCGAAATCTGATCATTTTGAGAACATGTAATCTAATCGGTACGGTGATCCACGGACATTGTATCGGTGGTTACTATACAAGACGACATTATGTACTTGGAATTGAAACATGATATTGAATCACTAAACAAAAGATGATCAGTAAGGCTGGGGTTGGATGATGCGCCTTGTCTTGGTGTCCTGGTGCAGCAGTACGAGCAGCAGGATAGAAATCGGAGGAGATAAACGATAAAAAAAAGCTGAGACCGACAATACACCCTAGAGCAGGACTTCGTGTATGGATGATTTCTTAAAATGTGTAAGTGAGAGGTGGAAGCGGAGAGTCGTCGGTGGAGGAACCGGTTCGGTTCGTGGCCGTGTTCGGGATCAGAGAATGCCCAATTCGGAGGTAACTCGCAGTTAACGCCGAGCCGCTCGGATACAAAAAGGGCCAATGCAGTGGGTGCCTCTTTTCCACAAGTCCCCAATCTTACGCACTTGTGGTATGGAGTCCTGGGATTACTACCCTTCCCCGTCGTCGTCTTCCTCGTCGAGCTCGCCCTCTCCCATGTTCAAGACGGCCAATCCTGAGCCGACCACCATCACCTGCCTCCCTACCCACCAGGTCTTTGACTTTCCTCTACCTTCCCCGTCGCCTCCGCCTGCATCACTCTCGCAGATAGAGGAATCAACGGCGGATGAGACGCCAGTGTCAAATAAACGGACGTCGCCGTCGCCTCATTCAGTGACCGCGAAGCGGCCCAGAGAGCGCATGACAACGAGGGACTTCGTCCCGCCGGATGTGTCCGGTCTCTCGAAACGAGAAGCACGGCTGGTGAAGAACAGGGCGGCAGCATTCCTTAGTCGACAACGGAAACGAGAAGAATTCGAGGCCATGGAAATGTGAGTAAAATTTTCATTATTCCTTTAGTACTAGGCAGGTAGCTGACAGGATGCATGCAGTCGGGTAGCCGAACTCGAACTTGAAAACGCACGTTTGCAGACATTGGCAGGAGGCGCATCACCGCCGTCGCCATCACCGTCGATGTCGACTTCGTCTGAGATTGACGACCTGCGCGCCCAGCTCGCTGAGGCCCAGGCGCTTCTGCAGTCTTCGCCCCAACCAGAAGCCATCAAGGCCGAACCCACTGAAACGCCGCTTCCCTCCTCATCTTCATCCAAGTCCGCCTTAATGGCACTTCTATGCGCCCTGCCACTTCTGCAGTCGCTCCCAATTTCACCTTCTCCCGCTACAACGACATCACCGTCGTCCTCCGCCCTTGACGTCTCCTTCGACGCGCAGCCTGCCTCGAATGGCGCCATTCGAGTCCGTATACACGACCCTCAGCCGTCCTCTCCTGCTCCTGCTTACCCGACGTACGACGATCCATTCTTTGGAATGGGCCTCGACATGGGATTCGACAATGATTTTCTTTCCCCTGTCACGGTTCCGACGACAACGTCGCCTGCCCCATCCCGTCGCGTACGCATCGCTCTTCGGAGCACCGAACAGGCCGAGGGCGGCGAGTGGGAGGTCCAGCTGTGCTAACCTCCGAGTCCGACGGTATAGGTGTTTGAGCGCTCTCGCCGTTTTGCTACTAAATTTTATTTCTCCTTGTTAACGTTATCTCTGTACATGCCTCTCGCAAAAAGTAACATATTATGTTCATTGCTCTCTGTATACCTAGTACCATAGGATCCCAATTTAGTTTGTCTCTTTGTTTTGCATTCACTCTCAAACACGGACTATAGAAATCTCCTGTCTTTTTTTTTTTTGCATCCATCAATGATCATTCCCACCCCTTCTCGGTCTTAAACATCACCCCTTTGCTGATTTGACCAAGGTCGAATTGTACTTGAGATATATTGCTTTGCGGCGTGTTACTTGACAATGAGAGAAGTCCATTCATTCCCAGTCTCGTCACAGGGACGATCCGGTCGTACGTGCATGGCATGATGGCATACCGCACGCACGAGAGCCAACTTGGCAGCATTGGCAGTTTTCTGATGTCCCCACTGCTGGGTGGGAACTTCAACTCGGCAGCACGTTTTAATTGGTGGCTCTGATGGTCCCACTTGCGGTCAATTCTGATATAGATATCTGTTCATCCGGCTATCCACTTATCTGACCACCGCTGCGCGTGTATCGGCCCGGTACAGGTCCCGACGCGCGCGCCCTGCAACAGAACTGGCCTAGGAACCAGTTGCACGTTCACTACGGCGAAAAATTTCCCGAAGTTCGCTTTGGACTTGTGCAAATTCATCATCATATCATTTCGGGTTCCATTCGGCCTATTGATTGATGATATCATGCCCTCGCCGTCGAACTTCTGCTCTTACGGTATTCAAATATAACACCTTCACGGTCTTGGTTACAAGAAAGTATCAAACCGAACTGTGGGTGGGTCCTTCAATTATCGGCCGTTGGACCCGGGGCACGGGACGTCGGCAAGCCCTCCTGCTCCTCTCCTAGCTCCCAAGTTCAAATTGACCAAGGTACATTAGGCTCGGAGGAACTTGCAAGTGACGTCAGTCCGTACAAGTCCCGTTGAGAATCCACCTCCCATCGCCGCCGAGGTTCTTCTCCTTGTCAGAACAGTGTATATCCACCGACCGTTCTTCCTTCTTTCCATTGTTCTGTGTCACATTGGCAGAGAAGAATGAAACAGATGTAAGTTCAACCCCAGCAGCGGCCGACCACCTGCTCGATACCCGACATCTTACCGATAGTCGCTGACATGAAACTGAAACTAACCGACACCCCGAGGACGACCCACGACTAAAGCGGGAACCAGAGTAAGAGATTGCAGGGACAAAGCGGTGCAGAGTACCACAGAGTAAGAATAGACACAGAGAGTGAAGAGTGAGTTGGGAAGAGTGCCCCGCGGCCCTCATAACTTGGGTTGAACAAAGGGTTGAACAAATGAACAAGGCATCCAATCGCGCTTGACTTGTGAAAATCACAAGTCCCGAGTTCCAGGTTCCCATCCCAATGAGGTCATACCGAACCAGCTCGTTTCGTCAAATACGTTAATTCGAACTGTCAATTGGAATTTGGAGCCGAGGGATGGCTTCAGTCGACGTCTAGAGACGAACGAAATGGGCAAAGTTGCACGAAGAGAAGAGGATATAGTCCGCCACGGATTAGTGTCTTCGCAGCTTCGAACCTTTCTTGATGCGAGTACCTACTATAAACGCCCATATTTGCCTGTGTATTCCTTTCGGGGATGTGGTGATGTCGAGAATGCCATGGTATTGTGGCGATGAACTAGCGGTTCCTGAGATAAGATAAAACAACGCGTACGGATGTCTTGGCGCGTCGGGAATGGACTGCGGGTAACAAGTGAATGTTATTCTGCGAGTAGGGCATGAGGTACCAGGAGGATAAGCTAAGCGGGAGAGCAGGGCCGTGGCATAAACTTGTGATGATAAGCGGATATTGGTTACGCATGGACCAACAGGCCGTACTCGAACCAGCGGGCCCTTGTCCAGCCCGTTATAACCGGATTTGATGATCCCCATAGCAGGTATCCATGCCTGAGATCTTGAAGGTTTAGGACCTAGAGGAGTAGCGCAGGCGGTGCATTTAGCCTAGGCGGCGCCGCACAACGATGGCAGATGACGTTCTGTGCTGTAAGTATTAGCAATATTTTTACGAGCCCTTGACGGAGGGACGTACGCGTCAGCTAAAATCGTCTCGAATTCCACATTTCATCTCTTTTACTTGCCGACCACACGTGCAGTGCATAAATGGGATAAGCGGCTGCCAGTGCGGAACAACGAAAATATAAGAGAAAAGACTCGTAATAGAAGATCTGATAGAATCATCGAAGAGTAATCCAAATGAGATGAAAGGCGGCACACCTTGAGAATGAGGGTGCATGTGTAAAAAGACCACTACCGCTTTCAACTCTCTACATTCTCTGTAGTTCAAGAAGCGATTTGAATACCGTTCTCTTTTGCGCTATGCGGACTGCCGCTTAAGAAACGAAAAGGAAAGCACATTACGCTTCGATGTACCCTCGAGATGTGCAAATCCACATGAGAATACCGACGAAGGTCTGATGACTGAAAAGCTATCACGGGAGAGCTGCAATGATATGTAGCGACATTCTTCCTCCGACCCGAGAACAAATAACAATGACACCGGTCTTACAGGGCCTGTGAGCATGATGATGGCGGTGGTACTGAATTGAAGGGCCCTAAAATTCCGGAAAATGATATAATGATGGACCGTGGCCCAAGTGCGCGTGAAGCCATATCGATGATGTGATGGAACCCGGAACGGTTTCAGGCTTCAAATCGCGCTGAAAACATGTGCCAAAGGGGTGGGTGACCTGCCGGTAGCGGGTCGACTGCATAACACCGAGACTGATGACACTTCAGGATTAAAAAGGATCTCCGATGTACACTAAACCATGCATGAGAGACTAAATATTGGCTGAAATCAAAGACGACGCACCCCACATTTTCGAGACCACCCGCTTGGCCTTCCTTCAACTTCCTTTTCCCCACCACTATTATGAAACTGCAATGAAACATTGGTCTTCAGAAATCTTTACGCATACCATGCAAAAGTCATACCGATGTAGTGATGTGACCGAGTACAATTTCAGTCGTCATACTAGTAATTAACAATGCATTGTTCCGTCAGCGGAGTGAAATTTCCATAACACGGAGCACGGTGAAAGACTGGTTGTCACACTTGAGCTATAGTTCAGGACCAGAAACGACTGAAGTTAGAGACTACTTACCACACTGTCCTCCGCGACTTCTCCACGACTTCCCAAACTGGTTTCCATCCTCGTGATTGTGCAATTGCCATTCATGAAGCGGGCCGGCCCACCGTGCAGGACTCATCCAAGTTGGGTAGGGCAAGTATTTCGCCAGTCTTCCTCGACACCAGAAACTAAATATGACTGATAAGCACGAGGCAGAAATTGTCAGGAGTTTCTAACCGTGGCAGCACATCCAAGGAAAGATAAACTCGAAAGACACCAAATTGTGGGTGCCAGCAATAGACTCTACGCGAGTGGCAGACGACACGATTGACATATCGCAACGCTTGTGCAGCCTAGACCATGATTAAAAACTAAAAATGACGAGCTACAGCGTCCGCACCTGATCGATGTCGGGAAAGTCTGTTCCACCTCTCGACATCGGCAACCCACTGTCCTGTCTCTTGACAGCAGTCTGCGAAGCTATTAATCACCCTTCGTGCCATTTAGTGTTGGAAAGCTTCTTGGCTGCTGGAAAAAATGAGAGCTGTGAATCGGCTTCGCTGGCAGTACCACGTCAATGGTGACTGGTCATAGAAGGATGCTGTGTGTGGAATGATGCAGAACTGAGGTAACGATACCACAAGAGAGTACCGACTTTACAAAGATAGATTTCGACGTTTACTGAGCGATACTGTCGCGAAAACGAAGCTGGCCAGAGGGGGGGTCATAATGGTGACAGCGAGACATGGAATACCGGCTATTTTTTGGACGACCGAAAGTAGCACTGACATGGCCGGAAATAGCCGATCTCTTGCTCGTTGCTTTACCATCTGCAGTAAATTTTGTGCTTGTTATGACTGGGATGGTGACACTCGATAATCCAGATGCTCAGCCTCTTTCGATATAAAAAAAGTATCAGTATTCCTTAGCGACAACAACCTCTGCTTCTCGACGTCCACTGGCACTGGCACCAGAAGTGGTCGTTAAATGAGCTGTCGGTCGTCTTCGATACTTCGGGACCGAATCATACGGTAGAGGCCAGGCAACAACAGGAAGGTGAGTATGACAGCATACTACCTATCATTTGATTTTGATTTTAGAATGATTCTGAGGTCACTGCCTGTGTCCTGTACCACCACAACTTGAACTTCATGGCAAATCATCAATCCCTTTGCGGAATCAGCTGCCGTTGAATAATTTCGTCTTTTCAGCATCTAAACCTTTGGTAACACCCGCGTTCTGAACATCTAGTACCGTGATTTATCCGTTTGATTGCTGCTAGATGATAAGGCCTTTTTTGTTCTAGGTATCTGGAACTAATCTCAACTTAGATGCTATTTGGGTCTCCAAACTGCTGGACGCTTGCGCGAACTCGTCTACGATCTCAAGTACTAGCTGGCCTCAGTCCTTTTGTAGAACATCCGCCTGATTTAAGGGTTTTGACAAGGGTGCCTTAGGCATTTCAAAAAACGACGATATCCTTGTGCTCGTTGCATGCTGCCGTTGGTCAGACAAGTTGTGGTCGTCATACCAATCGTGCTTTTGGGGACGCTGCTTGTACAATTGGTCCAGAGTTACGCTATCCCTCCACCTCCTCGCTTGTATTTTTGTCATTTTAGCGCGGAAAATCTGCAGGACTTCCGAGATGGCCAATTATCAGATGGCCTCGTTTCGGCAGGGATGTGAGCCAGGTATAAAAGCCCAATTGAAAGGGCAATTGTTATCACTCAACAATGCCGCGCATTCCGTCCTTTCATTACCTTCTCGTCTTTCTTTTACCTTTTTTACTCGCCGTCCTGAGCGCTCCCATTCCGCACTACAACTTATCTAAACGGGAAACGACTGGTGAAAAACTTGTCTTCTCCCATTTCATGGTGCGTTGTAATTCCTGATTCCGTTTTCTCAACGCTCACCATTACCGCTCTCAATAGATCGGTATCGTCTCCAACAGAAACAACGCCTCCGACTATGATGCTGACATGCAGCGTGCGAAATCCTACGGTATCGACGCCTTCGCGTTGAACATCGGTACAGACGATTACACCGATAAACAGTTGGGGTATGCATACGAGTCTGCGGCCAACAATGACATGAAAGTCTTTCTCTCTTTCGACTTCAACTGGTGGGATCCATCCGATGCTTCCGGCGTTGGTTCCAAAATTGCGCAGTTTGGATCCAAACCGGCACAACTTACTATCAACGGCAAGGTGTTTGTTTCGTCGTTTTCAGGTACAGCAGCCGTGCCCTACGTGACCTACTAGACATTGAATACCTGAATTCTAGGCGACGGTTTAGACATCACTACCGTACGCTCCACAGCAGGTCTGGATCTGTTCGTGGCGCCCAACTTTCACCCTGGAGAAGGCGACTTTTCCAATCTCGACGGTGCCCTCAACTGGATGGGCTGGCCCAGTGATGGCAATAACAAGGCACCACAAGGAGGCGTAGATATCACTGTTACCGATGGTGACGAGACCTACTTGACAACCGTCGCCGACAAAAGTCTCATAGCTCGTGCGTTAATTGTTCTCCGGAATCAACATGAATCAGCAGCTAATGAAGTCATTTAATAGCGGCCTCGCCCTGGTTCTCCACCCACTTTGGCGGTGAAGTGACCTATAGCAAGAATTGGGTGTTCCCCGGTGATTTGCTCTGGTATCAACGCTGGAATGATATCCTCACGTCGGCGCCGGAATATGTTGAAATCGTAACATGGAACGATTACGGAGAGTCTCACTACGTCGCTCCATTGTCATCTCCTCACACTGACGACGGCGGTTCTAAGTGGGTTAATGATATGTGAGTGTGGTTAGATAGACCAACAGGTTCGGATTTCTAACTGCTTTCTTAGGCCTCACAACGGCTGGCTCGAAATGGCCAAGCCTTTCATTTCTGCATACAAAGCCGGCTCTACCAGTGTTTCTGACTACATAAAAGACGACCAACTCATCTACTGGTATCGTCCAACACCACGGGATATCGACTGCGACTCCACAGATACCACCATGGGACCTGCTAGCAACACCAGCGGCAACTACTTCAACGGCCGTCCAAATGGCTGGGAAACTCTCGCCGATGAAGTATTTGTCGTCTCTCTCCTCACCGCCAATGGAACCGTCACCGTCAACTCTGGAGGCACGGAATACAGCTATGACGCCCCGGCCGGTGCATCTGCATTCTCCGTTCCAATGGGCTTGGGTGCACAAGCCTTTGCGCTCACCCGGGGCGGTAACGCCGTCGTCAACGACACTAGTTTGAAGGAGATCGTCTCAGAGTGTATATACGGAATTTATAACTTCAACGCCTATGTCGGGACTGTTCCAGCCGGAGATCCTGACTCACTTCAGGCAGATGGGCTGGCTGCGCTCACGACAGGCCTTGCTGTCGCGTGTGAGGCAACCCCTTCTTTGCCTGCTACCGCTCCCGCTACGGTGGCTGTTACTGCTACTGGGACACCCACGCCCGCTCCTACAGCCTCCGTTTAACGAAAGCGTGCCTGGTGCATGTGTTTGATGAAACATTCCCCATATTGTCTTATACCCTTCGTCTTCTCAGTCTCCATCTCACCGTTTATCTTATTGTCTATCTAAAGCAATAGTTCGTTCCTTTTGTACGCTTGCTCAGGTTAGCAGTGTGCTATTGCTGTACAATTAGATGTACTTGTATGTATTGACTACATACTGCGTGAAACAATTACAGGTTTTTCAAACAGATTTTTGTCCCTAGAAGCATTAGCAGGGTAGTCATAGATTGAGATACCTCCGAAGTATGTTGGGATTTTTTTGTACCATGGCATCGCTGAACGATAGAAGATTCAAAACCCAAAGACGATATAGATCCACACAGTCCAGGTGGTATTGATGATGGCTACATAACAGCATCCTTGGCGAGCTGTAATACTTTTGCGATAAAGACATTTATCTTCCATGGGTATCGTTCTCGTCCTCAACACCGTCTGTATATCCCCCTTCGCTTCTCTTCCTCCCTGGATAGGAGATTATGAAATAATTAAAGAGTACTTGGAAGCGAACTTACCGATACTCAAACATAACCTGCACGCCTACAAACATTCCTGCCACCGCACATACAAGAAATTGAAGACCTGAAAAGTGTTAGTAGATGCAACGAATCCAGAAAGAGATGAGTAGTACCTTCTTTTGTCCCAACCAACTGTCCTACGAAATACCGCACCCCGTCAGTGCCAATGACGAACCCCACAAGATTAGCAGCCATCATCATGAAAGCGTTGAGCACAGCACCCAAGGCGCAAAGATGTCGATACCACGGGCGGTCGCCAAACTGGAGGTACTAATGAGTGGCAAGGGCAGGGCAAGGACCTGGAAATAACTCACCTTCTCAGCACTAAAGACCCACCCTGCCACCATTTCTGGGATGAGAAATATACTAACGAGCCATCCCCACGCCAATAGGCGGAAGGTGAGATCGTGCCAAAGTGCAACAAAGGTGAATATGAGGAGCGAATTGAGGAGTTGGCGATGGGAGCCCCCGAGGGGAATGTAGATGTATCGTACAATCCACAAGTTGAAGCTTCTGTGCCAGGCACGCCAGAATGCCAAGGCACTATAATTGTTGACCATGCAGCGAACCATGTTTTCTGGAGGATCTATACCAGCCAGGAGGCTCCACAGGCGAAAGAAACGCCAGGGAATGAGAAGCTTAAGCCAGACATGGATGAGAGAGAAGAAAGAGAGAAGCGCGAGTTCGGAGGGGAGGTATGCGGCATGTTCCCAAGGACGCGCATCTTTAATGGCAACGACGTACATGGTATGAATGAGGACCTCCATAGTGAGAAGGGTGAAGATGAAACGGATAAAGTAAGGCTTGATCAAGGTGGTAGGGCGTTCTTCTTGTTTCTGAGTAAGTGGGCGCGTTGACTGCGGTTCGATCTGCACTAGGAAATCATTGAACGGAATTATCGGTCCAGCGATGTATAATGGGGCAAAAAGGGCGTAGGTGAGGTACACAGGGAAGCTGTATGCATGTGGTGGATGTGAATCTGATTTCGGGGTTGTCGTCTAGCCAGTATATGTCAACAGGAGACGTACATATGTCAGAAAACTCACTGCAGCATAATAATCCATGTTGAACGAGACGAGACGAAGCATGGTGATATTGAACGAGATGTACCAGCGCGGATAGACGCCTTCCCAGTCGTCTAACCATCCCAAAGATGGTGATATGCATGCATAGGAGTACCCGGAAAACCTGTCATTGGCAAACAACATGGCAACGTTGAATACCCAGGTGAAGGATGGATGCTGTGCTCTCAGAGCATAGTTAAGACTGAGGATTGCAAGGATTTTGAGGGTGCTCGTTCCATGCAACGCGACATTGAAGACCAATGCAAACACTAGATTGAGGCGTAAACGCAGCTGCGTGGGAACGAAATACGTCAATAGGGCATGCACTCCTGCGACTGCAGCTAAGATAGGGACATTATTTCGAAACGAGCGGTACTGAGCGTCCCAGTTGTCGACCGGCCAGCCGAAGAGCCAACTGTGGGAGAGTCTGTCTGAGAAGAGATGATAAGCAGGATGGGTAGGAAGGCTTATCCGAATGACGACCCAGGCCATCCATGGTACGGTCAGCACGATAATGAGGAGGTATATTCTGAATTCCAGGGTGCTCCATCGGGAGGGGGTCGTTGACTGTGCCCTTTTCTTCGTCGGTATAGACACTGTCAGGGAAGTAATGTTAAAGGAAGGTGATGGTTTGTGTCTAACCATGGGTGGAAGGGGCAACATTGCTACATTGTGTTGGAAAAAAATCAAATTTAGGCAAGATTGACAGTAGTTCTCACGGCCCGGACCGGTAGCACCAGGCTGGCCAATGGCTTTCGCTGAGATTCACAAGTGTATCTATCGAGTACGTACAAATCGTATAAGTAAATGCTATCCTTGAACCGATACAATGTTGCACCCAGACAGTCCGAGTTTCAATGGTTCCGTTGTGCTGTGCCTTCATCGTCTATACATTCCCCAGGCCGCTAAGCCTCCATGCACTCATTCTATTCAGCTTGTAAGCGTTCGATTTCTAATTTCAAGCAAGTAGAAATACTCGCCTTTTGACGAAACTGATTCTGGTCAGAAGCCAGAACGTCCAATACGCTACAGCCGCTACAAATGAGCTCGGTGAAATGAGATGATCTGTCAGATGTGCGAGTGTCTTCGTTGTCCGGATCGTATTCAGCGCGCGCGAACGCCTCGACCTGCCCCATTCTTCCAACTCCCGGCATTTCTCTTCCCGATCCTGAACACTCTTCCTCAACACCGGGCCCAGTAAAATTGCATCTCGAAGGCCAAGATTCATTCCTTGCCCTCCCATAGGCGAATGCGTGTGTCCGGCATCACCAATGACAATCACCGTACCTCCGAGGGAGCCATCTTCGTTATGAATGCGTTTAACGAACTGCTCGGCAACCGCAGAACTCAGCTTGTACCGGGTTGACCAAACCGTTTTTGTGATGTGTATCGGTTGGGGGTTCACAGTCGAGTCAGAGGAAAGATGGGGAGGCCCCTGCATGTCGATGTGTTCTTGAATATAGGATAGAGGCGGATTGGAAGGCGGTGGTCCAGAAGATCGGGGAACATTGAAAATGATTTTCACGACGTCTTCGTCTTGACCAGTAACGGGGTCACGTTGTGGCGGCATTGGAATCGTCAAGAATACGCCGGCGGGCGAGATGTTGCCAGTAATGTAGCTCTTAGATACACGGGCATCCTTTGAGGGAGAAAATATGACATCAGCGATGACAAGCTGGGCCACAGAGTCTTGGACGGCTATGCTATCTGGTTCGGTATATGAGATCCCTGCGAGTCGGCGTACCTGCGACTGCATCAATACATTTTGCTCCTGTACGTATCATATTCAAGCTACTCACAGCGGACTGCTTTCCATCGGCACCAATGACATAGCGGGCTCTAATGACTTCCCCAGTTTCGAAAGACACTTCCAAACCATGATGCTCTTTGCAACTCTTCATAGCTACAACGCGAAGAGGACGTACGACCTGTACGCCGAGCTCACGGAGTTTAGCATTGAGGACCTCTTCGACGCTGTACTGAGGCACCAATAGAACGTAAGGAAAGCGAGTATAAGCTGTTAATTCCTCCATCTCAGCGATGGCAAAAGATGCAGTGTTCCTTTTGAACATCATCCCTTTGCCTATCATGCCTTTAGAGATAATGGGACCTGCGCATCCTATGGTGTCAAGGGCCTGTATTTGAGTAAGTCTATTATGGTCAGTCGGCTAATAAAATGGACTCACCTCCAGGGTGGCTGCATGGACTGCGCTAGCTCTCGAAGAATTCTGTCCTTCAAGGATGGCATCGACAATTATGAAGTCTTTGATCCCTTGTTGAGCGAGTGAAATGGCTGCAGCGAGGCCCGTTGGGCCTGCACCGACGATAAGCACAGAGGTCTCCGAAGGTAACATGAACGCAGCAAGGACCAGATAGGAAAATTCTTAAGCTACATCTTTACAAGATTGCAGCCTGGCTTTTGTAGCATGTCGGTCACTCCTGCATTTCGCCGTTCTACCGAGAACAACTTGCCTCATCGCCACCGCTGCAGCTACTCTGCAAGGCCTGAGTTTTATAGAGCCAAGATGACGACTTCGCAGGCGTTAAACGGAGACCGCGTTTGAAGAGACTAGACTAGATACACATCGACGTGCCGAAAATTCTGTTCCTCATCCCTCGAAGACGGTAGGTCAAGAAATCTCTATTATTACGTGGAGACGAACGGAAGAACGGAGTATGATGTGAATGGCTGACGTTGTGGATGACAGAAGCAAAGTCGATTTTTCCGTACCCGAACCCAGCCGGCATCATGTTTATTGACCGATCAGCTAAAGTCACGATCCGGCATCGGCCCGGGTTACCGAACGCGACTCACAAGGACAGTGACGTCATGGTATGCACCTTAACTTTATTTGCCAGCAAAGATTTCCTTTGCTTTTCACGAATCTTACCTTCAGCCCAGGTAGGAAATCTATCTAACCACCTGATGACGTCGATTACAATCGCTCTCTAGATACTATCTTGAATCGAAATGCATACTCTGAACTTGAATGACCTCCCTTCAGAGTTGCTAGCACATATCTTCACCGACACACTACCCACGGACAGCTATGTCGCCGTGTCGAATGATGCCGCACCCCTTGTTCTCTCAAGAATATGTCATTTGTGGAGGTCGCTCGCTTTGTCTTCTCCCGAGCTTTGGTGTTCCTTCCAAGTCAAGCCTCCGAGATGCAACCCCCGCCTGATACAGGCATGGCTCGACCACTCAGGTACTTGTCTGCTCTCCTTTAGAGTCGATTACAGCACACATCCATTTTCTTACGCCGATGCTGCTCGGCTCCTACGCACTCTGAGCTCCGCGTCTACTCGATGGGAACGCGTGCATCTCTTCCTTCCAGGGTCAAACTCATTTTTTCGGGATGCATTTGGCAATGCAGACATGCCTCATCTCCGAGAGTTGACTCTTGATGTGGTTCGCGGTTCGGAGGCCGACATCAGCGAGCTCAATACATTCCTATTCTCTAACGACATTCCACTTGAAAGGTTTACATGGGGATTTCGCTCGTCTTGGGGAGCATGGGACTCTCCAGGCAGCTTGAGTGGACTCGCCGTCCTTAACGCGCCATGGTCGCATTTGTCGCATCTCAAGCTGGACACCTGCATAACGGTGGAAGAAGCATACGCCACTCTCAACAGATGTCCTAACCTGGTCAAATGTGACTTCAGGAGATTTTCACGGCCTATGAACGGTGACGGAAATGCCACCAATCTCCCAGTAATCACTCTTCAACACCTCACCTCGCTTTCTCTCTACACTATCAATCTCGTTACCGTTCATGAATCCCTTGCCCGTTTCTTCTCTCATTTGCTTTGTCCGAATCTACGAAAAGTGATGTTCACCTGCGGATTTACAAGCCAAGTTGCATGGCCTCAGAGCGCATTTATGTCTTTTCTCCTACGGTCTTCATGTACCATTGAACGACTCCACTTGGAAAGTACAGGAATCTCGGAGAGTAATCTCTGTCAATGCTTAGAGGTTATGTCTGCTTCCCTTAGGCACCTTGCCTTGTACGATTCAGGCGATAATGCCTGTGTGTCAGACAAGGTCGTTGGTTTGATTGAAGGGTCACTGTGTCCACGATTGGAGAGCATTGTTCTGCACCGCGTGTTGCGGTGCTCCGACGGTGCATTGGCAAGGATGATTGATTCGCTTCGGGAGTCATTACAGAAGTTTAGGTGGTGTCCGGTCCTAGGAGATGACTATAGCCATGCGAAAGATATGCGCCTTCTCAAAAAGATATCAAGCTATGGCTCGGAGCAGACATGGGAATGGGAACGAAACTGCGAGTGACCGCGGTTGCGTAGATTTACCTTTCGGCCTGTAAAAATTGAAGGCTAGTCTACTTTATCATCTGATTGTAGCCAAATCGATCCTTTCCAGAATATTCAATCTTATTCAGATGTTGTGAAAAATGATACTTGACCACATCGGAATAATTATGAACTGTCACCTTGTCGTCGGGGATGTCAAAGTAGTTACCCACCCGCCCTTACAAGTCGGCACAAACTGAACTGGTTACCGAGGGTATCAGCGCCGCTTGCTCATGTAAGAACCAGTCACAGGTCTAGCGAACCATCTCCGCTGTCCGCTAGGAACACTCTTCATTAGTACGTCAGCGTCGACCCTTGAATACTGGACCGACAGAAGAATTTTAATCTAGATTGTTACAATGCACTCTCACCATTGGGATGAATCTTGCTCGAAACTGGTGTTCTCAAAACCCGTATGACTCTTAGAAAACAACGCTACGAATCCTAGGGCATAGTGGGCTCTTCTATCATTCTCTGTGGGAAGCAATCTTGCTCCTTTGTTCTTCTCGACGTGATTCAATGCTATTTATGGCCAGAAAACCTCGGGCCTTTTTAGTCGACTATGCGCCTAGTGTGCAGTCATCGTAAGCTTGAACCCTTGCGGAACACATGCCCCATAACTTCACAGTTCCTTGCAAGCCAACATGCCTGTTTCACGTGGTTACCAGGAGACGCGTATTTCTGGCCTCGCTCCTCACCAATGGAAGTCACTTGGAATCCCTCTGGGAGGAAAGGGTTCCTTACGGACCGTCCAGCGAAGAATTAGAAATCAAATTCCAGAATTCGAGCTTCCCAACACTTTTTCCTGCGATTCTTGCGTGAAGTTTGTCGTGCTTGGTCTACGCTAGCTATAACTTGCCGCTGTGATGCTTGGGGACTCTCGAAGGTCTGGGAGCCTTCGGTGTCTGTTCCTACTTCTCCCGCTGTCCACGGCTATGACGCCCGTTCTTTCAGATAATGTGTGAAGGCGTACCCTGTGGAAGATAAAGACGAAGAGCCAGGTAGATTATCACCCTGATTATTTAAATTTACCGGCAATAATTGCAGGAAATGTTTTGTCCTTTCAATTTGAAACTGATTTCCGGAATTACGCTCCGCACGTGTTGGTGTTATTTGGTGGTGCAAACACGAGGATCCAGCATGTTGCCTTGTCCCATACGATAATGGGCAGTCTCCATCTCTGTTGACCATCTACCACCACCATCGACACCCATGAATAAACGTTCTCAGTCCCGAGCGCCGTCGCCGACGCCCACAGCATATTCAGGCATCTCCAACTATCGCACAGAGTCCTATCGACCGATTAGAGACAAAACCATTCCCGCAGTGCCGACAATCGACTATCGACTCATATCAAAGACACATTTTGATGAGCTGAGCAAATATCTGGCCGTTTATCTATCTAAAGGTGCGGATGACGCCCAGTAGGTCGAAGGACTGTCCGATGCTGACGTTCTGCAGCCCCACCCAATTCCCGGTCAACAGCAAGGCAAAAGCTCACTCGACTCACTATACAGCAGTTTCACGAACTATCGACCGATGTGTACGATGAATTGGTCCGTAGGAAGGGTGATACAGAAGGTAGAGGCTCTGTCGACGTGCCTCCTGTGACTCTCATCAATATTCTTGTTTATAGTGCCCTTCCTACCTGTCCGGGAGGAATTCCATCCTAAACGGAATCAAGCTAGACAGAAACTAGCTACTCTGCCTACCGCCAGGTTTGAAGATCTATCCAGTGACGTCTATTTCGAGTTGGCCCGGCGGTACCCAGAGTTCAAGGAAGATGTGCGTGCACTCAATTTGTTATCTCATTCATTCTATTCCACACCCCGGGGGAAGCTTGGACGAAAGGAATCGCTGATATTATTGGCTTTTGACGGACATCTTGGAAGTCCTCGGTGGTTGTAACACAACGACGTCGCGTGTTGGCGACGCCTTGCATGCAAATAGTCCTTCACGCCTTGGCATCGTATTCGCTTGGGGTCCGAAAAGTGCATCCGAAGAAGCCGGGGCTTGTCGTCATCTTCTCCACATCGTACACTGGGTCCGGAACATCTGTCTTTCCAAGTATCTTGGATAAACAAGAGTCATTCTTGCAGTACATCTTTTACCCTTTCGAACGATTCCAAGTGGTATTATATATGTCCTCAACGTGTCCTCCTGTTCTACAAATCGAGAAGACGGCGCAAGCTCGCGACTTTTCGGTGCTACTTTTTGCCTCAAGCGGTACGATGCCATAAAACAGGAACTGTTCTGATAAGCTTCCCCGGGGACACCAATGGAATTGGCTTTGTCATGACATATTGAACTTACTACCATTGAACAGCCTTCTGGACGAGGATCTCCTGGATCAAATTACGACGACTACCCTGCTCCTGATTTTCCAGCCAACTCTCCCCCTCGCACAAGCACCTCAAGAACATCCGGACGCGTTTCTGCGGATCGCCCAGTCGACACCAGCTATGCCTCTGGTATCTCAGCACGTCGACCATCTGAAGATAGGCGTCGGCCGAATGAAGATATGTTTGCGGGTCGGACAAGTGATGATAACAATTATACTCCCAGCATGGCATCGCTTTCATCTCGGCGAAAGCCTTCGCAGGATACGACAAGACGATCGGATGAAAGAGAAAGAGAACGAGAATACTCCCTTCGACGCTCTGATGAGAGAGATCGAGACCGCGAATACCCCCTTCGACGATCAGAGGAACGAGAGCGGGAGCGAGAATTTCCTATTCGCCGGCCCAGTGCTCCCAGTGTGAGTGGGACCAGTGATAGTGCTGGTACGGCGAACCCCGTGCAAAGCGCGACGGCTACCAGTGGTATGATCATCCCCAACAAAAGCACCATGGAGGAAGAATACATCGAGGTACCATATGGCAGGGATGCCCGGGAGAGCAGCAGCACGACGGTGGATGATAGAGATCGAAGTCGGAATGCGAGTCAAGATGTTACCTTTATGGGTGGGGTGGTGGATGAGCCTGACAGCGCCAGCGATTATCCGCTAAGCCCGCGTAGTCCCGTAGGACTTAGTGCGCTCAGCGCGAGATTGAAAGGAGTCGAAGACGAGGACGACGAGGTCGCCGCCGGGAGAAGTGGAGAAGACTACTTTGACAAGGTGTCTTATGGGAGGACATCTGCGAATTCTGATCGTTCCGCGGGTGGAATAACCTCCCGCCTCGCAGGGGGTAGGGCAAGCGTATCAGACGATAACGAGAAGATGCGACGAGATTATGAATACAAAATCGCCACGATGCAGACTCAAATTACAAATATGCAACGCGACCTTGGTGACTCCGAACAACGAGAACGCAAGTGGCAGGAAGGGGAGGCGCGTGTACGTCAGATGGAAGAAGAGTTGCAGGTATTCCGTCGGGTGAGCCACCAGCCTTCTTTTCTAGTTGTAACAGTCGTTTACGGTTACGTTTAGCGTGCTGAGGAGCAATCGACTGCCATGCGTGCACTCCAGAAGGAGCTTGATGAATTGCGCGAGGTTCGACAAACAGAGAAGGAGCGGGAAGCTCGAAGGGCGCAAACGGATGAAGACGAGCTCCAAATTCTGCGTGATCGTTGTGAACTTCTTGAGCAAGAGCGCGAAGGAGGGGTATGTTTATATGCTATACTGCACGCCACTCGCCTGATCCGCGAAATCTAGGCTGATCCAGAAACCATCGAGCAACTAAACTCGGACATGCAAGGGTTGTTACGCGAGCTCGAAGACTTGTCCCGCCGCAACGACGAGCTCATGACGGCTAAAGACTCTGATCTGGTAGTTATGCGTGACCTGGACGCTCAGCTAAAGGAATATAAACGCAAGTACGAACAAGCCAAAACAGAACTGCGGAGTGTTAAAGGTTAGTCCATTCCGGATATGAATGAAAGTAGTATCTAATTCTAAGCATCGATCTAGCTACTTCTCAACTGTACACTCAGGCGCCTAAATTTAACAATCTAGAGGATCAACTACCCGTTTCAAGCGACGGAGGAGTTATGGATATCCATATCACGGCCTTCCTTTCAGGTATTGATGGTCTGCTTACTGCCGCGCGTGCCAATGCGCCCACGCGAGTCCTCACACCAATGAAATCCGTTGTAAATGCCGTAACTTCCATTATTGACGACGTCCGAGCGTTTGAACGGCGCCCTCCAAGAGACCGTTCCGATGTTGACCTCGATACTCTTCGATCATTACGTGAACGAGCAGACGCCACTCTAGGAAACCTTGTTGCAGCATCGAAGACACACGCAACGAGTTCTGGCATGTCGCCAGTCAGCTTGTTGGACGCCGCTGCCAGCCACGTCTCGGCTACCATCACTGATATCAGCAAGACCATCTGCGTCCGCAAAGCTACGAAGGCTGAACAGGAGCAGTTTTCTACTGCGCCTTACGTCCCCAGTGGGAGTGCGACCAACGGCTTTTCACCATCGCTGCGGTCGGTTGCAGAGAAAGAGGGACATTATCGTAAAGCGAGTTCCTCGTCCAATGCGGAACGGGGACCTCGTTTTACTGAGTCTCCTGCCTCCCAGTCACGGCCGAGTTTAGATACCCGACAGAGGACGCCTTCAGACAACTCCAGCTCTGAAAACACAAACTCCCCCCCTCCGATATTCGATAGACAACCGGGAAATGGCGTTGGAAGCGATGACTCCACGATGGGTGATGTAGTAGAAGATAATTGGGCTGAGCTCAAGGTATTTTGAGTTTCTTCTCCCGTGACTTCGTGACTCGTGGCTGATCGCTTTTACAGCCGTATCTCGAAGCGCAAACTACGGCGGTTATTGACACTATCCAGAGTGTTTTGTCGAGCGTCCGTAGTCCAACGCCTTCGAACAATTTAAACGAAAACTTGACACAGATCATAACGATTGTGTCAAGCATCGTGGCGGTGTGTAACGATAACTTGCCTCCGGGGCATTATAAACAGGGGACTCAGCTACTTGCTGATTTGACGGAGCATGCGAACAAGTTGAGTGAGGTGCAGAGTGCAGAGGTCACGAAAGAGTCGAGGCAGATCATGGCGAGATCAAGCTTCGCGGTTGCTAATGCGATGAGGACCCTTTCAAAGTTGTGATTATATTCACATATACCTTTCTCCGTATGATTCCAATACACAGTTTTGCTTTATCGATTGTCGTTAATTTGGTTTATTCATTTGCATTGGGATTTTTTGTAGGCACTTGTGATATCAGGCCGGTTATCAGAACTCAGCTTCAATATTGTATATCGACATCGTATAATGTAGCTTTCGAATGGCACCGACTTTCCACTTTACCCTCGTAGTCCAGTTATCTCATGCTTGGGCCGAAATTTTTCTTGAACTGCAATCGCATGATGATGATGATGATGGGTAGGATATCAGATTAGGGTAAAATCAAATCCGGACCTCCTCTATTCGAATTACCGTCATCACCGACCGAAATGGATGTCGAGCAGCGAGTTTCTGTCTTGTATTGAACCATCTAAGCAATTACTGACCCCCGCTTTACAGATTCCGCAAAGCTGGTTATCAGGCAATCGATCGCATTTGTGACTATCATTATTCGTTGCGGAACAAACCGGTAGTAGCCAAGGTCCAGCCTGGTTATCTCAAACCTCTTGTACCCTGTGAGTAACGAAAAATACTCATATTACGGCTTAGCCCATTAACAACGCGTACCATTCAGCGACTCCCCCCGAGACTGGAGAGGATTTCCAGACCATTGCTGACGATTATCAAAGGCTCATCGTACCGGGTATGCTCGCTTCGTTTGTTACTTTGTTCCAATCGACCTGATAAGTAACCGTAGGTCTCACGCATTGGCAGCACCCTTCATTTTTTGCATATTTTCCAACTGCATGCACATTTGAAGGTGTTCTCGGCGACCTCTATTCATCTAGCGTCAGTAATCCTGGCTTCAACGTGAGCATTGTTCCATGCTTGTGATCGTATACTCCAACTTTGCGAATTGTATCAGTGGGCTTCTAGCCCCGCATGTAGCGAATTAGAGGTAATCGTCATGGATTGGGCTGCGAAGCTTCTTGGCCTCGCTCCTAGCTTCATGAATGAATCTGGAATCGGCGGTGGAGCGATCCAGTCGTCTGCATCGGACTCAGCAATGATTGCGATTGTCGCCGCGCGTGCGTCCTACCAACGAGAGTATCCGGATACAAAGTTCGAGGAACTCGTCATTTATACAACGTCGCAGACCCACTCTCTTGGTGTAAAAGCCGGAATGGTTCTAGGATTGTCTGTGCGTATACTAGATGTCAAGTCCGAGGACAACTATTCCCTGAGAGGTAAAACCCTCAGGTCTGCCTTGGAAGAGGACACGAAGAGTGGTAAAAAACCCTTCGTTTTGAGTAACTCGCCTCTTACGTCTCAATAGTTCGGTGACCGCTAACATTTCTGCATTAGTTGCTACTGTAGGAACTACATCTTCAGGCGCTATCGATAATCTTCCTGAGATTAGACAAGTTGGTAAGCCTATGAAACGTATACACGGAAAGACATGCATTATTGTATGAACAGCCAAGGACCATCCTTATCTTCGTGTGCACGTCGACGCTGCTTGGGCCGGTGTCGCATTTAGTTGTCCAGAGTATCGAGAAATCGGCTATCTGGACGAAATCAACGAGTTCGCTGACTCTTTTTGTACCAATTTTCACAAGGTGTGTTTAAGCTTGTCCCATACGCACTGTCCTGACCGGTCCTACATTTTTAGTGGGGGCTCGTCAACTTCGATGCTTCCACACTGTGGGTTAAGAATCGGAAATTCCTTACTGAGGCGTTAGACATAACTCCGCCATTTCTAAGAACGAAACAAGGCGATGCCGGTCAGATTTTCCAGCTCTCTTCACTGGCAGTGAATGCTGAGTTGTTACGCCCAGACACGGCTATCGATTACCGAAACTGGCACTTAGGACTTGGTCGAAGATTCCGGTCCTTGAAGTTTTGGTTTGTCTTGCGCAGTTTTGGTGTTCAAGGTTTCCAGCAGCATATCCGAAAGGTTAATTCTTCTCTTCTTTGTGTTATACAGGCTTGCATACTTACTTCTTATAGTCAATCGGTCTTAATGATCTCTTCGTCAGTTTAGTAAAGCAATCCGATATCATCAAGATTGTCACCCCGCCCTCTTTCGGACTGACTGTATTTCGATTGGACCCCCCTTCTCAACGGAAGCAGACAACGGAGTCCTTGAACATACTCAATACGACATTTTTCAGTCGTATATCGGCTCGCGACGATATCTATCTCACACAGACACATCTGAATGGAGTAGTTTGCGTACGTTTCGCTGTTGGCGCGGTGCTAACGAGCGAGAGAGACATACGAAATGCTTTCTCTATCATTTCCAAGGAAGCGACCTGGGCTGTTGATGCGTGGGACGAGCAGTCGAAAAAATCTGTGTCATAATGCCGAATTCTGTTATCACAGGAGAATTACAACTAAAGATGCAAACTGCTCCAGATCGCCTGAGCTCGATATTTAATATTCAGCTCGACTATTGCCAACCCTAGCGGCAAAGGCTGGGACATAATGGTATCACATACCATTGGCTTGATTCCTCAAGGCCTCCAGGAGAGATTGAGGAGAGAGGGAGATTACGGATGTATTTCAATTATCTTAACCCCATGGGAACATCTTTCCTATTCTTGCGACATTCCCACGCGATTCTCTGTTACGCTTTTGCCCTCTCGCCCTTTCTGAAGCCTATTGGGACTTCGAATGAACCGGACACTACCATTGGAGCTGTCAAACCGAGTGCACCACTGTGGTCAGGATCCAGCTGAGAACCGAAATGGCTGAACTAAGTATCTCTAGCTTCTGAATACCGCCCTAGGCCTTCTCGAGCTAGTACTCAAACAGCCTGTAAGCCCCACTGGCGCCTTCATCGCATGCTACTGACCATTGATGAGGGATCAACATCAGGTGTTACTTAATCAACGGATCCGGACATCGACCTCAACAGTTTAATACCGAGGACTTTTCTCGCCGCGTAGACCCGATCCTACACTCCCGAGTCCCATGGGAAGGAAAATGCCGTCATATTAAGTCGTCAAACTGGTCGCCTCATTTATTATGTCTCATTATCAACTTCAAAACTACCCTATAATTGACTTCGGGAATTTTTGAAACGGGTAAGACTTCACAAAAATGTGGCGGTCCGCAACCAAAATTGTGCTTCAACCTGTTCAATATAAACACAGTATTGTTGCGTTACTGTACGAAGGAAGACGTACGCACACGATTGGATTAGTACGTTCTTCTCGGGAATAGAGCAATTGCTTCGATGCCTTCACTCAAGATTCAAGGTTGTTGCCAGTCGTACGATTTTCGTGGTCTGCGTATGGGCAGGGCCGTCCTGAAAGATAAAAAGCCGAAGCACCTTGGTCCTCCATACTAGTTCCCGTCGCCGCTAGGTGAGAGAGTTATTGACAATGGATGTCGAGCAGTAAGTTTCCTAGATCTTCTGTCATCTCCCAAGAAGGTACTGATATTGAGCTTTCAGGTTTCGCAAAGCTGGGTACCAAGCAATCGACCGAATTTGCGATTACTACTACTCACTACAGACTAAGCCAGTGGTAGCTAGGGTACAACTTGGTTATCTCAAGGCTATGGTACCGTGTGAGTAACAGAAACTGCTGGAATTTCGAATGTCAACAATTTGCGCCATCAGCGACTCCTCCAGAGTCTGGAGAAGACTTCCAGATTATTGCGGACGATTATCAAAGGCTCATTGTACCTGGTATATTCAATGTTTTCCTGGCGCATATGTGACCTGGTTAGAAATTTCAGGTCTCACCCACTGGCAACATCCTTCTTTCTTTGCCTATTTCCCGGCTTCGTGCACATTTGAAGGCATCTTAGGGGACCTCTATTCCAGCAGTGTCAGTAACCCCGGCTTCAACGTGAGTCGCGTGTTATCTTTTTGAAGTACAGGAACATAACCTTGGCAATGCCTCTCAGTGGGCTTGTAGCCCCGCGTGCAGTGAACTAGAAGTTGTCGTCATGGATTGGGCCGCAAAGCTTCTTGGCCTCGCTCCCAAGTTCATGAATGATTCTGGAGTCGGCGGAGGGGTAATCCAGTCGACTGCATCGGAATGTGCGATGTTAGCAATCGTAGCCGCTCGCGCGTCACACCAGCGGAGTTACCCTGATACAAAACTCGAGGAATTCATCATTTATATTACTTCGCAAACTCATTCGCTTGGAATAAAGGCTGGAATGGTGCTCGGGCTATCTGTACGCATACTCGAAGTCAAAGCCGAGGACAACTATTCACTGAGGGGAGACACTCTCCGTAGCGCGCTGGAGCAGGACAAGAAAGCCGGTAAAAAGCCATTGATATTGAGTAAGCTCGGCTTTCCCTCATAACATCCACGTATCACTAATGTCCCCCATTGTCAGTCGCTACTGTGGGAACTACATCTTCCGGAGCTATTGATAATCTTCATGAAATCAAGGATGTCGGTAAGTCTATGGAAGCCAAGAAACGGGCATGCACTTGAATTTACCAAATCAAACAGTCGGGGAGCATCCTTATTTACGCGTTCACGTTGACGCAGCTTGGGGAGGTGTCGCGTTTAGCTGTCCCGAGTTTCGAGAACTGGGCTATCTCGACGAAATCAATGAGTTCGCAGACTCGTTCTGTACCAGTTTCCACAAAGTAAGTCGTTCTATGGTTCACTATGAGCGGTCTTACCAGCCTAGCATTTAGTGGGGTCTTGTTAACCTTGATGCTACTGCACTCTGGGTTCACGATCGGAAATACCTCACCGAAGCATTGAATACGACTCCGCCGTATCTGCGAACCAAACAGGGTGACGCTGGTCAGTGCGACCGATGTTTGACATGGTAGTCCCTGAACACCGAGCTGTTTCACCTAGACACAACCATAGATTATCGAAACTGGCACTTCGCAGTCGGTCGTAGATTCCGGTCCTCGAAGCTTTGGTTTGTTTTGCGCAGCTTTGGTGTCCAAGGCTTCCAGCAACATATCCGAAAGGTTGCATATACTTTTCTCTTACTATCGCGGGTTCTGATACTCAGGTTTCGTGTAGTCGATTCGACTTAACAACCTCTTTGTCGACTTAATCGAACAATCCGACATCATCAAGATCGTCACCCCACCTTCCTTGAGCCTGACTGTATTCCGGTTGGAGCCCCCTTCTCAACAGTGGCACGACCTACAGTCCCTAAACGCACTAAATACGATGCTTTTCAGTCGTATTTCCGCTCGGGACGATATTTACCTTACGCAGACAATCCTCAGCGGGAAAGTTTGCATACGTTTCGTCGTCGGTGCCGAACGAACGAAGGAGAGTCACATAAGAAGGGCATTTGACACCATTTTGAAGGAGGCAGTCGTGGCATTGGAGGAGTGGAAGCGCATATTCGGTATTATAATTATTACATGAGGTAGTCGCATCCACTACACTGGTTACTTTGACACATTTAAGTTTACCACTCCCATGGTTCTACGATACACCCGTACGGAACATTGTCTAAAACACGGCAGATGTAAGAAAAATGATAGGCCGAAAAGGCTACTTTCGGTAGAGGTGTTTTCTTCATCAGATCAAAGTCCACGGTACGCCAACTATACGTCCGACCCGTGAATGGGGAAGGCAAACTGGGTAAACCTCCTTGATCCTCCGGCAGCGCTGATAGAAAATTCGCGTATCGTATGTCATTATGACATAGGTAGAGACGGCTAATATCATTATACATATCAGTCATGTCTTCTCTACAACAGAATAAGTCCGAGGTAAGTACCGGGCACATAGAACACACACCTCACGCCATGCGGAAGCGGGCTGCCTAACTTCAACCTATCACCTACACGCTCCATAAGGATGACAGTGACCAGATCGTCGTAAACAACTGGCTCAAGGGATTCGTCCTCGTCTAAATCTTCCTCCGCTTCGCGCCTAAGTTTCTCGTCTCTGGCTTTTCGTTCCGCCATAATCGGGAAGTCAAGTTCATCCGGAACATAGCTAGTTTGGAACAACCCATAGCAGCGTGGTATACAGACCCCTTGCAGTACCTGTATTAGAAATTCAGTATAAAATCGTAAAGCCACTGTAAATTTTGTTGCCTCCATCTCGTCATAAGAAGCAGCTTCGTTGAGCATGTCGCTCGTCTGACCTGGAACGCATATCTTTACAACCAAGGGAGGTATATGGAAAAATTCTGTCGCTGACGAGGCAGACACATCGACCACGACACTATGGATCATCCCAACCCTACCTTCCTCGATGCGGCTGTTAATGTTCAAAGTCAGAGTGTGCTCTCCAGGTGGAGGGAGCTGAGACAGAAGGCGGGGAGGTGGTATGTCTTCCGGTTCGACATCTTCTGGGTCATCTAAGTAAGTTATTTTCAGAGGCGGAGCTATTAAGCGTCTCAGAACAAGCGGTGTAGCGCTTCCATGCTTGTCCTTCGTCAATCCATGTAATATAACAGTGGAGACTGCATTTAAGGGCTATAAATCTATCAGCTAGTAATTGCCAAAACCCTGAGAGGAAACAGACAAGTTCAGGTTTCATGATTATTGGGGTGGGAAGGAAGGAAGGAGATAGGGGCTGCACTACTCCTGAAGCAGAAACACGGTCACGTTCACGAGTTCGACGGCAGACGTTTGAGTCCATCATTAAATGGGTTTGTTATACATCGCATTTGATCTATATTTAATTTACCATTCCCATGGTTCAACAATGCAGCCATACGGAACGTTATTTAGAAGACGGAGAATGCAACTGAGGTGGTAGGCGGAAAAGGATTCTTCCGATAATACAGTTTTCTTCATCAAATCGAAGTCCACAGCACGCCAGCGATAAGTCCGACCAGTGAATGGTGAGGCCAAGCTAGGCAGACCACCTTGATCCTCCGGCAGTACTGATAGAAAGTTTGAGTATCGTATGTCATTGTGACAAAGGTAGAGCCGGGCAAGATTATTATACATGTTTGTCATGTCCTCTCTGCAGACCGCCGGGGGGGGCATGAGTCGGAGCAAAAGATGGAGATGCGAAAGACACTTGCCTCACACCGTGTGGAAGCGAGCGACCTAATTGCAGCCTATCTCCAACACGCTCTATCAAAAGAACAGAGAGTATGTTGTCGTAAATGATTGGCTCAAGGATTTCGTCGTCGTCTGAGTCTTCCTCTAGTTCGCACCTAAGCTCTTTGTCTCTCTTCTTTCGGTCAAGCAGAACCGGGATGTCAAGTTCCTCTAAATCATAACTGGTTTGGAACAATCCATAACAACGCAGTACACAGACCCCTTGTAGTACCTGTATTGCAAAAATCAGCGTGACATCGCACAGGTAGTTCTGGGAATACTCTTGCCTCCATCTCGTCATAGGAAGCAGCCTCGTTGAGCATGTCGCTTGTTCGGCCTGGGGCGCATATCTTTACGACCAAGGGCGGTATATGGAACGATTCTGTCGCTGACGAGGCCGACGCATCAACTACAATACTATGAATCATCCCAACTCTACCTTCGTCGATGCGCCGGCCGATGTTCAAAGCCAAGGTGTGCTCTCCTGGCGGAGGGAGCCGAGAGGGAAGGCGGGAAGGAGGTACGTCTTCCGGTTTAACTTTTTCTGGGTCACATAGGTAGGTTATTTCCAGAGGTATAGCTGTTGATCGTTTTAGGACAAGTGGTGTGGGGCTTCCATGTTTGTTCGTCGCTAATCCATGCAATACAAGAGTGGAGACTGCATTTAGGAGCTACAAATTTATCAGCCAATTTCAAAGAGCCCTGTGAAGAAACAGACAAGTGAGGGTTTCACGATTAAGATGGGGGGGTGGTAGTCGGTAAGAGTCCAGAAATAGGGGCAGAAACGCGGTCACGTTCACATCAGCAATCCCATTAGCTGGGTTCGACTAAATCTCTAGCACTAGACCGTAGTTACAGGCATGGAGCACCACAATAGTCTCTGGTGGCCTCCCTGGGACTCAGGGCTCGATTGATGCTGCTTGAGCACCTCGGGGTCGGCGATTCGGTACTCTGAAAGCGGATTAGCAAAGTAAGTCTTATCACATATGTAACTCCCAAGCCTAGGTACGGTATACTATCCCAGAGATGCACGAATTCCGATACCAGAGCCCTCTGGCGGAACAGGAAGTTCACCCGTCCTATCAGAAGTAAATTCACGATATCTGCGTTGATAATCCAAACATCAATACTCAGCCTGACACTCCTGTCACAACGATACGCACATTCGATCTAGTTTTAGACGTTCGTCTACTGGGACAGACGGTCGCGTAGTCTTGAGGACAGTTCCGAAGTGCTCCGGTTGTATTACATGTTGCTATAGCAGGCTGTCTAAGTCAGGTTTTAAGCTTCAGAACCAAGCGACGGACCTTCTTGGGCAAGATGCTAGCACTTTTTTCATCTTTTACTATCGCTTTGTTGGTCTGACAGGATGCTTGAATTTGCCGCAGCTATACACTGAAATTCAGCTTTCCCGCCGTAAGATATTCCGCGAGCACTCACACGTTTCTGGAGCGCAGTCTTTTCTGCCTTGCTACTTACCGCCTTGTCTTTAGATCCACCAAAAGTCGTATACTCGATAGGCGTCTCGTCTTCGCGAGACGAATTACCACCATTAATGTCCATAGATATGGTTGAATGGACAACCTCTAGGTTGGCATTATAAACCAACGCTTGAAGATCCGCACCCGAGAATCCTTCCGTGGCATCTGCAATTTCATCAAGGTCGACAGTCGGAGCTAGGGTCACTTTCCGGGTGACAGCTTTCAATATCTGGGTGCATTGAGTTTGTTAGAAGTGTAATGGGAATGTACCAACACATTCTTACATCCTTGCGTTCATCGAAATCGGGCATGTCACATAGAAGTGATTTATCTAGGCGACCAGGACGTAGCAGGGCCGAGTCGATGAGATCAGGGCGACTAGATATCCAGATATCATCAGTTCACAATCATTGCGGCGAGAAAGATGGGCATACCTGGTAGCAGCCAAGACGTATACTCCATCCAGGCCTTCCGCACCGTCCATTTGTGTAAGCATCTGGTTCACGACACGATCTGTTACACCGGTGCTGTCGTGACCTCTACAATGAGACCGTCGAGTTAGCAATATACAAGATACTTTGAGCGAACCATCACACCTTTTGGGAGCGATGGAATCAAACTCGTCGAAAAAGAGAACACATGGCTTCGCAGCACTGGCTCGTTCAAATAGATCCCGGACCTACAGTAACTTAATGAAGAGATCGCTCCAATTTGAAGAAAAAACGGACAGTTTTCTCGCTGGCACCAATGTATTTGTTAAGGACTTCAGGACCCTTGACGCTGATAAAGTTGAGACCGCATTCCTTCGCTACGGCTGACGCTAACAAAGTCTTGCCGCAGCCAGGGTAGCCGTATAGAAGTAGACTAATGGGCCAAGATTAGGCTTGAAACAATAACTACGTTTGGAAGCACGTACCCA
Organism: Armillaria ostoyae; assembly: GCA_902506015.1. Classification (NCBI taxonomy): domain Eukaryota; kingdom Fungi; phylum Basidiomycota; class Agaricomycetes; order Agaricales; family Physalacriaceae; genus Armillaria; species Armillaria ostoyae. Next base: position 3,352,274 of record LR732082.1, read on the forward strand.
GATCGCAAACGTAGGGGAGATTGCGCAAATATGGGACCGTACTTTGTAGGCCATTCGAGTGTCTCCCGAAGGATCCGTTTCGTTTCCTTTAGTCCTAACAAGAGTTTCAGCCACAGAAAAAACAGTCATTAAAAGTTGCTTCACCTCCGACATCAGACCATGTAATATCAGACTTTTGGGTTTTTACATCGCGAAGAGATAGGGGAACAAAGTCTACTTGAGCAGCATCGAAATCTAGTTGCGTAAGAAGAGCCTGCAATCGTTGTTTACTTAGCAGCCTGCATGAAAACGGCCACTTACTGGTTTCTCTTCCATGGCGACCTTAATGGCAGATTGATGTACAGCACGAGCTACTAAATCTTGCAAGTCCGTAGCGGAATAACCTTCTGTTTGTGTTGCGATATAAGTATAATTCAGGGGTGCGGCAGGATCTTCTCGCATATCTTCTGCGAGTTCGAGACGATCCTTGACTATTTGGCTAAGGATCTATTAAAGATATCAGTGTCTAGGAGAGTACTCGGCGAATAGGATACTGACATCTCTACGAGCGTCTTTATTTGGAGCCTTGACATGAACAATTTCACTGAAGATATGCTTGCTGTTCAAGAGGGGGTGAAGGGCACTGGCCGAAGGAGCCGTGGTAATGAGAATCACGCCTCGGGAATTTGGAGAAGCGGATCGAGCGGAGGATGAATAGAGATATACGAATAGCTCTACCAGCTGGCGGGTTCGGAATGAGTCGGTATGCTATTGAAAAGTATCAGCTATGATTCCTGCTTACTGGAAATAAACTACCTCTTCTTCTGCCTTTAATAAATGCTCTATGTTGTCCAAAATCAAGACAGACGGCTTGTGCCAAGCCGCGTTGTCAAACCAATATTTGAAAAGAGCCTTTGCCGTGCTGACGGGCTTGTCCGCATAGGGCGTAACGTCGACGTAGTGAACATCTGAACAAAATTGTGGGAATGATAGGCACGAAGCAAGGCAGACGTACAAGCAAAAGTCTTTGGATTCTCTTGCAACCGCTTCGAGACAGCTTTCACGATTGATGTTTTGCCGGCCCCAGGTCTGCCCGTTACAAGGAGAGAGGACACTAAGCGAAAGGAGATTGGTAATGAGTCAATGGTCAATATACAGATACCGCACCTCCATGGACAGAAGTCTTTGTTGAATGTAAAATCATCGTTCGTATACAAAATTCCGTACATCGAGTCAGTATGTCATCTACGCCAGCCAAGAAATGGGTGGTGGGTCTAGAATATGAAGATCAGCAACATGCGCGTAGACTGCTGATAAACATACGGTGGAGTCTTAACCGTGGAAGTCGACGCCTTGTCAGACGGTATGCGTAATGGCGAGGAACCCGTATCCACAGAGACACTGATAATAATGGGAACATGCACAACAACCTAAAGTAACACTCAAATTTACCTGACCAAGTCCCATTCCTCTATATCGTCTACAGTTGTCGGCAAGACAATATGGCCATTCGGTACACCTTCAGATTGGCCCAAATATATTGTACCCGGTTCTACGGTAATTGATTTCTTCTCCCCAGGCTTGAGGACTCGCGGAACAGGATCTGGAGTTGCATTTGAAGTAGCGCTGAAGGATGGATCAGTAGGTGGTGGAAGACGCTTCGCATGAGCTTTAACATGGGTGTCATTCTCGACGGAATTGGAAGATCTTGTGAGCTTGGCAAAAGTCGCTGGGGAAACAAACCCTAGTAGCTCGGAGCCCGTGTAAACGGCGAAAGGTCGAGTAAGAATACTGGATGGTATCACCCGGAGACAATGGGGCTGCACCGAAGGCGGAGGAGACTGGATCTTTCCTTTGGGGTCATCCGTAGTCGATTTGGTGCTAGGTTTCTCGGGTTTGAGTTGTTGGCGACTATGCAGCTTGGGCGCAATGCTGACTTCGGTGTTGGTTGTCAACAGAAGCGCCTTGCCTTTATTCGTGGGATCCAAAGACGCTACAGAGCATTCAGCAAAACTGAAAAAGGTGTCCTGTGCAGCCTGACGTACCCACAGTAAGACGCACTCTCGTTCTTCCCAACACCCAAACATCTATTTCTTGTCCGACGTTGGCGACACGGACTTGGGATAATAGTGTCGATTCTACGTGCGAAGCGTGAATTTCCTGTCCAGATAATAAAAACATGCTTGAAGACAGTACACTGAGAAGCCTACAATGATCTCCCAGTCATCAGCGGTGACCGGTTCAGTCCCCACGGACTTTGCGTAAGGCAGGTCATGCAGTAAACCAATCTCTACCTGTCGGAAATTTGAACTGAGGAAGGAACAAGAGGAGTCCAACTGCACGCACAAGATCCCCTTGTAAGAAACCTAATGCCTGTGCATACTGAGGGTCTATTTCAACGGTCCCAAGGCTGTCTCCATCGACCGAGTTGATATTTGCTAAGGACGAGGCGGATGCCATGCCTGTCCATCCCACGTAGGCTTCTTTCTTCCCTCTTTCCGGACGGTTCTCCGAAGGCACGAGAGAGAGGTGTATTGCAAGTCCTTGTGGGCGCTGTAACGAGAATCAGAGGCATAATGACAGTCCTGGAAGTAGTACGCACGACGCTGCGTTCCACCAGAGGGCCATAAAGAGAAATAGGCAGATTCACCAAGGACGAACGGAGCGATACGAAATGGATGCGAGCATGTCGAGGCATCGCTTACACGTCGCAGTAGTGGAAGAGCCGTGGATCATGAAACCGAGGTGTCTGGTCATCGTCGGCAACAGTGAACTCGGGGTCTTCAAATGCATGGGCGACGGGCCGAGTAGCCGTGGGCAAAGATTTATTTACCCGATTCAAATTTCACTCGCGGCTAGCAATTGGTGCCTTCACTGGATTCTTTGAAAAGAGAGTATTATTGAAATTATAGTATATATGTACTCTAAGCATTCCTCTAACCTCTCCCTTCTCATAATATCCAACTACGCGAAGAAGATAGACCTTGTTTCGGGAGGAGGAAAATTTTTACGCCTCTATTTTGAGGCGGAGCGTCTGCTCTGGTAATGGCGGGCATGGCCGATAAAAATATCCAACGAAGGTGTGACGCCTAGTGGTCTACCCCACAGTGATCTCCTCCGGAATAGAGTCTAATCCAGACAGGCGTTGACGGTGCCGCATATGCTTGGGCCGACGCGACGATTTTTTCACAGGTGACGGCAAGGGGGTCGAATATATGACATGGGGATTATAGGATGACCTCAACGGTGCTGAGGAGTAGAGAATGAAGGGTTCTTCCTCATCAGGGTGGATATACGGCACCGGGCAGTCAGGCGAACTGGAACGAATGGGATCTTCTGGAATCGTGAAGAGATTGGGATGGTGGACGTATGGTTCCCTGTGAACCTCGGGAAGCGTAACGGTTCCCCACAGCGACTGCTTCTGCTCCTGCTGGCCTCGCACCCAGTCCTCCACACGCTTTGGTCCCTCTCCCTGCCTGATGAAATGGTGCCTGGCATTGCGCTGTGAAGGCGATTCTATAAATCTGAGCTGACGCCCAGCAGTACTGTATGAAGGCGACGAAACGGCAATTGTAGTATCGATCATGGTGGAGACGTTGGTAGTGAGAAAGGTTTCGAGCGGCCTTTAAAGATGGATGATAGAGAGCGCCGTAGCAGATCGCAGTTCAGAAACCCCATTCTCCCCTTTATATGACTGCGGCAAAGGTGAGTCGACTAATTGGAATTTGCGGATTACAGCTTACCGATAAATTCCCGCCGTCTGCGCGTAAGCTGCGCCGTAAGACATCTAGATTTTACCCCTCTACGGCTGATGACATTAGTAATTCTCAAAATTAATAACGTGAAATGCGTGGCCGTCGGGTAATAAAACTTCCTTCCTTCCTTCCCACTCCATCCAGCAAAATTGTCGAAGCCGAACCCGGAGTACTGTTCTTAAATAGTTGCTGACTCGAAAAAAGTCTCTTCAGCTAGCTAAGTAATCGCAAGTGTGTCATTTACGCTCGGGGTCACCGTACGCCTACTCTATCTCGGCCGGTGCGATTTCGTTGTAAGCGTGTTCACTAGGCAGGTTGCAAACATTTGATCATTCCGCCCATTCGAGGGGTTTCAAAAGGGCGCCATCATGGAAACTTGGTATGAATTACCTAGTAGAGAACAGTTATAGTCTGGATGGTATACGCATTGGGCAGCTCACTAATAACATGGTACTTGTACAAGTTGGGGTCAAAATGCTGCTTACACTTTTTTTGGATGTCGTTGAAGTCCAGCGCTCTCAGAGAGATCCAGGTGCTCAGACCAGCCGCAGGTTTTAATAGAAAAGATGTGATCATAGCAAGGAGCAACGAGTACTGCGTTACACAGCGTACATCATTTCTTCCTCCCGCCGCCGGATTTACCTTTCCCAAACGACTTGCCTTCGAAGCCAGGTCGAGCTTTTGTCTTTCCCTTAACATTGCCCTTCTTCCGCTCATTCCGCATTGCAATGTTGTCATTCCTCTTTTTCTGCTTCGCAGCCATAGAAGCAGTAACTTGCTCCTTCCGCTCATCCCTAAAAAAACATCAGATACGTATCCCTGAGGACGACAACAGAACACGTACCAAGCCTTCTTGTTCTTCACTTTCTCCTTCTCCTTCCGCTTAGCCGCCTTCTTTAGACGCCCTTCGTCGTCCTTCAATTTGACGCCTTCCAAACGGGCTTCGGCTTTCTCGAACTTATCCTTTTCCTCAATCGCCTTCCTTTTGTCTTCGGGTAAAGCAGCGAGGCGTTCTTTGCGAGCCTCAAGCTGCTCCAAAGCCTGGGTAGGGTCGGCAGACGTTTTTAGATGCGAGCCTTTCTTGGAAGAAGTGCCTGCGATGGTGGAGAACGTGACGTTGGTAAAGTTGGCTTGGAGACCGCGAGATGTAGGCTTTCTAGAGGACGAAGGTTCATCTGGGACAAGCAGTTGGGTCTGTATTTTGTCAAAATCTCATTCGCAGGCACAAATTTTTCGAGACTGACCTTCGTGATATTTCCCTGTGCTCGTGTATCCTTTTTCTCTTTGTCTTTGCCCTTCTTGCCCCTTGTTTCTTCCTCACGCTTAATCCTCTCCTTCGTCTCCTTCCGACGGCGCTCCCGCATGGCGGCGCGCTGTCGTCTACGCTCCTCCAGAAGCTCGTCTCTGTCACCAGCCTCTCCTCCATGTCCGCCTCTCCTAACCTCCGCCATCTTGTGATGCAGCTTCTGCCGCAGAGCCATGATTCCATTAGACTGGGGCATTGGAACGATATCAGCAGGCGGGGTTTCCGTTTCTTCATCTTCATTTTTCGAGTCGTCTCCCAAATCAATGTCAACGTCCATCATACCCTCGCTAGAGTCTGCGTCTCCATCTGACGGAGGGTCCGCAGCTTTACGTTTGCCCTTGGACGTGGATGATTGCTTGGCCCGCTCATTTTGAATATCTATGACACTTTTGTTGTGGTCAGGATCGAGCTGCCGAAACAAGAGTGAGTTTTTTAAGATATCACAAATAGTAAAGACGCACCTTTTCACGCCTTGCTTTTTTGGAAGCCTCCTTGATAAGTTGTTTGGGCGCCTTTTGTTTCTTACTATGCTTTTGGTACTTGGATGCGACCTAGATAGTAGGTTATGTACCGAGTCGCCTGTAATTTGTTAAAAATCCGACCTGCTCGTCATTGTCTTGGACAAGGTAATGCTTTGCAGGAATATGCTTCAGCAACAGCTCAAATGTTGCGTTGTGCCGTTCCAAGGACGCCTGGAGATCTGAAGTCGGCGTAGGCATGGCCGTCAAGAAGAAACAAAATTTTGGACCTACAATTACATAAGCCCATCGATCCTTCACTAAGAACCACCATCTGCAATATGACTTTCCAGACACCGGCCAAGGCCATTTTATCGCAGGAGCAGCTTCAGGCTTTCCAGACTTCCAAGACTTACAATTCAATTATTTCCTACATCGAGGCGCTGAACGAGACAGTTGTCGGTGTAAAGCTGACTGATGATTGTGAGGCATCCCCAGTGCGTGAGCGCATTCTCGGGGTCTGACAAGCTCTAATACATAAACAGGGCGTTGAATCTATATTGGAGGTCCTCGAAACTGTCGAATCTATTGCAAAGGATACTCCTCCAGTTGAAAATTCTGCATCTCGGTTTGGTAACCCTGCGTTCAGGACATTTTATGACAAGGTTACGGAGGTGCGTAGCAAAATTTGGTGCTCTATGTGTTGTCTTTGAGCTTCAATAGGCCTCGACGACATTACATACCAAGATTAAAGGACTCCCTCAGGAGGCCGTGCCGGAAGTGTCTGTGTATTTCAACGAGGCCTGGGGTAGTCGCGCTCGGATAGATTACGGGAGTGGCATGGAGCTTAACTTTTTGTGTTGGCTGTAAGTCGTCTACTTCTTTTTTATTCATCGACTGAAGGCCATTTATTTAGGATATGCCTTGAACGTCTCGGTGTCATACACGAAGTCGATCATAGAGCCTTGGTGATCAAGGTCTTTTGGAGGTGCGTTAAATATCCAACTGCTGGCTGCTCCATTCACCTCTACTTAGATATATCGAAGTAATGCGGGTCCTACAGTCGACATATTGGTTAGAACCAGCTGGTTCTCATGGCGTGTGGGGACTGGATGATTACCACTTCCTACCATTCCTATTTGGATCTGCCCAACTTCGAGGTACGGTCCTAATACGCCATTACATCTCCTGCTCACGACTACCAGGTCACAAATATATTCGACCAAAGGCTATCCATGACGCAGAAATTGTCGACGAATATGCGAAACATTATATCTATTTCGCTTGCATCAAATTCATCAACTCGGTTCGTCAAACAACATTATATCAGACTCCTTTTCAACGTCTCATGGTACTTCAACAGATTAAGACCGCATCGCTCAGGTGGCACTCTCCCATGCTAGATGATATTTCAGCTGTACGTGCATCATCATCTGGTCCAACACTTCTCTCACACTCTCTTTAGGTCAAGACATGGGACAAAGTCAATTCCGGGATGTTGAAGATGTATCGGGCAGAGGTCCTGAACAAGCTACCTGTAATGCAGCACTTTCTTTTCGGTTCCATACTTCCCTATGAAGGACCCCCGCCTCCTACGGGTGCGAAGATGGACGAGCAGCATGGTCATGTTCATGGTGATACAGACGGTGCTGGTCAGCGAGAAGTTGGCTGGGGCGACTGCTGTGGTATCCCTGTACCTTCTGCGTTCGCTGCTGCTAGAGCTGAGAAAGAGCAACAGCCTGGGCTGAGACTAGCTGGTCCTGGTATAAGACCAGTGCCGTTTGATTGACTCTTCTTACTCGTATGTATTCCGTTTATTTATGTATAATGACGTGTAAACACTTTCAGATCGTCAACATCTGACGTTATCTTTATTGAATTGATTCGAAGCATTTTCAAACCCACTTTCTCAGCTTGAAGAACGGTACCTAGGCATGATCTATGTGTTGCGACCATTGTTCTGCCATTTCCCATCTCCCCAGTACCAAGGAGTCTTTGCCCGGGCCACACTGTTCTCTATGGGAAGGATTTGAGTCCACATGAGCTTCTGAGCGGCCCGTTCTGCTCATGGGAATCGCCACGAGCATGAGGTAGGGATCAAGGCCGCTCACATGCGCTCGAGCTACGCCTCTGCTCGCTCCGGCATGATGTGCAGAGCCATGGTTTATAACAAGGCGTGATGACTGCTACCTCAAGATGTTTCGTCTTGCTGCTGTTTTACTGTTATTTACTTCCCTTTACGGTCGGGCCGCTGTCTTCGAGCCCGAACATATTTGGAAAAGGCAGAGTTCCAGCCAGATCACAACTGTCGATCTTTCGACGAACCTGGGAACCCCATTGCACTTGGCATCTGGTACGTGGCAAAACTATTGGATGGCGAGAGCTGCTAACGTCAAGTTGAATCTTTCAGGTTTTATCTATGGTATTCCGGATACTGCCAATCAAATTCCCGACCATTTCTACACGGGTTCGTTCTTTTCGGTTCCAATCTAGTTTCAGAGCTTCACCTAGATCTAGACATGGGATTCAACTATGCGAGGGCTGGGGGAGCTCAAGTACTTTCTCCAGGACGAGGATGGATTTTTGGACAGTACCCTGTAAGTTTGATACAGCATCAATCGAGATGAATGGGATCCTGTAATATGTTTCTAGGGTCGATTTGCGTCTGTCTTGTCCAACTACCGGACCACACGAAAATATGGGGCCGAATTCATCTTCTTACTCCATGATCTATGGGGTGCAGACGGAACTCAAGGTTCTTCGGCATCGTATCCTGGAGACAACGGAAACTGGACGGACTTCGATAATTATCTGACCCAACTCATCTCAGATATTCGAGCCAATAACATGACTCCCGGACTCAAGATGGATATATGGAACGAGCCGGACCTGACATTATTCTGGAATAGACGTGCGTGTATATTTCTGTCAGAATCTGCTCCCCATGGCTACCCACTAATTGTTTTTTTCCCCAAAAGCCCAGAGCCAATGGCTGGCTATGTGGGACCGAACTTACAATCGCTTTAGGTGAGGGTGTCATCCTGAAAAGCGGAGCTACATGTGTAGACTCGAATCAATTTCAAGGTCCGAACTGCCATCTGTTCCACTCTTTGGCCCAACTTTAGCCGGCGCACCAAGCACATCAAATACATGGTCAGGTTTTTTTCCTTCGCCTTGTTAAGTACATCGTCCTTAAGCTTCGCCTGATCAGGTGGACCAACTTCTTCCAGCAAGTCGTAAGCAGCAAAACAATCCCAGATGCATATGTTTGGCATCTTGAAGGAAGTGTATGTTGCTTTGCAGCATTTTGAATGTTACGCTCTCACACACCCGTATATCCCCCAGACCACGGACGTGAACGACGATCTTCAAACGAATATTCCCATTTTAAATCAACTATTAAGCCAATTCGGCCTTCCTCAGAAGCAAATAATCATCAATGAATATGGTGTTTTCGCGGAGCAAAATCCTGCCGGAGCAGCGTGGTGGATCGCGCGTCTGGAACGCTACAACGCTCCTGGTTTGCGGGGTAACTGGCTCTCCACAACTCAGTTACACGACTTCTTGGCGAGTCTCCTCGGGAAGACTAATGTCAACGACGCGACAGGTACTGGGTACTGGCCCAATGGAGGTCGGTCTTCTTGCACCCGATTCCTCCTCCTCCTCCTGATCTGTTTACTCGTAGAGTGGCAGGTGTACAAATATTACAATACGAATATGACAGGACACCGAGTGTCTAGCTCGGGGTCAATCGATAGACTGGCTGACTCGTATGGTGTGGTAGGGTCTGATCGGGTACGAATCTTAGTGGGGAACCGTCAGAGGACCGGTAAGTTTGCTGCATGCGTACCTTTACCGAACTTTCGACTGACATACATGTACAGGGACTTGGCAGTTGACTATTAACAACCTTGCGTCGGTTGGTCTGCCTCAATCTGGGACCCTTCCCGTAAATACTTTCCAGTTCTCGTTTACGGGAGGACATTTTGGTCAGGTCGGCGATCCGACGGATTTGGGATGGGTCAATCATGCGTATTCCGGGAATTCTGTATCTTTCCCCATTTTCCAGACCGATACGCAAACGACTTGGGCTTTCGAATTCGAAATCTGATGATGTAGTCGTGTGCTGCTCAGTCTGCGGATTGCTATGCGGAAAGGATGTATTTGGTTTATCTCCATACACAAGAAGGATTCGGTATGTCAAGGGCCTAACTGCTGTTGTTTATCTTTTTTGAACCATGAGTCTGATGTGGTGTCGATCATAAGTGCATGCTAATGTTCGTCAGGAAGGAAAGATGGTATATCATTCAACGTCCTCGGACCTGGGCCTTGCATGTGCCTGGATCGTTCACGAGTTTGGCCCCTGCATGGCGGTGAGATATCACCGCCGCATGCTCTGATTCGAAGTTCGCGCTATGTGGCACTCATAACTGACACGCTAAACATATTCAATCGGCACTCGAATGAAATGAACTCCAAGTGTGTCCTTCTTTAATCTATCCACATTACTATTCATAACCCTGCAGATAGAGACGGCAATGCAATAGACAACTTCCTTCGACTAACTCTATAGTATACCGGGTACCTGGAGTTGATATACTATGCCAGCTACGTTGACTGAGGCTACGGTCTCTAAGAAGAACGCTATACCCAGAGCCGTGGGCCGCTCGACACCCTCTTGAGAAACGCAGATACGGGTACGCAACGCGATAGAGCTGTCTTACGAGATGCTGCCAAAAAATACCCCGTAGTCGAAGAGAAGCTTCTTAACCCTGAGGCCTGAGTAAGTAAACCGCGAATGATAATATCCTCTTGACGACTAACTTCCATTGGAAAGACTTCCTGAATAGAGAAGCCTTAGCTTGTAGCCATCCCTGTGGATAAGAATGGGTTTCTTCGTAGTGCACTACATCCTTCGTTCTTCATGTTCTTCGTTGTTGGTTTGCTTGACCCTGCAACACTTTAAATTCGTGAGATGGCCTCGGCTTGCAACTGAGGGTATCGCAGCGACATGAAGGGTTGTAGTCTGTGACACGTTTCGTGGCGGCACAGAATCCCGGCGTTCCTTTTTGGGACCTCGTCCGGTTATCTATCTATCTATCTTCGTCCTTGACTGATACCATAAAGGTCCCAACTATATAGTCAATGCAGACTCTTTGAATTTCCGACAGCGAGCAGCCTTGCATCTGTAGAGGTGCCAAGCTCGAAAGATAATCATAGAATCTCAACCGTGCAGTGTGCACCATGTTAATAGTAAGGAATAAGTTCTGAGTCAACCGTTTGATGGAGTCCCCAGATAGAAAAGCTTCACAGTTCCAAGTGTTCGGAGCCAACAGGAAGAAACGGTACTGTTGGATAAGAAGAAGAACCATCACGTTCCGCGCGTACGTGCTTTTACTTGTTCCGACAGGCGGCGGCCTGACAGTACTTCTGACACTCTGGCTAAGTAACAAAAAGGGAAATGATCTTACAGAGGCCGATTCACCAGTATGCGTCAATGATTTGGAACAGGAGATGCATATTGAACATAGTAGGATGCCCAACAACGACCAGGCGAAGTCTGTATAGCAGGCTCAGCAGCGACGCGCCAGCTCGCGTCGGTCACAGATAGATCACGTGAACGACATATTGCGTGCTGTTGAGGTGAGATGGCGTAGGATGGCGTGCTAGGACAAGTAGATAAACGCTTGAGCGGGAACTAAAATGCTTTCTCTCCTTTCCTGACCTCCTCCACTTGCTACCATTTGACGAGAACTTGTTCCGCCTTTTTTGGGGAACCGTTGAAGGACTGGGTGCTGATTTCCTCGTTGGTACCGAGACCCTTAGGCAATACCAGACACTGACAGCTTTGCAGTCAACTATCAACCGAACCCAGAACACTCTCGGAACGCATAGATCCACCCGTACTGTCAAAGTACTGCTCTACTTCTGTATCTGGGATGTCCGATACTGTATGTCTTCTCAACCCGATGTTTACGATGTCCATCATGGCTACGATATCCACGGAGAAAAATGGGCAACGCCTACTGAGCCATGCATAACTCCTATATGCCTTGTGTAACGCCCGGCCTTCTGCCCTATCAGGTGCTTCCACGATAAGGCTCCTTGTCCGCTCAAACGGCTGGTTTCCCTGCACCTTGACTCACGAGACAAGACCGAGTCACTGGATGTCCATCTCTATTCAATTCTTCGATGCTTGGTGTTCGGGGTACGCTCAGGTCTTAGCTTCTCATTCGAACTCCGGGTCTATTGTTAAAATCTACGGAAATGGTCTCTCGGTAGATCCGGCTCATCGGAATTCGTTTTGGGGGGGGGATAGGCACCTAATTACAACAAATAGAGGCTTCTGTACGTGTTATCACCAGCGTGGTGGCTCTATATAATCCTTCTTTTTTCTCTCCTCCATATCAACTCATTAGCCTGAAAATCCGTCCACAACTTGCAATGTTTGCTTCTCTTGCGAAAGTTCTACCTCTTGATCATATTCACCACTCTCAAAGGTCTGCAGAGTTGGAGACATTGTCTGATGACTCAAGGCCGTCTACGTCGTCTTCGTTTTCTGCCAGCTCGTTGGCATATCCCGACGATGATACCATACCGTGGCCCAAATCGTGGGTATATCTCTGCACTGCAGATGCCACTGGGGATGTCCTGAGACGCATCCTTGCTCAGAGCGAGGGCGCAGGTCCCTTTGGAGTATGCATAGGTGATACTGTCGAACGATTCGTCGTCGAAGGTTGGAGCGAACAGACCTGCGGCAACATCCAGTACTTTGCTAGCACCGGTGATGGCGTCGGTCTTGCTCATTTCAGGGTCAGTTTCCTCGTTTTCATGTTGAGCTATCATCATTGCTAACATCGTTGCTTCCACTAGGAGTTCTCTTCAGTTCGTGCAGATCACCTCAATGTCCTTGCCGTCGCCTCGTTTCGCCCCATCATATCCATGGTGTCGCATAACAACTCGTATATCCTTTCTGTCATAGAACGCCCTGCCGTGGTCTTTCCTCCGGTTTCGTTCACATTGCCCTTGATATCTTCCTCCGAAGTCTCTGGACGACGGGTTGATTTAACAGAGAATATCCCCACGTTGAATGAATGGAAAACTCTTTGGTCTGCCTGGGATCTTGTAACTCTCAAGATGATTCCCCAAGAGATGTTACTTCAAAAACCTATCGATTTAAGACACAAGTGTCTGTTTTACATCGGACATATTCCCACGTAAGCTGTGTTGCTCACCAGTCATTCGTCGCTTGACTGATTTGTTGCAAAGCTTCTTGGATATGCTCCTCTCCAAGGCAGTTGGTGGTTCAGCTACCGAACCCGCCTACTTTTGGAATATCTTCGAAGTACACTTCCATCTCTTATCGAGTCACTAGAACTCATGCACAACTCCAGAGGGGTATTGATCCGCACGTTGATGACCCCGAATATTGCCACGTATGTGCCTCTTTCCCGTTTGGAAACATATTCTGATTATGGAGGTGTTGTAGAATCATTCTGAAGTTCCGGAAGTCGATGAAGACTGGCCAAGCTTGGAAACTATCATGGGATTCCGTGACGGCGTACGTGCGCGACTCGCACAACTGTATGAAGACATCGAAAGTGGCAAACAAGCGTTGACGCGAAATATCGCAAGGACGCTTGTCATGACCCTCGAGCACGAAGGTTTCCATGTCGAAGTGGGTCTTTATTGATATCCGTTGAATTATTCTATCTATATAGCTCACTTGCGCAATCTAGACTTTACTCTACATGCTCATCCAGCGGGCTGGAACGGGTACCCTTCCACCCCCAGGCTTCATGATCCCTCCATGGAAGGCCCTTGCCGAACAATGGAAGAATACGCCTTTACCTGCTACACCCACCGTGATCATTGGACCAGCCACGCTAACTATGGGCCACAACGATTCCGAGGCCGACGACACTGTCGCCGAATTCCAGTATAAAGTTTCAGGCCACGAATTTGGATGGGACAATGAAAGCCCCCTTCGAGTTGTGCATGTCAATGCATTTAAGGCGGACTGGAGGCCGATCAGGAACGGAGAGTTCAAGGACTTTTGGCAGGGAGAAGGCAAGAATGCCGTCTCTCTTCCGAAGAGTTGGGAGGTGGTCGGAGATGAAGTGATGGTGAGCTCCCGTTCCACGATTCTTCGTACGATGGGGTTCAAACCTCAACGATAGATCAAGACCATGTATGGTCCCGTCCCAATGGAGTATGCTCAGCATTGGCCTCTACTCGCTTCCTATGACGACCTCACTGCTTTTGCCCATGCTAAAGGCGGACGGCTGCCTACTGAGCCTGAGTTGAGACTGTTACTTGACACATATGACGTTGGTCACGAGGGTGGAGCTAACGTTGGATTCAGAAATTGGCACCCAGTACCGTAAGCGAACTTTTGTTCCCTCTAAATGCAACATATTCTTATCATGATTTGTAGGGCGACAATGGGGCTTGAGGAGAGCGGGAAAGGCTCGAACGGAGGCGTGTGGGAATGGACATCGACTGTTCTTGAGGATCATGAAGGGCTTGTTCCTACCAAGCTATTCCCAGGGTTGGTCTTACCCGTGCCATGAAGATAATCGTGTAATTGACTATGGGCACTAGGTATACCAACGACTTTTTTGACACGAAGCATCAGGTTGTGGTATGTGATTCCTAATTCATGTTTGACACCTTAACGTTCAACATATTACTCAGCTTGGAGCGTCATATGCTACAATTCCTCGTTTATGCCGTCGTACAGTGCGCAACTTTTATCAGCATAACTATCCTTATGCCTGGGTAGCTGGACGCGTAGTTTATGACCTTTGAATACCATTTCTATCCGCGTTTCAGTTACGAAGGAAGGGTGTCCATTTAATTAGTTGACGATGTTCCTTTAAATAATATAAGTGTATCAATGCCCGTACTACAAATAGGCTGCCTATGCTGCAATGAAACCAGAGTCACAGATTGTGCTTCGGTTAAGTCTTTCGGGTACTCGCTCATCATCTTGGTATAAAGAATACAGTTCTCAATATGAAAGGCTTTCAAAGCTTGATGGACCGAAAATTATATCTGAATTCCCATTTGCCACCCGGCAAACTCTGCTCTTCTCCGTAAGTATTACAAGTGCTAATCTGTTCGTCACAAGTACATTCCAACAGCGTAGTGGAAGGTCGTAAATGTCACAGATCCTGTTTTGATAACTTGAAGAAGTTTATGAGAGTCTACGCTTCCTAAACATCACTTCGGCCTTCGTGTTGGGTAGTTGCGAGGGTCCAAACCAAATTGGTGGTGGGACCTGACCAGACTTTTCCATCTGCACGTCGTAATTTAGAAGAACGCGTGACATCAGGGTTTTCAGTTCGTTGACTGCAAAGAAGCGGCCAGGACTACATGCCGTTGAGCTTCGGCTATCGTGCATTTATACATGACACTTACCAGGCTGTGCGTCCGATGCCGAAGAGAATATAGTCAAGCCTTGGGGTAACCATCTGATGGTGGATGCTTTCTCCGTCTTTTTCCCTCATCTCAGAGAACCTCCAGGGCTTGAACTCATAAGGATCTTCATAGTTGTTCTGTGGTCCACGTAAGAGAGAGTTACGAAGGTCATTATTCAACGTACCAGGTCGAGATGAGTGGCAACCGCAGCAACAGATACATGGGCCCCAGCAGGGACTACGGACCCGTCTGAAAAGACAAAGTCTTTCCGGACTGTACGCCCCATTCCCACTATCTTCATGATAAGTTGATGCAAGCACGAGGTATAATTGATCCTTACATGCGCCTACTCCATATATTCTCTCCGTCTCTTGGAGAAAGCTATCCATCTTTCGTATTTTCCCCATTGCCTGCTTCGTCCAGCCATCAGTCTCGATGACAACCTCAAGCTCCTCTCGAAGAGGAGCAGCGCACTCGGGATGTGCAGCCAGGCAATATAATGCATTAGTAAATGCCTAGCACAAGGATGAATAGGTGGTTCCGAGTCCCAGGCCAGCGCTGTACACACCATCGATGTCGTGTGGATAGCAGCAAAATTCAAAGCAAGAACACGGCTGGTTAAGTCCCGGACGGTGCGTCTTTCCCCTTCAGAAGCCGAATCAATAAGCCATGATAGAAGGTCATTCTGTACATTGAATGAATGGAAGATTATTTTTTGACATTCAAAATGCGTACAGGTTTTCCAGGCCAGTCTTTTCCATGTCTATTCTCCTTCTCTAGTCGGACCTTTATGATCGGACCCAAGTACTTCTCGGCCTTGCGCATGCTGCCAGATATAGGCGTAAAGAAATTGGCGACGAGTCTATATACAGCATCGTCAGCTCGCGTAGAGACCACCATTCTGAAACTTACGGTTTTAGGAATTCCGGGAAGAGATTGATTGCATGAGCAGAAGATACAACTTTCATGGTATGTTCAATGTTAAGCGCTCTGTATTCAGGGTTTCGACCTTAAGGGGAGTCAAATCATTGATAAGTAACCAATAAAACAATGCGGGTAACTAACAGAGCGGAAGACCAACGAACATTCGGTTCGTGGTTCTACAAACAATCTGCAAGATAGACGAGTAAGCGTGAACCTTTGTCCAATCTGAAAAGAGTGAGAAAAGAACAGATATGTAGGACGCCGAAGACATGCCTTCCGTCTCTGGTATCTCATCCTTGAATGAAACTTCAATCTCATCACGAACGGCCGGAAAGCAAGCTGAAATATTGCGCGTCAACGCACTTCGCACGACGTCGACATGATAGGGATCGTGGTGGATGTTGCTTCCAAGGGTGTAACACGTTTGCAATGTCTACCAAAGGGAAAGTTATGAATATTCGCCTCACGCATGAATGTCAATTTGTCATTTACGTTCTCTACTTCGTCCACGAACGAAAGGTGATCGGGAAGGGCTTTCCTTATGTCATCGATTTGCTGGTTGCCGCTCACCACTACCATCCAACGATCGATGAGAGGTACCTTGAAGGTGGACCCGCGGTACTGTGGATGTGAGAGGTTAGCCCACAAGACGATAAAGGCAACCTGAATGCTACCTTGCTATATCCCTCTTCAATGATTTCCCTTCCATGGAGCATAAACCTGAAAGCCCCCATCCAGGACGATAGGAACCCAGATGGGCCGACGCTTGGGATTGATTTCAGCTGGCAGTGGATGATAAGTAAACGTTTCCAGTCTCTGAGGCTCGATTTTACCTTCGCATAAGTCTGGTATGCATGCCACACTTTGACGAGACAGACTAAAGAAAGGGCGCAAACAAGACTGCTGAGCCAGAAGGCCATATTACCCAGCCAGCGAACTGTAGTGAGGCGAAGGAGCGAAAGAGGAATAAATTGATGAGCCACGCATTCCGTATGCAACCTCTATGAACATTAACTTACGGCTTGAAGCTGCCACATGTTCACCTGACAACAGCCTGAGAAGAACATTGTCGAATAAGGTGATTAACGACTGGTCTATTCCCATCCACTATTCATCCGAATCACCCGTCTGCGAAAGCGAGAATGAATTGAAGCAGGCAGTGACATTTAGGCCATGATTGTATAGGTGAACATGTGGCAGTCTCGCCTTTAATTCACTTTGTTGTCCCACCGTCCTGGGATCGAAGAGTCAAATTGGTCAACCGTTTCTCCCAGATTGGTTAGACTCGACCCATTCCCCAGCTCGCATCCGCCTGCCCGAGTTGATCGATTGTCATCAACTGGCGGTGGGACTGGTTCGAGTATACAGATTGGTATTAATCTGCCGAACGGCAAAAACTGTCAAATCGTCGTCCACAAAAATCACTGAGTCTTAAACGACTGCTTCCTGCGTACGATAGTCGGGCTGGGTAATGAAGACAGCATAGCTTTAGCTCCTCTATCAAGATCGTCAGCTTGGTAGTTCCAGGACACAGCATGAAGAACAATCGAAGGGAAACAGCCTGCCTTTTCTGATCCACGTCGGCGGAATCGGTGTTGAAGGAACCAATATGTTAAAGATATAGAAAACGAGAATATTTCAGTATTAACGCGGCCTCGACGATTTGTGCTAACACTTATTCGCAAGTTCTGGAATTCTGTGGGCAAGACCGTGACCGCCGAGAGAGTAAATACAATTGAGGACTACAAATCTTATACCGGAATTTGAACGGAATGTGACGAGAATCCGAGAGATTCAAATTGAAGCTCCGCTCACAATTTCTCACGACAAACTTTCGTTCGCCGAGGTGCCTATTCAGTTCAATCAGTACTGTGATGAATCCGACGAAATTTCTTTTTTTTTGCAGGATGTATGCAGATGACGATTATCGGTCCAACCGGGGCGTGAAATTCGGCAGCTGCCTTTTGCCTTCTGTGGCTGGATACTAAATCAATGCTGCAGCTATGGCGAGCAAATAGCTCATCTCTTCCAAAACCTTATTTTTCAACGTTAAATGCCAATCATTACTGCCGTCGATTTCCTCTCGATCAAATTCGATTACCTAGTAATAGGTGGAGGGACTGCAGGACTTGTCGTTGCGGCTCGGTAAGTACGTTTATCGCCTCGTGGGTTGAAAGTTTGGAGTAATTTACCGGCTACAGGTTGTCTGAAAATCCAGACTGTGTTGTGGGAGTTATCGAAGCGGGGGAGTACTATGAAGATGACGATCTGGTTAATATTCCTGGTACGCGTACCACAGTCAGGACATGAATCGATAATGATGGCAATCCCTAGGAATGATGGGCAGGGCTCTGCACAATCCCAGGTATGATTGGGGCTTCCATACTGTCCCTCAAAAGTTCGTCAACAACAGGGAGTTGTCTCAGTCCAGAGGGAAAGGGCTTGGTGGATCTTCTCTTGTAAGTCATTCACGTTGAAATTAGCAAAGCAGTTGCAATTTTATTAAAACGCACTCTCCAGTTGAACTTTTTCGCTTCCGTTCGTCCGTCCAAGAAAGAGATAGATGCTCTAGAGAGTCTAGGAAACCCTGGATGGAACTGGGAAAATATCCTTCACTACATGAAGAAGGCGAGACCACCGTTGAGATCTGCACGCTTGCTTCTAACACCTGTTCGCTCTCGTCTTTTAGAGTGAACATCTGGAGATTCCTGCGTTGACAGATCAGGAGGCCAAAGCGTATTCCGTCGTCCCAGATCCTGCGTTACATGGGACTGAAGGTGAGTCATTCGTTTCATCTTGATTCGATCCTTATTTGCCCGTAGGTCCCATCGCCAAATCTTTCCCGCCTCACGTTACCAAGATCCATACCCAACTCCTTGATACTCTCGAGTCCTTAGGCATCCCACGTAACCCAGACAACGTGAGCCACTGAATTTTATCACACCTCCCACCCCACTTGAAAACATTTTTTAGAGTAACGGCCATCCAGTTGGATCTCTCCTTTTCCCTACTTCTGTTGAAGCAAAGACCGCAACTCGTTCCTACTCGGCTTCTGCTTACTATGCTCCAAATGCAGAGCGGCCTAACCTGTTGATTTTGACGGGTGCTCACGCAACCAAGGTTGATCTCACAAAGACAGAGAGTGGTAACTATCAGGCCATCAGCGTGTCCTTCAAGGTGAAGGATGGTTCGACCGGAAGTGTTCGTGCATCTAAGGAAATCATTCTGTCAGCTGGTACCGTTCTCCCTATCATCTTCCTTCGCACTTGCTCACGCGTTTTCTCAGGCTCTTTCCAGACCCCTCAGCTCCTAGAGTTATCGGGAATAGGACAGGAACAACTTCTTCAGTCATTTGGAATCGAGTGTTTGATTGACCTACCAGGAGTCGGCGAGAACCTTCGTGAGTCCGCTCTTTCTTAGGAAATTTTACGAACGTGGGTCTAAGCTCGTGCATTCAGAGGATCATGCCTTAACACCCATCATCGTGGAAGTAGATGAAGACGTGGAAACCTTGGAAGTTCTTTCTGATCCAACGAAATTGAAGGAGCACGAGGACCTTTAGTACGTTATCCTCCAATTCTTCCAAACAAACGTTTCTTGATAACGGCTGCTTCTAGTAAAATCCAAAAAGGTATCTTCGCCGGTATTCCATCTGCCACTTTTGCATTTTTCCCTGCCGAAAGTATAGCTACTGTCGATGAAGTTGAAACATGGACCTCCAGGGCAACCCTAGAGAGTGCGAGGGGCACATTGGACCACCTCGATCCTAGTGTTAGAGAAGGAATCAAGAAACAATTCGAATTACTGGCTGGTTGGATCAAGGACCCAACCCAGCCCATGGCTCAGTAGGTACCAAATACCTTGTCAGCGAACAGCGTTCACTAATACCCAATTTCTCAGGATCTTGACTATCAACGGTCATATGCCGATTCCCGGAATGAATATCGATCGTCAAAAGCGCTACCTTACCCTCCTCTGTGCCTACACCCATCCATTCCATCGAGGAAGCGTTCACATTATATCGACCGACCCCCTCATTCTACCTGCAATCGAACAGAACTACCTATCGAACTCGAATGATCTTGATGTCCTTGTGAAAATTCTCACATTCGTTGCAAGGAAATTGTGCCGAACCTCTCCGATCAAGGACACTATTAAATCAACTGTGGTGCCGCCATTCGCTGCTGGGGCTGATGATGAGGCTTTGCGGGAATATATTCGGAACACTTTGACAACGGTTCATCACCCCACTGGTACGGCTTCAATGACTCCCCGCAGCAACGGCGGCGTAGTGGACAGTAATCTCCTGGTTTATGGAACATCGAATTTGAGAATCGTAAGTGTCCCAGGTCTTTTGAATGTGCTTTTGAAACCTAGTCTTTAGGTCGATTGCTCTGTCATACCTTTGGTAAGTGATGAGCGCTACGCATCAGATGCATCACAAGACTGACATCCATTACAGCAACTATCATCCAATATCCAAACGCTGGCCTATGCCATTGGAGAAAAGGTCCGTGTCTATGTTGACATATTATACAGTGATAATCATACAGAGCCGAACTTCAGGCTGCGGATATAATCAAAGGTCAGTAAAGTACAGTAGTGCGCACCCTACGATGCGTCAAGAAATAATCTCCACATTCCGAACATGATGTTGGCTATAAAACCTATCACGAGGCCAACTTGCATCGGGCGCCTATACAATACTTAGATGAGTGAAGGCGAGAGAAGAACATGACTTACGAAAAGATGACACTGTCTGGAGGTTCATACTCGGTACCGTCTTCCCAGAACACAGGTGGGTGTGTCTTGCGAATAAAGAACAGAGGTATTATAGGAAAGAAGAAGCCCGCAACAAGACCCTGCATCATAGACGGGTTGTGTCCCCCCGACTGAGACAGAGACGCTGTTCCAGCGTTGTCCATGGAGTCAATCCACTGCTCTTCGAGGGCACGAGCATGTTCGTCATCTTGCAGGAGACCGATGAGCAGGAAATAAGACGCATGGACAAGAAATCTAGCTCACATTCCTCTTCTGTATCAAAGTGTTCGTCATCCATGAAGCTCGACGACGTGTGAAATTGACGACGGAAGTTGGCAATGTCTTCCTCGGAGAATCCTACGGATGCGAGCCTGTCGAAACCTCTTGCTGGTTGTAGTTGTGCCGCCTAGAGAGATTAAATCGAGTGATAGATAATTTGACTTGAGGCTGACCTGGACATTACCATCGTCGCTGTCTCCTTCAGGATCAATCTTGCCGCCAACAGAGCAATGCAGCCACGTCGTCGATGGCCTGACAACCTCATCCGAATCCCCCTCGCTTGCTGTAGCCCGCTTCTGCCGATCTTCCAGAGATTCAAGCCACGACAGCAGAAAGGTTCCGTTGGTGAGGAGACGGCCGGAATGGATGAGTCTGAGCTTCCTGTCCTTCAGTTCAGTCCTCTCAGCGCGAATCTAATACCGATGAGCAAATGAATTGCAGAAATACTGAGCTGCGCACCATTCGTTTTACGTCTCGGACCGCATCCTGCTTGCTGACGGAGAAAGTAAGGTCGGCTATCCCTTCAGTGAAACGAATAACAAGCGCCCGGTCTGGATGAGGATCCAGTTCTACAGGTTCTACGGCTCGTCGCTTTCCCTTGGCCTTCTCGCTGAGCATGTTTTTTGAAAGGGTAAAGCAGCGCTGCGGTCAGCAAGCCGCGACCGGCCCAAATCAGGAACATACCCGGTGACAAACTTTGGCCCAAACTTCCATCCCAAACTAGCCATGAACTTCGCAACTATCCACGTGAAGTGGCAAAATGATGCTCCAAGATATGCCCAAGAAATGTCCTACAGCCGTCATTAGACTAGCTGTCGACTAAGAAGATGTAATTTCTAGCATTTCTTGAACGTCCTGCTCATTTCACGGTTCACCTTCCGAATGGCTACCGGCGTGTTACTGGAGGCGCTATGCGACTCTTCATCTCAATACCTTACTCACATGAACTTTCTCCCGTTTTAAAGCTATCAAGATGAGGATCGCATCCACTGAGAACCACCCCGAGGAAATGCGTTGTGGGCCTCGTGCCAGTTCATCGCAAGTGTCCACGTGGGCAACGAGTCGTTTTGCAGGAGAACACCGCTCCACGTCCTCAAAACTAGGTCTTGTCGCAGCGCTTTGTTTCCGTATCTTGCGACGTCCGCTGCCGTGCAGCCCTGTACTAGTCTATTATTTAGGGCCTGAATCACATTCAGTTCGGGTCTCTCCATCGAGAACGCCATCACGAGCTTTGGCTGCAAAGTTCGCGTCAGCGACGCCAGCCAGGAAGAAATTGCAGCCCTGGTTACAACAAGGTCTTGATAAGTCTGGGGTTCACATCATAACATAGACTGCCATTATCCTCTACCCCCGTACAATTGCATAGCCCATCGCGGCGGCATTTACGGATGTCGTGGTCCTCGGTTTGGATAGACTTTCTACGGGAGTACTAGACGCCTTCATGTGGGACGGTTGGCTTTGGCATAGCCTGTAGGTAGTACAAGTAACAATAATGTTATAGCGATGCCCGCGAAGGATCTTACACATCATGCATATTGTGGTGGAGGCTCATAGAGATTTCTCGCCCGCATCTCATCCACCTCTCTCCGCAGATTCTCCATCTCACTCCGAAGCTGGATCGTAGGGTTATTATTATCTGAGTCGGATGCCCCGCTCCGGTTCACGCTTGATGATCCAGAGGCTGTCGTTGATACTACGGCAATTGGCTCAGGACTCGACCTTGACAAGATAATCGGTTGTCCTCTCTTGCCTGATCGTTGCCCTGTTTGAGGATAGGGGTGCTGTGTCCCATAAGGACCGTGTAGGTCGTATATTTCGGAAGTAGTAGCCGGTTCATTCTCGTGTTTTGGAGATCTGTGTTGGCGAAAAACGCCCATAAAAAAGGGAGTAACACTTCCGGATCGCTGGTTATGCTTTCGCCACTGCCGTCTTCGATACATGAGGACACCGAAAACAAGCAGGGTGAGAGCAGCAAGTCCGCCGACTACGTCACCTGCAATTGCACCAATTTTGGATGAGCCTGAGGACGAAGAGGTTCAATCATTATTACTGGATGAACTATCCCCACCGGAGACAGTCATATTTTGAAGACTACAGACGAGGTTGCGTAAGTGACAAATGATTGGGGACATACGACAGCTGAACACACCTTAGAGCCATTAATGAAAACACGGCGCCTTGGCCAGGGCTGGACAATGGTCTGTTAGTGTCTGGGCTTTGCGAAGATGGGTGTTATGTACCTAGCCCGACCACTAATCGTACTCCCATTACTAGGATCGTAACTCAAGGGAAAGACGCCAGCAGAAGTATTTGAGCCCACTTTCGCGTGAACCAGTGTTACAAGAGTATCCCGCACGGCGGTATCGCTTGAAGCTCCAGCGGCGAACATGATCCAGTCTAAAACGCAGCCATGATAATGTTCCAAAAGAGAAGAAAAGAGGTCAGAACATACGAGTTTTGGCTTCGTTGGTAACACCACTGTCATAGGGTATCCCATATTTAGCGACTTAACCCCAACTGAGACGCAACGAAACGAATGAGGAACGAGGAACTTACATGTGCTCTCGGCCTCATGGGAATAGAAGTTATCTTGGTTATTGTAGATCTGTGAAGGAAATTAGCGATATATACATATATAGTAGCATTCTTTCCGAAACTGACAAAGGAGTCAACAAGCGCTGTTCCTAACAGCTTGTCCGCAAAAAGATTATAAACAAGCGACCAAGATGATGAATCGGCTGCGGCTCCGTAGGTAGAGAGGAGGTGGCTTGTTGAGCCTGCCCAGGTCTGCCATTGCTTAACGTACAATTCGGCTTTGGGCTTAGTACTAGAAATCAGCACAAGACAGACGAAATCACAGACACTTAGCCCACCGAATATATTTCTGCATCTTGGCTGTTTTCTAGCGCTTGACTGATCTCTGACATAGCCTTGATGCCAATGATGCCCAAGATGGCTAAATTGGTCATTTTCGTGTAGTTTAGCTCATCTGCATCCATGCTAGAGGAATGATAGCAATAGTAAGAGTGCAGAGCGATTGAAGTTGCAAAGACGCACTAGTTGTTCGAGCTCAAGGTGAAATTGACTAGGTAGTCCGCCCATTGCTTATACAGATCATACTTTGCACTGCATTAGTCTTGACAACCAAATGGAGGCGGAGTGCGACGTACATATCGTGATATCATTGGACCGTCGCCAGAGAATCTGGCATGAGCCCAGCCCATGATGAGCATGTTTCCGGAATCTGTAGGGTTCGTCGGGTGAATTTGATGACTTGGAGACGTAGTACGGCCGGCTCACCTTCAATGGCTCTGGATGGTGATGGACTGTTATTTCCATCGACATTTGGATACGGCTGGCCTTTGAGACAGGTATTAAAACGCAACTTTCATGTCTGTAGAAAGGAACAAACCGAGATCTGGAGCGGCATAGGTTTTAGTATACTGTAAAGACTGTTGATATCGAAGCAGTGGCTCAAGGAGATATCCGGCCCATGTTGAATTGAAATAGAGATAGGCAGGGAAGGTCGCATACAGTATTTCTACAGGATTGACACGACTAGAAAGCATAAATAAACCAATTGACAAAATATGAGGTATTTCGAATTGCTCACCGTGACGGCAAATTATCCATGTCTCTCATGAAAGCCATAACATCCGATCTATTCCATTGTCCCTCATTGTCTTGGGACACTGTAATATCTATGGTCAAGGCTTGACGTGCAGCGAGTGCAACAAGATCTGCGTAATTGTCAGATATCTGGCTTGCGTCGGACATAACTTTAAGATCGAGGTCAATAGCTCTTTGTTTAGCATCGGGGAAATCCCTAAGGAAGAAATCGATCTAGGCTGGGTGAGCCCTGTAGAAAATCTGTATAAAAAGAATGGCACATACCGCATCACTGACCGTATTGTATGTAGTCTGAAAGTATGGACTGCGGCTGTTATTTGCAGTGTCGCTCGTCGAGTAAAACCGAGTTACTGAGTCACGGACAAGCCCTATTGCCCAAACGACTGACGGAGTTGTCTTAGTAATGTTGTTCAGATTAATGGCATAACCAAGCACAGGGACGTTGCTAACGAAAGATATCAATGGACATATACATGGAGGAAACGCAGGAACGTACTCTCCAATTCGACGGAAATTGTTGTCTTCGCTGTCAAACAGTGCACCATTTCTGATAAAATCATCACCAACATCCTTATAACCGCCAGTCTGATACGTTGTATCGTCGCTTTACAAAGAATCTGTCAAAAATCATTGGCAGGAAGATTACAGAAACAGGCGCATACTATAGGAAATGCATAGTATACCGTTGCGTCTTCGGCTATATCATTTGTCTCTTGCATATTTTGACGTGTCTGTCGAGTAGCTTGATGGATCGTCGAAAAGTTTGTTCTAGTGGTTCTCCACTCTGCAATAGAATTGGAATCACTAGATATCCATTCTACATAGCGCGGGGTAAGCAAAGATAGTAGTCTCATGAACGTAATATATACGCGCCGGTGTCGATATCCGTAAAGAGCTGTATTGAATGCTCCTGTCCGTCGTTTGACTCTACGTCAATATAAACATAGGAAAAGGGTAGTGACTGAAGAACTAAATTTGACGGCTAGATCTGTAAGTCAGTAAAGACAAAGGATGTAATTGTCGTAAGGCGCTCACTTCTATCGGACTCAAAAACGTCACATTCACATTCGCTGTATTGGCTTGTATGGAGAAAATGGTGCGAGTAGGAGTGACCTCGAAACCGGTCAAGTTCGCGATAGTTGGGCCGAAGTTTCCCCACAATCTGAAAGTCGAGTTGTCGATGCGAATCCATCCACTCCAACCCAAAACCTAGGAGGGATCAGACAATATGGAGGAAAGTAGTAGACAACAGCGTACTCTTTCATTCCAATACTGGGGCCGTTGGTAAGTAACCTTGCTACCGTTGCGGGTGTCGAAGTAGCATTGGAAGTATGGGGAGCGAACGGCCAAAGGAGGGGCAGCCGGGTAAAAGGCAGAGCGGACAAGTGCCGGACAGGTGAGGCAAACAACGAAAAAAAGGGGAGATAGAAGCATGACCAGTAGGCCCTAGAAGAAGAAAGAGACTGGGCGTTGGAGTTGGACGTGAGCAGGCCTTTGCACAGCAAAAAAGATTACTGTTGTGGGCTCTTGGCAACCCGTAGAGAATGGTCAAAAAGGTTCAAATGAAAGCACTCAAACTCTGGGCATCAACGATGTATCGAGATGATAACCATGGCTGTGCTGCTAGCGCTTACACGATGCCAAGTACACCCTCAAACCGAGCTAGATTGAATCGTGTCTTTATTTATCCAGCGGTTGATTGGTTATCAGAACGTACTATGCACACTGCAGTGGCTGGTGCGTTTTTGATGGCGTAAGACGGGATTTTAAAAGGTGTCGGTTCCAGCTTCAGGCTTTACGCCCTCGTTTTGGCTCTCGAGTGCTGTTAACCTAAAGTTATCTCAATTCCGAGTCCATTGTTCTACGGGGGGGAAAGGGGTTTCATACCATTCTACAGACGACCTTTTCATCACTGACAAAGGCTTCTCGTTTTCTACGAAGACCCGGCGCCTCCACTGTGGTGGCTTCCGTGGAGTTGCCGGTGTGGAGTATAGTAACGGACGTGAGATGTTTTTGTTTGCCCTCTGTTCGGGCGGTATTTTCATATCTACGAATAGCTGCGGCTGTGGATTTGCGAGCGTCTGCAGGGTATTGCCTGTCACTGGTTCGGCTCTCGTGTGGTCGTTGCTTCCTGAAGATTATCCACGCTCGTCCTCTGTATCTCCTTCTTCTTCCCACTACTCTCCTTCATCTCCTTCGTCTTCTCCCCATTCCGGTACTTCTCTTGGGATGCATAGTTACCCTGTCCTTCTGAAAGCGCCTGAGTTCTCGATGAATTGGCTTGGTAGGTACCATGATCTTGACACTTCTCGTACTAGCTCCCGTTGGTCCTCGTATCACGGACAATCGCAAATGATATGTTCCCGTGTCTGGTGTTGTTCACCGCATGGGCAGTCAACGTCAGCCGGATCTAGTTGCCATCATATCCGTGGAGTCTTCGCTGGGGAGATCAGTAGTCTCTCGTAGACAGAGGACGATATAGAGAGGGTATATGTCCATACACGCGTCGATATCGAGGTCTCTGTAGGCCAAAAAAGTTGCAGAAAACGTAGGGCACTTGGTACTGTGGATAAATCATCCAGTCTGGCATACGGAAACAAATCGATGTTCGAAGGTTGACGTTCGCTTGGTTGTTCTCGTAAGACCATAGGACTTCCGCCTGACGTCGAAAGATATGAACAGCCATTTGGGGCAGGCATGATTTCATCCGAATAGCAGAGAACGTTGTCGCGAGTCTCTGCGAAAACGGTTAATGGGTGGAGGATGATATGATCGAAGATCCCCCGATTACGTTTCTCACGTCGGGCGCCGTGACCTTAATGCACAGCATCCGGCGCCAATCCCGTGCACCACCTTCATCATCGACGCGTGGAATAGCAAACCCTCAGAATCAGAATTGTTAACACGGTCAGTCTCACGGGTCCTGATGGAGACGGTTTGTATCGCATCTCCCTGTCCGACTTACCTTCTTAAACCGTCAGTAATCAAAGGGGGGAGATGCTTCAATGTTTGTTAGAAGGTTCTAACGGACTGTTCATCTTTCCAGTCTATATCTAACTGTAGTACGGACGTCGTTACGTTTCTGTTCAGGAGCACCGATGACTAATAAAATATCCTTCCTTCCTTCACCAGTTCCGCTATTACAAGCTTGATGCTGTCCGAGATCAGTCTAGCGGGAGTAAATGGATCTCTACTCAAAATGATGTGATACATTAATTTGATAGGCGGACTAGTGCTTTATACCACGCCGGACTACGCTCCACTCGTCGTCGTTGTCTTCCTTCGCTTGGAACGTCCACCTGGCTTCGAGTAACCCTCCTTCCATTTCCGGCCTGAGTCGTCGGAGCGCTCTGCTTTCATCATGCGAAACTCAAGTTCTTCGGTGGTTGGGCCATACCATGCGGGCAGCTGAGTCTATCCCCGGGAAGGGGCAAGCATGGCTCGGGTGATCCTGGTTCTTGCACCAGTCACACCCTATGATCTTGTCGACGTTCAGTAGCCGCTGATAGTTGACCCGAACTCTGAGTCTGCGAATGTGGGCTGCGAGCGCCCTATGAAGATCCAGGTCTTCTGTGATGGGTTCGCCAATGAGCAGAAGGACCTGTCCTTTATCGTTGTCGAGGTTCTTGGTTTCGGTGTAAACGAGTCGCCAGGATTGAGTCATTTTGACAGTGAGCTCGACAGGGTTTCCGGATTTCCCCTGAGCCTGGGTGATACGTTTGACGAGGATCTGTAGAGGTATGTCGCGCCACACAGCCACCTTCAAACAAGCTAATGCTTCAGCGATGAGGGACTGATCGTTGCGTACGACATTCCCTTGGTAGGCCGAGATGACCCATGCGAGAGCTTTGGGGTTGAAAGGGACAAAGCTCCATACAACGCGGGAGGAGACTGGGAAGCACTGTTGCCAGACAAGAAATTTCATGAAGTCGTCCGAGATCCCGGTGATGACGAGCGGCCATGGCTTGTCGAAGGCACTCTTCCTGTTGCGGCCTTTGTTTTTCCCCTTCTTCCCTTCCTTTTCTTCTACTGGGTAGAAGACTGTGATGGTACCCTTATCGGGAAAGTCGAACCCGTCGAGGAACTCCTCGAGGAGGAGGTCGGCTCTTGGGTTATCAGCGTACCACTTGGGCCCAGCTCCGTACGGTAGGCCTGCCAAAAACTTGTCCGGGGACACTGCGATGTCGTTTCGGAGGTCCTTTGGAAAACCAGCGGTGAGGTGATTCCACGGAACGTATAGGCGAGGGTAGGCGGCATTGGTGAATGGGGTTGCTGAACCTGCGGGCAGGATGGAGGAAGTTTCGCCTGTGCCGGCAAACTTGTTGTATGGGTAGGCTTCGTCTGCGGTGGGCAGACTCGTTGTGTTGCGAGGGTCCGGGAGCTCGTATGGCATCGCGAGGATTTGGTCAAAGGGGATTGATCGGAGGGTCTTTGGCGTGCTCGTCTTCGTCGTACTGGTTGGTGTCCTAGAGAGATGGGAATAGAAGAATCAGTAGTTCACGCACGTTGGGATCGGGGCTCCTAGGAAAAGATTGGAGTTTTTAAGGATATCGGTTGCCTTTGTTTTCGAGCAACAATGTACCTTCCATAAACGGTTGGAGGCACTGTGGTGTCAGATTTTTGACTCGAGTGGCACATCCTCTGGGCTCGTTGGGAGAGGCTGAAGCTGGCATTGAGGGCGACGTCGAGGCGCTGTGTTGGGATAATGGGTGAGAGACTCTGAGAGATTGGATCAGACCCGAGTATCACGATCCACGTGTGCAGTCGGCAGACTCTGCAAAAGGCTTCCATCCCAAACTAGCCATGAACTTCGCAACTATCCACGTGAAGTGGCAAAATGATGCTCCAAGAAATGCCAAAGAAATGTCCTACAGCCGACATTAGAACTAGCTGCCGGCTAAGAAGAATGATATTTTGTAATTTCTAGCATTTCTTGAGCGCCCTGTTCATTTCATAGGTCACCTCCCGAATGGCTACCGGCGTCTTACTGGAGGCTCCATGCGACTCTGCGGAACCATCTCAGTACCTTACTCACATGAACGTTCGTGGACCATATGGACCGTTGTTCTTGCAATTGATATCTTCAGGTAAATTCATTGCAAATGTTCTCAAGTGATGTTCTCATCAGATACAGCGAAGCCTGTGATTGCAGGGCGAAACATGCATACTTAAGAGAATGAATCAGAGTCTCTTCTCTGTGGGATCGACTGCGATGCTTGTTGACATCAGGGTTTCTCTACTCTTCGCTGCTGTCTTTCTGGGCGTTCACAGCACACCCACCCCGTCGAAGCCGCTGCTCAAACGCGACGCGATACCAAGTTATGTCTTGACCTATGCCCCTTACACATACTTGTACTCTGGTGAAACTTACTGGTCCTCCGATATATCCGTTCACCTTCAGCATACCACTCCCGAAGTATAATTTTCATCACTCAGTATTCGACCGAATTCACTGAAATGTTTTGGACAGGTTGATTTTGCATCCCTCGGATTCCAAGCAACACTTCAAACCCTCAACAGTATCACGACAGACGCGTATCTTACGTCTAACGATAACGTCGAGACCAACCCCGCGTGGTTGTTGTCCACATCTTACAAGCCTAACTCCTCCGGCTACAGTACCGCTCCCGCCACTATCATTTGCGTGGAAAAAGACGGAGGCATCGTTGATGCTTTCTATTTCTACTTTTACTCGTTCAATCGAGGTACATCTTTGATCGAGTCCATGATTTTCTGAAACCTGACAACGTACTACCTAGGAAACACGGTATTAGGTATTCGTTTTGGTAAGACGCGTAGAGTCACCTACTGGTCCTCCCGCTGACAGGACACGCGCAGGTAATCACGTCGGCGACTGGGAGCACACAATGGTCCGTTTCGTTAACGGCTCCCCCCAATACGTCTACCTATCCGCCCACTCCGGCGGTACATCTTACACCTACAACGCTCTCGGCTCTCAAAACGGCCGTGCCATCACCTACGTCGCCACCGGAACGCACGCCAACTATGCCACAGCCGGCGAGCAGGATTACACCCTCCCCTTCGGTCTCCTGCACGATACCACCGACGCAGGCTTCTTCTGGGACGTCACGAAGAACTTCCGAGGGTTCTGGTACGACGTTTCCTCTGGCGACTTTAGCAGCGCCGGGGGCGTCGATGTGGGCGGTAGTGAGCAGGGCAGCGAAGGTGTCAGCTGGCTCGATTGGTTAGGTCTTTGGGGAGACGAGCAGTACCCCGACAGTGATAGTAGACAATATTGTCTATTCGGGCAGTGTCACTATGTCAGTGGTCCCACAGGTACGAATCAACATAGCACCACTTTCATATCTAACCTGTGTATCTATCAGGGCCCCTCGCCAAGCACCTCGACCGAACCGATGTCTGTCCTGATGCTGGTGACTGCGATATCCAAACATCGATCTCCTCTCGCAGCATTGAAATCAGAGCTGGCGGTGCCGATGGAACTGTATTTGATGAGTACGCTGAAGAATTTGCCAAGTTCAGGGCTGAGGTGGAGAGCAGCAAGGCTAATTATACCTTTTAACTTCTCTTCTTATCTTCGAAGGGTTCAAACAAGAAAAAAACTATTTATCCCAGTCACACAATTGTTCTTAGCAGTGGATTCAATGTACT
The DNA here is from genome assembly GCA_902506015.1 of Armillaria ostoyae. Taxonomy (NCBI): domain Eukaryota; kingdom Fungi; phylum Basidiomycota; class Agaricomycetes; order Agaricales; family Physalacriaceae; genus Armillaria; species Armillaria ostoyae. The sequence continues at coordinate 3,383,422 of LR732082.1, forward strand.
GTCGGAACGACCCTACCAATGGATGCATCAAAATACTTTATTCGAGGTCTAACTACGAACCAAATTCAGGAAGCACCTCAGCGGTTCTCATTGGAGACAAAGTCCAGCACGACAAGAAAACTCTTCAAAATGATGTATTGTGATGAGATAATGAGCAAATGTAACATCATATACTCTATGCGACAAATCCGTGCTGCTCGTTACATCAAGCATCCACTAAATAGCTCCCGCACGGACGCCGCCAACTGACTATGGTCCAGCTCGCCCTCACCGGAATCTATCCAATTAAAATCAAAGCTCCCCTGACCAACATCCAGCTGATTCTGGATCAGAGGCTTCATAGATTCCATGAACTCCGTTAGATCGAGTCCCTCCGGGGCGAAAGTGGTGCTCTGTCCATAATCCACATTAGTGAACATGTCGAACACGTCCATCTCCTCGCTGGGTTGCTGATCCTGCCAGGAAGGAACAGCGGCCCCGTTTTCATCTGGTGCTGGTGGTTCCACAAGCAAAGGAGCCGTTTCCTTTGGTGTAGAAGAGAGCGGTCGGCTCTCCATGTCTGTATCCTCATCCTCCTCGTCCCCGTCCCCATCTTCAGCATCTGAAGTGGCTATAGGGATCTCACGATCACTGTCGTCATCCACATCCTCGAGAGGACTGCTAGGCTGCAGTGGCGAAGAGGGTGGAAGACCTTGCCAAAACTGCTTCGTAACGCTGAGAACAGGCTTGTGTTCTGTATCGGGTGCGGCTTCACTGTCGGGCAAAGAGCTCGGTGGGAGAGAGTCGAGCTCTTCGAATGCGCTCTCAAGTTCTTCGATCAGGTCGTTATCCTTCGAAGAGTCTTTGCCCTTCGCACCATATGATGGTGATGTCGAGGGGCTCACAAGAGGACTCTTCCAAGAATCGGCGAGTGGGGTAAAGAGAGATGAACTGAAGGGTGTCGATGGGGCGTCGACAGACTTCCTCCTTGGAGGCGTGCACGGAGGCGCCATGTCTTGGCGGGGAGGCGGCGTCTGTGACCTCGAGCCTGTTAGAAGGCTAGACATAGAATGCGTCTCGCAGGCCGTCAACATAGCAAAATCAGTGCTGACGGCGGCGATAGGCCGAAGAGGAGAGGACGACTTCGCGTCCGTAGCAGCGGTTGGCGCGTCGTTCTCTGCATTTTCACGGGGCTGTCGACCTTGCGGTCTACCAGTTCTACGTCTTTCTCGTTCCAATTGCCTCTTCTCTTCACGCTCTGCCTCTTTCTTGTCTTCTGCCTCCTTCAACGCGCGTCGGGCATCTTCAGAAAGCCTCGGCTGCATGGCAGTATCTGTACGAGCCCAATCTGGGACTACGTACTTTCGACGCGCAGTTGATTGTGTGCCATCTCTGACTGGGGAGGAGGCAGCGATCTTCGGTGCCTGAGGTGAATCGGGAATGAATATAGGGCGTCCTCTGGAGCCACCAGGTTCTGTGTGAGAAAGCCGTGGTCGTGGAGGGGATGAAAACGGAACCATGCTATGTGATGGTCGTCGATGTCTCTCAGACTGGGACTCGCGATCCTCCATGAACTCATCCAGCGTGCGTTTCCTCGAAATGTAACCCCCATTAGCTTCAATCGCATTTGGGGTAGGCCTTGAATTCTCGTCCGTATGTAGATGTCCGCCAAGACTTGCCCGCTGTGAGACTGCTGAAGTCTGTGATGGTTTTGAGTCCTTTACGTCTTGACCAACGCGTCTTCTGAAAGGAGACGGATTGACGTTTTCCTTGTCTATAACGACAGCATCATCATCAGAAGGAATCCGGTGATTGGAAGGTTGCAATGGGGCCATTCTGCCAGGCTCAGGTGGAGGTGCCACTTGCCACGCAGTCACAAGGTCTTGTAGGGCTTGGACTAATGCGGGATTATTGTCAATGCCCTTGCCCGAGTCGATGGCGTTTATTGTAGCGAGTAAGGCAGCGTTCTGAGTGCTATTTGCGGGAGTGGACGCTAACTGGGAAAAGATATCGGTGAGAGAAGGTATCTGCGGCGCTGCGCTAGGGCCGGGAAGCGGTTCAGAAATTGTGCGCTTGAAAAGGGTGGTACGAGTATATAGCGGTTGATCTGGTGATTGGTTCCGTCTTTTTGTCTTTTTCTTCTTGATAACGGAAGAAGCGGTGGAAGGACCAGAAGTTGGTGTTGTAGACGCAAGAATCGCGGGTGGTGTTGAGATGCTAGGAGCCAAGGTAGGCTTAGCGGTGCTGCTTGATGCCGTGGTACCTGTATGGACGGCAGCCAGAGTAGGGAGAAACGTAGAGGCAGGTGCCGGGGTCGAAAATGCCCTGGCGAACGTAGCGGAATTTGAAGGCTTTTTCTTCGGTGGGCCAATATATACTGAGGAAGATCTGTAGATCCTCTCTGACTCAGGTAGCGATTGCAGTGTATCAGTATTCCTCGTCACTCTAGGCTTCTTGGGTCGGTTCAAAATAGCGGCAATGGTAGCTGCCGTGTCGACCTCCGGCTGCTTGCCTATCGCGACTCAGATTCCTAGAACGGAGAAGGAAGACGCAAGGAACGTACCCTGTGCTTTAGCACTCTTCTTATTCCAAGACTGTATAGCAGCAGGGAATGATGCCTTCTCTATGCGAGTAGTCTGACCAAGACTCAATGGAATGAAGAGCCTCAAAAGGTAATGCAACTCACTTCACGTAGAGCAAATACGACCTCGAGTGCCTCTTGCCCAGACCCGGTTCTAGTCAACGTGCCATTGACTAGTGCTTCCTCACCCTCTGCTGCGAGTGCCCATGACATCAAACCTAGTCCCACTGCGACACCTCGAACTTGCCCTTCAGCCATCTTGGATCCCTCAGCCTCGCTGGGAATGTTGACTGGCTCTGGTGCGCTTTCCGACTCGAGAGGGTCGAGAACATATACCGAGAAGTCGCGAGTATCACTCTGTAAGAGTTCCGGACTGGTGGTGCAGATGGTTTCGATACAGGACTTGAGGGACACGCTCGCGTATCCGATGCCACCTGAATGCTGTCCATCGGTCGGCCGTAGAAGAGAAACGGTAACGGGGCAGGGTGAGCGTGCAAGGATATACTGAGGAGAATGGTTGACAGTGTATAGGACCCGCAGGACGCGTTTCTCCATGAGTTTCGACGTAAAGTGAAAGAATAGAGGCACACAACGGCGACAGTGGCTGCTGGAGGATGACGGAAGCAGATGTCTTCGACGACGTCGCCCGGGGGAAGATCAACAGTCACTGCTTGTGACAGCAGTGACACCTTAATCACGTGATCGTTCCGTGCGTCGCGTCGCGTCCTATCGCGTCTTTCAGCTTATATTAAGCATCTAATTCAAATCATCTTCGTCACTTGGCAGAGATGCATTGCCATTCTAAAACACATTATAATCGCGCCAGGAGCTACACCTCGAAATGAATCGCTATTGACGTCCTTCTTTCCACTTCATCCGGGAGCCTAACAAGAGACCTCGACAAGGACATCGTAGATTTCCCTAAGTTCTGATCCTGGCTGGAAGGCACGATGCTTGACGAATGTTCGATGTTATTGGAGGTCGTTTGCATCATTGACGGTTTCGGTCTACAGTTACATCCAGGTAGGCATATTTCAGGCGAGTGACCTTCAGAGGTAGGCTGTGCAATGCTTTCACCAGAAGAGAAACAAGGGAAGAGAAATAGAGACAGTCGGCACAGAACGTAGCGCATAGGAAATGGAGAAGGCGTTGAATCGATGTCCTGTTGCCAGACACCAGGATCGAAAAAACAGGCCGTCATTATTGCAATGAAACCAAGACAGAGCGCGTATCCAGCAACTAAGAGAGTGAGATAATGAGGCGCTGTAGTGCTGAGAAGTATAATCACATACTTATGGCAGTGTTAGCGATTATCAGGATTTGAAGGGCAAGAAGGGCTCGGAGAAGGACCTCGTTTTTACTTCCCAGCTCAACGTCTAGGATGAAGAGAGATAGGACTAGAGTCTGCGTGTGAGCGTGAGCATAAAGTCCTCTGATGCCAAGACGTACTCATAGAGAATGGGAGTAATAATACTACTGCAGCGAAATCCAAGGCAACTGCTTGTGACTTTCTGAACAAGAATTGGTGATGGGCCCTACGCAAGGTTGAGTTCGTACTGTTGTTAGCTCTGGGAAAACACTCACGAAGCAAAAGTTTGTAGCAAAGTGATAGCTTCTACCGACACTATCAAAACAACCCCGCTTCTATGATCAAAGGCGTTTTGAACGAAAACAGAAAGACCGATGCAGGCGCAAGCAATAAGAGACATAACACCTGTTGGTTACGTTAGGTCAACAAATCGTCGAGACGAGCGTTTACGTGCCAAGAAGAAGTCGCCGAAATGTTGAAAAGCGCATGGTATGCCAGGGTCAAAAGGAACGTATAGAAGTGTGGGTATAGCGTGCGTGAAGAAGCGAAGGTGGTGGTGGTGGAATACTATCCAACAACGGCAAATGCCGCTTTCGGCCCGTCGAGAAGCGGCAGCGTCGCAACCGGCCTTGGATGTCAGCCACTCCTGACCCTACCACCAAAACAGATGCCAGTGTCAATGCTGCACCATTCTGCTTCATCAACAACTGCTCATCAAATGTACAAGGATGCCTTGCCCTGGCATAACCATATTCATTCTCTGTCGTAAAATCACAGGCTCTAAGGATTGTTGAAACGTTGATCTCACGGAACAGAAGTTCAACCTCGCGCTACATCATTACACAGCCCTCTGCGCCCATAGCCTCGAGCCCCAGCGATATCGGTGAGATAATTATCCAGCTGTAAATCAGGATCAGGATCAGGATCGTGAACTGTTCCGCTAATACAGTGTACTGCCTTCGAATCATCACGATGATGATCTACCGGCACTTTCTCCAAGCTCATGTTGGTTTCACCGTAAAAAAAACATCAATTCCATCTGTTCGCGCTTTACTGGAACATACTCGCCATGAGGAACTCCCTATCTATAGGCGCATCGGTTTGAGTCAATGATCTACTCGATGATCATATATTATGAACCAGTTGCTTGATCCCCCAAGGCTTCAGAATCTCGCCTTCTCCTTCCTTTCTACTCAGCATGGTATTTCTTCTATTGTACGTCCAATAACGTTCTTCGATGACTAGTCAGGGTGCTGATCGCTACTCTTCTAGTTCTATTCAGTTTTTGCACCTCTTGTTAAAATGCTCAGCCGAGGACACTGGTACTACGTGAGCGCTTATTTTATCAATTTCACATCTTCTTTCTCACACGACATAGTTCCTCTACTGCAATAGCCAGTCCCACTGCATCTTCATCTCCGGACTCCGACTCCCGACGCCTAAAATTTATCCTCATCGGTCTCTTCTGTGGTGCCGCCGTGCTCTCTCTGGTCGTTGCTATCCTCCTCGCAATGTGCTGTCGAGCACGCAAGCGCGGTATATCTAATGAAGACGATACCGTGATGGCGAATAAGATTTTGGATAAATGGGAAGGAGTGCGCACAGATTCAAATAGCCCGGGAAAGATATCCCGGACTGCGTCTGAGAACACATTCTAGTAGCATGCCATGGAGGAAACCGCTTAATTCGTCGTATGGTGCTTCTAGTATATGAACCAGCCGCCTGGTTTCCGATTTTGAGGAGCTCCACTCCATCTTTCTTCGAGATTTGATCCCGCTCCGTGCTCATCGTGCTTACATACTCGCTACCTATTCATGTGCGCCCGACGCGCTTCTCATCTGTCGTCCCCCCTCCCCCGTTCTTGACACTAGAGAGGTCAGTTTCTCATTTTCCATGTGCCTGTCCTCCTTGGCTTATATATATGCCCTATAGTTTTCTGCCCGTGTACATTCTTTAGCTTAGGTTCTAAGTAGTACTATGCTACTTCTGCTGTGGGTTCAACAACTTCCTTCTGCTTCTGTTCATAACGTTAACCTACGCTGGTAGTTCTTTTCAACTTGTGTTTCTTTTATCTCAATGCTCAGCAGAAGGCGTTGAGGTGCTTGGAACTATCACTAGGTGGGAGTCTAGTCTTATTTCTTGTCTGTTTGCGTTCTTCCTCACCTGCGTATATTAACCCAGTCCCTCGACGGGCGCCACCACCCCTCCCGCAACATCTTTATCTTCAGATTGTCGACGCCGCCGATTTCTCATTATCGGCATGTTCTGTACTGTCGCGGTACTCATCCAGGTTGTTGCCATTGTCCTCCATTTGCTTTGCCGAGCACGCAAACTTGACATCGAGAACGATATGATCAAAAATGGCAAGAATCTGGATGAAGGGGAGTGTGTCAAAGGTTAAATCAAAAGTTGGGATGATGTCTCTGAGTCTGGGTAGTCTTCGGAGCCTCGTCCATCGTGATCTTCATGCAGGCAACCTTCGGTATCTTCGCCACGAGATAGTACGAACACGTAGATATGCATAACTTAAGTATATGAGATTTTGTTTCCTATAACCTTGGTACCGCCTTCGGCCTTGAATTTCAGTTCTGATAATATCATCACACAGATTAATACAGTACTAAGAACGGGCTCGAATCCTCGACTGCCAAGATTCCGTGGACACTCACGTGTAATACTACCCATCCACCGGTCGTACCCATGTATCATTTTGATACACATACCCTCCGCCTAGTAATACAAGGGACCGGTTGGATCTGCCCTCCCAGAGAGGTGGAGTAGTCCCCCACTTGGTGAGGTACTTGTATTCGAATGTTTCGTTCGCGTTGAACTGTAGAGTCACTATGAAAGCGTAAGTACGCGGTACCCTAATAGAAGGGAATCTGTCCGCACCGCTCCAGATCGGACTGTTGACTGGCGACAATGGAATAGCCTTGTCTACTGACCAGCTTCCTAAGGCTTCGTTCGACCCCGACAGGTAAACTATCACTAACATGGGTTCAAGCTCGCATCATATGTTGCATAAAAAAGACCTGCCTCCCCAATACGCATCGAGATGCAGGTAGAAGTCAACTGTGACCAGTCCAGTATTCTCCCAGCCACCAGTCTGTCCGGAACAAGAGAGCGATACTTCGTGAACACCCCAAGAGTCAGCACTGCTTCCATTACGTGCGCGAAAAGCAGTCAGCGCAGCGACGTCGCTCCACGAATAAGGGTTCTGACCGAAACCACCCCCGTAGCCTGACAATCTGCTGTACTCCTCGGTAAGTACACCATCGGAAGGTGTAGCTTTGGCGGCAACCAAGATAAAGCCGTCGGCGTAGTTGCGAATGTAACTGGTCATGGATATGTAGAACGAACTAGAAGCGAGATAGGTTCCTACTTCCGCGTTATCTGAAAAACGTCTAAAGAAAGGAAGGGACAACGGTGTGATTGTCAACGAAGACTGCAGCTGCCAGACATTGAGAGCGTCGTAAAGCTGCTCGGCAACGGCGAACGTAGTAAGATACCAAGGCTGTAAAAGGATAAACGGAAGGTCTGAAAACAGAAAAGAACCGACGTACGTTGCCACCCATATACCTGTCTTCAGGATATCGACCAATGGCCGTTGCGTGGTTTTGTGAGACGCCATAGTTTGTCTGGAACACATCGAAGGAATCTATATAGGCGAGTACGTTTGCGAGGGCTCGATCAGAACATGGCTGGAATGTTATTGGGTCACATCCAGCCGAGGGATCAAAGGCGTGAATACTTGCTAAAACAGTGCTTCCATCGAGACCTCTCCGGCCGCTACCAGTGTTTGCAGTCATGTATTCATCAGTGTTCCAATAAGACTGCCAATAGAAAGTAAGCCGGTTGATTGACAAGCATAATTCGATCACTGACCTGCATGAAACACAGTAGACTTTCTGCATGGTTCGTATACGATTCACTGACTGACGCATTCCTGATAGTGGAGCCCAAAGCAACTCCTTGGCGCAAGGCTCGATGCTGAACTGTCGAAGTCCAATACGACGACGACAAAACCTCTCCCCATATATCATACGTCGTTTTGTTCCAATTAGACGAGATATAATCCAGATCAAGCTTAATGCTGGGCCAGAGAACCTTTTTTACGTACGAGATGTTCTTCTGGGACAGGTGGTAATTAGCCCAAGCGATCATAGATATCGCACGGATAGCAGGTCCATCTTCCGTCGAGTCTCAGATACATTTTATCAGGGAACAAAGGAGAACTACTGACCACGCTGTGGGCGTCCTATATCACCAACGAAAGCCGTCTTATTCACGTAGAATTTTGGTTCTCCAAGTCCGTCTAATGCAGGGCTGCCTGAAGGATTAGGGATTTGCTGAATATCTATCTGAGCCTCGACAATGTCTTCGATATGGGACTGCAACGATGTGTCGCCTCCAGATACGAACCTAATGCAAGAGTCAGCGTCGTCGGATTCGTGGGATTCGTGACGACCTACTCATCGATCAGATATTTCAAAACTAGCGATGAATCCCGAGTCCAGGTGTAAAAGAGATTAAGGTCAGCCGACGCAATTACAACGCCAGGCCCTGCATCCCCAGCATTCGTGCCAGACGACCCGATGTTTGATAAGAGATGTGATTTAGCGACTGGTTTCTCGAACGCGACGTAGGCATCGGGGTCTAAAGGAACTTGAGTGAAGCCAACAGTGACTAGAACGCCTACAACGAGGAAGCCAAGGAGCGTCATGCCGAGTGACTAGAGCGAGACGAGGACAAAGACTGCTTTTGTACGAACGAAGGGACGCTTGACTGCATCGGTGGCAGAATACTGTTTGAAGCATAAACTTACGAGGTCTTCGGATAGAAGTGTCCATTCCCACTCTACGGGCACGAACTTCTGATGCTATAACCCGTGGATGTGATCGAAGACTGCTAATCACCGACGGCTTGATTGACTCAGAGTGCGACTCGACAAAAGGACGAGTGACGGTGTAAGTGACATAACCAGCGCGATACACCAGCGTTATATACGTACTTTTTTTATTTATGAAAAAAAAACTTCCATTCGAATGGTTTTGATGTTCTATGGCCAGTTATAAACTCCACGAATACGTTTTTCAGACTGAGATCACCTTCTCGCAGGTTTATTGGAGGCACAGGCGCATCGGCTTTAATTCTGAATCGTGGCCAGCTTCCTAAGAATGTCTGCATTGCTGGATGTATGAAACCAGCAGCCCTGTGAATTGACTCTGTTTTAGTCCGATTATAGCACAGGTGGTGGTAGTCGTGTTCGCGGGTGTGTGTAGAAGCAGATAGAGGTCGAATTTTTGGTCAGGCTCAAAACTGTAGAAAGCGAATAGATATAACTGATAGCTTATAATGATCGTCCGATTCCAGTCACGATCATAGATGATATCGATCCCTGATGAGGTCCGCTGCTCTCTCCGCGATCATGTACACAGGAGCCTGAATGTGGCATTCAGGAAGACTCGGCTGTATGGATATTGTCAGTTCTAGAATCAGATCATGGCAGGTATTTGCACGTACGAAAACTGAGGCGTCAACGATCCTAACACCTTCAGCACCTTTCAGCAGCAGCTCTTGGTCAACAACTCCCCATTTCGCATTTCTCGGCGACATTCGCGCCGTTCCAGCAGGATGGTTGATGTTCGACCCAAAGGTCCTCACGTACTCCAATTTGGCATCATCAGTAGTGGCGTTCCGTAGGTCGTCGTAAGTATCCAACACAAGTCCATTCCATGGAGTCGAAGCTAAGAACTCTTGGGTGTCTTTGATGACTTGCACCATCGCGTACTGGTCGAACGGACTTGTCAGGAAAGCGGGGTCAATAAGCGGGTCGTCGAAAGGGTCGGTGGAGTTGATAGTCACGTATCCTTCTGTAAGACTATCTAAGAAGGGAAACCGAACGTGAGTTTCAGGGAGGACTCGCCAGAGAGCGGCGTGACAACGCCAGCCAGAACAGTAAGAAAGTTTCCAGTTTCGGGTTGAAGCAGAGGCCCGAATTGAGCAAACCCGTCCTGGGTGGAAATAAACGGGCGTGAATGAATGACTTGATATAGAACTTACGATGAAAATCATTTCTAAATGCCCTGCACCTGGACCTGAAGATGGGTCGTCAAAAGATTCAAAAATCGACGCATTATCTGGGAGCCGAATGAAAGCTTGTGTATTGCCCGGCGAATCAACGAAGAGTCCTTGACGTGTTTGCTCCCAATGCTCTAATTCCTCCGCAAACAGGGTGCTGTTCCGTAAATACCTATCGAAAGTGCTATTCGAGTTTACGGCGTAATAAACGGCGACGGCAGGGTGATCCATGAGGTGTTGTCCGACATCTGACAGATCAAGGAGGGGCGAAATGCCAAGAGACTTCAAATCCCTCCTTGGGCCTATTCCAGAGAGCAAGAGGAGTTGAGGAGTGCTGATGACGCCGGCGCAAAGTAATATTTCTTTACGGGCAGTAATCTGTATGGGCGCATCTGCAAGTAACAATTACTGGAAGTAAGGAAACTCTTGTTATTCTTCCTACCTTCGCTGCTCTGAGCCACCTGTATTGCTCGAAATTCTGGTTTACTCCAACTTCGGGCGCCTGTCTGAACTAATTTTGTGACATGGGTGTTTATGAGGACATCGAGGTTATCCCTTTCTTGGCTTGGATTCAGATAAGCGGTTGCAGCACTGCTACGCTGACCGCCACCAACAGAAGATTGCATGTAGCCTGGAAACTACCGATGAGTAATGTTTACAAGGCGGAAAGAGATCTTCCGGACTCACTGACTCCCACGAAGTGACCAGCATTTAGGTCCACAGTATAAGGGAACCGACCGCCAAGCTTCTTGCTTGTATCAACAACACGCTCATCAAGCTCTGTTGGGAAACCTCCCACGCTGACTTGAACAGGGCCATTCCCATGGACGGAAGGGTCTTCCTGGCATGTAGTATCATGGCTGTCGGCGGGGTTCGCGAGACGCGACGACTGGAAAATACAAAAATTACCATCATATGGCCACGGGTTTACGCGTTACAGGCGCCCACCTTGAGCCAATACTTTTCCATAGCCTCCCAGGACCAACCGTGATCAGCCGTGATCCGTGCCCAGCTGTCCCATAGATCATCTGCTCCTCGGTTCCAAGTTAGAAGATCTTAAATACAATAAATCATGGGAAAATTAAAGAATTCGGAGAGAACACTGACTAACAGTGCTACTTCCCCCCAACACATAACCCCTGGTCAAACCGAGCGTCCGGTTGTTATAACCTTCCTGTGGCACCGTCGTGTAATTCCAGTCAACCAGTGTATTTGAAAGTGATACTCCAAGGAATGGTGCCATGGTTGCCACGATCCCTTCGTTGCTGCGGGGGTATATAGCAAAACATATGCTACCATTTAGATTTCGCGTACCTCCCACCGGCTTCAACAGCGAGAACTTTGATATTCGGGTTTTCGCTAAGTCGAGCAGACAGAACACTCCCCGCGGTACCGGCTGTCCAGGACAATGTGTCTGTTAAAAACCAGACATAATGACGGCATCTACACACCTCCGATCACGATGAAGTCGTACTCTGTCTGCACAAGTTCTGCAGGCGAGAAGAGAATTTTAGCTGAAGCTAAGGCGTTCACCAGGAACACGAAGAGGAAGAAGTTCTTAGCATGTGAATACATCGTGGTTCCCAGGAAAGAGACGCGACGAGCCAAGCCCCTAGAGATTTGACTTTAAACGCGTCCAGGTTCGTTTGGGATGACGACGAGGGCCATCTGGAATCAGGGTCACTAGCGATAACTTTGAGCAGATTCTGGCAAAACCGTGGACGTTTGATCTACCTCGTTGTGGGAATTTCTGCCAAGCCTGCCACGGTAATCCACGCGTTTCCGAACCATATACCTGAAATGTTAGCTCAGGCTAATCATCCTCTTGATCACTCAAGGCATCCTCGAGGCGACGTCAAATGTCAACTTGCCCCTTGAAGATGGAGTTGTGCCGAAATTCGGATTACAGATGATTAATCCCAGTTAATCCCCGACGACTCCCCGACTCAGCTGCGACAGGATGCCATGCGCGTCTACAGTATGTACGTGTGCGACGTTACCGCTGCGTGAGCGCGTTGTGGTGTGTAAATGACCCGGTCCGGCAAAAGCCGACGAAACTTGAGATCCGACCACCAGCATTAACTCTGGGCTTCTATCTGCGTATAATCACCTATAAAACGCGTCGGTAATATTAGGCATTCGTTTCTGATTCAAGAGGCAATGATCAGGTGTGCTCTGCCTCTGTCTGTCTCTTCATTCTGATATACTTACCTTGTGGTTAGGAAATCCATGACTTGCCTGCTTGGACACTCTAAGGCCGTTCAAATTGCCATATCACTATCATTAACCCTACTATTCTGCTTGTTTTGCTTCCAGGGAATGGGCAGGCCTTTGTCAAACGAATCTCCTACCGTCGATCCATCGCGGCTCCTTGCCTTTGAACATGTTCTTGCCAGCGCGATTCCCGATTACCTACCCCCACCAAATGTCAACAAAGGCGACTTAATTAACAAGATACAAGAGTCTCTTCTTTGCGGACTTAAAACTGGAGAACGGGTGAGAGTCGAAGCAGTGGAACACGTACGCCAGTTTAGAGGCTCGGTGTCTTCATCACCGTTGAACTGTGCTTTCACTTCGCTTACTACGGAACATCTCTGCACACTGCATATCGCCAAACGAATTACCTTCGTCGGTCCAGAACTCACGTATCATCTCCATCTCTTGTGGCTCCACCATCTGTCCTCGTACGAACACCGATCACACCCTTGCCGAGGACAGGAATTCTGTACTTTTCATCATATATGCCAGCTGCCTTTCAACGGAACCGGCAGAGTCGAGAAAGTAATCGACAGCCGGGACCAGCGCTTCCAGAAACCACCCAGTGGCCGCGAGTTGATTGAATCGGGATCTTCGATTGTGCGATACATCATGTCGACCTCGCTCTATCTGTCTGCGAACAAAAATGACACGAGATACACACTGCCCTACGTCGACCCTCTTACTGGGGTCCGAATCCGCGATACCTTCTGGTTGCATCAAGCTCGGAAAGCTGATGTTATCCTGATGAACCGTGGACCTATCCCTGCACCAGCTTGGACATACGACGGGACTCCTCACGGCAACTGGTCGTACATTGATTGTCTCCACCTGAATGGATCTGCTACTGTTGATTCCACATCTCGTCTGGACGCTCGTGTTGGAATTCTGAATGCCGCCCTCCACGCCACGCTCACCCAATTTCTACCGGAACTACATCGGACGCTCAGGACTATCCACACAGATCAGGATATCCGACGGAGGCGTAATCTCTGGATCTGGCACGGGAGCGTGCAATGCAATAAAGACTTTTCGGCAAGCGATCCTTGGTCTGTATATTATGAGGCTCAAGGTACAAACATTCCTTGTTTGATGCATATAGTTATTCACAACTCACACAGTATACATGCACAATTACATTCTCCCCAAGATCCTCCCTCACTACGGAATCCTCTTCCTCCCTTTGCCGAGCGTGGAGTCTGTCGAATGTTGGAGGACCAGTCCAGATACACCTCTCGGGGACTCTATCGAGCGTGACTTCTTCAGCCGTTTGGGCCATATTTTTCGTATGAAACGACGGGAGGCGACGAAGATGGATTTCCATCCGGCATGATCACTTCTTTTTCTTTTGTTTCTTCCCCTTCTTCGTAGTAGCGGACTTGTTCGTGTTTTCCTCCCGTTTCCTCATGAATCCTCCTTTATTCAATGCATCCTTTGCAACTTCTGATATCCTTCGCCACCGTTCTGATCCCAACTGCACACCGCCATACCATCTTGAGACCACAACGACAATATTTTCGCACCGTGACAGTTCCAAGAGGCGTGCCAGATGATCCCCAGCTCCGCTCTCGCCGCCATCTTGTTGTCCGACCGAGAGTGGAGAAGACGACACACGGTAAGCGTACATGCAGTGGGTTGCCCGTTTCAACTGGGGCAGACTCGTGAGATGGTCTATAAATACAGGCAATATTTCTGCATCTCGAATCTCGGTAGCATGTGCAAGGAAGGTCGATTTGTGGATGACGATTCTCTCCGACGCGTAAATAGGGCAAGGCCATCTTGACGTGTCTGGTCAGCTGCCGGGTTACTCTTCGCTTTTACGTTGATGTTGGTATTTTTGCTCACCTCCACTATCTCCACTGACGAATCGTGCTTGATTTGGGAGCATCCTTGACTGGATGGGGCGTAGGGACGCGATAAGGTATTTTATCATCAAATGGTGGTGTGGTGGTGTGTGGAGTCGTGATGGAAGATGATTGAAGAGTGGCGGCCACCATCGGACCGCAAGATCCGGCCAATTTTACTCTGTGCCACCTCTGCATTCTCAGACACGTTGTACGTTGAGGGCCAATTGTGTGATCCGGGAAAATCACAGGTTTCTTTGTTGCCTTTATACAGGTTGTGCCAGGCTAGAAGCACGTAGGTTCATGAGGTCAACTTCGGCTGACCCGGAAATGCCGACTCGAGACAGTATATAATACCATAAATACCCGCCACCTAGGTCTCCATCTCACTCACCCCCACCATCATGCGTCTGTTCATTTGCATCTCTGATCTTGACTTTGTTTGACTGACTTCGCGATACAGGTCTGATCGTTCGTGAAGATCCGTCTGCCGTCGGCGACTACATCGCTAATTACATCTGCAAACGGTACGCCTACAACTGTCGTACGCCCACAACTGTCGGCCAGTAGGAGAACTATCCCTCACAAATATTTTCAGTATCAATAATTTTGCACCGACGCCTGGAAAGCCCTTCGTCCTTGGGTTACCTACCGGATCATCCCCAATCCCCACTTACAAAGCACTCATCCAACTCGTCAAAGATGGAAAACTATCGTTCGTCACGTTTTATACGTTTCCCCCCCAGTATCTCATCAACTTGATAGCTTCAAAAATGTCGTAACGTTCAACATGGACGAATACGTAGGGCTCCCGCTCGATCACTCCGAGTCTTACCACACATTCATGTTCCGAGAGTTCTTTTCGCATGGTGTGTCGGTTCAAATGCTGATGGTAAAGTTGTAATAACGTCGTCAACAGTGGATATGCTCCCGGAGAATGTGCACATCCTGAACGGCAACGCCATTGACCTTATCGCCGAATGCAAAGCGTATGAAGAGAAGATCAAATCATTCGGAGGGATAGAACTTTTCTTGGGTGGTATCGGAGAGGACGGGCACATAGCTTTCAATGCAAGCAAGCACAATCTAGCTTCCATGACATTGTCTCACTTCTCTTCGGCAGGAACCTGGTTCTTCTCTTACTTCGAGAACTCGTATCAAGACTCTCGCGTATGACACGATTCTCGCTAATGCGCGTTTCTTCAACAACGACATCGACTCTGTTCCTCGTATGGCGTTGACCGTCGGTGTAGCGACCGTTATGGACGCAAGAGAGATCGTGGTAGTGGTTACAGGGCAGAGGAAGGCTCTAGCGTTGAGCAAAGCGATTGGTGAGTCCCACTATATTTAGTTGTTCTAGCCCAAGACTGATTTTGCGCCGCAGAGGAGGGCGTCAACCATCTGTGGACCCTCTCTGCTCTTCAACTCCATCCTTGGGCACTTATTGTTGTCGACGAGGACGCCACAGCTGGTCTGTTGCCTCGCCTGTTCGAGGGTAAAGGAAGTTCTGATTGCTTTTAAACAGAGTTGCATGTCAAAACCGTCAAGTATTTCAAGTCTATCGAACGCGTACAGGACGAAGTCGAGGAGCATCAAGCTAGGCTGAAGGCGAAGGGTATCGTCGAGCAGGTCGGAAGCATGGATTAGATCATTGTATATGAATTCAATATGCACGAGTTGTTTACGCGCGTCAAGCCAGTAAGACTATACAGAGAATGTATCACATAGAGCTTTTTGTTTAGATCCATCGAATGTGTATTTCAATAGATGAATAAATTGGTTTTTGTTATGTGTATCTTCGTGCCAGAGCCTCTTGACTAGGCACTGTGATGGAGCTGCCTAAACATACTTCTTGATGCGGACCCACGATTGACAATGCCATTCCTTTCCCGATGGACAGCGGCAGAATAGATACGACTAGAAATCTACGATAGATAAGACTAGAATTGTACAATGGTATGAAGGGTCATGGGGAGAGTGAACATGAAAGTAATACAACTGACCATCTATGGAAGAAGGGGACATAAAAAAGATGGGTGAAACCCTCCGATAAAAAGAAACGGTTCAGCGAGATATCACCGAAGTTCATTCGGTATATGGAGGCGGCGGCGGCTCAGATGAGGAGGCAGCGGATTCAGATAACTGACTCTGTTGGAAAGACGAGAGTATTTAGCCAGCGCCGCAGCCTGCTGGCGACGGGCTACAGCATGGAAGTCATAAGGATCATCTGCCTGAAAGGTCGGACTCTGTGCTTCCGGGGATGCAGGAGGGGATACAGTCTTGATGAATGGATACTTGTAGAGTGTATTAAAAATAAGGTTGGGAAAGGGCGGCCATATGCATTTGAAATCCTATACGATCTAGTGGATCAGGTGGAGGGGGAGGAGCGGGGGCAAGAATGAACTGTGTCCCGGGTGGCCAAGCACCCGACGCCAATTGGGCTGCCAGGACATTTCTCAAGTGTCGTCTCCGTAGAAACGTCACGATTGCGGAGATAAGGACAACTCCTGCAACTGAAGAGAACGGTAAGGATTCGGGGACGTCCTTCAGTAACGAATTTGTATGCACAGACACCCACAATCACACCAATGAGTTTGGCAAGGTTGGTTACACACTGTTCACCATTGGTAGATGTCGAACTCGAACTAGATTCAATTATGTTCGAATTTGAAGGTCGATAGTGCCTTTCCAGTGATACTTACTCAGAGGCTGGTCCGCAATCCTGGAAAACTGAGGCTTCGAGTTAGCCTCGGACAGCTAACTTGGAAAACGAGGGAAATACGCACAAGACGCCATTCTTTCGTATCGTTAGTGCTCCGGGAAAGGAGGGGGCTGCCATTACATATGCAACTCTATATATCATGATCTATGGCCTGCCTTACTACCTGTCTAGTGCTGCTTTTCCCAGTGCCTTGCCCATGATACTCATCTGCATTTTAATGTCATTGGGAAGTGTGACCGAAACCTAAAAGTAAACGATGCAGCCTTGTCGACGGCTTTCACGTCGACCTTGATGGAACTTGAAAGTTTGAGTCGCGTCCTACTAATACATCCAATCGCGACATGACGGAAACACAATTGTCCAATCCACTGTTCTAGGGAAAGGAATTCCTCGTCCAGCAACTGATTTTGTCCGCCATCTTGCTTCCAGCTGGCTTCTACAGCATTTGAATACTTATGAGCTACCGTCGATGACTCACGAGTCCCACGGTAACAATATGTTCAAGCCTGTTATCTTGTTAGTGGAAGCTAGTCAGCTACAGAAGGAGAGGATAAAGATGCACCTTTGCGGTTCCTACACGAAACCCTGGCGTCTGGAGGTTCGCGAACACTCGCATACAGGCTGACGTTCGGCTTTCACAAATTAGAATTCAGCGCACGTTCGTCTATGATACGCGCCAAATTTCGTGAATCTTAGAGACATATCTGCAGGCACCATGGCACATGGTTCGAAGCCACCCAGCATCAAGCTAGACTTCTTGATGAGATAACATAATTGAATGTCATCCCTTTCCTGATGGACAGCGGTAGCACAGTGTACGACTAGAAATGTACAATGCTATGAAGGATTACAGAGGAGAGAGACAGAAAGCAATACGACTACCCAGGCAATAACTGGGAGAAGGAGACACGACGAAAAGGTGGATGAACCCCTCCCATGAACAGAACCGAGATATCACCGATGTCTATTCGGTATATGGAGGCGGTCGCGGCTCACTTGAAGAGGCACCGGATCCAGACAGCTGATTGCTGTCGGAATTACGAGAGTATTTAGCCAGCGCCGCAGCCTGCTGGCGACGGGCTACAGCATGAGTGTCATAAGGATCAGAGTCTGCCTGGGAGGTCTCACGCTGTGCTTCTGAAGACACAGGAGGGGATACGTTTTCAGCGACTAGATACCTGAGGAATGGGTTATTTGATTGAACAGGCGTCGGCGTAGGAAGGGTATTATCCGATTGGACCACTGGCTGTTGACGGGAATGATGGGTTATAGCATGGGAATTATGAGGATCACCTGCCAATGGCTGAAAGCTCGTACGCCGTGCTTCTGGAGCCGCAGGAGGGGATGCGGTCCCAGTGAATGGATGCCTGTGGAGTCGATTATCTGATTGAATAGGCGCTGGTGAGGGAAATACGTTGTTCGGTTGGACTACTGGCTGCTGATGGGGACGATGGGCCGCGTGATAGGACTTATAAGGATCATCAGCCGTTGACCAAGAGCCTGAGGTACGCCGTGCGTCTGGAGACGCAGGAGGGGATACAGTGATGTGGAATTGATTATTTGATTGAACAGGTCCTGCCAGTGGTGGGGAAAAGGCATTGTTCGGATAAATTGCCGGCTGCTGGTAGGCGTAAACTGGAGGGGGAGGGGGAGGAATTAGCTGTGTCGATGGCCAGGGTGCCGGTGTTGGCTCGTGTACTTGGGCGAGGGCCATGTCATTTGTTGGGGATCGTCTCCGAAGACACTTCGCAATCGCAAGGATGATTGTAAGTCCCACAACTGAAGAGAATGGTAAGAATCCGGGGACCTCCTTCAGTGACGAATTTGTACCCACATCCCATAATCACACCGACGAGTCTGGGAACGTTGATCTCACAGTTTCCACCATTGGTGCTAGTAGATGTCAAACTCGAACTATATTCATGTTCAGATTAAATTTTCGATATTGCTCTTGCGGAGGTATCGTACTCACCTACTGCTGGCTGAATCGCAATTCTGAAAAACTTAAAAAACTTTGAGTTAGCCTCAGACAGCTAACAATATGGGGGGAATTACGCACAAGAACTCATTCCTTCACTTCATCAGCGCTCTGGGAAGGGTGAGAGCTGTTCTATAACGGGTCTATATACCAATGATAAGTATCTGCATCGTAACGCCATTGATGGTATACTATTCTCATACCCACCCATTTCCGCAGAATGAGACCGAGCGAGGAGTCCGGCATTCGACTCGATCCGACCAGAGGTTTTTTCTCCCGACGATTTGCGTACAATTGAAGGGATATACCTTCGGTCGTAAAAAGAGTTTTACATTAAGTCAAGACGCGCGGACAGAAAGTGCGGAGAGATCGGACCGTGCCACGTGGGCTAAGTTTGCTTGTCAACAGCTTCCAGGACAACCCTAGCGAAAAAAATTGTATCCCTACTCGACCGCGACGATGACAGAGACGCTTGTCCAATCGACTGTTCTAGGGAAGCGAAAGTACCGTCCGACAACAGATTTTGTTCTTCGTCTTGCTTCCAGTCCGGAACCGGGCCATACAGATTCGGAATATGAGTTGGCGTCGACGAGCAAATCCGACATTATTTCCAAGCCTATTCTTGTCAATGGAGAACTAGTCAGCTATACGAAGAAAAGATATAGATGCACATTTACTGGCTGCGACAAGGGATATACGAAACCCTCGCGTCTGGAGGAACACGAACGCTCGCATACAGGGCAGGTCCGTCTTTCAGTTCTGAGCGCGTCATCCATGCACTGAAATTTAATTTTAGCGCCCGTTCGTCTGTGATACGTGTAATAAGTCGTATCTTAGAGAGACCCATCTGCAAGCACATACTCGAAGCCACCTACCCGAATCTTCAAGGCCTCTGGTATGCGAGCTGCCAAATTGCGGGAAGCGGTTTTGGACTAGTCAGCATCTCCGTGCACATACGACTTGGCATAACGGTGCTAAGAAGTTTACTGTGAGTACGCTTTGTATCTTCTTGAGCAATTTTGACAACAGTAATCAGTGTTCCAAACCGGGCTGCGGTGAAGCATTCATGAAGCACCATCATTTGCGGACGCATATGTGTACTGTACATGCACCCCCTGGAACGAAACCCTTTCAATGCACCCACCAAGGTTGTACGAAGTCTTTTGATACCAAGCAACATCTACATACCCATAGCAAGGTTCATGATGGTGAGTTTCTTGTAAAGTTTACGGTGCTTCCTGCCTGAACCTCCTCCGTAGACAAACGGTACACGTGTGTACATCAGAATTGCCTCGTCGTTCCAGGCCAATCACCTACATATTATCCTACATGGACTTCTCTTCAACACCATATTCGCACTGCTCATCCTCCAACCTGTGTCCATCCCTCCTGCAACGGCAAAACATTTTCTACTCAGAAGGGCCTGAGAGCACATGAGAAACTCCACCTGGAGTGGGACGCCGAAGCTCAACTGGAAGCAAACGAACCTCCTCGCAAGAGGCGACGCGGTGGAGAGCTTGGCCGGGACTGGAAGTGTGATGTCGAGCATTGTGGAAAAGACTTCAAATCCGTACGTATCTGCTTTCCAGAGTACACAAGCCCATACCTAACTCCCCATCCCAGAAAAAGGCTCTAACGACACATCACAACGTCGCCCACCTCTGCAGAAGAGACCACGTCTGTCCGCATGACGACTGCAAGCGCACGTTTGGATATAAGCACCTCCTCCAGCGCCACTTGGTAAAAGTACATGCCACTTCTGACGAGGAGTCTCTATCGGAACGCGAAGAGTCGTCTTCGTCTTCGGAAGAAGAGACGGCCGAATTTGATATCGATGTCCTTACAGGCAATTTTTACAAGCAGCAGGCGAAGAAGAAATTGGAGGCGTCTCCAAATATGCTTCCATGTCCCTACCCTCGGATGCAGGAGGTCGGTTTACCGTGTAACGGTACTCTGAGTACAGAAAATTGCGATTATGTGTTTAGCCGAGCTTATGACCTCCGGAGGCATCTCGCGTCGGCGCATGAGATTTCGATTGAGAAGGAAGAAGTCGACGCTTGGGTGAAGAAGACTAAGAGGGGCAAGTTAGGCGCCTAATGTTTAATCGAATTTAGTACGATTTAGATACACTCATCACCATCATATTCATAGTTAGACACGACAATGTCACTTTAGCGACGTATCGCGTTGTACTGTACAGGTATCTGGTTACTATACCTACATCACTCATTAATTACTTCACATTTCGCTGTCTGACACGGTTAATCGATACGGGTGCTATCACCCCCAGATACACACAAGAGGAGAGCCTAATATAAAAGTGCGTATGTGCCATGCAAGCAACCAAAAAGGCTGAGCATCCCAGCTGAGGCGTCGCGCTCTCGGCTTCGGTCCGATTCTCCGAACCCTTTTCAACATGTGATAACTGAGTGGTCTCATTTCTCTCTTTCCCTCTTACCATACCGTAGGCCGACTTGGGTATGGTTCGCGTTCCGTTCATTAGCCGCCTATCTCTGCTGGAGTACACCGCCCTTGTTCTCGGTTTTCTATTCCTTACTCTCGAAAATCTCCTTCGTCTGATCATCCTTTTTCTTCCAAAACCCGTCATCAATTGGTTCTACCGGCGTTCGCGAGCCCTTTTCAAGTACACAGTCGGACCTCCCAAAGGCAAGACCCCGGAAAAGAAAGCTTCAGATCGCATTCTGCACGCCAGAGATTTCTGGGAGCTCTGCGATATTTACGGATATACACCAGAGGAACATGTCGTGTTGACAAAGGACGGATACCTGCTCGGCCTCCATCGTCTGCCTTCTAAAGCGGGAAAACAAAATGCGAGACCAGGAACGAGCACAGGAAAGCCTGTTGTGTATCTTCATCATGGTCTCTTGATGAACAGCGAGGTCTGGGTTTGTCTCACTGACGCCGAACGCTGTCTTCCATTCACTCTCGTCGAGAATGGTTACGACGTTTGGCTGGGCAACAATCGGTGTGTATTTCCGTCACTCTCATAGGTATGTTACTCAGTCAGGTTCAGAGGCAATAAATACTCCAAGAAATCAATACACCATAATCCGAACTCCACAAAGTTTTGGGACTTCAGGTATGTGTCTTGTCCTTGTACCGATGACCTTGCTTATTCGCTCGCAGTATCGATGACTTCGCCTGGCATGACATTCCTGATTCCATACATTATATTCTGGATATCACCAAGTCCTCAAAGCTTAGTTACATCGGCTTCAGTCAAGGCACCGCACAGGCATTCGCTGCGCTCAGTATACACCCTCAGCTGAACGAAAAAGTCAACGTCTTCATCGCTCTTGCGCCCGCTGTCAGCCCCGCTGGCCTTGCACAACCTATCGTAGATGGTCTCATGAAAGCTTCGTATGTCAGAGTTCACGCACGGCTTCTTCTTATCTTATTTACGTTTTTGCAGGCCAACCCTCGTCTATCTGTTCTTTGGCCGTAAATCTATTCTCTCTTCAGCAACGATGTGGCAAGCTATCCTTTACCCTCCAATATTTGCCTCCGTGATCGACACGTCGCTCGTCGTCTTATTCAACTGGCGTAGTCACAACATCTCACAGTACCAGAAGATATGCGCCTATGCCCATTTGTACTCTTTCGCCTCTGTCAAGGCTGTCGTGCACTGGTTCCAGATCATGCGGTCCGGTGCATTCCTGATGTATGACGACGATCTGTCAAGTATGTCGCCAGTGATGAGGACAACGATGCGCACGTACAGACCCGCAAGGTTTCCTACGAAGAACATTGTGACTCCCATTGTGCTACTGTATGGAGACCAGGACAGTTTGGTTGATATTGACGCTATGGTGGAACAGCTACCGAAGCATGTTGTTGTTAAGAAGCTGACGGGATATGAACACCTGGACATTTTATGGGGAAAGGATGTCCATAAAGACGTGATTCCCCATGTGCTGGAGACATTGAAAGCTTATCAGGCACCACAGAAGAAGGATAGTAACGAGCTTAATGGCACTTCATACGAGTAGATGTATCTGTTTGTTTTCGTATCCTTATAAGTAAGTTCGTGTACAGTACTCTGCAATGGCCTTAATTATCGATGATATATCATGTTTGTGCGAGACAACTTTTATCTAAAAAGTATGAAAATAACTTATGCAAAAGAGTATTCGTTGGCAATCCATGCAAATGGTCCGACAAAATTGGGCTAAATCAATTGCAAAAAAATCTAGATGGCATAAGCAGTTTCATGCCTTCGGGCTTTTGATCACACTCCAAAGAATTTTAAGTACGAGGCTTAGTTGAAAAATGTCAGTCGAAGGGGCAAGAAGTACTCTGGAGTGCCAAAGAGCTGATCCGGCTTGGGCATCCTGTTGTCTGCGTCAAAGACTGCATAAACCGAATGAAATTCATTGAACTTACATTGAAAGTTAGGACAGAGCTTCTTCATATACCAGCGAAGCCAGGAGCCTTTAGCTAATGTCTCTCCGGCGACAGGAACTGTGGTTGGATAAGCATAATCTAAGAAACATGAGTCGACTATGAGAATGACCGTTGTAATGTGTGCTTACCGCCCATTTTCGCTGTATGCCTAGTCACTGTCGTGTTCAAATTCTATCCATCGAGTAGTACATAAAGATCGTAACTCACCAAAGTGGTGCAATCTTGGTCGTGTGCATGTCAAAGTACTTCTTGGAAAACCCCCGGGGAATCGCGGTCAAGTTCCGGAGCAGTGTGTTTAGACAAAGAACACCGAAGAAAGCTTTCGTACAGCCCTGTCTATTATGCCCAGTGTCAATATTTCCGACTACGAAAGGACGGGGCTGACTTGGGGCTGACTTGATAGACGTACCCATATATGGGATTAACTCTCATAACGCTATCACCAAGAGCTATCCAGTTGTAAGGAAGATTCACCGCCTTCTCGTATCTGGTATAACTTGATCCAGCTGTTATGTAAATTAATCACCCAAGTTCTCGCTAGAATCGAGCAAAAAGCTTACGAGAACCGACTCGGCTACATGTCATAGTATCCTCCACTTCCTTTAACGCGTCCAACATATCAAAGAACGTCTGGGGAATCGGCTTTTGGGTGACCAAACTGCGAGCGCAAGCCTTGACCTCCTCGAGGGTTGTCGGAAGCTCACACTCTCCCAAGGCTAGGAAGGCGACTTGGACTGGACGCCGTCAGTTAAGACTCTGGGAGAGTCACAGCGCACGGTGCTTACGGAAGTCTCCATCCACGCGCTGGGAATACATAATACGATGGTCCTTGGCGGAGTCTGTGAAGAGGCAGTAAATCACTCCGCATTCATCGTATAGCACCGGAAGGCCTAGCAGTCTCCTCCCAAGTTCTGGAGGGACGCGGAATTGGAGCGTCGAGTAGTGAAGCTTTTGATCGTAGGTGATCTTCAATTTGTCGAGGGAAAGCTGGTTCTTGGTGTACTTGTCAACAAACCCGTACCCTTCCCGTCCCAGCCACTTGATGCCTGCTGCTGCTGGGCCCGTACAATCTGGGAGATAAACTTGAGAGCAATTTTTTTTGTATTGTTACGGTATCAGTCTTACCGACGACGAGCGTGGCAGGTAAGCTTATGGTGCCCTCGGGTGTTCGTACCGTCACTGATTCGAGGAATTGAGGGTCAATTCCATCTCGAGAGACGCCGGTGACTGTGCCAGTAATTTGGCGAATATTCTTGTAGTTGCCGCCGAGAACAAGACGTCGTATGAGTGTTTCGAGTACAGCACGACCGGCGTATGTGGTTTTGGGAAGCGAACCGCCATACTCTGCCGTCGGGGCTTGAATACGGGTACCAGACACAAAAATACGAGATTCATTGGGGTCAATCCTTCATATGAAATAGTCAACACTGTAAAAGTAGACAGACTGAAGATAGATAGATAGATAACCGGAAGATTACCCTTGCCTTATACCGGATGCTTTACATTCTTCATCAAGATTAGGGAATAGTTTAGACAGAACGATGTACCCCATCGCTAGCAGGACTGCAGGATAGATGTTACCCTTGAAATGAGAGGGTACAAGGCTGTCTGATCTTACCGTGCAAAGAATTGTACTGCATGACACGAGAACGTTTACTTTCTTGGTTCTTTGACTCAGTGCACTGAGGATGCGAATCATTCAACCACGCCTCTGGCTCGACAATAACGACTTATTCAAAAATGATCGTGGCATACGCGCGCTGTAATAAGACCCCCGACACTGGCAAAACAAAACCAGCTGAGAACATCGCAGAGGGATTCAGAGTTGTCGAGTACATACCTTCCGCCACAGATAACAGCAGTGCCTTTGATTTTTCCCGCTGCAAGTCTGACACCCAAATTATCGGCATCCAACAGGCATGTTTGCTCTCGAAGCACTTTGCGCCGAAAGGCGCGCCCGACGAACAAAGCGACGAAATATGAGCCCAAAACAGTTATGGGAAACCATATGAAACCCATAAGAGCGAGAGTGCATCCTAAGGTAAAAGGTGAGCTAATTTATACATTTGGTGGTTGTTACTTCCTCGGACAGTTTCTGCGAGCAGTATGCTTTCGGCAACCGGTTATGCGAAAGCCGGTGAAGCCACAGTAAGTTCGCGTTTTTACAACCAAAGTTGGCGACACAATATCCGGACAACCGTAGAAGCGCGTCAATGGGCAGTAATCATGTTTTACTAGGGAAGCGCGCCGTGGTAAGTGGGGTGATTGATGTAGGATCTAGAGCTGCTACGGAGGTTGCCAAGTTGAAGTTCAGCAATCAACATTTCTAAGAAAGCGATGGCAAGCGATTCGAAGTGCGCCGGAGGGAGAACTGTTCACGGCCCCGGCATAACTGTGTGCCATGAGTTAAATATCACTGAAAAAAACACAAGTCGCCAGGTAGACCAGAGTTTCCCTAGTAGTAGCATTCAATCAATTTTTAGTAGTTGCTCGTCCAGGGAGGCTACAGCATCGAATATCCAGTGTTCCGTATTAACCGTTCGAACGTGCGTTGGCAGCAACTGAGCAAGTTGATATCCGGGGCAGAGAACGATCCCGGCGACTACATTCGGTTCCCGGCCCGGTAGCCGTGTTCTCTTTTTGCACCATCATGGCCCTCAGCCTGAGCAGAGCCTGTTTCCGAACTCGCCTTCACCGCACCTTTGCCACAAACTTCCCACGGCGACCCCCGCCACCCACAGAACCTCCCCATGTCGAGATGTTCTCCGACACTTCGCGGCCCCGTCCTTTCCGCGAGCTCCCGCGCATAAAGGTATGGCAAAATCAACCAATATCTCTCTTGCTGATCCATACAGAGACGCTGGCCTGCTATCCTGGCACTAAGTGTAGTCGGCGTCGCAGCATGGGGCGTCTTTTATAGTTATGCGACGAACCAGCAAAAGATCTCGAGCTCGGTGTTCAAGCAGGTCTTGCGGACGGCGAGGGAGGATGAGGGCTTGCGAGGCGTCCTGGGAGAGGCGCTGAGGCCTCAGCCGGAGTGGTGGCTTAATGGAGAGCCGAGGGTTCTAGGGGCGGTGAGTTTGGAATCCTAGTTTGTTGAAGGAGAGTGCTCATTGGAACCTGCAGATCAACATCTTACAAGGGCATGTGGATCTGAGTTTCAGGATTCGGGGCTCAAAAGGTCTGTTGTGTCTCTCTCCTTTGCTTTTTTAATTCCCCGCCTCATTGCTGCTCAGGTTCTGGTACGGTCTATTTTACCAGTGTTAGGAGAGAGAAGGGCATCCCGTACGAAATCTGTGCGTTTTCATCCGGTTTTTGTTTTTGTCGCTCTGACTTGAGCCATGAAAGTGCGATTCAAAGTTATAGCCGACAATGGAACCGTTGTCAGCGTCGACTCTAGCAAGGCCTAAAACATATAATAAGGTACCGTTTCTAATTCCCCTCGGTCGACCATTTGCTGACTGTCTTGTAGACGCGTACCATACTTTTCTTCATATAATGCCGAAAGTAGAAGCTTTTAAACATTTCAAGTTTCTCTACCAGACAGTCAGAAATGTTCAATGATTTCAGTCGCCAAGCCGTGGTCTGTCTTATCAAAATCAGTCGAGAGGACCCGCATATCAAAGCGCGTCAACAAGTTTAGATGTTTTGTGGATGACATGCGCCTGTGGCGAAACGCAAAGATTTTATGTGCTTTCCCGTCCAGAGAAGTGTGTATTGCTACCTGATGCGACATCATTGATTTGCAGATAATCGTCGCACTATGAAGAAAAATCCGCGGAGATTTGCTGACACGCGTGTTAGCTTGATACTGATTGTTGATGGTCAGGGTGGTACGAATTTCATTGCGCCAACTTCGCCCCATGCTGATACAAATTACTAGTCCCTGCGTTGAATTCTTAACGAATCTTCAACTTGATTACGTGCTCTCTACACATTCTCGCCATC
This sequence comes from Armillaria ostoyae, assembly GCA_902506015.1. Lineage (NCBI taxonomy): Eukaryota > Fungi > Basidiomycota > Agaricomycetes > Agaricales > Physalacriaceae > Armillaria > Armillaria ostoyae. The sequence goes on from LR732082.1 coordinate 3,410,545, forward strand.
TTCAATGTCGCCTTGGTGCTATCAGTTCGGCTGCCTGCTTCCAAGATGGGCTTCAGAAAGGTCAACTACAAAACGGGATTTGTTTCGAACCATACTGATAAGGGAATGTTATTGCTTGTTCGTATAGCCGTTAAACCCAGATGATCGCAGGTTCTGGAGGATCCCACTTGGCCGATATCACCACTGTGTTCTATGATGAGAATCTATCTTTTTGAACAGCTTCTCGAGCTGGCCATATCGACACTGTTACGACCTTTCCCATCGGTTCCTTGGAGTCCACCAGACTGATTTGGTTACTTGCCTGGCTCGAAACGCTGAGGAGATGAGGCGGTGTACGTGTTGTATGCGTGTTGTTTTGGCGTCAAGATACAGATCCAGGGATGCTTAAAACTTTCACCCAGCGTGACTTGTTTAAAAGTCTGTAGCTTGGGGGCTGGCCTAGCTTGGTAACTACCATATAATAATACTGTGTTCTCTATCCAGGCACCTCTTCATAAACGTACGCCACAAATTTATTCCTTCCTTGGAACCAAGACCTGCGGCGTTGATGCTAATTTATGTTGGTGAATTTCGGATCCCCGTGCTGTTTTTACATATCGACTTTCCGGGTGTCCACGGGCCAAGGCCAGAACGAATCTATATGTCCTAGGACGTCCACAGTGCCTTGTGCGTCTCGTTTCGGTGGAAGTATACAGTTGCTTTCACTTGCATGAGCCTCGTCCGGCTCACCGCATACGAACGAGTGTCTAGGTCCGCTCTACTGCAAAGTCAGGTACCCGTTGCTATTCACTAGTCATCGGCGATCACGACTGGCCAGTTTGTTCATTGAGACACGAAACTCGTTTGATGAACACAGAAGTGTGAATGGACAGAATGTCCTGCGATAAATGGGCTCTCGGTCTCCGCTTGGGGCCACCTAATCGCGAAACCCGTCCGATTAGTCGCGTTAATTGTAATTACGCGCGCACATGCTGCGAACGTAATGCGGTCACTTTATTGGCATTCAGACGCGAGTTTTGTCCTTTTCTAATGAGATACGGTTACGGTTTAGCCTTTAACTGTATCTGCGAAACGCGAGGATTCGCGGAGTTGAATTATGTGCCCTCATTTCACTGTTCGATTCGAACCAGTTCGTAGACGGAACTGCACTTTGTGAAGGAGCAACTCAGCGGGAAGCCGAAGGAACACGCTCGAGTATTACGTGTATGACCTTAGTCAGCAGTTCGGACCGTGCTCATCAAGGGTGTGGTCGTTGCCTTTACTCCGCGACCAGAAAACGAACTGGACGTCGAACAATGCGATACCGTCGAGCTCGAACGAACCACTGATCCTTCGAGAACAACTCCTCCGTTTACTGCCACCAGCTCGGATCGGAGAAACCTCCCTCCGCCGCCATGAATGTCCGCGATTTGATCCACGACTCAGGTCCTTACCAGCCTTATCCACGTACTAGATCTACTACGGACGAATCAGAGACAAGACCAGTCAGCCTTTTTCTCTTCCTTCTCTTCTACGCTCATCTCTTCAAGGTCACGTCCCCGTTAGATGCAATGTTGTCTCTGGGTCCTTCGCGCGCTTCGTCGCCCTTCACCCCCCCAGTACAGAATTACTCGAGAAAAGCGAGTATAGTGCTCATTGGCATGAGAGGCGGTGCGTATGCTGAAATTTTCACGTCTGACTCTGTCTAAAAGTCGGTCAGTGGGCAAGACCACTCTAGGGACCATCGCCGCCAAGGCTCTTGCCTGGGAACTTCTAGACACGGACGCCATCTTTGAAAAGCAAAACATGCCAATTGCACAGTACATACCAACATATGGCTGGGATGCCTTTCGCAAGACCGAGTCGAATATCCTTGCTGAAATCCTGCGCCTGCATCCTGTCGGCAAGGTTATCGCTTGTGGTGGTGGTGTTGTCGAGCTAGAGGCCAACCGTGCCATGCTCCAAAAATTCAGGCAAACAGGTCCCGTAATACACGTCTTACGTGAGAAGGAAGCCGTCCTCAGCTATCTCCGCCAATCCACCCATTTTCCTCCATACATCCATGAAACCTCGAGAGAGGCCTGGGACCGGAGGGAAAAGTACTTTCGCCAGTGTTGCTCCTTTGAATTTGTCTCACTTACTGTCCCCATTCCGCCGGCTCCCGAGGGATCGAAGGAAACGGTCACACCGGACCAGACATTTGCTCTCAAACCTGTGGAAGAGGAGTTTTTCCGACTCTTGCGGTTTATCCATGGTGTGGATTGTAATAAGGTCCCCTTGACACCTCGCCGCTCATACTTCCTCGCTCTCACATACGAAGATATCAGGGATGCAATTAACGATCTAGAGGAGATCTCTTTGGGCATAGACCTCTGGGAAGTCCGCGCCGACCTTCTTCTCTCGCAGGACCCTACCTTTATTGCATATCAAATTGCAACTCTGCGTCGGCATTCTCCACTTCCTATTCTATTCACACTTCGTACCCTCAAGCAGGGCGGCAAATACCCTGACGTTGGTACGAAAGATACCCCTCAAAACCATCTGAACATTCTCTTCCATGCCCTCACCCTTGGCGTCGAGTATATAGACTTGGAGATGGTCCTCCCAGATTCTATATTTTCTCACATTGTGGAGCACAAGGGAAATACCAGCGTTCTCGTTTCGTATCAAGATTGGAAAGGCAGCCTCGTTTGGACTAGTCCGCAGACGCGGCAACTGTACGATAGAATGGTCTCTAGGGGCGCGGATATCGTTAAAATTGCGAGCACAGCGAAGGTGTTTGAGGACAACATGAGTCTGAGGAAGTTTGCAGCCACTGTCGAGAGGAATCCTATCCCGTTACTCGCCGTCAACATGGGGCCTGAAGTAAGTCTTCCATCTGGTCACTCAAAGTATGAAAATAATTCCTCTTTGCTAGGGCAAGATATCCCGAGTACTCAATACCGTCTTTTCTCCCATGTCACATCCCAAACTTCCTCGCGCGGCGGCGCCCGGTCAAATTTCATTTAAAGACGCACAGTCCCTTCTATATTTGATTGGACTGCTACCACAGAAGAAGTACTACGTTTTTGGCTTTCCTATTGCCCATTCTATGTCACCCACCATACACAATACCGCCTTTTCTACGCTGGGGCTCCCGCACACGTACGAACTAAAAGAAACGGCGTCAACGAAAGAGCTTGACGAGACCATGAAGTCGTCTAGCTTTGGTGGTGCAAGTGTAACCATACCTTTCAAAGTCGAGATTATGCCTTACTTGCAACATATATCGCGGCATGCAAGGATCATTGGAGCCGTCAACACCATCACACCCCTCGCACTCGGTGTCCTCGGTGGTGATAATACAGACTGGCGAGCAATAAAAATATGCCTGCTCCGCTCACTGACACCCGCAAATGTTGTCACTTCAAGCACGACTGCTCTCATCCTTGGTGCTGGCGGTACGTCCCGAGCGGCCCTCTATGCGCTCCACCAGATAGGCGTCATCAACATCTTCATTTACAACCGTACACGACCTCGAGCCGAGCTGCTCGCAGAGGAGTTCTGCAAGCTCGATCCGCTGATGAAGATCAAGGTGCTCGATAGGCTGGACGTTCCCCTTCCAATTCACCCGCTACCGACGATGATCGTCTCGGCAACGTCGATCAGGGATGCGGAGCTTATTGACGTCGGGCTGAGGGAGGAACATTTGAGTGATCTTGGTGGGGTGGCGATTGAGTTGGCGTATGAGAGGAGGATCACGAAGCTGCTGGCGTTGGCGCAGGAGAAGAGGGATAAAGGGATTGCTTGGGCGGTTGTGGAGGGTATCGAGCTGCTCTTGGAGCAGGGATATGAGCAGGTCAAGATATGGACTGGGAGACGGGCACCGAGGACGAAGGTGAAGCAAAGGGTGATGGAGGAGTATGAGAAGGGGAAACGCACGATGTCGTGACATAGACATTTCTTACTTTTTATACCGTTTTGTAGCATTATCCCACATTCGTAGCTTCGCCTTGTAACTCTCCATTTGTATTAACACTGCATTAATATTTTGTAATTGTGGATGGTGTCCATAAGGTTGTGAGTAGATGTACAGGGAGATAGTCCAAGAAAACAATAACGTAGTACTTAACTCAATTTCAATCCTATATCTCCAATGACTTCGCAGCGCGAGGCGGAGTTGACTTACGAGAACGGGTCAAGTATCCAAACAAGAACCGCATCGCATCCACCACCCGTCGCATCATAAGCACGCACCAAAACCCCACCAGCAACCGACAAACTGAGCGAAGGACCCTAATCCTCCACGACAACGGCGGCTCCCTATACTCCGGACCATACTCATCCACAAAACTCTCCGGAAGCCCCTCCCAGCGATCATAATCCTCGTAATGCTCCCGATTCGCCGGCGCAAACCCCACCAAATCGTCCAGACGCACGTCCAGGCCGTGTCCCCGGGCAACGTCCGGCTTGGACGACATGTCTTGGAAGAACCGGAAGGCCTCGGGGGCGGTGAAGCGTTTGTGCTTGTCCCGGGTGATCATGCGATCCAAGAGGGGCGCGAGCATCGGGAGGACTGGTGTGAGGTGCTGAGGGGATGATGGGTTTAGTAGACGTTTGGGGTGGGTGGGGGTGGGATATCTCACCTGGAATTGGGCACAAAGGATATGTCCCATGGCTTCTACGTCGTACGCGAAGGGGTCGTACCGATATTCGCCTTGGGACAGATCCCGCTGGACAGAACTTTGTCGAGCCATGCGGCGAGGCAGCAAAGGGTTCGATGAATCCGGGTCGAACTGTATCGCAAAGCCAAAATCCACCAGAGCTGGTACGAGCTTCCCGGCGTGCTGGAGGTCCCGCCGAGCCTCATTCATGGCAGGTAATTTTGGGTTTATGATGTGATTGGCGACGATGTTGTCTAGGTCTAGGTTCTGGGAGAGTAAATGATGAAGGCTCGAAGCGGTTGTGCTGAAGATGGGAAAAGACTTACTCGATGAACGATGTTGTTCTCGTGCAGAAAGGCCAGTCCCTAGGGGTAATTTAGCTCCAAAAGTACGTCGAGAGATGGTACAAGCATACCTTTAGCAGGAAATGTATGAAGGTAAGATTGCTACGCAGTGTGCATTCCCATGAAGAGGCACGTCCCCATCTAGGATATGAGATGAAGCTAATTTTGCGGAACGCCTAGCATGCATACCTGGGCATGACCACAAAACAATATTCGTCCAATTCCAGGAACTCGAGGATGGGTATGATGCCCTCGAAGAAGCTGTTTTCATCTTGTTTACGATGTAGATATCTGTAAATATCTAGTTGAGGGCTTCCCGTCTTGACAGCCCGCATGAACACATGTCGAGCTTCGGAATCCTGCGCGTAGAAAACTCGACCCTGTCGATGAATCATGAGGAGACGCCAATAAGACTGGAGAGAGAGCTACATTGCTTGTATTTGGAGCGCCGAATAAGTAATCCCCTTTGGCTCTTGGGCCACTGGTGTATGCGTAGGGAAACGGCTCGTCGCAAGACTGATCCACTTGATCGAAGTCTATAGACGGCACGAGAAACCCAGAAGACGTTCCTTTCACCACCAAAGGATGGTAGAGGAAATACCCTTTATCTTCGAACCATTGACGCACGTGCGGGGAGAGCCACCACTCCCGTAGAGAGCCAGCACTACTCTCGAAGAGATCGGCGCTGATCTACAAAGGCGTCAGAAATAAGGATATTAAAGTAGGAAGCGGAAGGTGGTACCAATGGTGTCTTTAACTCTGATTCAGAACTTACAGAAGACATGGCAGAGAACTGGGGGCCTGCAGGCAATTTGGTTGCATTTTCAGAGTTATCGAGGAGCGAGGTACCGGAAGGTTTGTCCAAGATCGCAGTAGGGGCGCTGCGCCGCCGTCACTGCGCTCCGGAAAGACTGGATTTCCTTCCTTAGAAGGTATGGAGACGAGAGTTAGCCATGAATTATCAAGACGACGCCATCCTAGTTGTATAGGTTTCCCTAGATATGACTGCCGCACCAAAACAGGAATCTTTATCCATGAAATATTTCAGCATTGTCGCAGAAGGTATATACTTGTAAATGAGCAATAGCCTTACCATTTCAAATCCTATCTAGAAGAGATGGTACCTCACACAGCATGCTTCGGACCATCGGCGTTCTGCGCTTCTTCGCTCTGGCTGAGGCTTTCCTTTTTGACATGAAGAGCATTTGTCTAATTATTTACTAGCACCGTATGGTTTGTAAAGCGTCAAGGGCTCGGTCTTCGGATCGGCAGTCGTCTGGTGTGTGGCGCTTGAACGAGTTCTGAACCAAAGTGACGATACCACACTTCCGTTCTAGGAGTCATTTGGGCGTGTATGCCCTGCCGCAACGCAACCGACGATGATTGCAGGTCCAGTTCACTATAAACACGTAGAGTTACCATGATGTGGCAGAAGAATATTTTGTACAGATCTAGCCAAAAGTCGGGTCAATCAATATTATTCAACAACATGATCCAGAGGGAACAATACAAAAAGGAAAAAAGGTCGCCTTCGAACTACAATATACAAGACTTCGATTTGACTTCGACTTCCGAACGTATGCAAGCACAAAGTTAGTGGTGTGTTGGTGTTGGTGGTTCGAATTGAAACTTGAATTCGAGGAAGCCATGACGTCACTACTCCTTTCCTGGATCCAACCACCATCGTTGGCTCTGGCTATAACCATAATTCTTCTTGCCATATAATACATGTGCGCAAATGCCAAAAGCAAAAGGCAAGGTCCGCTCCTCAAAAGTCGGTGGCAGGGTTGGTGCTGTCGACAAGGGTAAAAAGAAGGCGGAAAGGGGGGACGCAGTAGCGGTGACCCAACAATTGGATCTTACGGCACTCCTCGAACAGTTCGATACTCCTCAGCGTAAAACCGTCGGTGGAAACCAACTACCTCACGAAGATAACAGGGCAGGATATAGGAACCTAGAACTGGGTCGCGAAATGGTCAGGCGTGCCGTTGGACCCATGCCAATCGAGGAATTCATTGACTGCATACCTGAAAGCTCTCAACGACCTGATAAGATGATGCCGGACAGTCGTCACGCATTCAGCAAAGTTCCAAAGCGCGGGGATGCAAATTTCAAGAATGAACGTTCGCTCTATGACCCGGTTGTACGTATCGCCTGCCTTTTCTCTTTCCGTGTCTGGTGATCATCGCATTATGCAGAACCAGGCCTTCAATGCTACACGAAAAACCTCGCAAGGCAAGATGGCCCGTTGTCCTGGCGTTACCTTTTACAACACTTCCGAACCTGGCAAACACTCGACCAAGGTTAGCGCCAGCGGATACGCTCAAGAACATCTCAAGTTTGTGCAAGACCCCGGAACTTCGGCTATCGTCTCTCATCCGGCCTACTGGCAGCTTTTCTGGGAGTCAAAAAGAATAGACTTTGCTGGCGACGACGGAATTCTGTTCGAACACATTACCGACGAGAAGACTAAAGAACACACTATTACTGGTTTTGGCCAGACTTCTTTCTCTGCCGCACAAATGTGCGCGAACCAGTTTCGCGATTTTGCTTTCTCAATATCATTGACTGATGAAACTGCGCGACTGCTCCGATGGGACCGCTCCGGCGTTATTTTCTCTGAGGCTATTCATTATCGAGAGAATCCCGAGCCCCTGTGTCGGTTCCTTTGGCGTTTTGGGAATGCCAACTCATTGCAGCGTGGGGCGGACATGTCTGTACACAAGCGCATCACGGAAGCTGAGGAGGCGCTCTTTCGGGATACTGTGAAGGCGCACGTAAAACTCCAGCTAGGATTGACTGACGAGAAAGAGGTGAATAAGGAAATGGAAAAACATTATGAACCTGGGCAGGTTTGTATGGTTGAGGTAGTCATACATCAGGACTCGGAGGACCGGCCACTTGCATCATCGTCGGAATACCGAACTCGGGGGCAGAAGCAAGCCCAAGAAGCCACTCGCAAATTCCTGGTGTCTCGGCCAGTGGTCTCACCGCGCTCGCTGGTCTCGCGCGCGACTCGTGGGTACTGGGCTGTTGATATGCAAACCGAAAACATTGTTTTCTTGAAGGACTGCTGGCGTGTAAATGTCGAAGCGGTAGATATGGAAGGTTTGACGCTCCAGAAGCTTCGAGCAAGCGGTGTGGAGGTCGGAGTGCCAACAGTTGTGTGCCATGGCGATATCTATGTTGAAGGGGAAGGTGGGTGATTCCATTGACGCAGTTTTAATAATTTCTCAGCCATTTCTCATCCTTGTTTCAGTATCCTCAACGTTGACGTCAAAGTACTCAACGAATGAATGGAACAAGGCTTCAAAGTTATCCCACATTAATGGCCGAATTCATTACAGAGTGGTTACTGCCGAGGTGGGATATGCGCTGGAGGAGACCTTTGCTGGGACGCGGGAGCTTATCAAAGGTTGCCAGGAGGTGTTCTATGGTATGTCACTGGCGCCCCTCATTTCTTGATGCAATGACTTAGGTTCTATTCAGTACTGTTTGATGCCTCAACACAAGCAAACCTCATCCATCGAGACATTTCATCGACTAATATCATTCTTGTCGCTGACGAAACAAACGGCTTTGGGAGCCGAGTAGCTTATGTCATCGACTGGGAATTTGCAGTAGCATTGAATCGAGAGGAAACTCATAGGGACTGGTGGAGAACGGTGCGGAAGCAATAATTCTATTGTCTAGCATAGCAACTCATTGTGTCAGAAATACAGGGCACAGTTGCCTTCATGTGCATGAATGCTTTACCGACACGAAAATCACTTGGACCCCCAATGCAGTACAGGCATTTCTTCGGCCATGATGTGGAATCCCTCATCTATGTTGCTGTATATTGCGGACTGTACCGTCTGCCCTGGAACAAATATTCAGGGGATGAACACCAGTTTTATCTGAGCGATGTGTTTAGCTTTGAACATGGCAGAGGGGCGAAAAAAGTGCTTGTGACGGAATTTGAGGTTTCAGACTGGATGACAGTTTTTCCGGAATCGGAGTTCCGCGAGTGGCTCATAGCAGCTCTGAAGCTTATTCCTATGTGGCATCCTACCCCTGCGTCGCTTCCTTCTCCTGAGGCTATCCTTGCTCAATTTTCGGCCACTGTCGAAGTGGACCCTGCGACATTGGATGAACACGATGCTATCCCTCGTAAGATGCTTATCCCGGGTCTCCCAATCGAAGCTACAAACTCTGCTACTCGCTCCTTACCCAGCACCTCAGACTCTCCGAACAGGTAACGCAACCGTGCAGTTGAACTGTCACCATCTGAAGGAGCGCCGAAGCGCGGGAGGTTTCTGAGAGGGCGAGGTCGGGTGGGCGGCTCTACCTCTGCTACTGTTGGAGGGAACACACGTGGGAGAGAGCGAGGCCAGGTGCCGAGCAGCTCCACCTTCAATACTGTTGGAGTAAGAACACGCGGAAGAAAGCGACCAGGCAATGAATCAGACGGAATGGGAGATGAAACGGATGCCAAACATCGCAAGAAAAGAAGAAAGTAGGACTAGGAATAGAGATTGCTATTGTATCATTACGAACATTGTCGCCGGGCTTTAGTACAAACATACTAATGATGAGACGAAACAAGACCACTCAGTGCGTAAAGGCAAGTCAGTCAATTAAGGTCAATCAATTGAACAGGCTCCTTCAAACTCGAGATGGCTGATTGAATTGCAGTTCTTTTGGCGTAATAATTAGTCTTCACTTTCTCTGTCTCACTAGAAACTGGTCAAGGGGGTTCCGGACCGTTGTTCCGGAACACCGGGTCGGTGGGTTGGTCGCCTTGAAAAAATTCTCTAGGAATTTTTTCTGTGCTTCTGGAAAGCTTCTGGGGTATAAATAATGCATTACTATTATAGAGTGTAAACTCAATATGCTCCATTAAGTTAAGTAAAAAAAATCTCGGACCCCCTTGAGCCAACTTCGTCTGTGCACTGCCACTGCCGGCGGCTAAACACGATCGTCACGCCCGTGACCGTGACCAAAAAAACTTAATGCAAGTCTTCCATCCTCTCCGGTGTCGGGTCCTCGCGCGTCCACTCATTCTCAGTCGCTCACTAACCACCCAACAAAAACCCAAACCTCCCATTACAGAGCTCATTAAGGCCGACATCGCCGATGCCCAAACACGCGGAATCCTCCAAGCCCCACCCGCCGGCTCAGGCCCCCTCAAATCCCTCATACACACTTCGATGGAGCTCCTCAAATTCTACTTTCGCGGAGGACGGGAGATATTCCGGCGGCAGAGGAGTCTAGTAGAGACCCCTGCGACGCGAAGGGAATGGCGGATGCTGAGGACGCAGAAGAGGGACGTGTTGAAGGTGGTGCCGTTTCTGATCACGGCGGTGCTCCTGGAGGAATTGATACCGGTGATGGTACTGTACGCGCCTGCGATGCTGCCGTCGACGTGTATCCTCCCTGGGCAGCTGAGACGGATACGGGACAAGAAGGTGCAGAAGGCTCGGGAGGCGCTCCCGATGCTCCGGACTGCGCATGAGTACCTAGAAGTCTCCAAGGAAGGCCCTTTCCCATTCAGGAAAGAGGATCTCGACGATGAGGAGGTGGATATGGACTCGCTGGTGGAGCAAGCTTCGACGCGCGCCCGGTTCTGGACGGATGGGGACCGCCGGCGGGCCGTGTACAGTCTGTACGGGCTCTCCCGCATCGGCATACAGCTCTGGCCATGGGTTCGCGTCGGCTGGCATATGGATTTCTTGCAGAGCGACGACGCGTGGCTGGCAAAGGAGGGTGTCCAGGCTCTCACCGACGATGAGGTCAGGGAGGCTGTCGTCGAGCGGGGCCTTGGTTTTGTGCAGGAGGCAGAGGCTAGAAAGTTGTTACAATGGTGGCTCAGTGAAGTTGGCGATAACGATAGGAATGCCAGGCTGAGGGCATCCGTAGCCTTTGCTGCATTGTATAAATAGTAGACAAATAATATTGATCTATACAATGATAATTCTACGCGCTTCATCCTATCTCTGAAAGCGGCCACTACCGTGATTGAAGAGGTTTTGCAAAAAGAACCTGTGACGGTTCTCCGAATAGCTTTTCCAAGGTAGACGGTACGTAGACGAGTGAATCTACATCATGTGCAAAAACAGTAATCGTACGGTTATTCGTTTCCCAAAGACGTTCGTCTTTCAGCGACGAGAATGATGTTAGTCGAACAGCCCAGTATCCTCGAGTAGAACGAGAAGCTAGGGAGTACGGTGAAATTAACGACCAAGATACCAAGAATTCTCGAGAGGCAGGTACACATCCAGGAAGAGTGCCGCATCATCCACGCTGCGAGGCGCTCGCATCCCCAAACCACCAGAGAAGCCAATACAGAGGCTCGTGACACTCTCGGTACAGAATATCCTCGTCCCCAGAGCGGAGCAGTGGTCGGTTATTAAGATGGAAAAGGTATGGATCCGATGTTGGTGCGCGATCATTTGGATAAGATTTTTGCAATAGTCCTGATCAGACCGTCAATTTGTTAGAAAAATGTGAGGTGTTGGCGTACTTACTGGAGATGTTCCTCGGTATCATTCGACGCTGAAGGCATCCCGGTATCAACTCGATAAATTCATTGACAGGCTTGGGTTCAACAGTATGCTAGATCGATTCGCGACCGAATCCTTGGTTTGCCCAGCTCTGGGTGTTGAGCGCGACCTAGTCCCGGAATATGTAGTTACTGGTTGAATGGAAAGGGACAAGTACTGGTGGCGGTTCATTTCTACCCGCCGGCAGTGGCTGTACCTCGGACCTTGAAAACACGCCTTGCTAATGAACTCTTTGTATCCCTAGAAATCCACTCCCTTTTGCTTCTCATTGAGCCATACTCGAGCGATATTCATCGGCACTCTAAGCATTAAATCCCTCCTCGAAGATTCATACCATTTCTGCCAAGATAGCGGTGTATAACTGCGTCTTGCCCTCTGTCAGGATGCAGAAGACACGCAGCGGAAGGAAGGGACTAGTGGATGATATATCTGCATTACCTCGACGCGCATGTGCATCGGGGTGAAGGGCGAGATTCCGTTAACTTGGGGATCATTTACGAGAAGGTCAGTGCTCGTTTGCACGTTCTCAAAAGCTAGGTCACAATTTGGTAGCTGAAAACCTCGGTGCCAGGATTCAGATACCCCACACGGTGGACCGCCTCTTCATCATCCTCGTGTGACTCTTGTAAGTTACTTTTGCTGCGACATCACATACCGCGTTCAAGAGATTCAATCTCAACGCAGCAGCATAAACGGAGGTGGGAAGAAGAAAGTATATTGAAGATCTTCTGGGCAGCTCCACCGCTAGTGAGTGCTCTGATAAGGAGTCTTTCAACGCTGGATGTGAAGGTAATGACGAACACGGGACTCTTCCAAGAGCTCTAGATCTGAAGTTGAAGCTCAAACAAGGGATTCAACATTCTTCACGTACTCTGCAAGAAGCATCTTTTCCTTGCACTTTCGGTTTGAATAGGTCGCATCACTCAGCTGTCCCTCTATTACGAATCGTACGAAGTCGAGGTTCGCTCCTGACTTGTATTCCGACACCTTTCATATATCTGGTTCCTCGCCTTATCAAAGGGTGAGTCGTAGCGGTCACGGGCGTGTCCTTGTGCTTCGCCCTTCATGCAACTCCGCTCATACGCCCTTTCTCTCGGTTCCGCTAAGTTTGCTGCTACCTGGAGCCGTCCCCAGTCTTGACCCTTGTACTGTTCATCACAAATACTACTGCTCTGGAACCAGCCAACAGTCTACATGCCAGAGGAGACTGTCCTAATTGTTGTGCAGCGTTGCGGCTGGACCCTGTGGCGAGCAGTGGTCAGTACGTAGCAGGAGCGCTTGATCTTGTCGTAACGTTTAAGATGCAGAAGCAAGACGCCAAGGGACCGGCGAATGAAAGTACCTATCTCCCCATTTGTTGAGGTGCCAGACTATGATCTATGATCAGCGAGCACGGTGAGGGAGGGGAGAGGAATATGACCAAGGACAGAACGAGAAATCTCAATCTAACATGGTCAACATGACTATTGGGACTAGCAGTGCAATGCCAATGAGTCGGGAGGACTATGAGGACGGAGCCAGGATGACGCACCGGTAAGCAAGGCCCAAGAATCTTTACATCAGTTCATTTCCACAATATGCCCTCGGGACGCCGTTCTACTTCCTCGGTGGCAATGTGCATCCGCGATGACTTCGCAAGCTGCAACATACCTTTCAGTGCCAGTTTCAATCTCCATCTGACAGCTGGAATGTATGAGACGTATAAAAGCGACAACTTGAGCGCGAGTATACAACCATCCAACAGCTGGAGTTTCCCTCAGCGAGCCAGCCATCTTCTGTATCTTTTTCGTCGAGCTTGACCAACCCGTTCTTCATTTACCATCATGGTCGGTAGTTCATTGTCTCGTTGTGTTCTGCGATGTTGAAACGATCCTCTAGAGCGAAAGGTTCTCCAAGTATGTGGTTTACAAACCCAGCGGCGGTGACACCATGGTCAAATCTGGTCGATCCACCATCTATAATCGTCCCGGCGACGAGGCCTTCTTCGCCTCTCTCGACACTTATCTCATCGACACTACGTGGGTGTCGAAGATGTCCTGGGAGAACAACACCGTCGCGACGCAAACGTACTCCCTCCAGTATACGACCGAGCTCAAAGTCACCAAAGGCACCGAGGTCACCAACTCTGTCAGCATCGGAGCCGAATTCAAGGGCATGTCGATGAGCATGGACAGTCAGACCAAGACGTTCACGACATACGAGACTACGGATACCCAGACCAAGACGATCACGTTGAGCGTCCCTCCCAAGTCGACGCTGACGTTCTATCAGAGGAAGTATCGGTTCAGGGATACGATGTTCTTCGTCTTGGACGCATGGAACGAAGAGTGGAATGCTGGATCCCCGGGGGGATATGACATCACTAGGAAGGAATGTCAGGTGGAGATTATGAGCGAGGATTATCTGACTACGGACACGCCGTTGGTGGATTCTGCCACGGGCACGATGGTTGTGAAGAGTGTTTCGAGGGCTGATATCGAGAGTCGCAGGAAGACGCGAAAGCGCGAGAACCTTACTGAGAGGGCGAAGAAGGAACTTTCGAAGATGGGTGTCTAAAGGTAAATTCGAATATTCATCAGCATTTAAATGAACATAGCTGATAAATTTCCACAGACGAGTCAACAACCAGTCGTATCGAGCCAATGTAACTTGTTTGCTGTTAAATTTTTTCTATCTCACTGTTGTGTTCCAATCTTTGCGCGTTAAAACAAAAACAAAAACGACCCTAAAAATGTACCTTTTACTTCATTTTCATTTATAACATGCTCCTTATGTCGTTCACCGCCAATATGAACGCAAAGCCTATTAATGTACTGGTAGAGGGTAACCTACTCTGAATCGCGTCGCTGGTCCTTGTAAGAAAGACTTGATCCATATTCAGCGCCGAGGCTTTTGCCCAATTTCATACTCCTCCTCACGCGCCGGTATACTGTCCTTTTTTCTTCTGTTCCGTATTCTCCACTTCTAACCATCTAATGGCACGAGTCTAATTTCACCGGACCTCTGGGGTACTGAAATGCTCAGGACTGGTTCTATTCACCGATCCCATTGTCCAGATACCTGCCGGTATCGGCCAATGGTTGAGTCGAGTCATTGAAGTTACTGGAGGCAGACATCTGTACGGAGAGCAATCCGAAGAGTTGAAGCAGTTTTTTATTGGGAATTAGATATCGAACGAGCGGGACCCTATATTCATGGGTCGCCAAGAGCGAGACAATTTTCATGGCGAAAGAAAGAAATGTTTCGAAACCTTCAGCAATTGGATGGTGGAAAAGAAGATGATGATAAAAGCGATATTTAACTCAGGCGAATCACGGACGAAGCAGTAAAGGAAATTGTTCATCCTCCGAGACAAGCATACGGGACTGAAATGACAAAAGTGGTGGTAGGTAGCTCGAAGATCCTGCACCAATGACAAAAAGATTGCGTTCGCGAAACTCAAAAGCCTGCAGTAGCCAAAGCGGGGTTGAGAAAGCAATCTTGTCTACCAATCGAGTGGAAGAAACGCGTCGTCACCTTCCCTGGTTGTGAGTGAACGCGACCGAGAGCCGGTCTGTTGAGAGAAGATAACTGCCAGTGATAACATCGTTTTCCCGATCCGTGCACGACGTATAAATCGCAATCGCACACGACACCTCAGATCGTCGTGGTCCCGGGTAGGTATGCCTAAATAACTAGATACCTGTACAGCTTAATGATACGTGGAGATGGTCTTCGAATTTATGAAGAGTAAAATTGCAGTTCGTCGGTCAAGGGTCCGGGGGCCGGGACAAGACAGCCAATCGGAGTTCCATCCGAAGCTGACTAAGCTAGCCACACCCTTCACAAGCCCTTCACAAGTTTGTCACAAATACTCCTTATCGACAACTTTTGACCAAATTTTGACTCGTTCACCTGGAATCTGCACCAGAAAAATTATATTTCCTTACTGCAAGGGTTACTGTTATACAAAATGACGCCATCCCTCAGAGACGTTCTCTGAGCTCAAACTCAACACATTTCCTTACTGTCCAAAACACCCCAAGACTACCTCGCGCTGCTATCGAGTTTCTCAAGAGCAAGGTACCTGTACTTGGAGGTGTAGGTGCTAGAGAAGATCTATCACCAGTGCCTAGCGGACGTCACGTACACGATGGCGGATTTGGAGACGCTGTATACGCTCAACGTCGCCCCGCCGCTTCTCCCTTGCCTTACATCAGTGAAGTGCGTGTCTCCGTCAAAGGGTCTGCCGTATTCAAGATCTCAGAGCAGCATAAATGGAGGTATGAAGAAGGAAATATATTGCTGTTCTTCTAGGCTCCTTCGCCGCTCGTGTGCGGCCAAGGGGGATGCGGTATCTGGTGCTGTATCGACGCACGCGGGACTCTTCCGAAGCCTCTGGATCACGTCGAACAAGGGATTCAACTTTCTTCACGTACTAGATCTTTTCATTAAGTAGGTCTCACCGTTCAGCTTTCCCTCTATTACGAACCATACGGGGACCTGACCTGTATTCTGCGATCGCTTTATATCTCTGGTTCCTCGTATGTCAAAGAACGAATCATCAGGGGCCCTTTCCCACACCTCGCTAGCTATGCTTAGCGCTCGTCGGATCCATTTAAGGTTAAGGAAGGAAGGAAGGAAGTTTTATTACCCGACGATGCAGAACTCAATAAGCAATCGATTACTCATCTAACTACGTACAACTCATACTATGCTACCTCGTAATCGTAACAGTTCTTCATTCACCGTCATGGTCGGTAGTTCATTACCTCGTCGTGTTCCACGATGTTGAAACGATCCTCTAGAGTGAAGCCTTCTTTAAGCCTAGCGGCGGTGATGCCATGGTCAAGTCTGGTCGATCTACCATCTATCATTATCCGCACGATGAGTCCCTCTTCGCCTCCATCAATACCTATCTCATCGACACTACGTGGGTACCGAAGATGTCCTGGGAGAACAAAACCTCCGCCGAGCAAACGTACTCCCTCCAGTATACGTCCGAGCTCAAAGTCACCAAAGGCACCGAGGTCACCAACTCTGTTGGGATCGTAGCCGAATTCAAGGGCCTGTCTCTGAGCATAGATGGTCAGACCAAGACGTTCATGACGTACGAGACTACGGGGACTCTGACCAGGACGATCACGTTGAGCGTCCCTCCCAAGTCGATGTTGACGTTCTATCAGAAGAAGTACCGGTTCAAGATGACGATGTTCTTCATCTTGGATGCCGGGGGCCAGGAGTGGAATGTCGGAACACAGGAGGGATATGACATCAAGAGGAAGGAGTGTGAAGTGGAGATTATGAGCGAGGACTATCTGGTCACGGACACGGCGTTGTCGGATTCCGCCACGGGCACGATAGAGGTGAAAAGTGTTTCGAAGGCAGATAGGGAGACTGCCAGGCAGACACGAAATCGCAAGGATCATACTCAGTGGTCGAGGGACGCGCTTCGGAAGATGGGCATATAATGGTAAATCCGGATATTTTCATTCATGGACATGGCTGATATATTTCCATAGAGGAGTCGACGAGGATCTGAATGTTCTCAACAATCCGCTTACTGTTATCTTTTCCTATTCCGTTGTCGTGTTCCAATCTTTCCGCGCCGAAACCCAAAAAAATATGGACCCTAAAACTTCGTAACACGCCCCCTGTGTTGTTTACCATGTCATCGCAAGGTCAATACTTGTACCGATGTTGAGATCCGACGGCAGCCTATTTCCAATCGCCGTAAGGAAGGAAGATACACATTCCTTTGATCCATATTCGCCTTGCCCAGAGTTCCAAATATCCCTTTCTATGTAACGTGAATCGGATGTTGTATTCACAATCCTCACTAACGAGCACAGGTACCGGCATTTCAGAACGACTTTCTCCCGATATCTTCATGCATAGAATGAGAAAGGTGCGCGCCGCGGCCTACAGAGGTCGCCTTGCATGGATCTGCAGAGTGAAGAAATGAGAATTCCACGCCTCCCGTTCCTGTTCTCTTGCGCTGGGGGTCCCTGGAGGCTCGTTCCTCATTGCCCAAGTACATGGATTCTTGTCTTGAACTGGAGGTTTTGCGCAAATCCTTCTCACGAATGTGTGGAAGACCCAAAGTGATGCAAAGATGAATAACGCCTGTGCGATCAGTAGGGTACAGCTATCGAGGTCTGCCTCCTGCAAAGTCAAGTTCTTGTCTCGCTCTCCTTGACGCTCCCACATGTCAATGTCCATTGCGTCCTCGCCAAGGCCGCCGTCTTCGCCAGGAATCTCAAGCTGGGGTTCATAGTTTGCGGGTGGTCCATCACTTATCCCCTCGCAAATAAGCTCCAGAGTCGAAATCAAAACCGAGGGAACGGTTGTAGTCACGGGAAAGCCTTCAGAGAGATCCTTCCTTGAACAGCTCGGTTTCATGTCGGACGATGTCTTGCGAGCGCATCAGGCGGACGAAGGCAAGTTAACGGTATTCAAGGTCAGCAAGATCTACTCCATCGTGAGAGTTCAGACTTGCCCAGTAAAGATACCCGCCGACCACGGGAATCGATGCGCAGAGGAGGTTCTCAGGCTTGATGTCGCGATGAACAATTTCCAACGAGTGAATATGCTCTAGTCCTGCAGCACTTCGACGGTCATCGAGGACCGTTCTTCTGCTGCGCTCGGCCCCCAGAATCATGTACCCGAAACTCGTCGAGACACGCGAAGTTGTGAGAGTTGGATACTAGTTCTGTTGCCTTGAACACGCTGACCGTAGGGCGCACGCCGGTCGGTCAACGTACGTGGTGTAGGAAGAAAGATAGCTGGGAAGGTCCTTGGCGAGTATATTATGCAACAAAACACCAGTTTGAGGAAGAGCCTGTTAACGAGATTGGCGCTCAGCTGACTAAGCGAAATTTCGATAGCACAGAGCAGGCTCGACGCCGCCGTGGTAGGATCAAGAAAAGATTGGCGCGCTGACTAAGCGAATATTTCTGACTCCTTTATAGGTCGAGCATTGACGGTGACTAGAGTGTATACCCTTGCTCTGCTGGCATGTCTACGCTCCCACCCGCTCTGTCCAAGCAACTGGACGTGCTCCTCATCGACAACTTTGACTCGTTCACCTGGAATCTGTACCAGCAACTATGCCTCCTCGGTGCAGAGGTCACTGTTATACGGAACGACGCCATCTCCCCCGAGCTGTTCCCAGAGCTCAAACTCAACTCGGTGATCATCTCTCCTGGCCCAGGACACCCCAAGACTGACTCTGGGATCTCCCGGGATGCTATCGAGTTTTTCAAGGGCAAGGTGCCTGTACTTGGCGTGTGCATGGGACTGGAGTGTATGGTGGATCTGTTTGGCGGGGAGATTGCGTGCGTGTTTTTCTATCCTGCATGGCTTTAACTCTGATATTTGGGTGTAGCTACGCTGGGGAGATCATGCACGGCAAAGTATCTCGCATCCTGCATGACGAACGGGGCTGTTTCAAGGGCATCCAGCAGGGCATCAAGTCGACACGGTACCACTCGCTCAGCGCCGCGCACACCACCCTCCCCGCCGAACTCGCCATCACCGCTACCACCGACGACTCGGGCGTCATCATGGGCGTCCGGCACCGCCAGTACACCCTCGAAGCCGTGCAGTACCACCCCGAAAGCATCCTCAGCGAAGGCGGCGACGCCCTCATGCGCAACTTTCTCGCCCTCCGCGGCGGCACCTGGGAGGAGAACCCAGAGAGCCGCGTGACGGACTCGTCGCTCCCGCCGTTCGAGGCCAAGGGCGGCGGGGGGAAGAAGATCCCGTCGGTGCTGGAGAAGATCTACCACCAGCGCCTGGCGGACGTCACGCAGGCGCAAGCCACGCCAGGGTCGACGATGGCGGATTTGGAGACGCTGTATGGGCTGAACGTGGCGCCGCCGCTTATCCCGCTCCTCCCGCGGCTGACATCGCGCCCTGCGCTGTTTGCCGAGGTGAAGCGCGCGTCTCCGAGCAAGGGCCCGATAGCACCGACGATCTCGCCTGCGAGCCAGGCGCTGACGTACGCGTTGGCGGGTGCGCATGTCGTCTCTGTCCTCACTGAGCCAAAGTGGTTCCTTGGGAGTCTGCAGGATATGCTGCATGCAAGGCTGAGCGTGGCGACTCTCCCTGACAGACCTGCTATTCTGCGCAAAGATTTTATATTCAGCCGCTACCAGGTGCTGGAGTCGCGTATCTGGGGGGCAGACACGATCCTCCTCATCGTCGGTCTCCTTCCCGAGGTGGCACTGCGTGATCTGTACGCGTACAGTCTCGAGCTGGGCATGGAGCCGCTCGTCGAGGTGAACAACGCAAGAGAGATGGACCTCGCGCTGAGCCTCCCCGCCAAAGTCATCGGTGTGAATAACCGGAATCTGCACGACTTCCGGGTGGACATGGATACGACGACCAGGCTGGCGGATATGGCAAAGGGCAAGGACGTGGTCCTGTGTGCGTTGAGCGGGATCACGAGTGCCGCGGATGTGAGCCGGTATGCGGGCCAGGGCGTGGATGGTGTGCTCATCGGAGAGACTCTGATGCGCGCCAAGGATCCCGCCGCGTTCATCCGCCAACTCTTAGCGTCGCCCCCTCCCACACCGACCCAGCCGTCCCCGCCCCTCGTAAAAATATGCGGCGTGCGGACCAAGGACGAGGCGCTCGCCATTGCAGACGCCGGCGCAGACATGCTCGGGCTGATGTTCGTCGAGTCCTCCAAGAGGCACGTCACCCTCGACACCGCGAGGGAGATCTGCGCGTCCATCCGTGCCCTCCGGTTCTCCCGCCCGCCTCCTCCGTCTCCTCCTTCGCTGGACAACGCCCCGTGGTTCGCCTCCCACGCCGCCCGTCTCGACTCCTTCCCCCTCGTCGTCGGCGTCTTCCAAAACCAGCCCCTAGGCGAGATATTGCACGCCGTGAGCGCGTGCCAGTTGGACGCGGTGCAGCTGCACGGCTCTGAGCCCGTCGAGTGGGCTCGGCAGATCCCCGTCCCCGTCATCAAAGCCTTCCATACCGAGGAGGGCATCACCCGTGCGGGCTACCACCACTTTATCCTCCTGGACAGCCTGAGGGACGACGGGAGCGGGGTGAGCGGTGGGAGCGGTAAAGTCGTCGATTGGGAGTTTGCGAGGAGGGTGAGTGAGGAAAATAAGCTCCCGATTATACTCGCTGGGGGGCTGGATCCGGAGAATGTGGGTGCTGGGGTTGAAAAGGTGCGTCCGTGGGCTGTGGATGTGAGTGGGGGGGTGGAGAGGGAGGATGGGGAGGGGAAGGATGTGGAAAAGGTTAGGGCGTTTGTAAGACGTGCCAAAGGGCTGAGTGTGGAATAGAATGGGGGATTTTTAGATGAGGGTCTATTGTGCTTGTATTCAGATTGGCTAATTTATACCGTCAGTTCATTGTTCCTCCTCTCTCACTCGGAGTTATTCATTCCCAACGAATTAGTGCGCTCGTTGTCATGTGCGTTTTTTCTGCGAAGACTCACCTGTCCTTGGTGTGGCGTCCATTTGGTGCTCAATTCCAAAGACCCACAGAATCATAGTGCTCTTACACTGACAGCAATACCTTCTGTTCCTTGACCATTTCCACAGTTCACATCTTTGTCCTTTCCTAGTATTTCCTTGCCACCCACCAACGTGAAGACATACCCTGATCTTGAGTGCGACGCGGACAAGGACCGAAGTATGGTCCTCATTATAGCTATTCTACCTCTGTTTGACTGATATTCGCGACGAATAGGATGTCTCTATGCTGGATGGCGACAATGCTCCTCCGGAGGCCTTACCGGACATCGAGGGTGAAGGTGCTGACGAGCCTACGAGCCAGATGCGTCAGTATCGACTCTTGACGCGTATTTATTTAATCTTTCACCAGTCCTCACAGCGGGAGGGCGATGCGGTCTACAAGGATGTCATCACGAACTACTAGGTGTGTCGTGTGCCCCCCGAGCCCTAAGAGTATCCTTCAATTCGGATCATAACCTATAGGAGGAACCTGCGGCGATACTACCCGCTAATGGCCTGAAAGTGTGTTCTTCATATCATCGTCAATGAAAATTTTGATTTACGGTTACCACAGCAGTGTGATAGCCATGCCACCGCCACTAATGTGGGCACCCTGACAAATACTCAACAGGTTAATCTCAATGCTTTCTATTCTTCAATGCTTCTCTGACTCCTGAAAGTTGTGGGCTGACGTGCCTTTCCTGCAAAGTAAACCTTCTCACGCCTGTTTCTTTGAAGCAAGGCTGATCTCATGGAATAGCGCAGGCCACCGAAGAGAACGGAAAAAGGACGTCGAGCGACACGATTGATTTGTCGTCGTCTGGAACGCTGGTAAATGGTCAAAAACCAGCGAAGATGCGGCGCGTTGATGGTGATGCCCATTGCCCAGGACGATGAGCCGTGAATCGTGGTGAATATTCTTTCTGTCTTATATTGCTTCATCATCTGACGCTGTTCCACCACTTAGTTATGTGTATCTCATGTAGATTAAGCACTGTTGCTGGATCTCACACAGGATTCGGACTTCCCACGTCCTGCGATGGCTCACCACTTCATAATTCCCCAACGAATCACAACCCAACAAGAGGTAACTGCGCGAGCTCGCCAAGTCTTTATATTTCCGCTTCACTTACCGACTTCATGTCTAGCGTTCGATATAGCTCCATTTCTTACGCACCTATGGCTGCGGAATATAGAGGTATAAGACGCGGCTAGGTTGGAAATGGGTTCTATCCGACCATTCTTGCATCGGCTCCCTGGAAGGAATGGTCTGTCTTCCTTCTATTGCGTCTTTTGCTTTACTCGCTGCGACCACTGTCGTCGGGAACCCCGGAGCAGCTTCCTTGAGCGGCGCCGAGGTTACTCGGAGTTCAGAGCTTCACGACGCTCGCTTGGAGCATGCCCAGACACTCTTTCTCGCCGTGACAAAATGGAGAAGTCGGCTGCGCGTCGTACAGCTCTGGTAGACGAGAAACGGTGTCTCGTCACTCGTAAGCTCCCTTTGTCTTCTCTCGCAACTAATAGGGCGTTGAATGTCATCCCAAGGTGCTCCGTACAAGCGCACGATCACCTCGGACAACGTATCGAGCACCACTCACTTGTCGAGTGAGGCGAATCTTACCATGGAGCTTGACCAAGGAATGTCCTACGTTCGGGGGGAGTACGTCCGTTCGACCATCTCTGAGGACCAGTCGGGTGTTTATGCCTACGTCGATCTCGAGTTAATTGATGTATCGACCTGCGAGACTGCCCCTGACCTGTACATCGACTTTTGGCATTGCAATTCGAGGTGTGTATTCAGGAGTTCTCGGGTCCGGCAATGGCAATCCAAGCGATCTTTCCAACGTGGTCAGTACTCCACGCTATGATCCAGTTAGTTAATTTGATTCCCCATTATAATAGGACAAAACCATCCTCCGTGGCATCCAGCCAACCAACGAAGAGGGACACGCGTCCTTCGAGACTATCTTCCCGGGTATGTTCAGATACGAGTTCTTTTCCTGGATGCCTGACTGAATCATGTGTGTCAGGCCACTATTCTGGACGTGCGACCCATTTCGACACGGTCATCCACAGCCAAGGAACTGTATTCGGGAGATTACGACCAACTCCGTTGATCAGGTCACCTGTTCGTACTAGGTTTCGGGTCTACAATTCTTGAGTACCCCTACCTTGGTGATTATATCTCGGATGGTTTGCTGCTGTAAGTGCTCTCTTTACAGCCATTTTATTCCGTACGCCAAATGTTCCCGCCTTACAGCTGGGGTGTCATTGGTGTCGATATGAGCACAACGTATGAAATCACGCCGGCTGCTGCTTTGACTGAACATGGAGGTGTCATTCACGATCCCAGTTCCATTGGGGGAAGTAACATGACTGGCGACTTCCCAAGTGGAACCGGGTCCGACAACTCGACATCCTCCGGTAGCGATACAACTGGTAGCTTGCCTAGCGGAGATGAGTCTGGCGAATCGACCTCCTCCAGTGACAACAGCACCATATCTCTCCTTCATGAAGATTTGCTATGTAAATGCACGACCTACACAGCCTAGGACCTCGAATACCATCTTGCCTTTCTTTATATGCTTGGAAGAAAGATTTTAGTAGATTTTTACTGACCATAAAGTTCTTATCACAATTAATCCAGCTTGAATCACTTGTGCCGCAGTGATCAGTAAAGAGAAAACCATCCTGAAGACAAGTTTCCAGACATCAATTTTCGGCATGGTTTGGGGGAACCCTCTTCTCTCATGTCCACCTCCAACTCCCGCCAAACAATATGATAAGTAACCTTAATGGAACATGCGTGTATTCGTTAGTACTTCGATCCCGCTCACGAGTCATCCGGGCCGGGAAGGAGGCAGTGGTTTGTCATCGAGTTGGTCTTCGACCTTCCCGCCTTTCTCTCCAGTTCCTCTCGGTGCTCTAGGAGGTCTCAAGTTTCCAGCACCTATGCCTTCTTACAAAACCTTCCTTGGCGTTTTCAAAACTAATGCATTCCACCTTCGCAACGTGCAACTTGCACAAGGATAGCGCAACGCGATAGAAGCAGACTGTGAGATCTTGAAACCTGACGCCCTACTCTTAGCCGGATTGCGTAACCTGGCGGTTGATCTGAGCAGCTTTCGGCTCCGCAGTTACCAGGAAAAAAATTCTTGTGGAAAAACCGTTTCCCTGGTTTGACCCCGAGGCGCTAGCCAATACTGAGCTGGTTTTTTGTTATCTATCCATCTATCTTGGTAACAGACCTGGGAATGTGCTTTCTGTGGAATAGTCTATTTTGATTGACAAGGCATCGTGACCCTCAGTGCGAATGAGCGTGTCGTATGCGACCTTGATTTCGGACCAGTATCTGATTCCTGCTCAGTCTGTCTATAGGAACCATATACTTGCTACCTTCAACAAACTCTGTCAGTGGAACTCAGAACCTGGAACCGGACAGCTACAAAGTCGTCTCCTGTGTCGAGGCGTCTATCAGACACCAGCAATTAACTCCGTCTGTTTACATACCCAACTTCTCCTTCCCATTATCTCGGTGAGGCGCATGTCTCTCGCAGAAACCAATCCATCTTCTCTTCCATCCGCTGTACGATACCTCTAATTCGGCGCAATACCCGCTACTGGGTGCTTACGGTACTTCCCATGCAGACTCTGACCGCCGACATGGGCCACGACGATGTATGGAAACATCTCACGACGACACTCCTATACTCCCAATACTGACCATGGTCCTGTCCCCCTGGTTGGCGGTATCGTTCAGGTGTCCAGTGGTCTGCCAAAATTACCACTCGTGTGTGAGCACAGTGTTATCTGCGACGTGCTATTGGATGAGCCTCTCAGTTTTCTTTCACATCCTGTATGAGAGATGCGTATAAATGGTGGACAGAGTGAGTCTTCGCTGCAGTCATCGACACAACATGGCTTTTGCACCTCTTCTTGCACTTCTCTTTGCTCTTGCCGTCGTACGCCAGTCTGACGGTATTGCCCAGCCTTCTCTTATTTGCAACGTCACTAATCCGCCTTGACTAGCCGCCGCCCTCACGAAGCGAGTGGCATGCGCTGATGGTATTCACACCGTCACCAATGAGGCCTGCTGTGTCCTGTTCCCCATCATTGACGACATCCAGGAGAATCTGTTCGATGGAGGAGTGTGTGGAGAAGAGGTTGGCATTCTTCTAGGTCTTCAACGAGTATTCACTGCTGATGAGTGGCACCAATCCTAGGTACACGAGTCACTTCGTTTGACCTTCCACGACGCAATCGCGTGGTCTGATTTTACTGACGTGTGAGTTTCACCTCCCCTTATGAATGCAAGCTGATGTCCTGCATAGTGGAGGAGGGGCTGATGGATCCATTATCACCTTCTCCGACATTGAAACGGCCTTCCACGCAAACGACGGTATCGGTACGATTATAATGATCGCAGGTCTTTGACTAGTATTAACGAATATCATCTAGACGAAATCGTGGAAG
The DNA here is from genome assembly GCA_902506015.1 of Armillaria ostoyae. Lineage (NCBI taxonomy): Eukaryota > Fungi > Basidiomycota > Agaricomycetes > Agaricales > Physalacriaceae > Armillaria > Armillaria ostoyae. Next base: position 3,435,987 of record LR732082.1, read on the forward strand.
CACAGAAGCCTTTCATCGCTCGCCACAACATCACTGCAGGAGACTTGTACGGCATTTCATAGATTTCGAGCTTTGACACTCATAATTCTCCCAGCATCCAGTTGGCGGGCGCCGTTGGGTTGACCAATTGTCCAGGTGCTCCACAACTGGAGTTCTTGTTCGGACGTCCCGCAGCCATTGAGCCCGCACAAGATGGGCTCGTCCCAGAGCCTTTTGATTCGGTCACAGACATAATTGCCAGGTTTACCGACGCCGGGGTGACGACACCTCAACTCATCGCTCTTCTATCTTCGTACGGCGTTGCTCCCTTCTCTCTTCGCAACATTTCAGTCTGATATCCCACTGTAGACATACCGTCGCTGCCGCTGACAAAGTAGACGTTACGGTAGGACTTATTCACGTCCATTTTGTCTTCCTTCACTCAACAATTTTCGCAGATTCCAGGGTGTGTATCATGTAGCGTCCTTAGCTTCATTTTACTTATTTCCTTTAGCACTCCTTTCGACTCAACTCCGGGAATCTTCGACACCCAAATTTTCATAGAAGTCCAACTGAACGGCACTTTGTTCCCCGGGTACTTGTCCCTTACTTTTCCTCTGGCGGGCTAGTTGACGGACATTCGGACAGGACCGCCGGTAACCAGGGTGAAGTTGAGTCGCCTCTGGCTGGAGAGATGCGACTGCAATCAGACGCTTCGGTAGGCCACAGCAGTATGTTACATATTTTTGATGGCTCACTGCGATCTAGTTGGCTCGGGGTTTGTCTACGTTTTTATCAATATTTGAATCCAACTACAGCTTTCCACAGATTCGAGAACGGCCTGCATCTGGCAGTCTTTCGCCGGTGCGTGCTCTTGCATTTCTTAATGAGAACAATCTCGATGACAATTTCCACAGATGACCTAGCAAAGATGCAGACCGAATTCAAGTCCGCTATGATAAAACTTTCTACTCTCGGACAAGACTTGACTCAGATGGTGGATTGTTCGGAAGTAATCCCAGAACCTCTGGCAGCTTCTTTGCATGGCGCACACTTGCCTGCCGGACTGAGCATGGCTGATATTCAACAAGCGGTAAGTCACTTTGTGATCTTTACGAGCATATCTTCATTTTCTGTTAGTGTGCCACTGCTCCGTTCCCCACTCTTACCGCTGATCCTGGCCCTGCCACCAGTGTTGCTCCAGTGTAAGAGACTCTTAAATCTTAAGACGTGTTTGTTTGCTGATCTCCTCGACTTGCATAGCCCGCCTTCCTAAATCAACTACCCATATGAGCAGAAAACTTTGTTTTTTGCCAACTTGATGTACAACAATCGCGACTGTAGCTGATCCGGGAACCGTGTACTTAATAAGCCTGATTATCTTGTTCTGGTCCCATTATGTTGATACGTTCTTCACAATTTAACCTCCTTGACGTGCACCTCGAGTCGATTTGACTGAAAATCCTCTCATACAAATCTCCTCATGAAATTAGGGACTCATTACAAACGGCAAAGCGGAATGACGGCATGTGAGAGGATGATACCCGGCGATCCTTTAACTTGCTGGGCTGATCATGCGACAAAGGCTTAGTCGCTCGATGCACAATTCCCAATGAGTGAATATGCTCTAGTCCTGCCCACTTCCCGTTCTTCTGCTGCGATTGGCCCCAGAATAAAATGCTCCAACTGGCCCTAAATAGTGGCTTGCCCCTTTCAAAAGCTGAGTCTCACACTGGAGAATGGGTCGCTTCACTCTTGAGAGCCGCTATTTTTTTTTGGATATTAGTTCTGTTGCCTTGAACCGTAGGGCGCACGTCAGTTTCATTCCTCCTCGAGGTTTCTCAGCGAACATACGCTCGGCTTTTCTGTGCAAGGACTCGCATCTAGTTCTTGTTTAGTGTGGCGCTCAACCCGCAGAATCACGGTGCTCTTGCAGCACTACCTTGACCCTCATTTCCTAGTACTAGGATTCACTGATGGGGAAAGAGGTATTTGCTGTGACTTTTCGTTCCCTTGTATGCCGCAAAATGGATGCATCCTGTGGTATGCCAAATGAAAAGCGGTTTTCTTTATTCTGACCATTTTTAAATCCGTTCCTTTTCCTTTTCATCTTTCAATTTACCATGAGCACTTCAATTGAGGTCTCGTTTTCCGCCTCGGCTCCTTTGGTGGGCAGTTAATTTTCGCTTGAATGTCCCTTACTCGGGCATGCAACATACCCGAAGTGATTCATTGTACTTACCTGCAGATGGGCATGGCAGTTCTTTCTTGTTTTATTCCTCCTCTCCCACTCGAGGTTATTCATTCCCAGCGAAAATGCGCTCGTCTTCATGAACTTTTCTCTGCGAGGACTCACGCCTGTCCTTGGTTAGTGGCGTTCATCTGGAACTCACCCACAGAATCAAGAATCACGATGCTACCTTGACTCTTCCACAGCTCACATCTTTGTCCTTTCCTAGTGTTGAATGCGACTGAGAATTTCTCCGGTTTTGGTGGACTGTTGACTTTTTAATTTTCGCCTCGCGTGAATGTCCCTTACCCGGGCATGCGACATGCCCGAAGTAATTCATTGTACTGATTTCCGAAACGATCTTTCATTCCGATACGCGTATGTAAGGGGCGTGGCATTTGTTCCTCTCTCCTCCATGCGTTTAGAAACTTAAGATCTAATTGACGTTGCAGGGATAAATCTAGGTTCCGTGTCTCTGTCAGATTGAAATTGATTAAAATTGTGGCTGAAATTGAGTTTCAATCATGCGTCGAAAATAAAGTGAACGGGACTCAGCGCCAGAAGAGTTACGTATTCTGATGGTTTCATCGTCGAAAGTTGTTCGGAAAAAAAGAGGAGTGATTCGCTGCGAATCATATCAGGTGAACGGTATTATCATACCACGAAGAAAGATAAATTTTTTAGAGACTGTCATCGTGTGATCGCGACAGGAACCCGCCGGCAGTGGCTGTGCCTCGGGGAGGTTGACGCTTGTTTTTAGCCTCCATCGGGCATACATATGGCCGAAGTAATTCATTGTGCGTACATTCCGCTGGGCGCGGCCTCATTTCTCACTGTCATGTACTATATGTCCCGTTTTAATTTTGTGCTTGCCTTCGAAGCCGGAATATCTTGAACCTTGTTATTATTACTGGACGCCGCTCCAAGATTTTGGACCTCATGTTTTTTTGGCCCTCCGACAGCGGGACCCAGCATTCTGTTTCTCCGAGATTCCAAGCACCCAACGAACGGATGATTCAGGGGTAAATTCATTTCTACTTTCAGATTTTCTCGAATCGTCCTTGGATGGGCTTTTCGGTACCACTGCCTTCGGTATGCGATTTCTTCATCGTCGTGTCCCTCCACGTTATGTACACCACGATCTGGAAAGATCTGTTTTTCTTCTGCAGGGCGACGAAGTTCTGAATCAAGGTTGCGAGGAATGTGGTGGCCTTCAGCATGTACGTACACCCTTCTTCATTGAATCCTCGTTTCATTATAGACTCGCAGAAAATCCATAACTGAACACTGTTCCTTGCCCTAACACCATGACGCTACTTGCCATCATTTGTATCATGTTTGGAATGCGAACCTTCGACGACCGATCCGCCTAGCATGCTGGCCCTTTCTCAGCAACTCCAACGTGGGACAGAGCAAAGATTTCATTTCTGTTCTTCTAAATTCCAGGGCAGCCTATGTTTCGTCAACTGGCGTATGCGCTGCAACTTTATTTTCGACCTCGGGGATGTCTCTTTTCCTCTCAATTCCAAGGCACCCCGTTTGGGGCGTGTTTTGTCAAGTAGGCTGCTTCGACCTCGACGCGAGCTGTGAATGTCTCTTTCGTCTCGCTCGTGCACATTGTGATCCTCGATAAGGTCTTTCATTCTGCTACGTTTAAGGGGCACTCTCACATTTTCGAGGTACAGCCACTGCCGGCGGCACCCTTCTTCATCTTTTCTGCATACACCCACGAACAGTGCCTACCCGCCGCCGCCGCCGCCGCCTCATCAATGCAATTGACAGTCTCGAAATATTGATCCTCTTCCTTCCGTGACGTGAAGAATGTCTGGATCAAGACGTGTATCTTCCACTACCTTTGTATTGTCCTTGAAAAACCAACGAACGAGGGTGAAGTCTAGTTCCATCCGTTACAGCTGGTATGGTTCGTAGCGGAAACTGGGTTCAAATCTCAATCTGAATCGTCCTTCTCTATTGTCCGGAACGTTTGTTTGCCTGTGAGTCGCGGCGTTGTATCTAGCCTCTCACAAATGATATTGCGCTTCTTACATGGTGGCTCTGGACTCAATGCTCGCTGGTTTTCTATTACCATCACGCTAGCCTGGCGCATTCTTCCATTCATGGTGTCGGAAGCTCACGATCTGCTTCTTCTTCTCCGGTGCACGCTCTACGAAACCTTCACGAGTGCCTCGTTAGCTAGTAGCCAAAGCGATAATGTCATCTTCCGTCTATCTCCCGAAACTTAGAGAAGGATCCTCGTGGGGTGTCGAGACTCGAAGAGGTAATGCAAGGTACACCTAATCGGAGGGACAAAGGGGTATGAAGCTGGGTAGACAAGGGTGAAAATCTGGACCTCGCCTTCGAGGTTCTCCTAAAACAGGGCCCGGTGATCAAGGCATTCCAACTCTACGGGTTAGAAAATAACCCGTGGTTCTTTGAATAGAAGGAAATATCGTGGTCCTTTGCGTTCGTCTTTCTGATCGGGGTTTAGGGAACGAGGACAAAATAATGGGGATTGGGAGCTGTGTGTTTGGGGCAGTGGACATAATCGCATTCCCCCTTCCGAATGGTGACGGCGTACTGTCGTAAAGAATCACAAGGTCGCTGGATGCCGACGATACACGCAGTCTTCTGATTGGCAGGTTTGGTGTTCATGTCATGGTAAGTAATCACACATAGGTGCGAGTGCGAGTGCTATTGATTATCCTTATCCCGGTTTGATGGGCGGACTCAGACTCGGTGTTTAAACGTTAACGTTTCATCGTATTATAGCGTCTCCCTTCGCTGGATATAATTGAGTAGTTCTTCTGATGTGGTGTTGGAGCGGTAGGACTGGCATCTCAACCCTTGGCACCTGACTACGCGAAGACATCCATCTATCCCTGGGGTGAAACACTCAGATGTTGCGACAGCATCCAGAGAGCCCCCAAACCAAGAAATCGGTAAGTAAGTACCGGCCTCTTGGTGGAGAACTTTCTGATCGCGGATTCGGTGTTTAATGTCATGGCTAGGGTAAGACAATACATATATAATTGTGATTGGCGGTTTCCGTCAACCTTCGTGTCAACGGTCACAGTAATTCACTGCCTATTCTTTTCCCGGTTTGATGAGCGGATATTCTGCACCGGTGTTCATTTCGCAGTGGACTTGGTTTCGAAGTGTCTCGCGTTGGAAGGGAAGAGGTAAAGTTCAGCCAACCGGTTCTGATATGGGCCTTCTACTAGTATTCATGTTTCACTCGGCGTCACAGGCGCGCGAAGCGCTTCGGTAGTACCGGTGTGACACCGTCGCTGAAGCTTTCCCTCTCGCTTATGTATTTCCCCACGGGAACCGGACCGACGTGCTGTAGAGTTAGGCGCAGTGAGCGGTGATAATTATCCAGTCTTTTCTCCTTTTAATTCAAGGTACCTATTGGTAAGACATAGCGAATGTCCGTTTCGTGATATAATTCATATTTTCTTACATTTTTTCTGATTGGCGGGGAGGCACTTGGTGCTGGACAAATTTTGATCATCGTTTGTCGTCTTTCTGGTTGGGCTTTGCGGGGACGTGAGTGTTGAATCTGCTTCCCAGCTGTCTTCGGTTGTTGAAGCGTCCGATTTCAAACTATGCTGTTTTCTTCTTGCTCGATGTCGCCGGACGCTTATGCTAAGGAATCACAAGGTCTTGGCGGTCCTGATTGCATAGCCTATACAAAAGGCCGTCGCAATAGATACTCTTGTTTATTCTAAGTATTGTTCTTCTGCTGTGATTGGACGAATTCGTGACTCAAGTTCGGAGCTGAGGAACGCACACTGGTTTAGTGGGTTCGATTATAAGTAAACGTCATGAAGACTTCTGGCCGATATATTCCTGTCTGATTTCGGGTTTCATGAACTGTCGGTGTTCAAAAAGCTCCTGTAATGATTAGATATTATTACTTTTTTTCTCCTTTTGACTGAATGGTTTCGACCATTTCACGCGGTAAGAAAGGAAAGTCATGAGAACGCCTTCTATGCCTTGGACCTTCCTCGTTGAGTTTGTTCTACTGGTGGATTAGCAATTGGGTTCGAAAGGATAAATTCGCCTTGGCATCCGTGAAGAGACAAAGTTTTAACCGTAGGTCGTCTATAATTACTTCAGTACATGCAGACAGGTCTATTCCTGGGGTGTACCGTATGCTTGTCTATGAAATATCATAATGCTTGTGATTCTAGCTTGCGTCGTTTCTTCTCCTTCTTCTCTCGCTTGCGCTCTTCTTTACTCAGCTTTACCTCAGATCCGTTTTCGGGGCCGCCGACTTCAAGTTCATCCTTCGCCTCTTTCCGCTTTTTCTTCTCCGATTTCTTGTCAGCCAACTCAGCAGCGTGGGGAGTCGGACCGACATCTCCCTCCTGCTCCTCCTGCTTTCTGTTCTTCGCCTCCTTCCGCTTTTTCTTCTCCGCCTTCTTGTCATCATGACCTTCTGACTCCATCTCCATTTTGCGAACCACCTTTTTATCCCCATCTTGCTCATCCTGCTTGTCCTTCCGCTTCTTTTCCTTGACGGTGCGCATGGACTCTGACTCGGCCTCTCCATCACCATCGAGAGGCGTTGATGAGAGCATTGATGTTGATGTGGCGGCGAGGAATGAAGAAGATATCAATGAGGAGAATTTCGACATGCCAATGCCGATGCGGTGTGGGGCATCATCACCGTCGGAGGTAGGTCGAGCGTTGGATGATCCGATACCCCCACGAGGGACGTCATCGTCGTCGGTCCGGCTCGACGATTCAGGTTGTGCAGGGGCGGTCTTACCAGACGGTGAGGTAAGTAGCCAGGCTCTAGATGAACCTGACCCAATACCTCCACGAGACGCTTCCTCCTCTGTATCGGTCCGTTCCGCGGGCGTCGATTTCCCAGACTTCGAGAGTAGCCGTTCCCTGAAGTAATCCGCTACGCTTTTGGTGGAAACTGTCAACGTTTCTAGGGTTGGTAGCTCCTCTCCTTCCACTGGGGTTGAAGGTTGGGGCGTAGCAGACTGAGATATCCCAAGAATCTCAGACATGGCTGCATCGGAAGTGGCGGCGCGGTTTTTGGCTGCGATAGCTCGAGCGCGGTGACTAGGATAACGTGAACATTATGGTAATAAAACACAATCAAATAAGACGTACGCTCGATGGCGAGGAAGGACACGTTGAGTGGGAGGCTTCGCAGCAGGGACGACGGGTTCCTCTATTGAATCAGTAGGTTCTGCTTCGTGCATTTTCGTCTTCTTGGTCTTCTTCTTGCCCCCCTCGTCGCCCTTCTCCTCTCGCTTCCTCTTTTTCTCTTTCTTTTCCTTCTTCTTCGCCTCCTTCTCGTCGGCACTGCCATCGTCTGCAACCTTGGTCTCCGAAATAAACTGTCCACCCAGCGCAAACTGCTCCTCAACAACCTGAGCACCTCCCTGTGCAGCATTGAGTCTCATCAGGACATTTTCAAAGTCTTTATTCTGCTTCCACGCAATACCATTAGGGTCTTTCTGGTGGGCGGCGCCAATCCCCATCATGTCGAGTTTCTGCGACACCTTGATATGAGACGTCCGACCTTCCCCTGACACACCGAGGCCCTCTGAAGAGGACCAGCCAAATTTGGAGAGATAAGTCGCGCCGAACTTTGAGGCATCTCAAGGGGGAAGGGGAAAGGAAACGAGTAAGATTGAGGCGCAAGCAAGTGGCTGGACAACATACCGTCCGCCCAGGACAGATTTCGTGGGTCGGCAGAAATTCGTTGTTTAACTTTGCGCCCTGAGAGACCCATGGTCGTGTGCTGAAGGAGAAATTATATTGACCAAAAACGAAACAGTGATGAAGGAAGGATCGACGCTCAAAATTTTTTGGATGCTGAGATAAGCAAAAACGTGTTGAGCGCGGAAGAATTTCAAATGACATTGCACGCTCATAGATCCCGCCATCAGCGCGTGGTTCCGACTATTATTACGCATGTCTTCCAAGTTCCGATGCATTCGAATTCGCGTCCTGGAAGATGTACGTCTTGGGCACGTTCACAGTAAGTTATCCCCAGCATCTATCAAAAGGCGAGGCGAGGCGTTTCCCCCATTGAATACAGATATTCAGGACTACTTTTCTAGAACATGTGGCACTCGCAAACGGGGCTGAGGCCTATAATGACAATATTCCTTAGCGGAAAAGCCGATTAAAGTCGAGGCTGCCAGACAGTCTTCGCTTGTTCGCTGTATGTGGCTCAGGGCTACCAGTAGAACGTCTATCCTAATTGATTTTTTGCGACATATTCCATCCTTACCGTCCAGCCGTGCGGCGTCGACTGGCTTACGTCGCGGGATTGCCTCGTTACAGCACTACCCTGATGGTCACCACGTATGAGGTGATATGCGTCCGACTTTGGAAACTGTAGGCGCGCTCAGTGTCCGCAGGGTGAATGATATCTTGCAGTCACTGGGCGCAGCTGTAATGTTCCAAGTCTGCACGCGTCCAGACAGTCGATAGTCTCGTGTTTCAGCAGCCAGGCAAGTGCATGTTGATTGACCTTATTGTTCACCCGGAATGAAGTCTGTCCCACGACCCGCAATTAAATAAACTAGATATTCTCTTCTTAGAATGGAGAAAATTGTTCTTGTGTCAGTCGATGTCACTGTCTGTTTCGAGCGTCACACATTGCATGGATCCACATCGCCGGCGACTGATGGTATTGACTGCAATCACCCGCGGAAGACCTCCGGTGCCCAAGCTGTAGATCCGTACATCCTGGGAACTGCGCTGGTCCGTGCTGCGGTTTCCAAAAATGCACAACTCAATTCCATCTGTCTCGTGGAAATCTGAGAAGGGTCCCTTGACAATGAACAGAACACGGCTTCAATCGTGATCGAGACATGTTGCCGAAATTTCAACCAAATATATGCCGTGAGATCAGGGTCGCGGTGAGTCACTAGCTGGTCACTATTGGCTCCGTTTATTTTGGCGTTTGGCTTCTTATTGTTTTTCGCCCTCAAGTAATCCCCGTCATGTATAAGAACATTCGCAGAATGAGCGTCATTAACGGGCGTCCCATTTCCTGCATCCCTTCCCCACGATCTCTTTCACTTTATAACGTGAGCTCTCTTCTCCTTTCCTTTCAACTTAACTCAGTATCCCTACAGGACAACCATGACCCGAGTCCCCGTCGAGTTGTACCGCTGCATCGTCGAATGCGTTACCGACCGCAAGACCCTCCTCTCTCTCCTTCTCACCAATCAAGTGCTCCACGATGAAGCCGAGCGTGTGCTCTACCACGATGTTAGTAACATCTTCGACATCGAGTCCTACACATTGCTCCTCCAACGCTTCATCTCATGCCCTCGCGTCGCTCGTCTCGTCCGGTGCTTTCACTTCCTCATGCGTTCCCACATCGCAGAGGACCACACGTGCTGGAAACTTCTGCCGATTGCTCTCCGAGCTCTCACGAACCTCAAGATGCTCGTCTTTAGGTCCATAGGCGGATCTTTGGAGGCATACATCCCGAGCGACTGTGCATGCCAGTTGGAATACCTCGACTGGCAGTGTACTTCCGAGAGCAAAGGATCGGAGCTCTCACATTTCCTCCCCACCCAACATCGCCTCCGGACTATCCAGAATCTACAATGGCGTTCCGATTATGAAATCCCGCCCCCGACCTCACTTCCGGCGCTGTCAACGCTCAGTGGAAACTATGATGCGATCAAAGCCCTCCTTCCTGGGAGGACTGTTACAAGTTTGCATTGGATATCTGATGTGAAGGATGTGCGGTCTCCCGACGTTTCAGAGTTGGTGGAGCCGCTAGGCAACCTGGAGACATTCCGGTTGGGCGGGCATCATGAGCGTCCGTCTCTGGCCCTCCTGGCGGAACATCTCTCCAAGGTGAAGGTGTTGGAATTGTTCGGCGTTAAGGTTCGTCATCGATGCTGTGGTATCCATTTATCCATAACTGATCAATGCTGTTATCTTAGCCTGGAGACCTTGAATGCATTGATAAACTCCCGCACCTCGAGGAGCTCAAGGTGTCGACGCAATGGGGTTCTTCCACTGATGGTCCCATTTCTCCAAGAGACGCCGCGAGTGTCGTGTCCAAGCTCTTTGATGCCACGCCAACTCTGCGGTATGTGGACATTGCCCAGCCCGTGTACTGGCCCATGTCTGCGTTTTGCCAAGCATATGATCGCTGGTGGAGGGACTCGACGAAGCCTGTGACCGTTCAGCACTTTGCTTTCTGATTATGCTCCATGTTCATATTATTTTTTTCGTTTTCGTTCTTTGTTATACCTCACCTCTAGATTATTAATCCTCATTGCAAGCATGTCCTTGCCACAAAAGTCAGCATACTCAGATTCATATAAGTATGGTACTCTCCTCTTTATAGTTATAATTATTCAAGTCGTACCCATAAAACTGTATCTCACAACATACGTAGTCGTCACACCTAAATAATTCCATATGCATTACCTGTCATCGACGCCAGCCTTCATTTTGCCTTCCATTGTTCTACCGAAAGAGATCGAGGCATGACGCGACAGAGGAGAAATACAACGTGATGGTGCAGTTCACGAGGTCTGTGTTCTCCAATAGGCAAGTCGTCCCCCGGGTACCTTTGCTTTCACGGTGACACCGCTTTTCACGAGGGCCGCCGGTATCCAGCCTACGCCTGAACTCTTTCACAGAAAAATACATGCGACCTTCTGGTATCCCTCTTGAGGTTTCCCTGTGGCGTCGCAGGCCTCCTCTAGAATGTATACGTTACGTTTGTAGAATGGGATCCCAGCACTGGATCCGTAAGTGCTTTGGTACTGCGTTTCGACCATTGATTCCCGTGGTGAGGTGAGGTGAGTGTTTACTTCAATTGTACATCATCGAGCGGCGAACATTGGCGATGGAACTAGTGCGTATATGGCACCGGAAGGCCGTTGCTTGAAACGCAGGGTGGGTTTGCCGGTTGCCTTGCTTCCGAGGATCTCTTCCATGCCGCCTCCAAGGAAAATCCTACCCTATGCAGCCCTCTGTGACCCTAATCCCGTCGTTTCGTTTGTTTACAATGCAGGGTCCCCCACATTGGGCGCGGTCAGCGTTCAAATTCCACCTTACCACAAAACCCAATCTGAATCTCTGCGTTGATGCGTTCATAGGTTCCCAACCAATACCATGACTCGATTTCAAATGTTATAACCAAAGTTCACCGCAGTTTACCCTTTCTTGTTTGGGTCTCTCGGGCGGTATGTACCCATTAATGCTCATCGCTTGACTTTTACTCACACTCTTGCCTCATGCCGCATCCAAGTACGTGACATGCTGGGAGGTGTCTACTAATGCTATTGGTCCGCCATTTCTCCGTCACCGCCCTCGTTCCTGCCGCCCGAGGACTTCGAAACTAGGAAAAACATATTCGCGACTGCCTTGCATGCGGTGACCTCGTGTTGATCAAACACCACAAGCGTTCAGGGGGATTCCGACTCTTTGACTCTTACGTTGTAATTGTCCCGCCTCAGATATATCAGCAATTTTCTTGCTCATTGCCCCTGGGGCTCTACAAGGTTTATATTGACGCTCCATTTCTAGTCATCGTCACTCATCATTACTAGATGAACTTCACTGAAACAAACGGCTATCGCAAGTCCATTGTTGATGTGATCATTGTCAACAGGACAGATTGCCCTTAAACCTTCCAAAGCCACGGAGAGCGTCGCCCTGTCGTACCTCGCAAATGGGAAACATATGTTTGCGGCGGCCTCGTGGTTGCATGTGCTGGGCATGCGTTCACGAAAAAAACAACACCCACTCCCCTGGCTGAAATTCACTGCCAGCCACGAATCTCGCGTACTCTCACCTTCATCCGACGATCAGCTTCGAATCACGGAGACAGACATCCTCGTCACCACTCGAGCCTTTACACCCGATCTGTTCTATGCAAACGTTCCACCCCACGCTCTGGCATACCCGGAATCTTACGTTGAGCTCCACCGCCGTAAACGTCGACGGTTTACTACACCGTCTTCGTGTACTTTTCACCCGCGAAGGCTTTCGTCCTACACTGGGCTTCACGGTCTTCCGCAAACCATGTCGAAGTTCCTACGGACATCGCAAGCCATAGTGATATTCCCTACAAAGGACAGATTGTCCTTTTACCTGACATCTTCTGTCTAGGTACCTGTGCGCGCGGCGGCCTCGTGGGTTACACATCCATGACTTTATAGTCTTGGAACCTTTTTCCGCCTCTCTTCTGCTACACGTCATCGTACCTCCATGTCATTGATCTTTAAGTACGGTCTCGAATATCCGTCTCCACAAATCTCTGCTGATCGCCCTGTGGGGAGGAGTCTCTGTCTGTGGGCCCAGATCACCGTCCCGCACATGCTCTGAGCGCCCCAATCACGCAAGGATCCAGAGGACAGCGAGTGTGGGGGGTTTGTACGCTCGAGGGGAACAGGGGAGTAGTACGGTGACAACTTGTCGTCCGACACCCCGCGCTTGAGAAATCACCCTCGTTTCTGTCGTCGAGCCTTGTTTACTCGTGCTTAGATTCTCTGTCAGACCGTGGTGGAATCGTTCCCCCTACGTCTCGGGTGTAGAACGTCGTTCCTTTCTCTTTCAAGTCAAGTATCATTCAATACATTCCATTATCACGTTGAGTAGAAAACTGAAAATTCAGGAAAGCAGCTGCTATACACTCTTGTTACAAACAAATCCCGTATATGAACCAAACTATAGACTAGGATGCCAAAAGGGCACCGATAATAAGCAAATTGAGTAGGTGTGCGTGAAAACTATAAAGATGAGGGAATGTAAAGTACCTAGCTGTACACCCTGATCCAGTTGCAAGTATAAATAGTGATGATAAGCCTCGGAACCTCTCTTGTATTGTAACCCATCAAGGATCGCTGCACCAAATCTCCAACTTTCCTTCTGGTTTCCCCTTCGAACTCTCTCTCGCCGTCTCTATAGCGAGATCGTAGTCGCTCTCATCTCTCATTGTCACCTTGCCCCCGTCCTCGTCCTTGAACTTCATGTTCAGGGCTCTCCCAAACTTGGTAGTGATCTTGCCCATGAACTCATCGAAGGACGTCTCGGGCGATAAAGCCATACCGCGCACTTCGTCCTCGTAGTGAAGCTAGCTCAAAGTATTAGCAACAGAATAGACAAGTTGGTTCCTACCTCACCTTGACTCTGATCTTGACTAGCTCGAACGGTCCATCCTCGTACTCGCCGCTCCCGTACCCTTCCTCCTCTTCCTCGTACGAACTCTGTGCTCGGCTGATCACCTGCCGGGATGTACCGCGTCTAGTGAGTTTCCTACGCATGGTTCCCCCGCCAAAAGAGCTGGGCGCGTAATTGCTTGCTGGGGCACTTCGGGAGGCAGACCGGGCAAGGACGGGAGGGTAATTGGGATTGGCGTTCTTGTTGGCCCAGGCGGCGACACGATCGGGTGGCATAGTCGGTAGTGGAGCGGGGGGCTCGGAGGTATAGGCATCGAGGTATCCGTCGTAAAATTCCGTTAGTCGGGCTCCCTGGGACCGAGAGGGAGAAGTAGCTACAACTGTCTTAGCTACGTGGGTTACGATAACTATTTATAGAATACATACCTTTGGCTGGTGGCTCTGGGGGAGGAGGCGACGGCGAGGCAGGGTTGGATGACACACCTGGTTTGCGCACGCTGAGGCCGCGTACGGGACCGCCAATGGCGCCTATACCTGCGTTGGGGGACGGTCGACTGGCGACGATGGCGGTGTTGCTTCTGACAATAGGCGGAGCAGAGCTTGGACCAGAAGGCGACGACGGTTCTCGCGCAGTTGATAGGACGTTGAGCGTAGTCTTTGATCGTATGAGGGAAGCTCGCGGTCCGTCGTCAGGTTCTGGATAAATAATTAGCGGAGGCTTTAGATACTAAAGTTGGCATACTAGGCAGGAGTGACACGGTAGGTGGTGCTGTGAAACTGCGATTCAGAGATGGTTCGGCTTCAGGACTCCGTGTGTTTGAACGGGAAATGTAGACACCGGATGGCGATATGCCCTGTTTGAGTAAAGTCACACCGGTAAACGTGGTATAGGCGTCGCCAGGGTCACTAGCTGCGATTAATTTCTGGAGAACATATGAGCCGGTGAAAGGCGGTTGCTAGCTGGAGGACATACCGCTTTGCCCATGTAGTCCTTAGTGATCGCGTTCTTCAGTTTCTTCTCGGATGGACGATACAGGACCCCAACCGGCTGCCAAGGATGAAGTTCACTTTATGTTGGAAAGACACAGGAAGACTCACGATGCTGAAGACGGTGTACCCATCACCACGGTCCCGGATTGCATCGTCAATGACATTATGTTCGTCAGTCACCTTGTCGCGCCTCGCCTCTTGCATATCCGCCAACCCAGGATCCAAACGGCCCATGTAGATCTGCGACAGACCCTTGTTGAAGAGGACTTCAGCGGCGTAGAGACGGAAATTGAGCCCCAGCTGTTCATAATTGCTGCAGAGACAGTCAGTGAGTGGCACAAGATTCAAAACGCGACGCACATGGCCTGGTTTCCCCTCAGATACAAGAGGGCCTCTTCAAAGTCCTTGTATGCGAGGTCATAGCGGGTAAGGAGAAAGTTGGACACGCCGCATTGGAAGTAGCTAGGCCGGGACCATAAGCTAAACAAAATCAGAGGCTTATCAGATTAGACGTACGCCACAGCAAGATACCCATCCATCGTGGTAGCCTCATTGAACCGTTCAACGGCCGCTTCATGCTCGCCAAGGGTCGCATATATCAAGCCCATATTCGTCTGAATCTTGGACGAATCACCGATCCGCTGTCAAATTACCAAGGTCACTGGTAAGCATCAAGTGGCAAATTAAAGACGCACAGAGAACAGATCAAGGCACTTTTCGAAATCCTCTTCATCGTAAGCCTTGAGCGCCGCGGCCCAGGTTTCGAGTTCGGCCTTGAGAGACATGATGATGATGTGTGCGTTCCCGACGCAATAAAAGAGTGGAAAAATCTAACGAGGAAAAAAAGGAATGAAAAGGAAAGAAGAAAAGGAAAAGAGTGAGAATGGGTGGCCCCGATCGACAGGAGGAGGGAAAGACGAACTGGGGAGGGGAAACAAGGGCCTATATATCTGGGCGTGGATATATCTGGATTAGTCTGATCGTGATCTTGTTGTCATGGAGTGTCCTTTTCCAGCATCATCCACGTTGCCAAACAATCATCTTCCAGTCCCGCCCAGACAAGACCAGAGGTTCAGAAAATGGGCCTAAAATGAATACCAAGTACACCTTTCCCCCTAGTAGTATTTTCTTGGGCGAGCTCCTCTTCTAGTCTATTTGGTGGGCGAACTCCTCTTGCAGTATATATATAAATCCTAGGCAACAGTGCAAGGAGGCTGTCAGGTCTCCACGCCGCTACTCTGGAGTTTTTAACCCTTCTGGCACCGCCACTTGCTCTTCCTATCTGTCTTGATGACCGTTGCATCGACGCAAGGTGTTCCCATCTGTTGAGGCTCGCTTAACTTTCCGACCCATCGACCCCCGCAGGCGCGGTAGTTTTACACAATGCGCATGGTATTGCTTACACTCGGCTCTTGGGTACTCCATCAAAAAAGCATACGGAGGGCGTGGGTACAGCACCCCCACATTGATTTAATCATTCATCGACATCACTCAGTCGTTATCCCCTTTTCATGTCGTAGGGAGTATAGGCCAGTCTCCCCAACTGCCCCGTGTCGCAACGGTTACCCACTGCCAGCATTAATACAACGCCTCGTAGACAGGTACTGATGAACCGAACCCACAATTCTCACACCCAACCGCCAAGCCAAAAATTGCGTGTGAGAGCAGGAGATATAATATAGAAATGCGCGGTGTAATATAAGAATACAATGTCCCATCCATACAAAGCAATCAGTACCCAGACGGTCTCGCGTCCGACTTGGACGTATCGTACGCTCGTATCAGCTTCGCCTGGTCCTGCTTTCCCCCCGTCTCCGTCTGGCTGAAAGCAAACCCACGATTGCGCCGCATTCGTTGGACAGCTCGGACTTTCTTGATGGCCTTTTGGAATCTTCGGGCGGTGTATAAGTAAGCAAGACAGATATAAATTGGGACCTCGGTACTCACTGCTCCTGCCGTGGTCGATAGTCGGGTATATTGTACTTTTGGAGTTCTTGAGCAATGTGATAGGACAATGGCGCATATGTTCGTCGATAACTAAGATAGTCTATCAGACCCATGTCCATCCTATGGCAGATATATGACGACTCACTATTTCCATGCCAGATCACGGCTGAGGCAGAATATAGGTACCAAGATGAGCATAAAGTAAAAGACCCCATTTGTCCATAAATAGGGGACTATGCCTGAATACTCGGTGGAGAATCCTATGATTGGAGCAAGGAAGGCGTAGAGGGGAAGGAAGACCATGGTGAACGCGAAGGATCCGGGAATAGCGGCCACCGTGTACTTCGTCCATATGCTGCAGAACGTGTTAATTAACAGGTACCATACATGGAACAAGCCGAGCTTACTCTGAAATCAAAGCAGCTTTTCCAAGAACCGTCAGAAGCACAGCCAGGTACAGTGTTGTTCCCCAGAACCAATGTCCACTATCAAGACCGCTGGTCTGCTTGAGGTCTCCCCAGAAAAGGATGATAGAGAAGCCGAATAGGATCTACACTACCGGTGAGCAGAATCAAAGCGGATGAGAACATACAACGCACGACGCTATGATACAACGCATTCACAAACCACATCCAGAACGCTTTCTTCGTAAAGAACTCGTTCTGCTGTCCGAGCACATATAGTTGCGGATATCGATCTAGGATTCGTGCCGACACGAACTGGTCGAACACACCAATAACGAGCGGAGGAAGAACAGTGAAAACAACGTTATACAACGACAATGTCCATGACTCGTAGGCGATTTGGCCGGAGAAATTATTAAAGAATGAATACTGGGTCACACAGCGGATTAGATTAGAAAAGAGGGACACAACCGTGAGACGAACCCAAAACTGCGTCATGTAGAGCACAATATTCTTATAAAAAGAATCTGTCAACGCCGACATTAGTCCAAGAAGAGACTTTGGGGGCGAAATAATTACACAGAATGAGCTTCGATAAGCGCCGGTAGCTCCATGCACCGTGAACAAGGAGCAACTTTTTCAGGAACCGAAACTGCGAGATGGCTACATCCGCAGAACGAGCAGCTTGCAGACCCTAAAGCACGTTCATTGGTACTCGGCGAATGCACAAAAATACACTCACCTCCACGCCGGAAATACCTACGCCAACGTGGGCAGCCTGAATCATACTCACGTCATTCGCACCGTCCCCAATGGCGAGCAAGATCGACTTTTGGTTCTTCTTGACAAGTTTGACAACCAGCGCTTTCTGCAAAGGCGATACGCGACCTACGGAGAAGAGTTACCAAACAATCATCTACGGTACCGCAGTTACTCACAGCAAATGACAGCTTTACACATGATAGCCAGCTCCAAGAATATCTTTGACATAGATTTCTCCAGAGCAAAGCCTAGGCTTTTCCCGTCTATTCAAAACTGAGCACCTAGGAAACAACAGCGAGCTGGGAACTCACCAATGATCAACGCCAAATCTTCTAGCTCTCCAGTACTCCGTTGATTCTTGATGGCACTCAAACGTTTACTCAGGAACTCTTGAGTATCATGCGCATTCTCCTCGTTCACGATGACCTAAAACAGTGTTTCATGATTGAGGGCTATCATGACCGTGCGACATCGCGTACCAGATTCATCGATTCTGCAATCAGTCTGCATGACATCCCGATATTGATGGCCGTCTCTTGACGATCGCCTGTTAGTACCCAAACCTGCAGTACGTACGGTATTGAGTTAGGTATCTATGGCCTAGGGAAAAAAAGACCTACCTTGATACCAGCCATCTGCAGCGTATGGATAGTGTCTGGAACACCATCCTGGAGCTTGTCCTCGATAGCAGTAGCACCTAATAGGAACAGGTCCTTCTCAATGAGTTCTGCGGCTTGATCAAGGGCCTCCCCACGGCCATTGATAGTCGCAGCTGCCTGATCATAGATAGTCGACCATTGACGGTATTCCTGCTCTGGTATATCACGGAATGCAATACAGAGTGTCCGAAGTCCGTCAGTGGCGTAATCCTGAATTAACCGTGTAAAAAGAGTTCCGGTCAGTTGCGCAGCAGACATACCTCGAGGTGTGCCAAGGTCTTCTCCGTGTACGGTTGATTCTTGCTCAGACGCTCCAAAATAACAGTATCGGCGCCTTTGCAGTATATCTTGATCTTGCCGTTGGGCATCCGAACAACTGTTGACATTCGTTTGCGCGTCGAGTTGAACTCGCAAACATTGAGAATCTCGAACTCGAGTGATCGTCCCTGGACATTCACAAATACGGATTTCGGCTTCCGGGTCTTAATGAAGAAGCACATAAGTTGTTAATGAAGTCAAAAGTTTAATGATATTCACATACGTGGAATTGATACCCCAAAAGCTCAGCTCCAGCAACCAAAGCTGCCTCGTCAGGACTACTCGCCTGGTAAATCGTCTTGCCGCCTTTAATCTCGGGAATAACCGTATGGCAGACTGCCAAGAGCGTCAAAAACTCTCTGACTACCTCCTTTTCTTGGTCCGCAGAGGTACCAGTTGAGCTTCCGTCCGCGAAAGGATTCGTAGACTCCTCTGAAAGAGTTCGCATCTCCGCAAACGTCTTCCAGCCGTCCTTGCCGTCCTCGCCTTCTCGTTTATTCTCATCAACCACATCTGCATAAGCCACTCCGGCTATACTGCAGCATCGGAACTCCATCTCGTTACATGTCAGTGTACCCGTTTTATCACTGAAAACATACTCGATCTGGCCTAATTCTTCAACCAATGAGGAGGTTCGGCAGAGAGCTGGGGTATCCGTCTTCGCGTAATACATGTCCAGATCGGAGTTGATGAGTTGCGCTTGTTGAAATTTAACGACCTCCATGGTGACAATGAGAGATATCGGTATTAGGTTGTTATAGAGAATAATGAATGTGAGGATGTCTAGAGGGTTTCATTGAGCGCGTGGGTAACGGTGATGGGCGTAGCCATACCTTCGATGAAGCTCTTAGCTGAACAGATATTCGGTAAGCCTTGAGAATATTAAGATGAGATGTCTCGCACCTCTTCCACTTATCGATGTCGACTCGAATAGATACCACTGTTGGTTGGAAAAGAACCATGCCCGTATGCTACTTCCTATGGTCGATCCTATTGATAGAAGCAGGAGGATGATGAATAAGAACACGATCTGCACATTGACCTGCCGTTCCACGGCTGTTCTCTTAATGGGGGCCGCACTTCCATCACAATTAACTCTCCGCTACTCCAGATTAAATGTTCTCACTCACGTAGCATTCCGCATCAGTTTTGTCTCATGACCAGTGAACACGCATAAACCATACACCCATGGTGTGTTCCGCAACTGAGCACCTCGCAGAAGCATCTGGTCGGGACCGAGAGGTACCTGCTTCGGTGTACCGGCGCTGGTGATAAGGTCCAAAGTTCCTTCGTAGGTATACAGAGAGTTGTTAGGATGTTCGGACCGGAGGGAACCGTGAAGAGAGAGAACGAGAGGAGGTGCCGTTAATGAGGAAGTGTGCGAAGAGGCTTGCTTAATTTTCAGATTGGTTTCGCTGATGGCTTCTTTGAATCAACAGCTCTGACATTGAAACGAGGAAAGCGTACCCATCAAGATTGGAGGTCTCGATATAGCACAATCCTTCCGGTTCGCTGGAACTGAGGAGAAGCATATCGGCCGGGATAAAATCGTTGCTTTCCATCCGCACCACGTCACCGACACGAATGTCCTTCCACTTCTGCTCCACAAATGTTCCTTGAGGCTCCAGAACCTTTGCCTTGCGTGAATTGAGCTCAGAGTCTGATTGATGTCGTTTCTAGATATACAGTTAACTCGCGCACGGACATATAGTAACTGAAGGAGGCGCACCAAATCCTCTTGAACTTCCTTGAAAGCGGAAGCTAGTAACACCACACCAAGGGGAACAATAGTCGTATAAGGGTTGGTTGGAGAAACATCTGGTATTTGCTGTATGCAAGCCGTGAACAGAAAAAACATGTTGGCGTATTTCGAGAATTGCTCTGAATAAGCCGAATGAATGATAACACACGGTCCGGAGTCTCTGAAACTCACCTAACAGAAACTTGGGAAGGAAGGTCGCAAGGTTGTACTTGCTGGTGGAAACGAAATTTGAGGAGAATTCGACATTTGCAGCGCTGTTATTGAGTGCCACAATTCTCTCTCCGGTCAACTGTTTCTCCTTCTTCCACGGCCATTTCCACTGCCATTTTGTCTTCGTCCTAGGCTCCTTCTCCTTTGACCTGATGGACGAGCCATTAAATGAATCTGAGCCAGGGAACGGGGACTGATTCGAAGGGTGAAAATCATCATCGTCAAAGTTCCAGCCCTGTGGAACACCGTCTCCTCCTTTGGAGTTGCCTGTACCAGCCGGTGGCGCAGCAGAACGTGCTAACGGTAGACCACTCTCCTGTGATTGCATGGGCATTGGTCGACTGTATGTGGACTCGAGGTCGTCGTCATCGTCGAAAAACGGATCCATGAGTTGCGGATTTGAAGGAGAATTGGCATAGGGAGATGTTGAAGAGGATGGTGGGTAGCCGTTATTCGTGGGCTGGTACTGTCGAGTAGCCGGATTCGCCTGTGAAACCAGGCGTAAAAAGTCGTCGCTCATCGTCGAGCTCGTAGTACGGAAGCTGGTATATTTCGGGGTCGCTGATGGTTCAGAGGCGAGAAATAAATAAATAAATAATATGACAGAAATGGAAAGGCCCCTATCTATCCTGCAGCTATCCTCCAAAATCAATGCAATGCAAATCATCATCATCATCAGATATTTATCTATACAAGACGGCGTCAACTGAATTAGCATACTTGAACGGCTCAGAGTTGAAACGCCATGATATATGCAACATAGAGATAGTGGTACCGAGGCAACGCGACGATTCACCACTTTTGTAAAATATACCGACGCTCGGAGTTGGATCGACGAAATGGTACCGGTGATTCGTATGAAATAAGCAAGCTACTCTTCTCAAAATTGGTCGAGTAGTACTTTCCCCAAAGTATAATGATTGCAAGTAGGCTTGAAGTAGGCAGTCTATTTAAATCGTTGCGTGATACATAAATAGAGTTGCATATGCCTTTATCCAGTAACTACGTAATGGCGAAGAAACGCTGACTTTTCAAACACTCGCGTCCTTGCACGAACCTTGAGCTGTGTATGTCGAATGACATCGCTTTTACCATCCCATCACCACCGGAAGACTTCCTGGACGACTGCGCTTCATGTGCCACTACCGGGGGCCCGTAATCGACTGCGCATTCCCCTGCCGAACCTGCGGGCCTTCCACGCAGCCAGCGTCTCTCGCTACGGCAAGCGAAAGGGCTACGCTCTCGTATTCTCCACCTATGCAGCCATACTGTTAATCATCTACGCCCTGCTGCCTCCATTCGGTGTCGCGCCCACACTCGTGTACAGGCGGGAGGATCTGAAAAGGATATGGAAGTGGGAAATAGAGAGTGGGCATTACCCAACGAGGCACCCTAGTAAGTAGCAAAAATAACATCGACCTGGATCCCGTTTTTATAATTATTGGCGTTAGTCCCCAAGGAACTAGGCCTTGCCCCTGTTGACAATCCCGCCTTGCCCGTAAACGACCCAGGGCACGGCATCGGTCCCAAGAGACTTTACTTGAATGTCGAAGCAACGCCTCCGTACGTGGCATACGCGCCCAGGCCAATACCAGGCAGTGTGGCAGACTTGGACGTCGTCATGGAACACTGTGACGTCTCGGGCAACCGGGTGAGTGACTACGGCTTCTCTTGCCCGCATCAGCCAAGTGACAATGTATACTTAGTATGTTCGTGACTGCCTCGAAGTGCTTCGCGTCGGCGCTGGTCTCGACAAGGACGACCGTGTGCGCCGGCCCGTCCCTGACGAGTGGAAATATCTCTTCGTCGAGGACACCGTCACTCCATCCATTCCCACACGAACTGTTCGCTCTCTGTTTGCATCCTCCAAAGACACGCGAGACGCGGACAGACTCTTGGACGCCAAATTCATCAAAAAACCCAACGCTGAATGGGAACCATCACCTATATCTCTGCCTCCGACGCAGCAACATCACGTTTACTCTTCCACTAACGGCCCTTGCGACCCCAATGATCCCCGTATTTTCCACATGTACTGGACGGGACCGTTCACAGACAAACCATATTTCGCCATCATCTCATTCCTCTTCACCCAAAATCTCGGTCTCCATGAGTCAGACTACGAAGACGAACGTGTTTTCTGCAGACCCCAGTTGTGGTTGTGGATCAACCCTGTCCCCGCTGCTGCACAGCCCTCCCCACATGCCCGCTCCGACATGATCAGGGAACTGCAAGAGAACCCTTGGTCAGCGCCTTTCTTCCATCCCCGATTCTCCCGTGCCATACAGTTCAAATTCTGGAACACGACAGAACAGCTCGACAGCCTTCCCGAGCTCAAAGATGAATGGAGACATGTCGGGAGCGTATTCAAATCTCATGGCAAGTCGTATTCGAGCGGCAGCAAAGCCGCCCACCGAACCGGCTCCTCGTCGTCCTCGTCCTACGACCGGCTTTCTGTCATCATGTCCGACATGGTCCGGTTTGTATTGTGCCAGCGCTTCGGAGGCATCTACTTGGACGTGGACATACTCTTTCTACGTGACTGGGAAGAGCTGTGGGGATGGAAAGGTTCATTCTCCTACCGCTGGGCCTTCCATGAACGATACAACACCGCCGTCCTTCGATTGAACAAAGGATCAGCCTTGGGGACTTTCCTACTCCGGACCGCCCTGAAAAACGAGTTGGACTTTCATCCGATTCCTGCGTCGAATTACGTCAAGCATGGTCGATTGGATTCTCTGCTGTACCGTGCACCTGGAGCCTTGTTTGATCCTGCCTGGATGAACGCAGATGGATATCAGCGAGATAGGCCTCCGCAACCATACTTCAAAAGGTGACCAGTGTTTTTTAATGTCACTTCGCAAATTAATCTCTTGCCCATAGGTTTTCTGACTTTTTCGACACACCCTCGCCT
The DNA here is from genome assembly GCA_902506015.1 of Armillaria ostoyae. NCBI lineage: Eukaryota > Fungi > Basidiomycota > Agaricomycetes > Agaricales > Physalacriaceae > Armillaria > Armillaria ostoyae. The sequence continues at coordinate 3,459,297 of LR732082.1, forward strand.
ATTGGCGCCTCCCCACAAGCCCTGGGCTTTGACGGCTTCTTCAAAGGTGCATTTGCATACCATTTCCACAACTCTTGGTTCGTTTCCACCCTCTTATTCGCTCTTAACTCAACTCAACTCAATTGACAGGTGGAAACCCGTGGACCCAGGACAGAATTGGCCCAATCTCGGACAGTTTGGGAACAGTACTACGGTCCTTGCTGATTTCCCTAATCCTGAGCGAGATTTGAGCTGGTCGACTGTTCTGAAGAGGACGTTTGAGGCGTATATTAGGGGGGAGAGGCCGAATATGTATGGTGAATGGATAGTCTGGTAATTGGCTGGCTCCTGAACCTTTATGCCATGGACTTTTGTATTGGCATATCAGCACGTCCCGTTCATATAATAACTAATATATATACATCGCAGGAGACGGACCAATCTTGTGCTATAAATCGTCGACTTTTGATATTTAATACATTCGCATTGAAGGCCAGAACAATAAAGTCACCATAGAGGTTGCCAACTCTGTTGGAATCACACCTTCTTACGACTCACGAGGGCATGTCCGAAGGTACTCTCTACGACGGAGGGTGTCACGGAAACGATTTCCTTGAACGTCCCTTCCAACGAGTCCCAATTCGTTCTGTCAGAGGAAATATCGGTCCAGAGACGCGATGTTCTTGGCCTTGGATGCGTCGGGCGAGGAGGAATATAATATCATGAGGAATGAGTGCGAAGTGGATTATGAGCGTGTATTATCTGACTACGGCTGTCATGCACTGGACGTGTTAACATTCTGAGAGGATATGAGGTACGAGTAGAGTGGTAATCAGCTGGCTTCTTTATGTAATGGACTGATAAATAGTGTATTGACATATTTTCATGTGTGACGATCCATTCATGACCGTATAAATCAGACTCCAGCTCTCGCCATACAGCCTGTTCTAATAAATTTCTTCACAATTTGCTCTCACACCATGTCTGCTGGTATTGATCAGAACAGCATTAGGGCACGTGCAAATGGCTCGGCAGTTCGTGCAATGGCTGTTTGCGTTCATCCTATGACTATACTCTACTCGCCATCTCCATGGGAATGGAATCTGGTTCTGACGAGTTGCAGTTGAACACGAGCAGCGTCAGGAATCTTACCGGACAGGTCTTCAAACTCAGTGACCATCCGATCGGCGGTGGGGGCTTCGGGGATATCTGGAAGGGGGCGTACGGTGACCAGTGGGTGGCTATAAAGACAGTGAGGATTTATGCAACGGGTGTCGCTGAAGCCCACAAGGTAATCCATCCTTTCCGTCGAACTTCATTATCGATATTCTGGTTTGACGCAGACTAACAGCTGGTACGCAAAGAGATCAAGGCTTGGGCTAAGCTCGACCACTGCAATGTGCTACCTATGCTTGGCATCTGCGACGACTTTCGGAATATCCCGTCTCTGATATCTCCTTGGATGGACCAAGGGACGGCTAATCAATATATGAAGACACATACAGACATAAAGCTAATTCCAGTGGTGAGTTTGTAGCGCGAAATAGAAACGCACACATATTAACGCGACTTTACCTTGTAGTTGTCTGGAATTGCCTCAGGACTGCAATATTTACATCGTAATAATGTAGTTCACGGTGATTTGAAAGGTGTACGTTTGCACAATGCTGAGGTATATTTCAAGTTCAGTTGATGGATGTTATGCAGGATAATGTCTTGATGTCGAGTACGGGGATACCGCGCTTGGCTGACTTTGGGCTATCCCGTGTCCTTGTGTCCTCCGGGTTGATGAGCACGTCAACGTCCGTGAAGGGGAGTTGGCGATGGATGGCAAGAGAACTACACGATTATACAATCGAAAAACTTCCCGATGCGAAAGGCGATGTGTGGATGTTCGGTATGACTGCATGGGTGAGTCTTTTCACGGGCCTAGCAGGCTACATCATATAATTCGTATCTCTCCCTGATTCCTGTATTTTAGGAACTAGGAACAGGGGAATACCCATATTATGACATTAAGGATGGAGCACTGCCGATGGCTATCATGGCTGGCGAGCTGCCTCGCAGTCCGGAAAATCCGCGATTCCAAGCCGAATTGGATGACTTGGTGCTAAATGTCTGCCACCAGTGCTGGAATTATCCCCCCGTCACCCGACCCAATACCGATATCATTGTAAATCATTTACACAATGCAATTCCTACGTCGACCCTTGCACCTCCGAATTCGAAAGTGAGCGACTCTTCATTTACTCGTGTCGGGCGAATTTTTGATGGGTGTGGACCTAGGATCCGCGTTCACGCGAACTGATGCCATTACATTGGGCCGCATACAAGGGTGATCGGACTTTGTTTTCTTTTGTCCTGGACACTGAGCAAGACGTCGATATCAACATGGTTGACACCGAAGGACGCTCTGCGCTACACCTAGCTGCAACCGGAGGGCATGAGGACATTGCACGTGTGCTCCTTGACCGGAACGCTGATGTGACCATGCTTGACATACATGGAGGAACTCCATTGCATGCAGCAGCTGGGGCGGGTCACAAATTCATAGCAGAGCAACTACTAAAGCATGACCCAAAAACTGTCAACGCAGTCGACCGGAACAATCGAACTCCGTTGTATCTTTCCGCAAATGGGGGCCACCACGAGGTAGCCATGCTACTTCTAGAACATAGCGCCGATGTAAACATTGCGGATGTCGATGGGTGCACGGCCCTACATTGGGCGGTGATGCTTAGCCAGGACAACACCACCATTGCTCTTTTGGACGCTGGGGCTCGCACAGATGGCAGAGATGCTGATGGATGTACCCCACTCTGCCGGGCAGCACGCAAGGGGCAGAGTGTGATGGTGAAAAATCTGCTGCGCTACAACGCAAACGCAACCATCGCTGATAATGAGCGCCGAAGTCCATTGCATTGGGCCGCTCGCGGGTGTCACCATGAGATCATGAAGGACCTCTTGCAGTACCCTGGAGTGGATCTTAACGCATTAGACGCGAAGGGCAGAACTGCACTGTTCTTCTCCGTAGCGAAAGGAGACGTCGATGGGACAGATCTCCTTCTCCAGTATGGCGCAGATCCAGATGCTTCTCCAACAGCATTATACTAGATGAGATCAAGGCGATAAAGCCATTGTCAAATGATATTGCAGGCCTGCATTTAGGTACTGTCGTTATACACATAACTTGACCCTCAGATTGACAGAATCGGGTGAACAAGACCTTTCTGAAGTTGTCGGAGAGAGAATGCACTGAGCGTCAATCTGTTAAGCATTCAAATTACATGCTACAGACACGTGTCTGGTAACACGCGCGAAGCGCTTATTACTTCTCTTTTCGTAACAATCATCGTTCATAGACTCTATGGCCGAGATCACTAGGGAGTCCAACAATGTCGATAAGGTTCGTTAACATTGTTGCACTGTGATAAATTCATAATGTTGACTAGGATCGCGAGGCATGGAATGCGTTCATCGTCAAAGAAAACGAATTAGTCACTAAGCTAGAAGAAACCCCATTGTTCGGGGGAGGATTTGGGAATATCCACAAAGGAATTTACGGTGCTCGTTTTGTCGCGATCAAGGAGCTGAAGTACCAGACCGAATCGAACAACGGACGCAGGAAGATTGCAGAGGTGCGTAGATGCTATCGCGATATTATCTGATGAACTCATAGTACCAAGCTGGTTCACAAGGAAGTCAGAACATGGTCGTCCCTTTCGCATAAAAATGTCTTAGCGCTCCTGCGAGTCTGCGGGGACTATTGGAATCCTTCGTCTATGATTTCCCCGTGGATGGAGAACGGCACTGCGAATCATTACTTGTTGTCTCATCCCAACGCTGATTTGTCTGCCATGGAAAGCCTTTCCTCTTATTCCAACGAGAATTGACATCTGAATGAACGTTTCTCAATTAGCTCTGCGGCATAGCGTCTGGAATTGCATACTTGCATGTCAAGAATATTGTTCATGGAGATGTCAAAGGCGTACACATCTTCGTTAAGTTATGCTAATAAGGGTACTGATAATAGACATATGCTCCGCAGGACAACGTCCTGATCTCAAACACCGGAGAACCATGCCTGGCTGACTTCGGGTTATCCAGACAAGTCGAAGTGGAACTTCTATCTTCCCCAAAAAACGTAACAGGCCGCAAGGGGAGTTTAAGATGGATAGCCAGAGAAATCCTTGAGAGCGACGTTTGTACTATCAACCAGGCGTGTGATGTCTGGGCGTTCGGAATGACGATGCTAGTACGTGAGGATTGTTTGCGGACGGGTAGTGGCTGAGACGTATCCAGGAACTGGATACTGGCGTATACCCATATGCGTATCTGACAGACACCGCTGTGTATACTGCGATCGTCGATGGATCATTGCCAAGGGTTCCAGATGACTCCGAGACGCGTATTCGACGTCAAGATCTCGTTCATAATATACGAGAACAGTGCTGGCAATACCCGCCGAAGCTTCGACCATCAATGGACGAAATTCTGACACGTTTAGAGACATTAGCGCAGGAGGAAAAAAAGTTGAAAGTGGAGCATTTACGGGAAGATGCAATAAAGACACTTGAGGTAGGTACCATTGCCAGTAAGCATATTGCCTGAATAACCTTATTCAGCCAGCGAAGACGGTAGAATATCCGCTAGTAGACTGCGAAGGGCGCGTGCCCATGCACCTGGCAGCCAAGGGTGGAGAGGCAGCCATACTCTTAACTCTCCTGCAGGACGGAAAAGACACAAACGCTCTAGACAAGAGTAACCGCACTCCGCTACATTGGGCAGCTGTCGAGTCACAAGTGATGGCTGTTAAAACCCTCCTACAGTATAATGCCAATCCTAACGCTATAGACCAATATGGATGTACTCCATTGCATTGGGCAGCTGGGGCGGGGTGTGTCGGAGTCATCACACGACTACTGGACGCTGGAGCTAGCGTCAACCAAACCGACACCAGCCACTGTTCTCCGCTGTGCTGGGCAATTGTCAATAGACATGTCTCCGCTGCTGAGCAGCTGCTAGAACAAGGAGCCGATCCAAATTCATCTGCCCCGGACACGAAATTAGCCCTTCTGCATCGAGCTGCTGATGGAGGAGACAACGCCATAGTGAATATGCTTCTCGACAGCGGAGCAGAGATTGATGCCGTCGACCAAAACGGGGCATCTCCTTTACACTATGCAACAAGAAAGGACCATCAAAATACTGTTGGGCTGTTGCTAGATCGCGGCGCAGATGTCAACCTCAGGGAAAGACGAAAAGGGGAAACTACCGATGGCACGGTCCTCCATATTGCCGTTCAGCAAGGGAACGAAGAGCTGGTGAAACTGTTGTTGGAGAACCAAGCGGACACAAACTCCTTTGATAATGAGGAGGATTGTTTCACGCCCTTGCACATCGCGGCCTGCGGGGGAGTTCCCATTTCGACCCGGTTCGAATGCAGTCACCAAGTTGGAAAACTTGAGGTCACCATCAGGGGGTGGCATCCACCAATAGAAGATAAATACGACAGTATTGTTAAAGCTCTTTTAGGCCATGGTGCCCGACCTCAACTGGGAACGGGGGGGAAGAACGTGACGCCACTTGGCATGGCAGTATTTGGGCGGAACGTAGGGGTTGTAAGGATGCTACTGGAGAACGGCGGAGTGATGAAAGAAGAGTTGGAAACATCATGGTCAGCCGTGATGGCTACAATATGCAGCGACTACCCCATCGTCGAATTGCTCCTGCAACACGGAGTCAACGCAAAAAATACAGACTCGAAGAGCAACGGAATAACAGCCCTCCATATTGCAACTGCGTTAGGAGAAACGAATTTAATGCAATTGCTTCTTCAGCATGGTGCGGACCCTAATTGCTCGCACAAGAATCAAGGAGGTAGTGGCATGATTACGCCACTGTATTGGGCGGCAATAACATCTGAACCTTCAGTACGACTCCTGCTGGAGTATGGTGCTGATCCAAAAACTTTGAATGTGCAGATCCTTCACTTTGTAGCCAGTAACGGTACTGAGGAAATCATGCGATTATTGCTAGATGGTGGAGCAGAGCCGAATGTCGCTGATAAAGAAGGATATACTCCGTTGCACTGGGCTGCCGCAGGTGGCCACGTCGATGTCGCTAACACGCTGCTTACACATGGGGCGGACGCTGATGCAATCGATGGCCAAAGGGCTAGCCCCCTGTACTGGGCAGTACGCAATAATCACATAGACGTCGCTGAAACGCTGTTGAAAAATGGGGCAAGCCCGCATAGCTTAGGTATCGAGGCTTCTTCACCACCGAAAAGAGTTAGAACTGGGGGAACGAGTGCAGGGGCAGCATCTTACGCTAGAAGCTCTAGACAGCCTCCCATCGAGGAGACTCCCCTACACACCGCAGTGGCGCAGGGGAATATCAGAATGGTGACTTTACTTCTGAAGCACAGGGCCGATCCAAACAAGCAGGATAGCAACGGAAACACCGCGTTACATCGCGCAGCACATTATGGACGCGAGGATGCGTTATCCGCTCTGCTGAGTAGTGGTGCAAGAAAAGATGTGACGAATAAGGAGGGGAGAACGCCGCTGGATGAGGCCAACAGGATGGAATATGCGAGTGCTGCAGACATGCTACGAAACTGAAAGATTACCGCATAGTACGAATGTATCATGGAAAAAACTTACGCTGTTCTCTTTTTACGAGGCTCGTTCTTTTCCCCCCGGAGAATTGCACGCTTATATGACCTTCAGATTGCCTTCAGATCAATTTCAGTTCGTAACAAAATCGCGTCGGCTTCGATCATTATTTTGTGGAAACCTTGTAAAGCCTTGTAAAGCTGGACCCGGGAACTTACATTAGGCCAAGACAGATCTTCATCTATTCCTCCGAGTATGAAAATACATCAGATGAAACTGCTGACGGAGTAGCAAGTGGACACATTCCTTTGCAAGAGCGGCCGGCGGGGTAGCTTCCATTTCGGCCCAGTTCCAGTGCTTCAATTGCAACAAGTTGGAAACTTAAGTACTTAAGATCGGCATTCAAATAGCCTTGAGGGATATAAATACGACAGTAGTACCAAAGTACCTTTAGGCCGTTAGCCTCGACTTGACATGGCAGTACTTGGGTAGAACGAGGGACTTGTAAAGGACGATAACGCGAACGACAGGGTGACGATCATGAAAGAAGAGGAGAAGAAGAGTTATAGTAAATTGCGCGGTTCGGCAATTGCCGAACACGGCTCAGGAATTACCGTTGTTCAATTCGCTGCGATAATAGCACATACCACTGGACTTCATACTACGATCAACTCATGATTATTGCTTTCTGACAGTAAAGTAACGTAACGTACAGCAAAATTTCCCGCTACAATCTGTTTCACTTGGGAGTATAAATCAAACGTACTATTGTAGATCTTAATTCACGATCTCCTTGCACCAATATGGGTGCCCGCCAACTCCCGTTCCAGCTCTTCACTGGGGTCGTCCATGACAGGCGTGGGCGGCCTGTTAGCTTGAGGAGGAGCTGTAAAGCCAGAGGTCGTCCCCTCCTGTCCTTGCATGGGAGAGTTCATGATCTCATCCCGAGACGGAAGAGGAAGGCTTTTTGATATCAATAAGACTCCATCGTTCACGGTAAGGCAATAGAAATATCACCTGTCCTGCCGGCGAATTTGACCCGCTGCCCTAGCCTGTGCACGAACTTCAACACGGAAGGAGTTTACTTCATCAATAATCAATTTCTTCATTCCATCGATGCTGTCCTCTTCTTCGAATCCGAAATCGAACTTCTGCGGATGCAGATGTTCAGTAACTGACATACAGAACTGTAGAAACGAGCGTACCGAATCACAAACGGGCTCATCAGCCGGGTCATGCCATACTTGGAGGTAAGGATGGTTTAGCGCCTCCTCGCAACTTATTCGCTTGGCCGGATCGAAGCACAACATGCCCGAGAGCAAGTCAATGGCGAGGGGATTGGCATGAGGGAACAACGTCGAGAATGGTACCCGTGGCTTGATAGGAAGAGATCGAATATAATCTTGGGCCTTCAAAACGTTCACTTATAAGTTGCCTGTCCTTGGCTGGAATGAAAAACTTACGCGGGGAGATCCGACACGTCGAAGCGTGTCCTCAGATGGCGTTCCAAGATAATGAAGAATCTGGTTAAGTTGATCAACATAACTAGAAGACGGGTGAGATCGAGTTTCAGACGTGAAACAAGGATCATTACGAACTCGCGACCCTTGAAAATGGGCTTGCCGCCCAACAGTTCAGCCAAAATACAGCCTACAGACCAAACATCAATGGCGGTAGTCTGAATGTATTTTTAATTTGAAACGACAGTGAGGAAAAGAAGGGACACACATAGTTGGCGAAGCTCAGCATGATCTCTGGAGCTCGGTACCATCTAGTCGCAACATATTCTGTCATAAAACCTTGATTTCCGGCAGCCTTCGATGTCCCCCCTCCGGGAGTATAACCTCTAGCGAGTCCAAAGTCGCAAATTTTGAGTTCGCAGTCAGCATTGACCAGGAGGTTTCCAGGTTTAAGATCGCGGTGCAAGACATTGGCGGAGTGAATATATTTCAGCCCGCAGAGGGTCTGATAAAGGAAAGACTGGAAGTGAGCATCCGTGAGGGGTTGCCCGGATCGAATCTGTACGACAGTCGATATCATATTCCGTCAGCAGATGGCCGATACTCACGATGGCGTGCAAATCGGCCTCCATCAACTCTTCCTAGAGAAGCAGATATCAGAGAAAGATCTCCATTGAGAAGCGCTCACTTACGTAGAGATACACTTCATCGAAATTGCCATTAGGTTGAAATACAATATCCATATCGTACAAGCAGGTGATCTGCTTGGGATATGAGCGATGCAAGAATGGTCAGAAATCTGAGAACAGACATTCTTGTGTCCTCGGAAGTGATGCAACAGCCTAAACGTATATCAGCCAAGGGTAGAAAACAAAATGCAACCAGATATGCATACCTGATTTCTCTCAGACATCGCTTTGTCAAAATACGCTTTGGAAAGAATACCAGAGATCAACTACCATCATGAATAGTAGAATCAAGATGTACCTTTGTATTGATATTGGTGATTTTCTTAATGGCGCAGCCCTCGCCTGATCTACGATGTCTCGCAGCGACCACACACCCATAAGCGCCTTGGCCGAGTTCCTTGACGAACTGGTACTCGGAATCGACGATGAAAGTGGAGTTGAGTGCGGTAAAGGTGTGTCTCTGCATGGTTGCCGCTGGACGAAGTCTTAGAAGGGTGGGAATATATACGAGATGGTGGTACAAGTGAAAGCTGTATATGACAGAGATCAAGGATTCTGTTTGGCAATGCTGATGAGCACCGCCACTTTGCGATCGGTATCATAGGGGCTAAAGGACACGGTTTAGAATTTTATTGACGTACAATTAACGCCATGAATCACTGCTCGGGACACTGTAATTATTCATGGAAATCGTACCTGAAGTAATCCAAGAACCATCTACCCATAACAAAGTTACCTATAGAGGTTGGAATGAGTACGAGTCCGAGATAGAAATGTGCTGGACTTTCTATGCGTACCGTCGTATAATGTATACATATATTGGAGGCCTTGAGCTTGATTTGAGACCGCAACCAACCACCTTTCTTCGCCATCTGCACGTAGACTCTCACAAGATTTTAAAAAAAGCCATCGTGTTAAAGAATTCACAGCATAAGCATTACCAGAGAGCATACACATAAACTACAACTTCGACGTCTCGGGAATGGGAGTTGAATGCACTTCGATGAAAGCTACAGACTCTTCCAATAATTTATCTTTCACGCCGTCTTCTGTCTCATTAGAGAGCTCGTGGAATGCACCCTAAAATTCCTTCAGTATCGGAATTTTGAAAAGCAAAGCAGTAAAGATCTGTAACTTACGGGGTATGATACATATTTCTTATCCTCCGTGCCGACAGCATCAAAGAAAGCTTGACTTGCCTTCGGACTCGTAATCTAAAGCAACGTTAACTCCACCACCGCAACATAAGTTTGCAAACTAGACAAACCCTATCGTCCGTCCCATGAAAAATGATCAACTGACAATGATAATCAAAAAGATGAACAACAGAGTGTCGAATAAAGACGTACAGGAAGCTTCTTGGGCCAATTATGGCATCGTGATTTCAGAAGGTCCTCACCCTGTCATGATGCAATTCAGTGAACAATATTTATGAACTGTCAAAGTCAAGAACCATACATGATCGAGCATATCCATCAGACCAAGAAGACTTCCTGAGGGCTTTACAAGAGGGTCCTTCACATAGGCCGCGCCGACAGAAGTGTCGCGAGATAGTTCCTAAGGGTAGAATCGTTAAGTAATGTAGAAGAATCGAGACCTTAACTTGACCCACATTAGGAGCAAGATCCGCTGGGAAGAGAACATAGGGAGTCAGGAAAGCCAATTTGCTGAGACTCCAACGTAGGACCTTGTTGACAGGAAAGGTCTGCTCGACCATAGGACTCGTAGCTATTATGCCAGACAAAGACGCAATCGTAGAAGCATAAGGAGAAGTCCTTCCTTCGGTAGGGAACCCCAAGACTTCTCCACCGCCCTATCTCAAAGGTGAATTCTAAGCCGCCGCAGAAAGTGAAGACGAGTACACACCATGGACTGCCCCATGAGGAACACTGGTACTCCAGGAAGCTCCTTTTGCACATGATGAATAGCCCAAGCAACGTCCTCCATCTCATTGACCCAGTTTGTCCTGGCGTACGAGCTGTCTTTACTCTTGTGCTCCTTGTCCAGCGCCGTCCTCCCGAAGCCCCGCTGGTCATAAGTGAAGACAGAGACACCACGCTCGGCAAATTGGGAGTGCAGCTCAGTATACCGACTGCAGTGTTCGCCGAAGCCATGAACGAAGATAATGACGGCCGTGGGGCTGTCGGCTTTGAAGTAACGCGTGAAAAAGTTGGTGGAATGGGGACCTTGGATCCAGGACTCGGTTAACGTCGACGCCATGGGTGGGTGGAACTACTCGTCGTTGCCGCAATTTCCAGTCTTATGAATATCCGACTCAATTGGGTATCCGGGGCCCCTACCCGTCGCTGGCCGGCGTGTGATAGATTGAATGGAACCTGACACAGCCCAAGCTAGCTGAGAATATCGGCGATTGAGCCGGCACCGAATCACTTACCCATAGCTTTCTTCTGTTTTTCTTGCCTTGTTCCTCCAATTTCGCGATGGTAGTACGGAAGGAGGTGCGGCGTTGCTTAGTCACTGACGTACACGTCATGAACCGAAAAGTCAAGGTATTAGGAAATTTATCTGAAGAGCTTCGTACGATATCCATCCAAGGTAATAAAGAGTCGAAGTCCAAGAAATCTAGTATCCACCGGCACCAGGAGCAGCATCTCCTTCCCTCCTCAACCTCAGCAAAACCTCCTTGAACCGCGTCAGATCCGTCGTTCCAGGGCCAGCCCTTGCAATGGTCTTGCTTTGCGAGTTTTGAAGTTCAATAATATCGCAGATGCGCTCCCAGGTCGTACCCTTGGACAGCGACTCGGTCAAAGACTGACGATATTCCTGCTCTTGCTCCCTGAGTCAAATAATCAGTATACAAGTGTTATTGGCAAGTTTATATCACGTACTTGTTCTCCGAAATGGTAACCTCCTTCTTTGCATTGTATTTTTCGTAAAATTCATCAATGGCTCCTTCCGCTCGACTGATAGTCTCTTGACGGCGGGCCTTGGAAGCTTCATCACGAGCCGCGATCTCTTCGGCTTGACGGGCGCGCCATTCTCTACAGCGGTGTCAGCAAAAGAAAACAATATAGCAACAGATATCTCCTACTTGATCACTTCTGGTTCATCTTCATCGATGGTTTGGGTGAGGATGGGTGTTGAGGAGTACACAGAGGGTTGTGGACGAGGTGCAAACGTCGCGCCGAACGTCGGTGTTTGCTGCAGGGGTGGTGAAATCTATTGTGCGCAGTCAGTCGTCGTATATTCTTGGAGGCGAGTCGTTCAACGCACCGGGCCAACGTCAATGTCAGGGAACTCGTTCTCAAACTTATCAATATCATCGTCACCAGTAACCTTTACCGACGACTCCTTTTCAAAAATGGGAGGTGGGCTGTTGAAGTCGTCGAAAGAAAAACCAGAGTTGCCAATGGGAGGTGCAGGGGCCAGCTGTGCTGGTACAGGGATGTCGCCGTCGCCGTCCAGTGAAATGTCAGGGAAGGCAGATGCAGCGCGGTCGAAGTCGATGTCATCGTTGGGAGCTGTACATTTTATTAGAAAACAGAATAATTCGGTGGGCAGGGCGTACAGGAAAACAAGTCGGCCATGGCTGTCGACGTTGAAGGAAAGGTGGAAGGCCGTGGGAATTACTGGCTTGCACATGCCGCTCAATGTACCGGGCCTGCTCGTCCCTCTGCAACTGCTCTGGTATCCCCGGGTCATCGTGCCTTCCCTTATCGTGAAAGGCGCGCCCTTTTGTTATTCATACTTTCAGGCAAAATTGAGACATTTGTCGCAGAAAAGACATACGCCAGCTCGACTTTCCGGCACTGAAAAAGGCTGGATATCGCGGCGCCATATTCGACAAGGATAACTGTCTTGTAATGTTTATTTTCTTTCATCGCTATTCATCTTTCTTACACGTTTTGTAGACTCTCCCTCACAAAGATGAGCCGGTGCCTGAGTTGAAGGTGAATACTCCAACAAGATTCGTTGGACTCATTTGTTAACTACTTAATCTCAGTGCGCCTGGCAAGAATGTCGGGAGACTTTTGGCGAAGGCAACGTTATTGTCGTCAGCAACTCTGCTGGAACCCATCTAGACGCAGGCGGGATACAGGTTTGCCGCACGCCCAACTCACTCGTTTCTGGACTAACATTACAATGAACCGCAGGCTGAATCGGTGTCTTATCATCTGAATGTGCCAGTTCTGATTCACACAACAATGAAGCCCTCTTATTCATGCATTGCCGCGATCCGGAAATACTACTCCTCGCTGCCCAGCCCAGTCGAAGACAAGGAATTGATCATAGTCGGAGATCGATTATTCACCGATGTTGTCCTTGCCAATCGCATTCGATCCTGGAAGGGATGGCGGTCATTTTTGGGATTGGATCGCGAACCCCCTTCTGCCAAGGGTGGACCGCTTGCTGTATGGACTACAGGAGTCTGGCAGAAGGAGGCGACAGTTCTGAGATGGTCGGAGAAACAGATGTTGGCTCTGGTTCAGCGGTGGTCTCGTCCAGGAATAGAGACACAGCTGAATGTGGAGTCATATATTCGAAAGCTGCCAAAGCAGGAGAAAGAAGTAAAGGAGAGTGGGCTTGAGAGCATATTCGCAAAATTCGTATGGAGGTACGTGTTGTTGGTTTCTTCTCGAGATCGATGACCTTCACGTATACGTATAGGAGGGCTTGAACCTTGGTACTAGCACTCTCTTAAGTATGTAGGGCAGTTCGAAACGATCGTACTTTCCATCATCATTAGGAGGCATCAATCCTGCTCTGTCGTTCGTTTCAGCAGCCCAAACAGAGTCTACACTAAGCATGCCTTGAATCACCCGAGCCGTCGGCTAAAATGGTCCTACTACGCAGTACGTGTCTTGTACTTGGTTCTTCTTCGACTGCAAGCTCCTACACAAGGCGATCTTGTCTCCGAGCACTAGGAAGATCTCCTAATTTACCTCGTCAATCTCCACACTTCTTTTCGACGACGACTCCCGTTTTTATGTTTCTTACGGGGTCAAAATCACTTCCGCTAACTAGCGCCACCCCCATCCACTCGTTCATATAAGTACCCCTTCGTTCCTATCCGTCCTTCTCCAGGATATATTCTGCGAATTGTGGGGGCCAGACCCGCTCTGTTCCCGGCTGAGCTTTGATAGTGCCGCCTTTTTCTGCCACACTCGTTCAGATTCGTGAGTGTTCTTTACACATATGCAGACTAGCACATAACGTCTCAGCTTCTTCAAAGATCTCTTCTGTAGGTGCCATGCACTACGTCAAAACTACCAGTTGCTATTGTGCGTCGTTTATATCCATGTGCTCTTACCTCCCATAACCAATTTGACCTACAGCCGATTGCCCACTCCCCACTCCAGGTCCATCCTTATCTGAGAACAGATCAGCAGGTCATCGTCCAAAGTCTTTGGCCCTAACAACAACAACCAAAGCACCGGATGGGCAACAACGACCACTCCAGCCCGAATTTCGCCCCTACGGACGGGGAGGTGCGGGTTCTCGACGTCCCAGGGTCAAGCCCAACAAGAGCGAGCTCGATCCAAAATACAAACCTAGATTTCCTACCTTCAAGTTTCCGGCCAAGTGGCGGCCTAAGGTCCCTGCTTCAGAGCAAACGTCTCCTGCCAGTCCCAGTTTTTATGATGGCCCCTGGTGTGGCCCGTCTCAATCTGCTCCTTCGCTCCCGTCCTCCTCCTCTCCTCGCACGCCTTTCGATTCTAGTCCCATGTTTACACAGCGGGACCTATTTCTTGCCAGCCTCTGGAAGAAAAATTTGAAGAAGATGAGGGCATCCAACGCCGATTCGTTGTCTATCATTTGTTCAACATCCTCGACATATTCGGGGCATTCATCGTCAGCCTCAGGGTCTTCACTTGCTTCCTTGTCGCGTCCCGAAGAAGGCGATGATTCCGCGAGTGAGGTGTACGCAGAGTCATTTGAAACCCCTTCCTCTGCGCCCTATATTTGTCAGGAAGCCAGTGCAGCATCTGGATCTGCAGGTTTGGAAGCAGGTTTGCCTACGACTGAGATTACCGTTGTTGGGATGGGCGATGAATGTGATGTGTTAGACGCTATGAGGAAGCTGCGTATGAAATGATATATTGTAGTAAAGATAAGTACTTAATAGAAGGGATCTTTGTTAGGCTCGATACCAACCTACCTGTCACTTGGCTAGATTCAATCTGGCCTCCCCTTCGACGGTCACAGCGATACCAGGAATGTGACGCCGGACGAGGTTGCCGGTCGCTCGATATTTCATTGCGCCTTATGGTGCAGAGTTAGAGTCCTCCGACGATAGCTTCAAAGACCTGAACTGTTCAATGAGCTCGGCTATCAATGCACTCTGAGGTGACTCGCCACAAGTCCTAGAAATCCATCGTCAGAGCAAGCCTTGGGCAATTGAGCGATTTGAGAAACAAAAATCCCATGAGAGGTGATCCACCCGTTGGAGGAGATTTGGACTTGCCAAGTCGCAAAAGAACCCGCTTTCGAGTGGCGCTAACCAAATATGGTGCAGGCGAGGAACATCGGTCTCAGAGAAGTTGGAGAGCGGCCGTCCAAGAAGCGAGAGGGTTGATACTTATAGGGAAAGGCATTTCAGGTCAGCCAAGGACGTTGAGTGGAGAATGAAAGTAGTGATGTAGGCGAATACGCTGAGCTCGCGTTCAACAAGAAACATCGACCTCTCTCAACGAAAATAAGTGATCCTCGGCTTGCCTCAAAGTCACAGCGGACATCAGAAAAGCGAAACATGCCAAGTGAAATCATGAGTCGCTCGGTAAACCATGACGCCTGTACAGAGTCAAAGTCCTCCAATTCGGAGAAAGGTGCCTTGGCGAGGTCCTGAATCGTTGCGTTAAGGCCGTAATGGCTTCATGTGAGGTTATGAGCATATACAAGGCCGCTCGTCATATAGAAGGAGTAAATTTGTTGTCCGGATCGTCGAATAGAGAGCCTCCGTTACTAAAGCGATTTGCTATGAGAGACCAAAGACGCTACGGCGTTTGCCGACATTGCAGCGGCTATACTCGGCTCACGTTCCGATCCCCCTTCATCAACAACTTCAAAGTCCTCATTCCCAGTCGTAACATCCACTACGAATCTGACCTCAAGATTGTTACAATCTCGTTCCACTCATTGTTCTTGGCACACCCGAAATATCTCTGTCCCACAGATGGCAGGTTTCTCTGAAGTTTTTCCCGCCTGCACTGTATTTGGTTACCACTGGCTCTTTTGAGGCTTGGCAGGTCTTGAAGTAGATTACGCTTCCCTCATCTTGTGCTCGATGCTGTTTCCACATGACGTTCCTTAAGTTCACTTTGCTCAGTAAAGAGGGGGATTTTCTCCCTTCGAATAGATATAAAAGGGCTCCCAAATCACCAGGATTCTCCAGACAGACACACCATCCTCGTCTATCTACTTGCCTACTATCATCCCATTCATCACAATGCGTTTCTCAGTTGCTACTCTCCTCCCTCTCGCGGCCCTCGCGGTCCCCGCCCTCTCCGCTTCCGTCCAAGCTAGGGACGACTCGTACGGCAATGTCGATCACAAGGGCAAAGACGGTGGGAGCAAGGATTACAACTACGGCAACAAGGGCAAGGATGACGGTCGTGGAGACTGCACTTGGACGCCGGTGTTTGAGCACAAGAATGACTTCAAGGGATGGAACAAGGGCAAGTACACCCCCTACGAGCACAAGGAAGTCAACAAGGTCACCTTCGAGATCGGTAAGTACATCTCTTCGTTTTTTGTCCATGTCATTGACGTCTCCTCCTCAGAGTGCAAGAGCTTCTGTGAGAAGGACGATAAATGTAACTCTTGCCAGGGTACGTCTGATGTTTACTCCTGCTCCCGAATCACCTAATGCCTTTGTCTTCTAGCGTACTCGCATGATAAGAAGGATGACAAGTTCGTCTGCGAGCTGTTTGTGGAGATCATCGACATCGACACCTGGAAGGAAGACTGTGATGATGGCAAGGATGACAAAGACCACAAGGATGGCAAGAAGGATGACAAGAAGGATGATAACAAGAAAGACGACAGGAAGGACGATAAGAAGGATGATAAGAAGGACGACGGCAAGAAGGACGACCAGAAAGACGACAGGAAGGACGACAAGAAGTACTACGACACTTCTGCCTGGAACGCCCACTACGGATACTAAATCCGACGAATCTTCTTATGGGTGGTGACAATGGACATTTGTAACAGTGTGCATGTATAGTATTGTATACCTCCAATGCAATTTGCATGTGGTACCGTTCTATAGCTAGCTGGATATCTCAGTGCGCTCAAGAACAATCAGTGTTCTTCGTCCCTGTCAGATCTGGATTTATTTCTAAGCTTGTAAATTTTCCAAAAGGGTCAAATCTGCCTCGAATAAATGAGTGAGCAACCAGTATTTAAAAAAACCCACAACAAAGTCAGATACATTCCAGATGCGGGGAGTCGAACCAACGCAGATAAGTAATATCATCTATTTCACCATATCTGAACAGTAATTCTTCTAACAATGCACATTATGTCTATGAATACAATCTCTAGTATCTACTCCTGCTGTTCGACTACGCAGCAGTCGGGACTCGGCCCGGGACCCGCTCAGTTCCGAAAAGTGTGGTCATGTTTGTCTGCGACGCTCTTCACTTGGACGTTCAATGCAGCTACACTGGCACGATGAGACGGTTCAGACGTCCTGACGTTTCTTCCCTCATAACTAGTACCTTCAATGCAAGTGCTGCCCCTTCCGACCCTCGCAATGTATATGTCGTCGATCAGGCAGAGTATCAAGACAAATACAGACGCCTTTTTCGGCCACTGGTGAGAGCTCTGTCGCCACCGTTTTATTTTGACTGACTGGCCTGAAAGTCAAAAGATTGGCAGACAGGCTATAACAACCATCCTCTGCGAGCACTGGCGAACCGGGAAGGAGCATTAGCAGCGGAGAAATTTCGTCTCTCTGATGTTGCCCACCAGGCACGGAACAGGACAGACACGGCAATTTATAACTGTGACGCCCACGAGCACTTGGGGAATATGTACAGGTATAATGCCGCTGCTGCTCACTGTATCTTTACTGGTGCGTCTACTTGTATTTTTCTTCTGCTTCGGCTGCTCAACTTTTTGCCACAGAAAACAACGAAAAGGTGATCTTGTTTCAATTATACCGGACGATTGTATTGAAGGCAACATAGGCAGTCCCATTTTCGTATGATCTACATCGTCTCCACGCCCAAGAGGCCACTTTCTTTGCGGAGCGCATCATCAAAGACGCGATAGCACACCGTGATCCACACGTATGGCTTATATGTGGTATTAATTCTTTACCTCTTGGGTCTCTTCCGTTTGACGAAATTCTTTCAGGACGCGACTCTCACGTCAGGATTGGGACTAAGAATAAATCTGTAATGACTGCGATAGAGCAAATGCTTCAAAAGTAATGTGCTGTACATTCCACGTCCTTTTTCGACTAACGAAAACTCCTAGGAAGACACTGAAGTGGGAGGCAGGCGACAGTGGATTCAAAGTCATACTGGATAACCCATCGACCTCTCCTCCTGACGAATCCAAGAACTCCAGCAAAAAAGCAACTCATGGATCGAGCGCCCCTCGCTCAACTAAGCCATCCAAAACCCACCTTACTCCTGCGGCAGCTTAGTCTGCGCAACGACGAGTATTTCCGCAAGTAATCTCATTTCTCTTCTCGGTTCTTCGCGTATTGACGCTAAAGGATAGACGAAAATTGCCGAGCGGGAGAAACAATCAGCTGTGTCTGGCGATAGACGACCAGGGTAAGACTTTAAGTAAAAACGGGCCCGAAAATAGCCTGAACTGCTTAATGGTCACGCTATTTAGACAGCCGTCTCAGATATTGCACAACGCTAGATGCATCTACTACGTCGTCGAATCCTCCAGTACCGCCAGCGATGCGTACAAGCCCTCTATTGTAATCAATTGGCGACCTTGTTGTAGCAGAAGTGGTCCAATAAAAGCCTGACGTCGCAGAGCAGCCACCTACTCATTGAAGGATTGTCGGCAGCCATCGCGTTCATGGGTTCTATCCCAGCCCCCAGCGCGCGCCGCACCTTCGCGTCCTCTTTTCCCATATGTATAGCGTGCTTGAGTATGCTTTCCGGGCACCCACGGCATAACCAATCTCCTCTATCAGCATCTCTGCCGTCAAGAAACAGATTGTCCCAGTGATCGGACCCAACCTAATCTCCGTGGTTGCGCTCGTTTGAAGTGCGTCAAAGACAGAGCTGGCTGACCGATAGCACTTCTGCTTGGACTCCAAGTCTGTGGAGCCGTAGACGCGAAAGGTCTTGATCATCGCACAGCAGAGAATTGCACTATCCAGGCGGAGACTAGAACAAGACCGCTGTGCGTAGACATGGTCGATGCAATTTTGCTGATGTCCTAATACGAGACTCTTATTCTTGTATGGGACAATTTCTTGTTCATTCATGTCTGCATACACAGACCTAATCAGCGCTGTAGCTTGTGGCAGGGATATCATGAAGGAAACATACCAGGCAGCCAGCTATTTGCTGGGCCCACGGCGCGTTGCAGCAATATCGTGGCCTTGGTAAAGAGAATGTTGGAACGTGGTAAAGCATAGTTTCCAAATTCACTAGTTGCCGTGAATAGCCTCTGGATAGGACGCTCGCTCGCACCAGGAAGCGTACCCTAGATGAATGTGAACATGAAAAGAGCACAGTCAAACACTATTTAATGAAGTGGTGGGTCATCGAGAGGTCACGACAACATCAAAAAAGATCAGAGCGCATCCGCCGCCTCGATGGTCACCGACAATCCAGAAGACAAGGTGATTCTCATGGTACCTGCAACGAGAGCTCATTGATGCAGTCTCGGGACTGCACAAAGATCAGCTCTGCAAAGAAGCAGCAATGCATGTACACCTGTATACACAGGACCTGGAATGGCCGTTTCACCTGATCTCAGTAGGTTTCAACGTGAATCTCCTGGCTGCATGGACTGCTCAAAATTGCAGTGAAACATGCATGAGTGTAATGAAAGAAAAGCAATACCTCACTTGCTGTAATACACCTGTTCAGCCTCAATACTGCGGTTCTGGAGTAAGATATCCAGCGTAAACCCGGACCAGGAGATAGCTCGCACTCGTAGTTGGTCTCTCTTGTTATTCAGGATAAACCAACTAACTAGCAATAAAGCGCCATGGAAATTTAGAGACAATTACTTAGCTCCTCTATTCAGGAGCACCGACGACTAAGTAATAGAATCTACTTCCTTCTTTCCTTCCTTCCTCATTTTAATCCAGTACATAACAAAACAGATGTAAGCGGAACGACCGCAGCAGAAGCAGGATGGCTATTTGTCCGAGCATGTTGAAGGCAATATCGAGTTTCAACAACTGACAATGAGGCTCCGACAACAAAATACCGACTACCGTTCACTGGGCTTTAGGGTCCCAGAAGGGCGAATCGCGAGGTGGTGGATTTTATGGTGTTCCTTTCACTGTGTTGTGTATTGGTTGTGTAGTCAAAATCAACCAGTCCTCTTCTCCCGTCCTTTCACCACGTGCACCACTTAAAGGGACAGGATGTCAACTTCTAATTCCGTAGATGTTAGGGCGGCCCGCTCACCGATGCACTTGTTGATATCAACCCGAGTCCATGTTGCTTTCTTCCTTCCACTGTTTTCCCTTATCCTCACCCATACCAATACTGTACCTTCCGATGTCCTGCAGTCATAGGATATGGCCCTGCGACTCTCATTCCTCACGGTTACCTGATGCCCGCGCTCCGTTGCCTCGAATCTGATTCTGGTCCACCGATATGCAGTGTATGCTCCTGCCACCTTTCAACCCAAAACTCCAGCTTATCGCTCAGTTCGAAGAACGACTCTACATGGAACCTGTTAGGTGCGTGCTCCTTGATCAGCAAAGTCCCTATGTGACGTGGCCCGTTCCAAAACCCTTCATGGGAAAACTCGTTAAACCACCCCAGCAGAACAGCGAATACCCTCGGAGAGTTCTCGTCCGAATCGCCTGAATCTTTGTAGAACTTCCAACCTGTGCCATTTATTGCACTTAAGTTGAGGCAGGACCGCGGCGGCTCGGCCATTGGGTTCAAGTCGTCGAAATCCTGCCAGTGATTCTGGCGGAGCTCGATGTTAAATAGGGGGTAAATGCGAAGCGCCTTTCTTGAAACTATGAAGTAGCCAGCATCGTCCATGCTTCCCATTGGCATCTCCACTCCTCGTGCATCCAGTATGGTTCTGTTATGTGACCGCCTCTCCTGCTCGTTGGCTGTCTGGGAATCAAATTCGAACAACACCTGCCCCTGTACATTCGTGCGCGGAAAGACAGGGAATGTAGAGAGCCTCGGGTTCACCGGCAGATAGGGCGCTGCCCCAAGCCAGCTCGCCCGGCCGCCGCGGTGCAAAATTGCCTGCATGAGTGCAATCGTAGCACCAAGCCGGTCATCCTTGCCAAATCTGCGCGTGTCGAGCGTGACGCCAAAGAGACCCATGATACTGAACACCATGTCGACGGGGCGCTTTGACGTGCGAAACAGTGCGCTGCGCCAGATGGCGGGTGCTCGATCGTCAAAGTCGCCGTCTTCTGAACTGCCAGTGTCTTTAACGAGCGCATTCTTGAGCATGAAAATGACGATCTCTGTTGTCTGCTCTAGCATAACGTTTGAAGAGGGATTGTACGGAGGGCCGAAGAGCTCTGTACGGAATGTGATATGGGATCCGTCAGCCGATGGGAAGAAGGTCATCGGTTCAGAGCCATATAGATTGAACACGTTGGAAAGCGGCGTCATGGCAGACTCGCCTGGGATAAGTTGTATGATGTTGCCCCGAACTCCACGGTCACGGTAGTACATCCCAGATCCCCACTTCCACAAGTAAATGACCTCGACGCGCGGAGGGGCCAGCGTCTCTTGCAACGTCCACCCGCGATTTATCCATGTTGTGTGCTCATCTAAGCGCACAAGCCTCTGGACACCGCCCGGGAGAACGATACATAGAGCGCAGCGTTTATAGATATCGAACATCTGACCGATCTGCCAGTGTTTGTCCTCCTTGCTAGTCTGCATAATGCACAGCCGGTCTAGCCAGATACATTTTACCCCTTCCCGAAGAGCAGCGGTGCAGGCATGTACCAGAACGTCCATGCCAATGGGATCGCCATCCTCTGCTCCGGCGACGGAGAACCTGGGTCCCACAGTCGATTCATCAATGCTATTTCCGCGCCAAATATACGAGATGGCTGCATATGTACATTCAGTGATAGGGAAATCTGGGAACTCGCGAATGGAAAGAGTCCTATCATGGATGTATTGGGCACAATCGATGAGACGGAATCTACCAGCTGTAGCAACCGGTGTTATATCCAACACAGAAAGTGTTCCCGAGCGAGCAAGGGATTCTAGGGAGATCTGGAAGATGATCGTGGACATTCTGGTATGAGGAAGTATATCATGCTGTGGACAACTAAATATGTACAGCCACTAGATCAGGGCACGCACGAGCGAGTCGAGGGTACTGGCATCACACATTGTAATACACCATTGCTATTCATTCTACTGGTACTACACCACTGTTACTCTACCCTGATCAAAGATCTACTAATCTCTGCCAAAAGCTTGAGCACCTCGTCCCTGTTACCTATATATTCGCGGACTCTTTGGTTTAATTACTGGCTCGTGTTCTTGTCGGACAGTAGTCACCTCAACGCGCTGTAGATGAGTGGAATGTTTCACTGCTTCGCTATCTTTACTTATATATGTACCTGAACTAGGTTATGGGCCCTGGGTTTTGAACTGACCACTTTCACTCTTCTCAGCATGGCATCCATCATCGCAGGAACAGCACACACTGCCCACTCCACCGCCGCCGAAAGAGACATCCCCAGAACGCGCTGAGATTGTTCAGCTGAATGGGACGACCATCGTCGTGAGAGTAGTCCATGATTGTCCTGCATCGTACTGAATCTCGCAGGTCGGCGTCCCGGGAGCGTTTACTGGAAAATGCAACACCCAGATCCCAGGATACATCGACAACTACGAAGCGTTCAAAGCCAAGGTCGTGACTGGGATATACGTCGTAGCCGTCAATGACCAGTTCGTCATGAAGTCGGTCTGCTGTTTGATATATGCGCCAGTGCTGACCGGTATCATCTAGTGCTTGGAAAGAGAAACTAGCACCCAAGGGCACTTGTATGTCTTACCCGTTGCTGATCTCACGAGTTTGACTGTTGCTCGCCAACTATCCATTTCCTAGCAGACGACCAAGGCGAGTTCGCCGGTGCCACGGGGTTGATATTCGACGCCATGCCACTGGGCCAACAACTCGGTGGTCGCTGCTGAAACGTCGGGTGACTCGAATTAATAGCCGGTTGCCGCTGGAAGTCCCATACGAATGTACCTTTTGCGAGGGCCTTGAAATTTTCATGCTCTGGCTAAACCAGGTTGGAGACAGTCTACAGTCAGGGTGTCCCTTGACGAGCATGGATCGGTCGGAATGTCAAGGGAGTGAGCCACGATGAAATTACATTGTGTGAAGTACAACACAAATATAGGATTCTTGTACAAAAGACGGACATGGGGGAAGCCAAAGATACATTGTAGAAAACGTATTTTGTGAGACCTTGAGCATCTGGCGCACTTATATGAGACGTACCAATAGTTGAACGAGAAAAGAACCTGAAAAGAACCGCTGAAAACACGATCAGCGTTTAACGTTTAACGTTTAGGTGCCAGAAAGAGAGGCGACATGAGACAAAAGTGAGCGCCAAGTAGGGGACTGTTGAAGATGATGGCGTAGGGAAAGGCGAAGTCAAGGGAGGCTTTCAAGCAGTGAACGATACCTTTGCTCGCACCGGAAACACCTCTTATATGTGTCTGAAGCACCATGAATGTATGCAGCTTGTAAATGGAATATAAGTGACGTACCCGAGTCTTCGCCCGGCCGCTTTATTTTCTCAATGTTAGCCAACACCTCTTGGAGAAGCCATTTGTCCTCAAGCCAGAGGTGCTCGTTGCATTCGGCCGTTGCGGGCTCTTGCTCGACAGTGAGCACTGAGCTCTGTCGTCTTGATGTGTATCTGCTTGCTCGATAGGCTCTTCTCATTAAATGTTTGCCGCGGTTTTAAGAGACGGCCTCCTGCGGTATGGTGGCTGTTGGAATATACATGCTCTACAATAGAAACCAAAATAAATGTGCCAGGCAAAAATAACAGAAGGCCGAGCGGAGCCGAGTTACCAACGTAAGGACGATGACGAAGTGCCGGCAACGACCGACCGTAAGACCGGGCTGTCTGGTCGTCTGTCTACCATACGAGAGACTAGAGTCGCACATCGCGGTGCATTCAACAGCGTCTGGATCTTCGGTTGTCGAGCTCAGGCAAGGAATTGTTCTCTTCAAGTTTCTTTTTCACCGGGTTCATGCGAAGAAGAGTGAGATGGGACGGGTATGATGAAAGAGTAGAGAAAAGGTCGAGATGGATTGCGAGCTGTATCGACCCTCACCCGTCACGATTTATAGTGGCGACGAACGGTGACGACAGAACCGCCACCTAATGCCGCCTGGTATGTGCTCCCCGCCCAAGCATAATCTGCTTTCTCATCAGCACCGGTTCATCGACGGCTTGGGCATCTTCGCGAAGTTGCTATCATGTATATTCCTTGCTTATCGATCAGAAATCCTTAGAAAGCAGACGACCTGTACAGCCCCTCGGTCAGCGGAATAGAATTTGGGGATGATTGTAATGATGGATATGGTCGAGTCATAGCGAGTCCTGGATTGTAGTCAGCATACACAGCTACAACAGTTAGACAGACCTAATCACCTTCAATGTTCACCTGGAGACTATCCTTAGAGACTCGGAGAGCACGATAAAGACCCTTTTGAGCCTGGCGAAGGACAGCGGTGCTCGCTCAGTACAAATAGGTGATCGACAAGTTCAGGATCCACCTGCAAGCTTTCGGAGATGTACACCAACGTTGCGTCTAACAAACTTCGTCATGGATTGCAGCCCGGCTGTGGCAGATTTTGGATGAACAGCCAGCGACTGATGAAGGTTGCCCAAGTAATGATTGCCTCCAAGACTGATTCGAGCACAAGTACAATTTGGACAGTGGAACTGCTGCGGCTGATGTTTGGTAGAAGAATGTGCTTCTTCCATCGTACTGTTCTCACCGATAATCCAAACTTGTGTATCTTGTCTTCCTTACTGTCCGGCATCATTTGCATCTTTGAGCCCTTCACGAATGTACAGTTAGCATGATTCATTCTCAAAGGATCGGACGAGAGACTCGACGTACCCGGGCTGTCCCTTTGAGCTTTTTAGCAGTATCGGCGGTCCGACCCAAAGCTAGCTACACATGGAGTACACACGGTTCGGATGTCGTGACGCGAGTGTGAGGAGGCAACCATCTACTTTAGCAACTTGTTTTCCAAGCTATGAACCGGTCCGAAGTCAAGCCGCTATAGAGGTGTCATATGCATGCTTAAGCTCTCATCAGCTTGAAGGTCGGCATAATACCTGATGTAAGTATACAACTAGCTGTAGTTACCAAAGAATGAAATGGAGTACTTCAATATTGCAAGACCAGGAGTCTGACGGTGAGCAATGCGGTTGCAGTCTACTTACTCAGTTGAAGAGATATTTTTTAGATGACAAGATGAAAGTTTGATGAAAGCAGGAGACTCGGGCCGCTACTAACCGGTTCGGTGGATGACGTGGGTCCATTCCGAGCGGCCGAAAGCCGAAAAATTCCTACCTTGTTCTTGCTCCTGCCAACTTGAACGCGACGTGTAGCGACACCCAGCGACCTGGCTTCCACACCAAGCCTCGTAATTCTCTATCCTAAGCCAGGAAAGCGGACCGAACGACTAAGCTAGCAGGCGGTTTCGGGTTTGGACTTGGGAGATGATTGTTGGTGGATCATGCCGTTTCTTGTCGTCGACAAAATCGTTTGGACGACCTCCATTGTTGCAGCAGTTCACGGCCCTTAGAAATAACGCCAGTTTTCTCTCGTCACAGCAGAGGATATTACGATGTCGCGCCTTTTCGACTCAACAAGCTTCAGAACCTTCCCAGCCAAAAGCACAGTCGTCAATAATATCCCGCGTACTACCCCCGTCGCTTGCGAACTCCCAGTCATCGTCCTCATTTCGTAAAATCGTAGCATTAGCGAGACCTGAACGCAAGCCACTTTCGATCGCCGTGGGTCTATTGTTGGTGTCATCATCCGTGTCCATGTCGATTCCATTCACGGTTGGAAAGCTCATCGATTTCTTCTCTTCATTACATCCGGTATGTTTCCGTAAAGTGCGGACTGTGCCACCTCACTAATACCTACCAGCAAATTCCATTGGGACTGTCTATTTGGCAAGCTTCCGGACTGCTCGTATTGTTATTCACGGCAGGCGCCGCTGCCAATGCGACAAGGGCAATGCTTATGAGGATTTCCGGTAGGTCGAACCTAACACGTCTCGTACGCGTTTCTAATACTGGTCGGGCAGGTCAGCGCATTGTTGCAAGACTTCGAGAACAGATGTATGCGGCATCTGTCCGGCAAGAAGTTGAGTTCATCGAGAAAAGCGAAGGTGATGTCATCAGCCGGCTCAGTGTTGATACCAGTGTTGTTGGAGAAAGGTGAGTCTGCTTCTTTTTAAACTGGTATATGTTCTTAACTTTTGCAAAGCGTAACGCAGAACCTGTCCGATGGACTTCGGGCCGTAATCATGTCATCGGTCGGGTGTAAGCCTTTTCGCTGTAACTATTTGACGTCTCAAAGCCTCATGTATGAAGAACAGTGGCTGCCATGTTTTATATCTCTCCGACTCTCACCATGCTAATGTTGGTCATTGTTCCACCCGTATCTTTGGGTGTGGTACGTTTCTGGCCCCCAAGCTTCGTCAAAAGGATGTTGAATGACAGAATAGGTGTTCTATGGCCGGTACCTGAAAAAACTGTCGTTGAGGACGCAGGAGGCGATGGGAGAAATGACCAAAGTTGCCACGGAGTCATTGCCTGCCCTTCGTACGGTTCAGGCTTTCAATGCACAAAATCAAGAACAAGAGAAGTTTCATGAAAAAGTCGTGAAAGTGCTCGAACTAGCCCGGAAAGAAGCTATTGCTAGTGGTATCTTCTTTGGCAGTACCGGTTGGAGTGGTAATATCACACTTCTTGGACTGCTTGGTTATGGTGCGCTGGTTCTTACGCACTTAATTGGGAGTAAATGACCTCTTCGCACTCAAGGTGGGACATTGGTAGCGCGCGGTGAAATTTCCGTAGGAGATTTGACAAGTTTGCTTCTATATACGGTCTACGTTGGAAATGGACTGCAGATGATAACGTGCACCAGGTTTTCCCTCTGTTCTTCAACGCCTCACTAATATTCCCCTGTAGGACTTTCTTCGTATGTGCATTTTCGTATATCCACACCGCATATCTGGACCTACTTTCAGTCATCTATCATGCGTGGTGTTGGGGCAGGAACTCGCATCTTCGATTTACTTGACAGAAAGCCCGCGATTCCTCCAGACGCCGGTATCACGTTGGATCACACTCGGCGTGGGATAGTGAAGTTTGAAAACATTCGTTTCGAGTATCCCAGCCGTCAAGGTGTTGAGATCCTAAAAGACCTCAATTTCGAAATCGGAATTGGTGAAAGTGTTGCAGTTGTGTATGTCGCTTTCCTTTCGTGTATCCTGACATGACATGTTAATCCCTTAATTTCAGCGGAAGGAGTGGAAGTGGAAAGACGTCCATCCATTCCCTGCTTCTGCGATATTATGATCCGGTGAGTGGTAAAGTCACCTTTGATGGGCAAGGTACGAGACACCTTTTTTTTTCCGGAATAAGATCTCATGAGTATACAGATATCCGTGAGTTCTCCGTCAATTCTTGGCGCGGCATTATCGGGGTTGTGCCACAAGATCCCATACTATTCACGGGGACCATCGCTTCAAATATAGCCTATGGGAATCCCACCGCTACTCGGGAGCAAATTGAGCACGCAGCAAGAGAGGCCAATTGTGAGTTCGTATGGGGCATGCCAAAAGGGTTTGACACTGAGAGTGAGTACATACCTGCGTGCCTAACCACGAAGATCTTTACCATATGCCCATACAGTTGGTCGAATGAGTTTGAGCGGTGGACAACGGCAACGACTTGCGATTGCAAGAGCTTTGCTTAAAAAACCGGCTATCCTTGCCCTGGACGAAGCGACAAGTTCTTTGGATGCCACTTCAGAACATAGGGTAATTGCACTTTATGATGCGCGAAACCGGTCCTACTAACATGGGCATCTAGGTAAATGATGCGGTCGACAAAATACTACGATCTCGACAGACTACATGTCTATTTGTAGCACATAGACTGTCCACGATTGCTCGAGCAGAGCGAATAGTCGTTCTTGAAGGTGTGTACTACTAAAAGACGTTAGTGTTCTGGAAGTTAATTTAACCATATGCTCTAGATGGCCGCATAGTGGAGTCGGGATCCTATCGTGACCTAGTGCGTTTTATCTCTCAGGTGCTAACGCATGTGTTAAATTTACGCTCACCTCAGGTCAATCGCGAACACTCCAAATTCCGGGACTTAATGGCGGCCCAGTTAGATGCCGCTTCCAAGCAAGCGCCATCTTGGAGTCAACCCCCGTCCCTCACAGCAGAAGCGCTTGAACCGGAATTAACACAAGCGCCCTGAGCGCTTACCCTGACGTACGTACATAATAGATTATTATCTTTAAGCACCTGTATCAACAAAGCACCAATCGTATACATCTATAGTAGACCCATATAAAGATATTTCTTACTATCTTAGAGCTAGAAGAAAGCTAAAAAGCGACCTAAAGGCATTAGGATTCTTTTCTGGATTGCCACTTCTTAACACGTTGCTGACGCGTGTTACCTTTACAGTCCCACAGTCCCACAGTCCTTGATCCCATCTCAATAAGAGGCACCATCGCAATGGAGCAGCTAAACACTCCTGTCTCGTCGACTTCTACCTACCAGACATTTTTACCACCTCCTGAAGTTATGGCAGCGAGGGACGCGTTTACGGCAATTAAGAACGCTACGACAACTCTGGATGTAACATCGATTCATTACTTTACTGGATCTCTTGCGCTCACTTTCATCTCTCAGGATGTGTTGGACAAGATGATTGATTATAATTACCACGTAGGTATACTGGGAAGCAAGACTGAGCTTGCCAATGATATCGAAACGTGCGACTGTCAGTTTGCTATCACCTCCGTTCTCGCCCACTTACTACCCGATGCAGTATCACCAACGACATCGCTGATCAGGACAAAGAGCACAAGCAAGCGTTGATCGAAATAAAGCGTGAGTATTGCAGATTTTGCGAGCGATCCGTTTTCAATGTCGCACACTAAGTGTTACTCGACGACTTTCTCGACAAACAAGTAATCAATGCTTTGAAGGTCCAGGGTAAGACTTCTGTACCTTGCCCCTTGGAACATTTACTCATTGTTCCTGACATGTGAATTATAATTGCCCCTGCACAGTGGAGGAGGACATCAATAAAGAGATCGATCATCTCGTCGAAATCCATGTGAAGGATCACTTGGAACAACGCCATATTCCCGAGGCACTCAAAACCGAGGTACTGGAGCACAAGGGTACCTTGGAGCGGGAGCATCGGCGTCTCCATAATTCGTACGTTCGACTCCATTCATCGGTTATTGCCAACTTTGACCTCAAACCCGGAACTGATAGAGAGAGCAAACGCGCCAACTCACTTCTGCGCCAGAAAGACGGCAACGTGTTGCTGAATACAATCTATGCAGACGATGGGAACGGCGAAGTCAGCAAAGACTATCCTCGCACGCTCAAAGATCTTTTCGACCTGGGTGGTACGTCCTATCAACGCCACTGGCTTGAGAAAAGGTACTAACGGAATACATCCGAATGGTAGCCCCAATGTGTAAGAGCTTGGCAACCGAATATAAGCTACCTGGCGTCTCCGACTCACGGGAGAAAAATCTGAATTTACTGCTGCGTTTCTTCGGCATCGCGTACCAAATGGTACGATAGACGGACGAGCATATTTCCTGCCTCCCATTGACATGCAGCATTTAGGTTAGAACTGGCGACGAGAAATACAGACGAGTCGGCGTGGTATGTTGAAGTTAAAGTCGTATACAATCATGGTACAGGCAACAAATAAAAATAATCTCTCTATGTTCTCACTTCACTTTCTTCGGCCTCGGCGGCCGCTTTCAAGTTTCCGAGTATTTGATAACAAGGGGTAAAGTCTCCATAGATGAAGTATTGGCTCGCTTGCTCCTCCTGCTCGCAGTCAGAATCTGGCATCTCGAAAGGTAGAAGACACCTCACCTCGGGGGTTTTATGAAGTATGGCAAAAGCATTCATGCTGCATTTTTCGCCGTTAATGAAGACATAATCAACGGTGCTGGCAGCCATAATGCGATCGGAAAGGACTTTCACTGCATGCCATTCGTAAGTCCAGCTACATGTCGACTTGTAAACATGAGAGCAGCGTACAGTCAGTCACCCTGATAACAAATGATAGGCACGCTGTTTGGACTAGATGGTGGAGTCGAGAACGTACTTGTGGGTTATACTTGTACAGACGCCGCCTAATAGTCCAAATACAGAGAAGAGGGATTCTCGACCCTTCATTGGCGGGAGGTTGGTGAAGTGGAAAAGAACGTCTTCCTTCAGGTATGTTGATGTGAACTTAGGAAGGTCAAGAGTACCCATTAAGTGGTAGAACTATAAGAATGCATGTTAACGTCGGAAGTAAACGGATAGTTGTGTACTCACATCCTCTATCCATTTCTCGGCGTCTTTGTAGTGGGATTCAGATACTGGCGAGGGAGCAGACATGTTGGTGGCGAGGTAGAGAGTAATAGGTCGCGCTAACCCATACTGAAATTCTTAAATACTCCCAAGACCGGGGATAGATGCATAGCGGACCATATATCCGCATCAGATGCTCTTGGAAATCTTTGAGGGCCCATCATCATGGGACGCAAGAAGGCGAAAATCGAATAGCAACTGCAAAGATAACGGGCTGTCAGCGAGACTGATGATCGCGCCACAAGTGTGCTTTCAATTACCCTGCAACGTTTCAGGATGGTGCTGCCTTGTGTTATCATCGGTACTTGTGGGCATATGAGGTTTCCAGGGTAAATCTTGAGCTCGGTGTCGCTGTCTAGATGCCATTCAAGTTTCAGAAGAACAGCCGGCTATACGTACGAACCAAGAGCCACCGATCTTCCAAAGAAAAGATTCCCCGATGGCAGCCATAGTAAACGCATAATCTCCGTCAAGTTCAGACGAGCGAGTTATAGATATCAACAGATGGTATCTTTGGGCTGCATCATAGAGTTTGTGAGGCACCTGGGTCAAGTTACTGAAGTTCGCGCTAAAATTATATTGTTTATACCCGGCAGCTTTCCGGTGTCGGAATCCAGTCTGTGCTTACCGCAGTTCGCGAATCATTTGACCATGGACCACGTTTGGTCAGATCGGGTAACGCGCAGGGCGGTTCCGCTGATACTGCGCTACCGAGACGTTGCTATGTACTTATATATGCACCAGGAGTAGGTCCACAGTCGTGATGTCTGGACACCGATTGATGGGTCTGTCAGGACTTGGAGAACTCCGCAAAGCTCTAAAATAGCAAGAAGTCAATTGTCGGTTCCTTTTAATGAACTTGAAAACAGATACCTAGACCCGAACTTTAACTTGGAGAAAATTTGTGGCCCCAGAGATCAAGTTCTTAGGTAACCTTCAATTTATGGACAGTGTACTCAACCATTATCGATTTGTCATCAATGTCTTTTGGAGATGTCCTTTTATTTAAAAGTCACAAAATTCGGTTGTCACCCCATCGTGGGGCAGTGAACAGCGAACACAGAGTTTGAGGTGAGTGCAGAAAGTTGAACCCGTTGAACCGTGACGCTAGCACGTGTCTGCGTTGTCTGCTGCCGGACCGGATGCCGGTAAGCATCCTTACCAATCCTCATAATCACCATGTACTGCTAGTTCTCTTTCCACCATCATCTTCTATCATACCCCGTCTATATCATTTCAGCAGAATGGCTCATGCGTCAGTATTTTATCTGCTCAAGACTGGAACTTCCTGACTTTGCACTACAGACACGTCAATTTCCTCGGAGGATCTCCGTTGAATCGACTCTCTTGGTTGCGGTCTTCTCAAGATTTCTTGAATGCAATAGCAGCTTTGCCACAGACTCGCTGGGTTCTCTTTAACGCAGGATCTCCTCTTGTAGGGCAGCGTGATGCTGGTCCATACCTAGCCTACCTGAGCACCAAGGAGGTAAAGCCCATACTGGGATCGAAGCCATTTTTTGGGCAAGGAAAGGAGATCGGGACATATCTGCAAGCAGATGAGGTAACAACACATACCGAGGCAGCGCGTCATTTGAATAGCCCTGTCGTTTTTCTCGGTCTACACGAAGACCACGGCAAGACTGGCGCGTTGCCCTCATCGGACTTCGCCGATGCCCAAGCCGCCGTGAAGAACATTGAAGGAACCGCGTATTTCTCTTTGGATGTTGCGAGTCTGGATAAGTCTTCTGAAGAACTGGAGGCTTTCTTGCAAAGCACAGAGACTGCGAGCAATGGTGTGAAATTGTCGTTTTCTGAACCGCGCTCTGTCATGAACAAGCTGGACCTTTTCACGTCTGGGATCTTCGCCGAAGCGAGATCCATGGTAGACTGGAACGAGAGAAACAAGGTCAGTGAGTTTGCTTCCGGTAATCAGGTGATTCTCATTGGTCCTTTGTGATGATAGTTCTGTCCCGGATGTGGTTCTCCGTTATATTCGATGTGGGGAGGATGGAAATTGGCCTGTTCGACCTTGCTTCCTTGGGCGCCTAAGACGAACAAAAAACCATGTATCACGGCGTACGTGGACCACTGAACATGAAACTGAACATCTCATTCAGCGATTACTACAGAAAAGGCTTACACAATTTCACGCATCCACGCAGTGACCCCGTGGTCATCATGATTGCTGTCGATGAAACTGGAGATAGGATCCTCTTGGGCAGAAATGTTGGTGGCATATTTTCCTTTGTCGGGATTCATCTCTTATCTTTAAAAAGAAAAAATTTCCTGGGAAGTTTTATTCTGCTTTGGCTGGTTTTGTTGAACCCGGAGAGTCTTTTGAAGATGCCGTTTTAAGAGAGATGTGGGAGGAGGCTGGCGTCAAAGTCTGGGATGTCCGATATCACTCTGGCCAGCCATGGGTAAACCTATCTTACTGCTCATGTGGTGTCTTGTTAATGACTTTGCTCCTCTAGCCATATCCTGCGAGTTTGATGGTTGGATTCTATGCCAGAGCGGACGCTTCAGCGCCCATCAGAGTGGATCTTGATAATGAGTTGGAAGGTATGATACAGGACCCAGTTTTGGAGCTCTTGCTGACATTTTCTAGATGCGCAATGGTATGATCGTTCAAAAATCCTATCCATCATCAACCACCCCGATGGAACAAATCTTTCGCCTAAGACTTTCAACGACGAATACGACGGGAAGACCGCGGGCACCGATCTGCGCTCCAAACCAATAGATGCGCCTCCATTCAGGGTACCTCCAACGACCGCCATTGCTGGGGTGTTGATACGTGACTGGGCTGAAGGAAAGATCGGATTCGATGTTGATAAGAAAGGCAAGTTGTAGCTTCTCATCTTAGTATTCTACTTCTTTGTTTGAAATATAGCGCAATATACGCTGTCAATGATAATGATTAGGTGTGAGCTTTCGTTTCCTTCAACCCTTATTAATGTCCGATATAACCAACCTGCTCGCTTTTGATAATGGAATGCGATCGCACCATTCAAAACTGTCTCAAGTATGCTTTGCCCATGGATCTGCGTGTCTATTCCACCTCTTGTCGCAATTGCTGCTGCTGCATTTTAGTCGTCGTTTTCGCGCTTCCAGGGAAAATTTAAAAGTTGTGCTCTATCATCTTGGTAGGGCTATTCTACAGTGCCGCTCGGTATGGCAAACTTCTCATTTACCCAAAAGCACGGTGATTTCTTACCACATCTCGTTCTCCTCTGATGCCAAGCCAACATCGTTAACGGATGGGGAGACAGATGCAATAGACCACTTATTTCGCCGCACTCCGGGATATCTCGACAATGTACCACGCTAAATCCCTCTCATTCAGCAGTTTCATACTTTGTCCGCGCAGCACACCCCGGGAATCATCGACCGACAGCCCAATGGGTCCAGCTCCTTGCGCTCATTCCTGGAAGGACCGGGATTGACCGAAATGACGTCTGTGTTTCTGGAACAGAACTTGCTCAGTAAACATCTCGCTTCGCGACTGGGGCGAGGAAGGGCGAGGACCGGTACTGCGATGATGGGTCCACAAATATCCGAGTCGGGGCTAGATCTCTAAATCTCTCTCACAATGCACCGACTCGATGAGCAGCTCGCCTCAATTCTTGGGATGGAAACACATGTCACGGGAATCTTAGGGCTTCACGGATGTGTACAAAGCAAAAGAAGGGAACTTGGTGGTCAAAAAGCGTCAAGGTTCATGCCTCGGAGCCGGTATGTCGGGCACAGACGGTGTAACCACCTGTAGCACATGTCATGGGTGAGAACAGGTGAGAAGATTGAGTTCCCCGCTCGGTGATTATGATATTCTCATCTACTTACATTCAGGACAGGGTCGAAGCCGATGCGATTCCCGCTTCTATTTGGCTTCTTATCCAACATCGTTGCTCGCCCCGAACTGCTTAAGAGCACATTGCACTGGTAAAGCCGCAGTCGCAGCATTCGACATTAAAAGTCAAGTTATCGACCGTGGATTCCTTTTAGTCAACACACCCTGTTTCCGTTCCACAAAGTCCTTCGCTTATTTTCAGTAACGGTTTCTATCCGGCAGGATACTTGTGTACCCATCGCATCTGGGTATCCGTAAAGGCTTATGTTACCACTACACCTGCCCCACTACGACACAGAAATTTGGGGACGAACCACAGATGAACTTATTCCTAAGTGGTTCATGTACATCCGCTAATAAAGGAGGCTTGATGTTTTTCGCAGTGACGGCCCAGTTTTAAGGAACATGCCGAACAACGCAGGATGTTCAGGTGGCAACTTCAATAAAGGTATGCAACAAATTCTATCTAAGTGGCGCCGGTCCATAATGCTGACCGCTTATCACCACTTATGTCGGTTTCACATGCGACAGGGTCGTGCGAGAAAGGGTCCTTGCGCCAGCACCTCCGCTTTGCAACCTACGACCACACCCATGGCGAAGACGAAGGGCTCGCGATATCACTGTTGTCGCAGATCCTTCCTTGCTCAGTGATGGCTACGCTAGTCCATAACCCTGTTCCATCCGACCGGTACCACCAAGGTTGTCAAGAATGGCTCCCAACGCTCGCAGATCCAGCAGACAGTCCCACAGGCACCTTTTCGTCCTCTTTGACTGACAATGATTCCGTCACCCTCTCCGTGCCTTCCAGGCGCTTTTCTCAGTTATGTGGCTGCAGGGATTAGATGACAAGGACGATGTTGAGCATCGCGCTCTCTTTTACCACCAAGTTCGCTGTTCGTGCCCGTCTGTTCAGTTCATCGTGCGCCCCGTTTTCCCTGGTCTTCCCTGCTTTACTAAACCTTTTCTTCCCTGTCCCGTTCTCGTTTCCTGTGTTTGCGTGCCCTTGTGTTCCCGTGCATCGTGGTTCTTGTGTTTGCGCTCCGGTTGTGTTCTCGTGCATCGTTGTTCCTGTGTTTGTGTTACGGTTGTGTTCCTGTTCCAGTGTGTTGTCCCGCGTCCAGGTATCGTGCTTGCCTTCCCGTCTCGTTCGTGGTCGTGGGCCCGAGTACCGTGCCCGGTTCCTTGGGGTCCGTGCGTCATATCTCACAGCTGTGTTTGGTCATGTTTGGTTGCTTGCCACCTCCCATGGCGCGCGTACTACCTGTCTTCCCTTTCCCTCGTGTCACCTTTGAACTCCTCGTCCTGTTTCCATACAATCATTGTACTCCACTCCGTCATGATGCATGATGCATAATGTATCGCTTTCACAAATGCCATACTCTTCGTCCTTTTCACAGAACGGTTTTCATCGCACTAATAACAAGATGTTCATTTTACGCTTTTACGCACGGCCATTGACCGGTCCCGAGCGGACGGAAAACCTCTCTATGTTGCATTTAACGATCTCGTTAACTCCTTCCCATCCACTGATTAACCCACTCTCTGGACTAAGATCACACGTTCTCATATCGATTCTGTTTCTGACTGCCGGCTGAATTCATAACGCCGATCTTTAAGGAGCACTACTACGTGAAAGCGTCCACAGCCAGGAAGTCTGTAAATGCCTTGTTTGAGGCAGAGAACTTCGTAGGCACCATTCCTCCGAAAGATGGCATCTTTCATCTCGTGTCTGCTTGTGATATCTCTATCGACACTGACGCGGCATTGCTCGCACACGCACAATTTGGCCAGAATCTGTCTATTCGTCGGTTGCTCGGCTGATGTCGTGCTCCCCTGTTACGTTGTTATTCTCAGAGAGTCAGAGAAGGGAATGTGGCCGGTCAAATATCGTCATATCATACTCACCCTATGATATTGGTAATATGCCCTATCTCTTCCAGCAGACCACTTTTTGTCCTATGCTATGGCTAAGTCTCTCGCCAGAGCCAGAGCCAACTTGCGCTACCGCTCTAAGCCTCAAACAGAACGCTGCAACAATTTCGCTCGCAGAATCCCAGTTGAATGTACCTATTGCCGCGCATAGAAAGGCCTTAGTCCGACTGTTGACATCATACTCTTGCCATGGAAGTCCTACGATGGGTTGAACGCCATCGTCCATCTCTTCCTTGTTCGCAGTGTTCATGTCGTTTCTGCCATTCTGAAGTTGAGGACGAAGCCCACGTTTTGTTGTACTGTGACGGATCACAATCCTTGGAAGAATTTGCGATCCGACTTCTTTCAATCTATTGTCCTCCTTGCCACCAGCCCTTTTGCGAATCTATTGTAATCAGCGGCCTCTGGTCTTGAAGTCATATATGTCCTACTGGGAGCAGATGATATCGAAATTGTTGGACCTCTCACTAAATGTCTTCAACGTCTTCCGCAATGCGCATTTTTAGTACTGTACCGTTATACTATTCATAAATGACTGCCTTTCTTTTGTACCCCATGAAGAGTCTCTACTCCGCGCGACACACTCAACAGTGTGATCACAACGGTATGAGCCTTCGTGGCCACAGCACATGGTTCGCCATGTCAGGGCTGTGGACCCGGCCGTTCCTTATTGGGACCTTGTGCCGGTAACAACACCAACACCAACACCAACACCTTGCAGTTAAACCCCCTAAACATTTCTGAATTCAATTGTGGAGCTACCATAGGTGATTACGACCATGGCCACCATTCTCGGTACTTGCGTCGCCATCATCACCACAGGTATATCCATCCTCTTCTTCCTGTATCACCGGCGCAACGCACAGACAAGAGCCCTCAATGAGCCACCTCTTCTTCCGTATTGGATTCCTTTTGTGGGGCATGCGTTGTGGTACGGATGGAGGTCCAACGAGGTGTATCTCGCTGCGAGGTACGTCGGGCTACTTTTAGGAACTATGGCACTTTATTTAACGCATCGTAGAATGTTTTCTCCGGATTCACGTCCTGCATCAGTAACGCTAATGGGACAGCGTATATACGTCCGTTTACTCTCACCTGAGCAACCGAGCTACTGATGGATTAGCTCCAGTAGATCGTCACAGCAAGCAAAGATGTTTCAGCAGTATATCGTGCGAAAAGCCTCTCGTTTAACGACCTCATCCTCTGGGGTCTGGGCGCCGTATTCAACATCTCACAGAAAGGTCGAGATGCGATCGCATACAGACCCGTAGAAGATTATAACTCTTCTTTATTGGAGAATAGCCATGGGTTCTATCGCGACGCCCTGAAGGAGGGTACAGCTTTAAACGAGTTTACCACTTCCTTCCTCGATTGTCTGCACGTGGAGCTCGCCAAAGAAGATGCCAAGATCGACGCGTCTCCAAAAGGGATGAAAATCCCCCTGCGCGACTGGGCCAGAACGATTCTAGGCACCGCGTCCACAATCGCAATGATGGGTCCACAAATACTGGAGGAAGAGCCCGACCTTCTCAAGTATAATTGGCAGTTCGATCAGGACCAAGTTTCATTCACAATCGGTCTCCCGCGATTTCTGATTCGAAAACAATATGCGAACAGAGAGAAGCTTATTCGTGCATTTGAGAAGGTGTATAAAGACAGAGAGACGAAGCAGCATGATGCTATTTGGTGGATACCCGGACGTCAAAGGATGTTGGCTGAGGCAGGGATGACATCTGATTATGATGTGGGTGCTTCGACACTCCCAGTATGGAATGCGTGCGTGTCTGAGTACCTCAGTCGCTGGCAGGCTAGACTCATTGGACTTTAGCCTTCAAGCCAATTCCAACCCTGCCGCCTTTTGGCTTCTTCTACATATTGTAACGATCCCTGGGCTTGCAGATCGCATTCGCAAGTCAATCGCTCCGGCATTCGACATCGAGGGGAAAGTCACCAATCTAGGTCTTATGGTGAACGACCCACTTTTACGTTCAACGTTTAACGAGACACTTCGTCTATATTCGACTTCGGTCTCTGTTCGACGTGTGACCGAAGACACCATCATTTCTGGTTATACTTTCCGTAAAGGAGGTGTCGTCATGTGTCCAGTGCGTCCACACCATTGGGATGCAGACATTTGGGGCCCGGACGTCGAAGAGTTTGTCCCAGACAGGTTCATTCGAGAATCCACAAATGGCCTGATCAAGGGGGATGCAAAACTGACTCGGCCATTTGGAGGAGGGACAAGCCTCTGTCCTGGTCGGTTCTTTGCCTCGAACGAGATCATTTCATTTGTCGGAGCTATTCTATTGAAGTACGATATTCGCTTGGAAGCCGGGGAAAGTATTCCTCGACCTAACTTGAGCGTTCCATCTCTCGCCTTTTCTGCTCCCATGAATGATGTGGAAGTCGTTATAACGAAGAGAAATGAGTTTTGAAGATATTCTGCTATGTATGTACTTGTGATACGCGACTCGAATGTATGTTTTTAGCAATTCGTATATGTCAGAAGCATCCGTGCACGGCCTATTCAAGAATCAATACCAGTCGCAGCAGCATTTCTGCTGTGTCTCGATTCTCCAGCTTACATACGCAACTTGCTGCTTGCGTTACCGCTCGGCCGCTCGGCATTGTCATCCCGCCGCAAAGTACTCGATCTGGAAGGAATCGGTAGATCAAGGAACTGTCCATGTGAATGTTGAAGACGACTCCTTCCTGTAGACCGTTCTGCGCTCA
This sequence comes from Armillaria ostoyae, assembly GCA_902506015.1. NCBI lineage: Eukaryota > Fungi > Basidiomycota > Agaricomycetes > Agaricales > Physalacriaceae > Armillaria > Armillaria ostoyae. The sequence continues at coordinate 3,498,370 of LR732082.1, forward strand.
CTTGCTCTTCTTATCATACTATTCTCACTACTCTTTTTCAGGTGGAATGCTGCAGGGAATGAATTCTTTCCCAGGCTGCCAGCTTATTAATATACAACTGGGCTTTGGCGATCGCGCCTGTCGAGGCGGAGCGTCAAACACGGCCTAAATAAAATTCCTGGCATGGCTCAGGAGTATCGAGTGCATTGTGCTGCGTGCGCGGTACTTTGACCATGCCCACCACCGTCGATGTCTGGGTCGCCATCCTCGTCGTCGGCATAGGCGCAATCTTCGCACTTCATCATCGGCGCAATGCTCTGGCGCAAGCGTTCAATGAACCTCCTATTCTTCCCTATCTGATACCTTTCGTGGGCCATGCGCTGTGGTACCGTCGAAAGTCTATCGAAGTATACAATGCAGCAAGGCTCGTTACTATTTTCCATCCCTCTGAGACCCCCCTCGTTGAACTCATTACAGAATGTTTTCTCCCGATGCACGACCAGTCTCCTTAACATTGATGGGGCAGCGAATATATGTCTGTATATCTATTCTTTGGAATCGACGTTACCTGACTATACCTCATATTCAGATCGTCACTGCGAGCAAAGATGTATCGGCCGTATATCGCGCGAAGAGCCTCTCGTTCAGTCCTCTCGTCCTCTACGGCCTCGGCTCCGTGTTTGACATTTCTAAAGAGGGCAGAGATAGGATTGCCTACGAACACAATGGACCCCATTCCTCTCTGCTGGAGAGTGTTCATCCATTCTACCGTGGTACTCTGAAGGAGGGACCTGCTTTGAACGAGCTTATCACCTCCTTTCTTGAATGTCTCCGCATAGAACTTGTCAAAGAGGACGCGAAAATCAACGCATCCCCAGGGGGAATGAAGGTCCCGCTGCGTGACTGGGCCAGAACTGTACTAGGCACCGCGTCGACCATCGTCATGATGGGTCCTCAAATACTGGAGGAAGAACCCAACCTTCTCGATTACAACTGGCAGTTCAATGCAGATTTCTTCACATTCGTTATAGGCCTTCCTCGCTTTCTGATGAGAAAGCAGAATGCAAACAGGGACAAGCTTCTTGGAGCATTTGAACGAGTTTACCGGGATAGCGATACGAAACAAAAGGATGCCATCTGGTGGGTAGCAGCGCTCCAAAGGATGATGGCTGAGGCAGGCACGACGTCCGCCCATGATATAGGTGCTGGAACATTCAGCATATGGAACGCGTAAGTGCCTATGAATTTGTGAATATCGCCGAAATATACTGACGCGTATCATGGCATCTTACATCAGGCTCCAGGCGAACTCCAATCCTGTATCCTTTTGGCTTCTTCTCCAGATTGCGACAGTTCCCGGACTTGCGGATCGTATTCGCAAGTCGATTACTGCCGCATTCGATAGTAATGGAAAGGTCATCGATGTAGAGCTTCTAGTCAACGACCCCCTCCTCCGTTCAACTTTCAACGAAACTCTCCGAACATTCTCCTGTTCGATGTCTACCCGGCTTGTGATGGAAGACACCATCATATCTGATTATACCTTCCGCAAAGGCGCCGTGGTCAAGTGCCCCATTCGTCCGCATCACTGGGATCCAGACATTTGGGGACCAGACGTCGAGGAGTTCGTTCCGGATAGGTTTATCCGAGATCCTGGGAATGGGCTCACGAGGGGTGACGCGAAACTGGTTCGACCGTTTGGTGGAGGGGCGTCCCTCTGTCCTGGTCGATTCTTTGCCTCATACGAGGTTCTTTCCTTCGTCGGAGCCCTTTTGTTCAAGTACGACATTAAGTTGGCGGAAGGTGCAAGGATACCTCAACCCAATCTGAACGCCCCCACCCTTGGCATATCTTCTCCTATCAATGATGTCGAGGTGGTTATTACCAAGAGACTCGAGTGAAGGGCGCGTGGATGTATATTTATACTAGATAAGTGATACCGCAGATGGTTAGAAACATAATGATATACCCACAGTAGTAGTTTTAATCATACCCAAATTATGCGGTCTTAACCAGGAGAAGGGACGAAACTAAAACAGGCCCCCTTGGCCATTCCGAAGTATAAGGGGTGTAACAGTCAGACCGGCGACAATCGCAAAATCAATATATCCCACAGATTATGCCTGACGACTAATTCTCCTACCGTTGTGCCGTTTTTCGGCTGCTCAATGTCCCTTTCCCCACCCACCGCAATGGTACTGATTAGTACAACGCTATAGTTAAAGACTATCGACGTACGCCCCTGCTCGTGGGGACAGTGATATCTTTGCGAGAATCTTAGTATCTTTTGTTATCGATCTTCTGTTCAACTTGAAATACGTCAAGCTGGCGGTATACATCTTCCTTTGCTCGATTTCATATCCCACGCGTGCTGTGAAGTTATTACCACGAAACGATATCGATTCGACCGAAGCATTCGGTGCTGTACACGATACATTTGTTAGATGGTATCATATAATGTAAACGATTACCTGAATGGATGGATACATGCCAGTGTCTAGAATCCTTATTGTACACCTATAGTTACATTGATGGCATATACCGAAGATGCCTAATAGACTGTCGAATCTTGGAGACGCCAACGACCCAAAGGTCCCCACCACCACATTGACTGACGACGAGCGACCGCTTCAGGCCGTCTTATTTCTGAGGGAAGGTTATCCGGACAATTCCGCTCCTCCGATTCGTCATGACTATCTTCCCCAACCGAAGTTATATCGGTTTGGCATGAAGCAGTATCGGTTTGTTCCTGCTGGGAATTTCGTGTGGGATACCTGTCAAGTTCCCCCGCGCTTCTACGTTGCCCAGCTCTTCCTGATCTCCAAGCGAAGCTGCCTAAGCCCCAGCCCGTGTGAGTCGAGCGAGGGGTGCCTGCCTCTTCAAGCTCTCGAATTCGATCTGCGCGTTCGATGGCTTGTTGTCGAGTGGCAGCTACGTGTGCTTGCCGAAGTAGTGCATACCAGCGGTGGATTGCCGCCGGAAGAATGCGAGGAAGACTTGTGGTAGACGTAAATGAAGTAGTAGATGATGAAGCGACATGACGATCTTCGGAGAGAGACCGATCTGCCTCGGGTGACGTTGAACGTGAATCGGCAGCATGCGGGATTGAACGGCGACGGACTGTCACTGAAGTCAACTCCACTCCTTCTTGTCGAACACTAAAAGCACCCGTAACGCCACGCCAAACTTGTTGCGCGCGTTCTCGAGTTCCTTTACGAGGCTCCTTTGTGGCCCGTTTTCTTTTCTCCCGTCTCCCTTCTCTCCGTTCTGGAAGATCGTGATTCGTCCCAGTTCCGGCACCAACCCACCACCACCATCCTAAGAAGCTTTGCCACAGAACGACTGCCCACATTAATCCAGGAAGCCAGACGTACTCTTCCTCCCTCGGTATGTACAGAAAATTAAGAGCGGTGCTAACGAGGGCCAGTGAAAGAGCGGCACAACCAAAGGCTGCGGTACCGCCATCCGTACGCCAGGCCTGCCTACGGTTCACGAGTACGCCCCAGACGAAAAGGGCTACTGTGAACAGGAGAGACAGTGTCGCATTGCAGACATTTCGAATAGCAGTGGCGACATCTTTTACTTGAAGATTGCCCGATATCGGTGTGAGCTGCATCACGGCAGCCAATACAGCCAAAGGTACTATAAAGTATGAGCGGACTGTCAATGAGATAGGACGATTGCACCGCACTCAATAGAGAAAATATAAGTCTTCCTTCCAGTCGAGAAGGGTACAGAAGTGTCAGGAATTGTATATGAGTTATCTGGAAACCTTATTACAGAGAAATATTCGTATACGGAGTAAAAAAAGCGCACCTGAATGAGTCCAGACGTCGTAGCATTCATGATTAACCAGGTCGCTAGCTCGGCCGTAGTCCATACAGTCGATGTGTTTGATATGCTTGTATCCATCGGGGGTACATTGACAGCGATGTACGATAGCATGTAAGGCCACTTTTGACTTTCTTCCAGTGCCGCAGAGAGTACAACATGCAGCGTAGCGATGAGGGATATAAGGAGGGTAGTGACACCGGACATTTGTAAGACATAGTTGACGGGTGCCAACGGCCAATGGTACTGGGCCGTAAATATGAGATGAATAAATAGAACGGCAACAAGGGTCAAGACGATCCCGGTGAGCAGGATTTGAATTGGGAGAGAGCGAGCATATGCCGGTCGATAATGCAGGTATGGATCAGAGTCCAAACTGTCAACAAGTTGAGTTATATGTACCAAAATAAATACAGAATAAACATACCCTTGTGTCTCTTCATCATCAGCAAACACGCCGTGTAAAACGATGGACAGGAAGGCGGTTACCTTCAGTAGCATGGCCGTTACAGTCGAAGAAGCATTCCACATCTACAATATTTGCCTTCCACGATACTAGCAAACAAGCGCCCACGCCTCACTGATCCGATTTGTCCGTTATTTCAAATACGTTTTAGCCTTGGCGGACCCCACGGCTATAGGTAACGTTAATCCAATCGTAATTGTTGCATTTAATAAGTCGAAATCATTCTCAGTTGACGTAGTTGATGGCCTGCACAAAGCTAGAACAAGGACTATATGTATCGCCTGCTCAATACAATATCAGCCTACCCAATGAGCTCAAGACCCACTCGTCATCTTTCTATGGTATCACACCATCCAAATAGTAGAAACGTAATCCGAACATCAGCCATGATTCGACCGAACAGACTAGAATATAATGTACGATAATTCAGCCGCATGTGATCACGGATGAAACACTGATTCTTTAGCGTTAGTTATGATCAACTGCGCCTCCTCAGGCAGATTTTAATTATGCCTCGAAGAAGCTCTGATTGACCGAAATTCTGCCATTATGAAAACCCACTGAGCGAGCCAGAGAAATACAGATTTGGTTCGTTAACCCTCTGTTCGTTACCCCCCGGGTCTTTAGGTGGTGGTGGTTTTATCAGGAATCTCGTATTATTCGTCTCCAAGTCCTATACAAAGCGGCCTTGGCGATTTAATGTAATACGTACCGTTGTACAAATGTCAAGAGCAGCTAGACCCTGTGATGCAAATATGTTCCGATGCATCTTGCGAAGATGACCGTATGTCGGCCTGATAGACACAGAACTGAGGACTCCAACGGAAATGCACGACGGTCAACTCGGTTGGAGCCCGAAACTCGGCCCGTATATCCGACTTCCTTCCGAGTTTGGCAGGAGTTTGGATGCTCTCTTCGCCCACAACATTCAAGCACTGTCGGGATACGGCAAGTTCTCTGTACATACTCGGATAACGCAAGAATCATGGATGCGAACTTATCCTTCTATGCTTTGATATCGTTGCGTATTGAATTTAGTGGCGAAACTTGGTTCCAAGATTCTCCCTCAGGCTCTCACTGGTTACTACTTGCGGCAAATCTGCTTTGCTCAAGGATATAAGCCTACTATGCGACGTAGAAAGCGTTCACTCCATCATTTGTGACTTTTAAGATTCGATCATGCTTACGTCTTCTCTGTTGGTGCTCTCTGCCTTGGCTGCTCTCGCAAGCTGTCAAACGCTGTCTGGTCAGTACGATTGCGCCACCAGCGGTCAGTATTCCCTTTGTCAGAACTTGTGGGGTTCCAGTAAGTGATAGATATATTTGATTGACTAAAGCTAACAAGAGGATACAGAAAGCGGTGTCGGATCCCAAACGTCAACACTGATCAGTACAAGCGGCAATAACATTTCCTGGACGACTACCTGGAACTGGCAGAATAACCCCAATAATGTCAAAAGCTGTACGTATGCCGCTCTTTTGAGGAAGACGAGTTCGCCGTTGACGGATGATGGAAGATGCGAATGTCCTGTCGGCGACGAGCAAGGGCCAGCAGGTGCGTCGAAGTTAGTATATTGACAACCTATCTGATCAATATACTAGTTGGCTGCAATCACTCATGCCCCCACCACCTGGAACTGGAGCTACCTGAGCGAATCAAGCGGTATTCGTGCTGATGTCTCGTAAGTTGTGTAAATATCGGCGTTGTTACGTCGTTTGATCATGCGGGAACAGCTACGATATCTGGTTCGGAGTAGCACCAAGCGGCACTGCTGCGTCTACTTCATCTTCATACGAAATGTGAGTGTCGCTTTTACTCTTGCTTGACCTTCTCATCTTTCCGTACAGAATGATATGGTTGTCGGGTGTCGGAGGGTAAGCCTCTCGGTGCTTTGACTAAAATAACTCTTCTGAGGCTCTTCCACCAGCATCCAGCCCGTCGGTTCTCAAATTACTTCCAACACAGCCGTCGCCGGATACACCTGGAACGTTTGGAGGGGACCTAACTCGAACTGGCAGGTCATCTCCTTCGTGGCCACCTCGGAAATCCATAACTTCAACGTGGATTTGAAAGATTTCTTCAGTGAAGTCGATTGATAATTCCGGCCCTTTATGACTGTACTGAAGCAGAAGCTAGATTATCTTGTTGCGCAGCAAGGAGTTCCTTCGACGCAAGTATGTTTTACGTTTTTCCGGTTTACGGCAAGTTGTTGATCTTCTATAATGCAGTACGTCCAGGCAATCCAAGCGGGTACTGAGCCGTTCACTGGCAACGCCCAACTGATGACCACCAGCTATTCCGTCTCCCTTTCTTAAGCCAGAGATTAAGTACATGCCGTACTAGTGCATCAGTCAAATAAGAAATAAGGTTGAGGAACGTGCAATATTTACGTAGTCACCTGAATGATCGCTGCTAGTTCATGGAGCTTCGATTTCTCCAACCTGTCAACTGAGCCCACGCACCATGCCAGTTTCCCACATTTGCCTTTTCCGCGTTCATTACCGTCGTCCAGCGTTGCAGGTAGTATAATGTCAGCTCCTATACGCCATCAATTATATTGACTCACTCCTCTTCCAGCATGAAGCTGAAGCCCCATCACAGACCATTCGCCCTCTACCGCGAGATTTCCATTGTCTCCTTGGTGCTCCTGTTCATTGCTTTCCTGCTCCTGCTCCTCGTCGGTATTTCCTTGACCATTATCAAAGCCATATACCTCATCCGGGTCTATTCAACGACTACGAGTGACCAGCCGGCGACAAGCATTGCAACGGAGCTGCGGTTCGGCGTGTGGGGTGTATGTGCAACGAGGTGAGCATTGCACAGAAATTTCTGGTCCCCGCCTAATTCGGAATTCCCAGTGCATTGAATCCACCATCTTGGTGGACGAACGATGGAGAGTGCTTCGGCCCAAGCCTTGGCTATGATATACCTTCATCAATAACCGAACTCGTGGGCGTGGATGCAAGTCTCGTCCAGGTCGCTTTGAAGGGTCTCCTGGTGGTCCTCATCCTTCACCTCGTTTCAGCGGGACTGTCCCTCGCCGCACTCATTCCAGCTATGTGTCTCGGATCGCATGCGCTAGCCATCGTGGCCCTCGTGCTCTCAATTATTACAGCACTTTTGGGGACCGTCGTATTTGGGGTAGATCTAGCCTTGGTTCTGACACTCAAGAGCCAGCTGCCAAACTTGTCAAGTCAGATTGACCTTGGCATTGATTTCGGTAACGGAATTTGGATAGTCCTTGTCGCTGTGGTTTTGACATGGGCTGCTGTAATAACCCTCTCTGCCAGAGCGTGCTACTGCTGCGGAGTTCGTAGGTGGGTGTCTGATGCTCTTGTCCATTCCCGACCATCGTTGCTGATCTGGTGATTCCAGAAAAACGTCCAAGTATTAATGATCTGGCTTCCATGAGCTCTTACGACTATCATGACATATACCCTAACGATTCGAATCAATGGAAGCCATGTAGCATATATTTGAGAAATTTGAAGAGACTATGGTAGCACCAACACTGCACCCCATACTTCCTCAGAGTCGCTCTCCAGGTTTGTAGGTATTGTAGCCTCCTCCGTCTCGTTACTCTCAGCAATTACACTCTCCTTCCTCCGATCGAGTCTAACATCAACAATTTTGACCGCCTGATCCTCCACCTCACCTTCTCCCATATTAGTGGTCAATTTCCTGTGATCAACGACCTTGATCTTCGGGAGCTTGACATACCCACACTCAACGGGTATGAGATTCCAAAGTATCTTCTCCTCAGCCCCCGGCAAGAGGATAGGTAATCTTCCACTGCGTAAACCAGCAACGACAAATCCATCAGATGGGTCGGGCTCCACATGGACAGTACAACTCGCTGATCGCGTAGGATGGTTATTGCGTATCGTCAATATTAGCGGGAGGCCTTCGTGTAGTCGGGCAACAGGAGATATTTGGAGGAGTCCAATTAAGCCATCCGTGGGTGGTCGCAATGGAGGGAGTGGGAATACACTCGTTGAAGTCGACCCTCTCGTTCCGTCGTTGTGTATCCTACAGAGCCATTATTAGAAGCTTTCAGGTCCGATCGGTTGGCGAACGTGCGTACCTGCGCCACTGAACTAGATAGGTACCTGGACCAGGAATAGCTTGCTGCTCGTCTCCTTGCAGACTTATCCGACACGAGCCCGAAAACTCATCGCCTGGGACATATTCTAAAGCCATAGTCAGATCGAACCAAGATGAGAGTTCACTGGCAAACCTGTGGAGAAGTCCTCTTCATCATACATATCGGTTGAAGCTTCCAAAACTTTTGCAGTGTCGTTGTTCTGTAAAACGCATTAAATCAGGCATATGGCCAGCATCTCCTTTGATCGTACCTGTCTCTCAAGCTCAACTTTCTGCAACTCCAAGGCCCACGGCCCCGCGCACTCCAATCTGAGAGTCACGAGAGCCTCTCCCGCTTCACCCTCATCCCAAAAGTTTTCTTCAAATCTTCCCAAATCTGCCAGCCCCAACCGCTCGACCAAAGGACGCCTATACGTGACATCATATGCGACATTCAGCGCTTTGACAGTAGGTACTGTCAGCGTCTGTAGAATCTCCGACACGTCTTCCATTTCCGACTTGGACAAATTCTCGTTAGAATTGTGTCTCGAGGTTACCCTTGACTGGATGGATATATCAATCATCCTATCTCCAGCCCCACCTGTGTTGGACAGATTCAAGGTTTTGATTGAGCTCACGCCTGGCACAAGGACGCCAAAAGAGATGCCCTTGATGAGACCAGAAGATCGCTCATCATCAAGAGTTATTGAGTTGACTGCAAAATGGTGTCAGCTACATTTCGAGCTCCAAATAAATGCATGCATACCTGCATCATCAACCTCTGTGGGCTGCAGAAGTATATCCATCGTGACCTCCAGCTCTCTATTATCGGCATTCGTAACCTCGATGACAATGGGATACACTTCGTCGATACACGCAGGTGCATGGTGTGTTAGAGACAACAAAACGTTGTGGGGACGATGTCGAACACTAAATGAACATGTCAACAATATCCAACGGATCGTATAAATTACAAGCTCACATCACAGAAGACGAGTTGTCGCGTTTGACATCGATGAATTTCAGAGGCTTCAATGAGGCCAGCCATTTACTCGTGGGTAGGGTCATGTGTCTATAGCTGCACGGATCCATTGGTATCTGGATATTCCAGGAACCCTCAACCAACGTCAAGAGAAGTTCCTCGATCTGACGTATACTCAGCACATTAACGTCGTGTGACAGGCAGGTTAACTGACCTTGAGCGTTGTTGGGACCTCCGATGAGAATGTTCCGGATAATATTAGGGTGGAATCCTGCTTCCATCGTAAATTCGTTTTCAGTGTAGGGGGCACACCAACCCCGTCTGTCTTGGTAACGTGTCCCAGGTGAACATGAGTAACTTTGGATGATTCGTCTGCTTCCGTATCTGAATGCCGAAGAACTACTACTGGCAGAGTATCGTCTGAAAATCGAATGGACAAGGAAATGAAAGGGAGGTCGGATATCGCCACATCAGAAGGCGCAGTGATTGAGACTTGGAACGCAGCCGCTTGTCCGACCTTTACCTCAGGAGTCCAGAAAACGACATTGGAATCAACTGGTAGAAAGTTAGGCGTTTGACTTATTTCAAAAAGGTCGGAGGAAAAGACGAACATATTGGCTGTGTACCCGTAAGGTCGACGATAAGCGGCTCGTCCGGTGATGAGGGCACCGTGCTCTATTTCACAATGAGCATGCAGGTGACACTAAGATTTTGGTACCAAGACTAACCTTTAGAACTGCAAGCAAATCTTCCTGAAGTGTTCCGGGCTCGTCTGCTTCCTCAACGCCTGCATCAAAATAGCATTCAGGAAGGGGGACGAGAGAAAAGACAATGCCGTGGCTCACCATGCCCTAACATTTCAATGAGCAGTCGTATGCTCAACTCTACATCACCGAGTTGCTGAACACAAGCGTACCACGTCGTTAGTAGCGGCCTTAGCATGGGATCCCAATTCTCGCGGCGGTACGTTTTCGCGATCCGTTCAAAGAACCTGCTCGATTTTTAATCCCAGCTCACTATAAATGATGCGGATTCTACGTACCGGATCGCCATGTCAAACTTGCCAGAGTCAAAATACGTTTGTCCGATACGGTATGCGATCCAGAGCGTTAACCGGGCTTGACTTTGACCTGGAGAGCTCGGGGTATATTTCTTGAACAGCTCATATGACTTGGTGTACAACTGCGTACCGTCAGGATGGCATCAAGATGATAAAAAAATATCTCACCTCGAGTATAATAACGAGATGATCGACTTTCTTCTCGTTCGCAAAACCCGGTGAATTTGACATGCCCTGTTCGATTGGCCATCATCCAGTCAATTAGAATGCTACCCTTGGATCAAAAAATACCTACATCGACATCAAATGTTATGAGGAAGCGTTCTCGTCTCATTTCCGTGCATCTAGCAGCCATGTAATAATAGAACCCTGGATGCTGCAATGCATGACTCGGATTCAATCCCAAAGATCGCAAAGCGTCTGTTTCTAACGCGGGAGTAGACCCTCGAGAGCCAGATGGATTTTGTGCGGTAGAAGAATAGAGGGTGGTGTTGTAAGCGGCAGGACGATGAGAGGGAAGAGAGAGCGTTGTGTGCGTCCCCTGCTCTAATAGTTCTGCTAGGATACGGTATCTTAAAGGCGTATCAGAAAAGCCTGCACGGCGCATCAGACCGAATGAAACTTACTGTCGGGCCACCCAGCTCCAATATTCAAAAGTCTCCTCGCCAATTCCCCATCCTCGTGATAGATCACCAAACTTTCTGATGTGAGTGGTATGGTGGGACAAGGCCAGGGAGTGTTCGTTATTATACAGGTACAACTTCGTTATCTATAGAACTCGTGAGCTTGACCATTCTAAGGCAACAGGGATGATGACTGACGGACTTTGATGTTGATGCAGTCAGCAAGTACTTTGGCTTCAGCCCATCGTTTGGTGCGAGGTGGAAGAATTGATATGGAACCAAACATCACAGCAAGAACCTCGTACGCGTCTTGATAGTGCCTGTAAACTTATGAGAATGTGATTTTGGATAAATCGGATGTCCTACTTGAGTGCCACTTCATCTTCCCCTCTGAACTCGGCGAAGCAAGCCATCTTGTATTCGTACCTAACGGTCCAACCTTCCGGACGCAGAGGCCGTATAGTTCCAGCATGTCCGACAGGACTTAGAGGGTTTGAATATGATGATACAGCTTGGGTGTGACGGTTCCGTTTACGCCTGACGCGCTTGGAATGTGAGGTATAGTATTCCACTGCCGGTTCGTACAATGCTTGCTGGAGACTGAGTTATACATTGAGTGATAAACACCGTGTAGGAAAGCGAGGCTTACCTCTGTACGAAGTCACCCAATTCGGACGAGCTTACAGGGCTCAGAACAAACAGTGCAGCTCTAGCATCGAGGCCACTCTGTTTCCGTATGAAGGTTAATCTAGCATCCAATGCAGGATCGTCTTGATGCTAGTGAGAACATATACAGAAATAAGAGCCAATGGTCACACACCTAGCATTCTTCTGCTTGCCATGAGGACCACAGTAAGCTTCATATTGCGCTCATTAGTAGACTTTTTCCGCGACGCAACATACGAAGCCAGCTCCCCATCCCGCTTCCGCTCTTCCTGTTCCCTATCCTTCTCGCGATCAAGATCAGGCCCGTCCAACGGCGACCGAGGGTTGTGTAACGGAAATTCGAATAGGCGCAAGAACAGCACGAATACCGAAGGCACAAGAGTTGTATGCTTGCGAATCCAGATAGGCGCAATGAGCCCGTCAGGATACAAAGGAGAAGAAGGCGTCAGTGGAGAGAGAGGAGAATGATGCTGCGAGTCGTCCGGGAGTCCGATCTTCCGGGGAGGAAATCGAATATCTTTGTCGACCAAGAGTACTTGAAATGATTTGGTCTTGTCTGGCTGCCAGATGGATACTTTGCGCTGGGAGAGCAGGGCATCGCGAAGGCGAGCTGTGAGAAGGGCGAAAGGATCCTGGTATTTGGTCGCATCGGCGAGATTTGGAGATTGAGGAGGAGGGGCATCGAGGCCGGCCACGAACATGACCGGCGCCAACTGAACCAAAAGTTCAGCAGGATAGGAATTCATCGAGATTATTGTAGTTTTATGTCGATGAAATAGGCATGGTCATCGTCGTAAATTGACAAGCGTGGAAGCGGTATGCAATCAAATTGCCGGGTCAATGTGCTGGGAATAGGTGTCGGCAGGCACAAAGAACGTAACGGATATGGCTCGAATGAACGTATATTCTTGGACAGATACGTAGGTGGTGGTGGTACGAAGCCAAGAAGGGAAATCAAATAGAGTAAAACAAACGACGGCATGGCCATTGGCCCCAGAATCCTCAACACAATGCTCTTCGACTTCAAACTGCGTCTCAACTTCCTTAACAACGATGTTTGTTTTCAATATCATGACACCAGCAGGGACCCGATTTTATTGCAACCAAAATACAAGATTTTCGGAAATACATCGGCTTCTTCGTCGACTAACAGAAATTCTTTCCTTCCTCCGGGCCTTGTTCTCATTCAGGACTTTCCTTTCAAAGATCAACGCTTCTTCCTCTTTGAGAAGAAGAGCTCACATAATGCACCACTATAAAAGCGAAGGTGTATTCGCTGTGAGTATCAGAAAACCCATTTTCACTTCCTTCACTAGAGCTGAGCTTCATAACCGTACTTAACGTCCTCCTTTCATAATGATCTCATTCCGCGTATTTTTCATTCTTTTTATCGCGTCCATGCTGTCATTCGGTAAGTAACAGTACTTGGGTTAGATTGCCCTGGCTTACCGAATTCCTTTCCCCAGCTATAACGGCGCGAGCGTCGCCAGCACCCATTGATGGACTACAGCCATACGTTGCTGCGAAAAACCAACTCGGACTCGGAAACGGAAATAATACCATAGCTGTGAGTGCCTTATTGTTTGAACGATATTCCATGGTCTGACGTTCCATTCAGTTGTCCGAAACAAATTCTGCAGAGGTGTTTGGCCAGTCATGGACAGCTATCATTTTCGTTGTAGCCGCAGCCATTTGGAACATCTAATTCGCATGAGCTAAAGATCCTGGGGTTACGCAACGAATGCTTAACTTATATATGTAATATATATCATACACCTACTCCTAGTTGGACTTGACCGTAGTGCACGAGGTACAAACAGTTAATAAGGTTTTGTTTTGACTAAGATCTTCAAGCCAATTTATTGAGGTTGTCGCCTATCAGCAAATACATTGTAATCGTCGAACGTTCAACTCGAGAGACTAAGTATTTTCTTTCTCCATCCTGGCGGGACAAAATTCCCTGGACCGCGTGATCCAACTTAGGTTCGCTATTCACGACGACCGTGAATGAGCTTGAAAATCCTGGCAAAATACTAAAGGATATTCTCCTTTAATATTGTAAGATAGGCCTCAAGAGGAACCAAGGAGATCACGTGAAAAAAGTAAAAAAGAGTTTACTCCCCCATTTGGGGCCTTTTCGCCAAAAAGGGCTCCGTTACGGCCTTCGAAAAACAATTCTGCAGGCCTTAACGGAGCCGTTTTTGGTGATTTTGTCGGTCCTGAGGGGTAAAATTCCCAATCAGTGGCATTCAATGGCTCATTTTGTCACTTCGGGTTATCATGTGATCTCCTTGGTTCCTCTTGAGGCCTATCTTAGAAAAAGCTGACATTAGACAACGCAATCTTCCTCGGAATGTACTTGACGTCGAGTCCACGGCTGAGTGATTTACACTTAAGCTAGCAACTTACATGACAGAAGGAACACCTACACGAATAAAGTTTTCCGGATTTCTCATGCCATTGCAGCCATGGAGAATACGCAACCATATAAGATCTTCAGTATCGCCAATCAACGGTCTGTGAAGCATCGCTCGACCAATATTCTTGCTCCACGTCCAAAATACCTCCACAGGAATGTAGAGAAAGCAAACGAATGGTGCGATACGAGGGGGTAAAGCTATACGCGACCATTGCTCCGTGAGGGTTTCGTCATAGAATGTCAGAAGGACGATGCCGTGAAGCATCGAGTAGAAGGCATACACAGACGCGCGAAAAATGTCGCCATACGATCCGGTGGTGAATAGACTGCGCTGTCGAATGACGAGTGTCCACAACATGTGTGTGAACAGTACCAAGGAGAAATCCAAAACTCCCGGAGTGGAAGGGGCTGTGGCTGTTCTTGGCTCAGTAGACACAATGGCCAGGCAGACCAGACTCACTCGTTAAAACGTATGTCCACAAGATAAGATGGAATAAGTGAAACCATGCGAAAGGAATAACGGGTGCGGAGTCTGGGATGCGTATGTTTGCTAGTATGATGACAAGGAGCTGAACGAGGAGAGCCCCTCGTATGGCATCTTCCGATGCTTGCGAAAGAGCTTGTAGGTTTATCAACACATTGACAGTGAGAGTCATTCCCAAGGCCACAGTGACTTCGTATGCACGCTCAGTGATTCGGAATTGCATCGTCGTTTCGGAAAGAGCTTTTCAAGTGAGACACACACGGATTCGGTCCGGAAGTCCGAGACCATAATCGGAGGCGCTGGTGACAGACGACCATGTAGACATAATGTCTATGATGGTTCAAGCGCATGCAGCAGGTATGCCACCGGGTTAGATCCCGGTAAATTTATCGAACATTATTTAATAAAATTGCAGTACACTTGAATGATAGACAAGTCTTGCTGGAGAATCTCGACGTTAACGCGAACGGCTGAGTGATTTATGCTCAAGTAGAGGAATTGACGCGACAGAAAGAGCACCCACAGAATAAAGATTTCTTGACTTTACATGCGCGATCTTCAGCATCACGGACGAAAGGAACAATGAGCGCAACTCGTCTGGAATGTTTAAGCGCTTGCGCATAATACTTGAACGACACCAGTACGACGAATAGAAGCGCTCATCAACACACAAGTATTCACAGCAGCAGAGCACGGAGAAGATGAGGGTGTTGCTGTGTCATCATCTTCTCGAATTTTCGGGTTAGGCCGGCACGCTTACATAACCTGATAAAAAAATTTGATCAAGCCGGTATTGCGTTTCTCATCCTTCCAACATTATGTTCACCGCTGCTCGTTCTCTACGCTCCTCTGTCTCCAGGACCGGCCATTATGCCGTATGCACCTACCTTCTATGTCTCTTCCAAGGCTTATCATTTCTTAGGGTATCCCCCGGGCCATGATTGCGCGGAATATGAATTCCAAAGTCAACGGTACGCAAAATCTGCCCTAGTTCAAGACCCGTGCAGCTCAGCAAACCTTCTGTAGGCCCCGTCGTCGGTATTGATTTGGGAACGACAAATTCTTGCGTTTCCGTGATGGAGGGCAAAGAGTCGCGGGTGATTGAGAATGCTGAGGGTGCTCGGACGACACCTTCCGTTGTCGCTTTCACCAAACACGGCGAGCGTCTTGTCGGTCTGCCCGCCAAGCGTCAGGCCGTTGTCAACTCCACAAATACGGTATTCGCGTTTAAGCGGCTGATCGGGCGTCAGTTCAACGACAAGGAGGTTCAGGATGACATGAAGCATTGGTGAGCGAAAACTTCATCCTACGAGGCTATATACTCAAGCCTTGTCGTTAGGCCCTTCACCGTGGTGCCCAAGTCCGATGGACGTCCGGCTGTGGAGGTCGAAAATGGAGGTCAAAAGCAGCGCTTCGTGAGTGATGTCCTGTCGTTGTGTATCTGCCGACCTAATTTTGTTGCGTCCAGTCTGCCGAGGAGCTGTCGTCAATGGTGTTGTCTAAAATGCGCGAAACTGCACAGCAGTACCTTAACAAAAATGTCAAGTAAGTTTTGTGTCTCGTGTCTCATACCCATATTTCTGACATTCTGACAACAGCCATGCCGTTGTCACTGTCCCTGCCTACTTCAATGATGCCCAACGGCAGGCTACCAAAGACGCCGGTCAGATCGCCGGTTTAGACGTTCTTCGAGTCATCAACGAACCCACCGCTGCTGCCCTGGCATACGGTTTGGACCGTGGCGAATCATCTGTCATTGCCGTCTATGATCTCGGAGGAGGTACTTTCGATATCTCCATCTTGGAAAAGCAAGGAGGTGTCTTTGAGGTCAAGTCAACAAACGGTGACACTCACTTGGGTGGTGAAGACTTCGATATCCTTCTCGTTGATCACATCTTGAAGGAGTTCAAGAAGGAGTCTGGAATTGACCTCAATGGCGACCGGATGGCTATCCAGCGTATTCGTGAAGCCGCGGAGAAGGCGAAGATCGAGCTGTCGTCAACAACACAAACGGAGATCAACTTGCCCTTCATCACTGCCGATGCTTCAGGCCCCAAGCACATTAACACCAAGCTATTGAGATCGCAGTTCGAGAGTTTGGTCGCCCCCTTGGTCCAACGGACTGTTGATCCTTGTAAGAAGGCGCTCAGCGATGCCGGTGTCAAGGTCACCGAGATCAACGAAGTCATCCTTGTAGGTGGTATGACCCGCATGCCTCGTGTCGGTGAGACTGTCAAGTCCGTCTTCGGTCGGGAGCCCAGCAAGGGTGTCAACCCTGATGAGGCTGTTGCCAAGGGTGCTGCCATCCAAGGTGGTGTCTTGGCTGGTAACGTTACCGACATTCTGCTCCTGGATGTCACTCCTCTCTCATTGGGTGCGTATCACAGCTTATGTCTGGTCGCCCTCTTCTCATATCCCCTTCTCTAGGTATCGAGACCCTTGGTGGTATCATGACCAAGCTGATCAACCGTAACACCACGATCCCTGCCAAAAAGTCGCAAGTCTTCTCAACCGCTGCCGACGGACAAACGGCCATCGAGGTCAAAATCTACCAGGGTGAACGTGAGCTTGTCCGGGACAACAAGCTCCTTGGTAACTTCAACCTCGTCGGCATTCCACCGGCTCCCAAGGGTATTCCTCAAATCGAGATTACTTTCGATATCGATGCCGGTTCGTAACATGATCTACGTCTGTCTTTTAAGTCTCACTGACGGTTGTATTAGATGGTATTGTCAACGTCTCTGCCAAGGACAAGGCCACCAACAAGGATCAGTCCATGACTATCGCCTCGTCTTCCGGTCTCAGCGACAAGGACATCGAGAAGATGGTCTCTGACGCCGAGCAGTACGCCGAGACTGACAAGGCCCGCAAGCACTTGATTGAGGAGGCCAACAAGGCCGACTCTGTTTGCGCCGATACCGAGAAGGGTAAGTGTTCGGTAGCTGATTTTCAACGGGGTCCTCAACCTTTTCGTAGCTATGAACGAGTTCAAGGACCAGATCGATAAGACTGAACAGGAGAAGGTTGCTAAGCTCGTCACGGAGCTGCGAGAACTTGCTGTCAAGGGACAGGCCGCCGACCCCTCCATCGATGCTGAGGCTATTCGGGTGAAGATCAACGAGACACAGCAGGCATCCCTGGGGCTCTTCAGCAAGGTACGTAGCTTCCATTCGCCCCCATATCTAATGCTCACTTTTTCTTTTTGTAGGTTTACGAGAAGCGCAACGCTGAGGAGAATGCTTCTTCGTCGTCGTCGTCAACTTCGGAACCAGAGCCTGAGAAGAAAGACTAAGCTCGACTTTCTCTCTCTGTTTCACCCTTGTCTTCCTTCCGTTATTTACAGACATCTTAGACGACAAAAGTATCTCGCTTATATTACTCTAGTGTTGCCTCTTGCTATTCGCACCCCCACTCAAATGTTATTGCTCGCATTACTCTTATCTTGGTATTACAGCCATGCACCGCATTGTACTTTATGAATACATATCATGACATTCATTCAGGATACGTAGACAAGCGCTGGTGTTGGGTACCGCGACCAATGTATTATTAGGACGAGCTATATGTATCAACAGGATTCCCTATGCTGTGGTACGAGCACAGTTTATTACCGTTGGATTTTGTGGTTAACCTCACGCTGGTGTGGTACATAGTCATATAAGAGGACCAGCCTTCAGGAAAGAGTATAGTAGATCTATTCGATATAGCTAGCACTATAATTTGCGCAAGCATGGCGTTCAGCCTTCCATAAGGTTGGTACACCTCAATCGTCTCAACAATATGTGGAACCATCCAGACTACTTGTAAGACCCTTGTGGCCCCACGCGTGAGGATGCATATTAGCGGACAGACTGATCGGCTACTCGTTGACCGAACTGTCTTTTGTGTGAATGGGGTGAGGATCGATAACTGGGAAGGACGACGGATGAGGCGGTCCCTACACACAGGACAAGATAGGAATGAACTTCCACCAGTTTGTCCCTTCGAAGAGTCAAGAAGTAATGGATCATCATGTCATGTGACCACATTTGTTAGAATAGGACGATTAGAATGTTGCAGCGTGAAGTCCGTGAGGAGGTCTGACCGTTGGGAACGGCATCGACGATAACCACGCCGTGCCCGGGGAGTGACATAGCCATAGCAGGACCCAAGGACAAGGGCATCAACAAAGCTACAGCCAAAAGCCAGTTGTGGCAATTCATTCTGTAACCCGTGAAAGTATTCAGAACTGGAAGTTCTGACTCACGGGTGTGAGCGACATGATCGAAGTCCTCCAGAAATGTGAAATAGAAAAGGCGTAGACTACGTCCGGATATTCAGTCATGGCATCCATACTGTATGGTGAGTTATATGAGCCTCATCTAGGCCTAGTCATCGTTCTGGAAGCGTCAACACTGCGTCAACCTTTCGTGGATGATGCGATCCCTGCCCTTGGCATTGCCAAGCTTTAGGGATATCGGATTGAACGCGCGTCAGTTTGACATTGCTTCGCTGAAGCGTTTGGCCTCAGTATGATGTCGAACAGCTCATCAATGAACTGATATCTGAGAATACCCGAATGTTCAACCAGAAGACCCGGCCAAACCCGTATTGAAACTGATTGCAGGTTTAGAAGAAAGTTCAAAGAATAATAATATCATCTTAAAAGTTCAAGGTGGACATTGAAATGTCTACTGGAATTTCAGTTACAGCGAAATGGGATACAGAACTAGAGACATACCTCACTACACTGCCGATGGATCGGCAAGTCCCCTCACCATTTTCCGCCCAACGAACCACCCAGCTACCAATCACCTCACCGTTCGAATCCATAGTTTCAGCCACCGTTTCCTCGCTTCCTGTAACTGGAATTGTAGGCCTCCGTTCGACAGGTAAAGCAACTGATTTGGCAAGCTCCCATTTGGCGAACGGTCGAGACGTATCGATGATAAAATCGGGATCGTAGACCTGAACTCATGGTTCAAACTAACACAAGTCTGGCTGCATGTTTTCGAAACGTACCCGGGTGATTCGTGGCTTTAGAGCAAGAGAATAGGTGGTCATCTCAATCTCGGGTACACCCCCTGGATTTGGGGGCTCTAACCGGCGAAGAGTAGTCACGTAGGGGTGGGTCACCCATCCAACGATTGCCGTGCTCGCTGCTGATGTCGTGACCGCGATTGTCGCCAATGAAAGTCGAGCACTTGCTGGTAAATTGGACTCGATGACAAACATGAAGGGTGAGATAGTTGAGGTGAGCCCTAGAGTTGTCCAAGAGAAGAGCTTGAGCCGCCTGAAGGTGTTGCTCAGAGGCCCGTGGTATACATGCTGTTCCGATGGCTCGGTGGTAGAGAAAGATTTCTGAGAGGCCGTGGACGCTGCTGTCGACAGTGCTCGCCAACGTGTGGCAGCGCTGCAGGGACGCAGTAGAGAACGATGAAAAGCAGTAAAATGGCGACAGCCAAGTCGCAGGACGGGAAGGGGTGACATGGTGGTTTGGGTCCAAGACGGCCGCTTACGCGCAAGCATTCTCGGCAGCCAGCACCTGACTCTGACACATACTCCCATGGACGGCCCAATTTACTATTCGAAATCGGAATTCATTGAGACTGTGCGGTAGTTTCTTTCTGGATTCGCGTACGAACCGACGTGTCGCCCTGTAGGACACTGGAAATAAGGTATCACGACGAGCGACAATCGCTGGGCCGCAAAATATCATCCTCGGAGGCAAAACGATCATCTCTAGCGGTGCTATCATACGCGGAGACCTGCGCAGGTCTGGGCCCGGTCATGCAGTTGTTATCTCGCTGGGTAGATATTGCTTGGTAGGAGAAGGCTGCGTGATGCGGTGAGACTTTCTTTCGTTTTTTCTCTTTTTCTCTAAGATCATCCAGGCCACCGTACAAAACTTATCGCGGCGCTTTCAATTACTACCCTATGAAGATTGGAGACTATGTTCACATAGGTGCCAACACCGTCGTAGAAGCTGCAACCATAGGGAATCACGTTGAGATTGGGAAAAACTGTGTGATTGTATGCTCCGGCTTCTCACCTCTATCCTTTATTCTCAGCCAACTCAGGGAAAATTCACCATTATCAAAGACTGCGCAAAGGTTGCGGATAACACTATCGTTCCGGCCAACACAGTGATCCCAGCTATGGCTCTGTTTTCTGGGTCTCCCGGTACGGCGCTCCGCCTGCCTAGTCTATTGTCCTTACGGCCTCTCTAGGTCGCTTTGTAGAAGACCTGCCAGAATCCACGCAAGAAATGATGGAGAATCAGACCAAGCAGTATTACACGCGCTTTCAGCCGTCAGACCAGAATCGGTGACTGTATATGTTCAGGTGAAGCTTATTCTACGCATGCTCCTATGATGAGCAAAATAGAAGTCAAGCACTGACCAACATGATGTGCATATTCTTTTCCGATTTTCTGGGTCTTCTCTCATCATCTGATATGTGCTGACAATCGTCGTACTTAGGTCGCTCACTAATTTACCCCCTTGTAATTATCAGGATACCTTGGATCAATCTGTACTCTGTACCTAATATCACGTCTCTCGAGCTCTCTCAGATGGTACAATTCCGACTTTATACTGGTAAGCTTCATCTTCATAATAAAGCTTTGGCATGGCTCGGGCAGGGAAGGCTATCAAGGCATGTATATCTCCTTTGGTGGTCTTCTGCATAAGCGCTGATTCGCACAGCTCGCGTAATTCTATGAATTCTACTCCGAGTCCAACGCGTTGTCTCACACGTCGACGCGCTCGTGATACCATCGCGCAATCCGTTCACAATATGAACTAATTGCCACCGGTATAAATATCTCAGACTCATAGGAGAGACCTTACTCAACTGCTACAATGTCGACACCCCAAGGACTCATCAAGCGCAACGAGAAGTATGCTGCGACGTTCAACAAGGGTGACTTACCTATGCCTCCGTCGAAGAAGCTCATTGTGGGTATGTTTAAGTCTCCTTTTGAACATGCATCATCAGCCTCATGGGCTTCGCCTTCTTAGTAACTTGTATGGACGCGCGACTCGAGTGAGTTTGCATTTCCTGGATGTATGGCGCCATCCCATTAACTCTGCCAGTCCCGCTGCGTCCCTCGGCGTCGATCTTGGCGAAGCGCATATTATCCGCAATGCAGGAGGCAGAACGTATGTAACCCCCATATCTCACACCGGAAACCTGACCCTCAAATTCCCACAGCGAGGACGCGATTAGGAGTATCGTTATCTCCCAACGCCTCCTCGGAACAAGAGAAATAGCCGTCTTTCACCACACCAATTGTGGAATGACCACATTCACCACCCAGGACTTGCAAAGCAAGATCGTCGACGAGGACGGAGCCGAAGCAGCTAGCTTGGTCAACCAGATTGATTTTTTGGAGTTCTCCAAATTGGAAGAAAGTGTGAAGCATGACGTCAAGTATCTGCAGAGTCATCCCCTTGTGTTGAAGGATACTCCCATCACAGGGTGGATCTATCACGTTGAGAACGGAAAGGTGGGCACTGCGATTTTTTTTTTGTCGACTCCGTCTAATTTATCCGAAGGTTACTCAAGTGGTGCAGTGATGAAGGTGTTTCGTCGGACTACACGTGGATTCATTGTATAATATGTTCAATAGTGACGACGCGTTCTCTATACTCGCTGGAATGATTATGAACTTTCACCTCCCTTGCACTAAGGGCGTTTCATGGCATTCTCTCACAGATCTTCAAGTGCAAATGTAGTCTTGCCATATCTACGCATCTAATAACAGTCTAAAGTCTAAGAAACATATGTACTCGCCCAAGTATCGTCCTTCAGCCATAGCCTATACCCGCCCTTCTTGACAACTAAACGCTCATCCGCAACCTCCTTGAGCAAACTCCATATGTCACTATCGTCCACCCCTTCCTCCCCCGCCCACATCTGCGGGAATACAGTCACGACAAGCATCCTAAGACGCGGCCGGTCCCTCAAAATGGATACAACCTCCTCCACAAAAGTCGCGTCATTCTCCTCATTGCCATTCATCCGACGACAGAGTTGTAGATGGGTAAGTGCAGGGAGTGAACCAAACGACGATAGGATCTCGGAAGGGGAGTGCCATTGGTCGCTGGGTTCACATATACGGAGATGTATTATGGGCGCGACGCACGCGGGGCCGACCGATGCGGAGGGCGCGTCAAAACGTTGTATCGTGACGGCCGAAAGACTGTCATGGCTTGGATCTGCGAGGATCGAAGCCAGAGACGACGGTTGATAGCCCTCCTTGAGGGACAGAGATAATAGTCCCTTGGCCCGAGATATGATCTCCCATACGCGTCCCCATCCCTTTGCATCAAGGACCGCGTTCCCAGACACGGCAAAATGTCTGATGTGGGTAACCAAAGAAGGGTTTGACCGGGACGCCTGGTAGAAAAGGGACACGGGGCGTGTAGAACTGAGGGAAACTGTGCGGTAAAGTATAGTGTTGAAGAGACAGGTTATGTCTTTGCATATTGTCGCAAGTGCATTGGCTTTGGATTCTATTAAAGCGAGGGTAATGATTTCGATGATAAGCTCAGCGGGGAGAGCCAGTAATGGAGATGAATGCCGGGCTACAAGGGATAGAGAGAAGGAGCGGAGTCGTCCTTGCTGGTGGCTTCTAGTCATGGTAAGCGTGGACATGGTGGTTGCTGGTTAAGCCGAGTCAAGCGGTGACTTTTATATCGTGTGATGTCATGACACTGGTTTTTTTTCTCGGAATCAAATTGAGCCTCCTCCGAGTTACCCCCAAGAGCATGACGGCAATTGCCGACATCGAGGCCCGGTTCTAGCCTAAAGATGGGCGTCCACCAATCAATGCGTGGAGGCGTTATCGATGCGTTGAGTAGAATTGACAAACCAGTGCGAATACAGGACGGTGGAGAAAACCGGCTATATATACGCCGGCCCGAGTTCACGGTGAGCCCAAAGGAATGCGGAGAATTCGAACTCGACGGCACTGTTGCACCTAGAGCGAACGAGAAATGATGGCACAGATACCGATGTATTCCAAGAAGGCAGACATAGTAATCGTTGCCCAAACCCCAAGGACTAGACCAGTATGGCGTGGTATATGCGGGAGCAAGCGCAAGTCCTTCGGAACCGCGAAACGCTGTCGAAGTCGTTCTTTTTGGACCCCGTGCTCAACGAGGTTACGCTCTGGGCCATAAAAACAAGCCAAGGTCCAAATAACAGCATGGGGCCAGGCAAGCAAGAATATGTTTCGTAGGCGAGAGAAAACTGAAGGTCGTGGTCAGAGTTCAGGAAAAGCCGGATGTCGGGCCGCAAGGATCTGCTCCCGCTCCATTGCTGAAAAAAAGCAAACAGAAAGCAGTATTTACCATACATAATCTATGTCTATTTGGCTCCCCCGAGAGTACCACTAGGGATTGCCTGCCCTGCCAGAGAGTTCAGGGTGGCAAGAACGCCATGGTGGTTTCGGTAAATCCTTAGATACAGTAGACTTGCCGTGATTCATTGGACTTAACGCGATTGATTCACGACACACGTAACATGAGGGAACTTTGTCATGGTAGGAGTCAATAGATTAGTGAAGCTACTTACCAATAATGACCCCTTCCTTCACATGTGAGATGGCGGCTTATTAGAGTGAAAGGAATATAAGCAAGGTTGCGGCATGACAAAGAGCTATCAAAAATGAACGGCGAGCTAATGACATCATGGTGTGAAGGCGACGTTTGTGTACAACATTTCTCCTCTCGTGAGTGCTCTAACCACATAGTTACTGGTTGGCCTGGAAATAATAGTAGACCGAGGATTTTGCCTGGACATTCAATACAGAAGAAAGAATCCGAAAGAGTATTCCAAGTCATCAGTATGGAGTGGGCCCAGTACACAGATGTGATGTTATGATGGTATCTAAGATGACTAGGGGAGCAGGATTGAAATAACGCCTCTGCGGCCATACTAAAGGGGAGCGGCTTATGCAACTACTGCCCAGGGGAGGTAATATAAGGTGGCAATACTACAACTTGAACATTTTAGCATCTAGACGCACACCATTTTTTGCCAAGAAGACTTTTGCCAGGTTACCCATGAGAATAAAGGTAGATCCATAGGTCCCAGCTTGGGCAGAACTTGCCTGACGTTTGGCGTGTCTTGCAGCAATCCCTTGCATGATGATGGCCAACTGCAAAAAAAGATGAGAATTTCAACTCTAGGTGAGGAATACAACTTACCCGGAATAACATCCAGCTACGAACAAAGATAAGTTCCTTGATGGGACATGGTTGCCTCATCAGTTCACAATATTCTCCTTCCAGCTCCTCAAAAGTAATTGGGACGTCTTTCTGGTTCTCACCGCCAAAAGCTACCAACAAATTTTGCCTAGCACTGATCGGAATGTCAACAGGGACCATTGCCCATGGCTGGGACAAGTTGGCAAAATCAGCGAGCTAGTTCAACGACACTCAGTCCAGAGGCCAAGAGCGATATCGATACCACATACGGGACTTCCAAGTGTACACAGCTCCCAGTCCAGGATACCAATAACGCGGTTCTCAGTAGGATGAAAGATGAGGTTATCCATTTTGTAATCCCCATGTACAATTCGGAGACCAATTTTGGACTCGTCGGGGAGGTTGGCGTAGTACCATGTAATCATGTTGTCAAAGGAGGGTATGGGCCCGACGGGTATGCCTGTATCGACATCTTTAGCTGCAGCCTGGGCCTTGGAGACAGCAGAAAGGGATTTGAGTTGACGAGGGAAGTAGTCTGTCGAAGGACCAAAGTTCGAAAGACCAATTGCAGCGGGGTCGACGCTGCTAAGTTTAGCTAGTGCTCGTACCGCACCAAGCCAGCTGCAGGTAAAAAGACATAAGAGAGAAATGTTGTCGAGAGAGGACGAAGACGCACCATTCCCTTCGATCTTCGGGTCTTGATTCAGGCATCCGCGGATCGGTAAAAATTCGCCCGTCTACAAATTCCATCACGTAGAAGGGCGTTCCAATCACGGATATGTCTTCGCACAGAATATACGGCTCTGGCACCGGGACGCGTTCCTCAGGACGAGTCGTGGGCTTGTTGTTGAATGTATGAAGGGCATGAAGCATTGTATATTCCCGCTCCACCTGGTGCGCAGTTTTCGACAACAACTGGCCCGCAGGTTTCTTCCGGAGAACATATCGTTTTGAGCTGCGCCAGGTTAGCCTGCGTAAACGGTGGTAACATTGGAGCTATGCACCTGGCGTCGGTCAAGAAGTACGTAGGATTGGACTTGTAGAGATACATTCAGTGCAATGAATGACGCCGGTAATGAAACGATACCTGTCCAAACTATAAACGAACATTAGGTCAAAGTCTCAAGTAGGCGTGTGACGCACCTGGAACTGCTTCACCTGCAGCGGCAAGCGAATTTGAGGGACATTTCTCGCCAGATAGCTCTCCAGTTTTGGGACATCGATATTTGCACGCACTTGCCCGTATTCCCCACCGACCTTCTTCGGCGGTTTGCTGGAAGACATGAGTACAGAAAGAAGAATATCAGATGGCAGCACTCCTCGGTCCTTATGAGGCTTACCCCGGTTTCTTAGTAGCCGAGACCGACTCATGCGTGATTGATGGCGTTGAATTCACAAATTGACCAGTTTTAGAGTTTAGAAAACCAGCATACGGCCCCAATAAATAAGCAAAGGTAATTGCGAAGTGGTGGTCACTGATCAAGACAACGTCGATCAATTTGGCCGACACCCTGAGCCCAGTTCGGACAGATTTTGGTCAATTTGACGGTCTAACGTTCATAGGGCATTATCCGTGGTCCTACCACCACCCAGCATAAACGCGAAGAGTAACTCTATTATCAGTTGTTGTACAACTACAACAAGTCGGAAATAATAACAAATATATACATCTATTACTCATTCGTCCGAGCTTATCGAGACCCCGCCTCTGGCATCTTCTCTTGCGACGAGGGAGCAAACTTGGCAAACAACGACATCCTTCTCCGGGGAGCCGCATCCTTGTCATGCTCATGCCCCTTCTCCTTCTCCTTGTCTGGCGTCACAGTCAAAAAGTTCACCAACACCTGCCACAGATTATTGCCCGTAACAGAATGTTCTCCCAGAAATACCGCCTGATCCGCAATCTTCGCAAGCCGCCTTGCCTCATCGGTATCTCGCCTCGACACAATACTACTCGGCGGAGGTGTCTCCCCCGCATCAAGGGCCCAAGCCCAACTCCAGCTCCCCGAAGCCTCCAACAAACCATCCTTGATTCTCTTGTCTCCATCAGTCTTCTCCTCACTCTCCAAAGAATGCTGTAGAACAGCAATATTCCGGATCGTATCCTTCTTTGCCCGCTTGAGATTATCTATCCGGTGCTTCTCGATGACTTTGACCGCATGGGAGAATTTCTTGTCAAACTTGGCCCGTCCTTCGATGAACCGGCGAGCGGCGAGTTCGGATATGGCGCCCATGAACTCGATGGGGACGTTCAGAGCATCAAGCTCGGATTCTGGCTCGAGTGGTCGGATGACGCCTTGGGTGGATACGCGCTCACGAATCATAATGCCCTCCCAATCCGGATCGTCCTTGGAGAGAGAGAGGATAAGATTAGGAAACCCAGCGACTAATAAGAACTGAACATACAAAAGTCTCTGCGTAGACGGCAGGATCCCCGGCCATTCGTTCTCCTTCCCCAGGGGGCGACGGGGAAGAGGCATGATGATGATGAGGGAAGCGCAGACCAGCAACATCGGTAGACGAGTTGTCCTCCTTGAGAAAATCACCGTTCCCATTTAGCTTGTCACCATTTGCATGCTCATCAGACGGCAAAGCATGTAATCCGTGATGCTTACTCCAGGCATGAGACATTGATCGTTTCCGTATAGACTCGGAAAACGCCCGCCGCAGTGATTTCTTCTGCGGATGAGCAGGGGACAAGCCTCTTTCATCTTCAGTCATCTCGGGAGGCGAGGATGACTGCGTCATTGAAGATATACGGGACACAGGCTCTCGTTTTTGCGGGGACAGCAAGTGATCTGTAGAATCGCGCGTAGGCGTGTGCGGCGGGCTCGGAATAGTAAACGATCCCTCAACGGGACTTTGGGGGGTTTGATTCATTCCAGTAACAGACTTGCAGAATGAAGCGATGGCACGATAGCAAAACTTTCCGGGGGTAGTAAATGAGAACAGGACAGGTAATGTGTGAGCTGCATCTAAACAAGGCATTAGATAATGACAATATCACTACAGCCACGCGCTCTTACCATCATAAACCTGTAGGTGTACGCGCGTAGCTTTGTACCGTGATTCAATACCTTTGAGTGGTGGATATGAATTTCGAATTTCCTCTCTGATGGGATACTTCTCTGGGTATGCTGCCTTATGAGCGCTAGCAAGGTCTGGGTAAGACGCAACATAAACACGGAACAAGACAGCTTACGCGTAAATTATTTCGTCACGTAAAACTTCTTTCTCGCTGTCAATAAAAAACAGAGGCGGCAGTCCTCCCAAGTACGACATGGCCGGACTAACAAGAGGGTGGCCTAAAAGACTATTCTGTGCATACATGTGTACTTGCTGATCAATCTTGAGTACATCTCCCGACGCCGTAGTCATGTTGATCGTTTGGCTCCCTGAACCGAGCGAAGGAAGGGGCGCCGTTGCACCGACATCTACAGGCATTCCAGAAGATGAAGTACATCTGGGTCCGCCCAGGGTCGTCACTGACGCGTTGGGCTCATGCGTTTCCATCTTGAATGCCTGTCGTATACGGGAGCGAAGAGAAGCGTGAACAATTCGCGTCATTTCCTGGGACGGGGGTGGCCACAGCGCACTCGGCTTCTGGAGAGACAACCCATACTTAGGGATGATATCGGTGTCGGTGTTGAGGTGAATGCTCGGAAAGGAATGTGTCAAACTGAGGAATATTAGTCCGAATCCAGAGTCCGACGGGAAACCGGGGCTTACTCGCACCAAGGTGATATCAAAACCCCGCCTGCAGGCATAGGTAGTCCGCTATCCCGAATGACTTGAAGCAGCGCTAAAGATATGCCACCTCCTGCCGAATCTCCGGCGACAACTATATGTGATG
Organism: Armillaria ostoyae; assembly: GCA_902506015.1. Classification (NCBI taxonomy): domain Eukaryota; kingdom Fungi; phylum Basidiomycota; class Agaricomycetes; order Agaricales; family Physalacriaceae; genus Armillaria; species Armillaria ostoyae. The sequence goes on from LR732082.1 coordinate 3,527,013, forward strand.
GCTTGACCGGACGATGCTGAGCACCCGGAGGTGGGTTTATTAAGTATAAATCTGCCGGGTGGTTAGGACATAAGGATATAAAAGAATGATATGCCCTACAGGCGGCTAACACGTCTTGAAGCGCGCAAGGGAACGGGTATTGGGGGGCTAAACGATAATTTACGGCTGACAGATGATAAGCAACCAATGAAGTAGGACTTTAGGGTCTGATCTCACCGAATACACGACCATTAATTTTACGAGCATGTCGCTGAATGCTGTATCTATAGCACAACATAAGGACGGCTGTGTTTTAATTAAAAGCGCATGCCTTGCCTCTCTTGGTCTACGCTTCCAAAATAGTATCCACCTATGCAAGAAAGAATCAGCAAACACTTGAAGAAGCGTGTCTATAATAACTCACCCCCATGCAAGTATAAAATACAACGCATTTCATCCATATCTTTATCATACGTCGCTGATTCACCAGTCTCCTGCACCGGGTCAGCGTCGGGTCTAGATTTCTGCTGCATCTTGTACCGCCGCTTGGCCTCTCGCCAGTCCTTCTTCGCAGTTATCCACTGACCGTCAACACTAAATTTAGATTTAACGTAAGATGAAGAGAGCGATGAAGAGAGAACACACCCGCTGATACCTCGCACCTGCCACCACTTTACACCGCCTACAACACGCCGTGCAGTTTCCTCACCACCTAACACTTGAACAAGATACGTAGCTGCCTCATCACAGCATGACATTGGCACTAGGACTCGTACAACGCGTACCCAGGGTGGAGACGGCGTCCGTGTGTTTCCAAAGCCTAGAACGGAGTCGGGATTGAAATGAATGCCATCCATTGGATCGGAGTAACCAACCTTGGACTTCCTCTACAGTATGGCTGATGTCCCTTGGTCTCAGCGGGCGCAAAAAGGGAGGTGCTTGACTCACTACGTTGCTATCTCCAAGAACATCTGCCGAGATCATTTCAGCTGGATCTCGGCGCGCAAGGAATGAAGACAGCGCACCTTGATGATACTAAAGGCCTGGTCGTACAAAAGTTCATCGCGCCTCAATTGGACCTCCGTCTTCTTGAGCGCGTCCTTGGTGATGCGGTCAAAGTAATGCTTCACGAGCGTCTCGAGCAGTAGGGGCCCAACGCGGAGGCCTGCTTGGGCGGTGAGGATATTGACGGGCATGGCATCGACAGAAAGGGAAACGGTGGTGGTGGTCGGAAGACAAGGAGATGATCATGGGGAGCTGTAGCAGCGCATAATAAAACCGCCGGGTAAGAAATGGTCATCGGCCCTAGGTAAGATCAATTATGCCCGATGACACAATGCTGTTCACGAGAGATCGTGGCTGTGCTTAGGCGGAGGCAAAAAAACAAAAGAACCAAATCGATAAACAGTATTCAAAACTGTAGGACGAGCTACAATTATTATAAGCAACAGATCACATATTTCGACGAGTAGGTATCAGGATATCATTGAAGGAAAGCAAAAATTCGTGATTCAATCCTTTGAATAAATAAAGTGTCACGGTCTGACAAGGTAAACCCAAGAAAAACATTTTCAACAGGCATGCATCCAATCGGTCTTGAAACAGTCTAAAGGAACGCCGATAGCAAGATAACGGGGATCATCGCCGCTCCTACAAATACAACGGTGCGCTGGGCATCGTTGGAACCCGACTCTCCGGTTGATGAGGCAGACGTCGACGTCGAAGTTCGACTCGCGCTAGAAGACGTAGAAGAAGAAGCTGTACCATTGAGACGAATAGCGTTGCGCTGTAATTCCGGGTTAACTCAGTATGGAATGTTGAATGTGGTGGGTATACCTCAAATCCTTCTAGCGTTTCCGAGCTACTCTCATTAACATTAATCACACCCACGCCTCCTTCACCACAGGTGTTGTAGTCGAAAAACCAGAGTGTTTGGTTTTCAATTGCGGGGGTGATAGGGACCGTGAGGATGGTAATTGCGGTGCCATTGACAGTGTCGCGGAAGCTCGAATCAAACCCGTTGACAGTGTTGTTGGCCCCGTTGGCAGGAATACATGGTGCGTAGAAAAGAGATTGGGTGACGGTGTGATTTCCCTCCGTAACTGGGATATCTTCAGCACACGACGCGAGCCTTCAAATATAAAACAATCACGAACAGTTAAAAACGACGATGTCATTGAGCTTTGCGGTCACGCTCTGCGGCTGGAATACCGCACTGGCATTATTTGTCGTATTGTGACCTACGGTGACCACGACGTTCTCAGCAAGGACAGTGCATGCAACAGCCAGCTGAAAGATGGGGATAAACAACGCGTAGCAATGCGGCAAGAAAAACTCACAACGGAGATAAGCCCAACGAGGAAGGTACGCATGCTGCACGTCGTCGAAATTTTGTAAACAAAGAGAGTGAAAAACAGAAAGGATAGAGCTAGTGAGGATGACGGACGCGTCGCTGGGCTTTTGGCCTGGGCGAAGGAGGGGGATGAGGAGAGGAGAAGCTTGCTCACGGCAGCCAGCCTTTTCCCTGTCAGTATCCGCACTCACGCTCTGATTGGACGAGAACAATTACGATCACAGTAACGTACATGTACGTCGCTGATACCGCGTAAGTTCACTTGCGGAGAATTTCAAGAAGAATCAAATTAATTCTTCACGGGGCCGGAGCAGATACGGCGGGGAGATTACTGGAGATTACTGTATTGGAAGACGGCATAATGAGCAGTCTGAGCCAGCTGGACAGTAGCTTCGAGCAGCATGGCAAGGAGTAGGTATGCATGAATGTTACCCAGCTGCAGGCGACGCTAATGAGGCTTGTTGGCAAGGAGACCAGAGTCAGTATCCTTCCAATGACGGAGGTTGCCATCTAGAACGGGTACCCGTGTACGCCGGTCCGACCCCGCTTGGGAAGAGGGGACATAAGTACTGTAAGAAGAGGAAGTCGATGACGTCGATGACGTCAGACCTATCTGCCCTCGATAAGCGTCGCGATAACCATTGATACCACGATAACGTGACTACCATCGTCTCACTTCGAACCCCCACCACGAACATCTTCCTCCTCCACAAGGCAATGCTTGAGTTGAAAATTTCAGATTGGCCATGCACAATTTCTTCCAGCTACTTCAGCCTAATGGCGCCTCCAGCCTGAGCGACCCCTATTGAGGAACTCAAGCATACTTCCGACATCTGCAGAGTAGCGTCGGACGACTCTGTTAATTTTCATCCAAGGTTCCGCACGCTTGCCGACAGCGTGGGTATAGACTACCAGAAGATAACGTGAATAACTTGGATGACAGTAACCAACACATTTTGCAACGTCACGATGCCGTAGGAGGTACCCTATCGACCGCCTTCCACCTCTTGCTGCGTATAACCTGTTGTCAGAACCGTTCAACCGGCATATTATCGTAGAGTTGTAGTTCTGGCATTCGGTGGTTCCGAATATGGACGACTCTTGGCTCGGCGGTGAAGGGAACCCCGGTGTCTGATGAAGAAAACGCTCCTTGCGCAATTTGCGATGGCACAACTCACCTCCACCTCCACCTTCTCCTGCGCTTCAAACGCCTGGTAGGATCACCTTGAAAAAGAAAAAAGCACTTGCATGGCGGCATTCGTACAACCCGACGATTAAAAGCCAACTCCAACGACCTACCTGGTTGTACCCTGATACTGTCAGTGACCAGAACTTCTTTCCGTCTTCCCTTAGAACACATCCCAGAAACAGTTGCCTTTTTCCCTGGCAAACCCTGAAAGGAGACTGAAGCATGCGAAAATGCACGCCAAGCACAAAATACGCAACAATATCAGACAAGAATGTCGTCTGCAGTAGCGTGCTCGTGGAATACAATAAATGCGTTATCAGGCGTAAAGAAGACGTTTTTTCTTCGCCTCGTAACTTACATATCGCACAGTTTCGACGCGCATTGGCTACTGCCGATATTTCTGAATGGGGCGTTCAAAGGGGTCAGCGGAATTCCGAGTCCTGTGTATACAGGCTCGGTCTTTTGCGGTTTTTGGTGGAGTCTTTGCCGATCCTTACGTGACTCCGCTTTTGGTTCGGTGTTTGCCGCTTCATATAGCGTTGTTGCCCTTTCGTTCGACGTTAAGTATCTATTGCAGAGTATGGATATTTCATCAGTACCTGAGGAGGCCATCATTGCCTTGCGCTGGAGACCGTGCAATGGTAGGCAATATTCCTGCCTGCATTGGCATACTGAGCCTGGTGTCGGGGTTTGAAACATAACCTGACTGCAACTACCATCATCGACTCCTGTTTATTTCTTGTCATCCCACAAATCCATGGCAAACGTTGTATCAGAAGAGCTCATCAAACCAGCAGATGCAAAACTAGACCTCAAGGCGACAGAACTCACTCACTGTTGAATAAGAGCCCGCAATGGCCAAATGCAACGAGCGGGACTGCTGGCTTCGGGACAAATGACCTTTCCAAGAGGTGTTGGCTAATCTTGAGAAAATAAAGGTGACGGCGCGCGAAAAGTCGGGTAAAGACTCTGGTATGTCACTTATATTCCTCTTACAAGTTTCCTACATTCACGGTGCTTCAGATGTATATTAGAGGTGTCTCCAGCATGAAGAAAGATATTGTTCGGTGCTCGCCAACATCTCCTGACTTCGCGTTTTCACTATGCCATCATCCTCGACAGTCTCCTGCTTGGCGCTCACTTTTGTCTCGTGTCTCGCTCATATTTCTGGCACATAATCTCTGATCGCGTTTTCTGCGGTTGATTTTGGGTTATCTTCTCGCTCAACTATTGGTACGTCTCATCTGAGTACGCAAGGTCTCACCAAATTCGTTTCACAGTGTATCTTTGACATCCTACATGTCTGTCTTTTGTACAAGAATCCTATCTTTGTGCTATACTTCACACAGTGTAATTTCATCGTGGAGTCGCTCCCTGTACTTTCCGACCGATCCGTGCTCTTCAAGTACACCCTGACCATAGACTGTCATTGCAAGGCTCCAAGAGGCTTGTCTGGCCAGAACATGAGATTCACCCAAAAGGCCCTCAAAAATGAAGAGGAAGGTATATATGTACGGGAATCTTAGCAGCGACCGGCTACTAATTCGAGTTCGACGTCTCACACAAACGGCTACCAAATTGTTGGTCCACGGCGCTTCATCGTTAGTCAGTTGGTTTATTCCGAATATCAAGAGACCAAGTACGACTGGGAGATATCTCCCAGGCCTGGGTTTATGCTGCGTCGGAGTCTTTGACGACCCTCTTTCAACCTGGTCAGCTCTTTACCGCTCGTAATAAAGTCGATAAACTTCACGATCGCTCTGTAGGTGTGAGTATAGAGCTGCTTCTGATTCAAGCAAGTCGCCGGCGCTCGCCGCCTTGTCATCGCACAACTTGGCGGCGGAGTTGCGAGACTATACCAGGAGTGTTCTTTTAGTATGTCCCCTCCCCTAGTCACACAGGACTCGGACCTGCCACGCTCCGCGATGGCCCACCACTTCATAAGAGGTGTAGACGTTCTGCTTTCTTAGTATGTTGTTGATCCTTTCCTCATGTCTAGAAGACTAAAATTTCGCAGACAGTCATCAGTCGCCGGTAGCTACACACAAATATAAAGGACGCACTTCATCGTGTGCTCTTCTTTTACCTGAAACCCGGATCAAGTTTCGCCGTCCTGGCCCTCTTGGCCAATTTTTGGCTGCCGGACCCTGATAGCAAAGATCTTATCCAGTTTCTCGTATTCCACAGGTTGGTACTCGTGGGCTGTGATCTCGCTGCGGTGTAGGACAAGCTCTTTCGGTTTACCTGCTCTCCGTTTCCACTGCTCCAGGGCCTCGAATCGACAAAGGACGTAAAAGTGGGACAACGATCTGCCATATCACTCCAAGCAAGTTCCCAGGGCCTGACGTAGCTCTGACGTGCGCCTCTTCACTTCGGTTAAAAGCCATCTGGGCTCTCAACTCGTTGATCCGTCTGACCTCCGATCTTTGTGCACGTTTGTCGAGTTCGCGCATCCCCGCCTGCTCATCTCCAGCACCTGTTCGCCTACTCGGTACGTGACGACTACGCTTTAAGCTGGCACATGCCAACATTGGACATAAATGATGAGGTTTTGGCCAGATCTGGAAGATGGTGAGTCTCCTTACATTAGCCTTTCTCACGATAATGTATCTTACATTCCAATCATTTCAGGCCCAGCTTCTCCGTACCGCATGAAGAGAATTTTGATTCACTCGGCCAATAATATGTGCAGACCTGCTTGTATCGAGGATTTTCAGTGGTTAATAAAAGACCCGGCTAGATATTGTTTCGAGCACCTGTATCTAATCGACGGCTGTGAGTACTGCAGCAGTCTTGAAAGTTAGAACCACCCAGTCCTAACACTCAAGGTACAACACAATATGACTGTCCACGTCGAAGCATATGGGTGGTACGATGCACGGCAAAAGTCTTGGAACTTTATTGAGCCGACACACCATCTCACCGCGCAGCCACGCATGTTTCTTGGAGACTTGCATATGGCGATATGGGCGGCGACGTTTCAACTTTCGGAGGGTTTCGACAGCGGATGCAAGGCAAATACGGAACGCCGGCGCCTCATCAACCTTACTGCGTGGTCCATTGCCAAAAGCACAAGGAAACACGACAAGCACAGTCAAGCAGTTAATATTCCAGACGGGCCAATACCGGTGATACCTGCATTCTAAAGGATTTCTTGACCGTATGACGCCAGGCATGGCAAATATGTGCCAATATGTAGAGTCTCGACTGACCGGCGAATGTTTCGGAATCGCGCCATTCCCAAGGCGAACTTCTCAACTGCCAGCCGGATCTTGTGGCGGCCAGGTATTATTCCCGAAGCACGTGGCTAAAACATAAAATGCTTTGTCTCCTATCGACCACCAGTTCGCGTTATTTTGGACCGCCATCCGCCTTGTCCTGCAGCTCTGCTACTCCCCTCGCCCTTCGTTGGGCCTGCTTCTAAAAGTCTATGCATGGAATCAAAAAGAATAATCTCAGCATCCGCCTTACAGAGTCTGCTGTATTTCTGAGGACAGATGATTCGTCTGGAAGAAATCCTAACAGTGAAGCGCGGCCTTCCATATTGCGCGGTTTGCTCATTCTTGAGCTTGCAAGGCCGACCAAGATAACCAGCATTGACCTTAAACTCCAAGCCACGTCTTCTACAGCATGGCCGGAAGGTACGAGACTATAGATAAGCACCGGTTCAATGTTGAATTCTTTGTTATCAGGTTTTGGTGCCCGGCGAGTGGATGTCACAGAGGACAACAAAGTCTTCTCCGTGTCTACTGTGCTATTCAATGCCGGCCCGCCTCCCCGTCGGACCATGTCCGTTGGCCCCGGCTTGATAGGCTACAACGATGAAGCCTTTGACGAATATGACGACGACCATCTCGACCGGGCCAGCCATTCCGAGGATACTCTTTATATGGCAGACACACCAAATACAAATCGATATCTAAGGGCACAGCGTCGTGTTAGTGTCGACAGTTCATACCGACGAAATCCACAATCATACGACACAGATATACCTTTCCCACCAGAGATACCTCCATATTCCCTCCATGCACCGTCGTCGTCCTCAGGCTCGTTACCCACACCTCCACATTCATCTCCCTCCGCGGAACGTCCGACGATAAGCCCCGCTCACTCTGCAGGACATCTCGAGACGGTAGATGAGAACCCCGCGGATACCTTGATAGATTTGCGAAACAGCCTGAGGGCTAACCTGAGTCGTGGAAGAGGAAGTGAGTGGGCCTGCTTTTATTAAGCTCAAGTGTTGTCATCTTTTTCGTAAGGTCCTTCGCGTGCCTTGCCCCCAAACCCACCTACCATTCACTCTTCGTCGTCTAGTCTGCGTTCGTGGCAACCCGTCTCGAGGGACGGATCACGTTCGAGACGTGTGAGCATAGACGAATCCTTGGAGTCCGGCCCCAACACCACACAGAACTCTCCTCAATTGTCACCGCTGCGAGTTCCCAGCCTATCAGACATGCGAAGTCCTAGTGAATCCCGTGGACGGAGGAAAGTATCCGGTTTCAGTCTTGCTTCAGTATCCAACGCCATAATGGATGTCGTACGATCAAGTTCACCGAGAAACAGGCGCCCGTTTGGAGCTGGGAGTCGTTCGACAGAGCGAGATTTCCGTCTGGACGAGAATTCGTCGAGAGGACGGACCCGTGAGAAAGCAAAACCGTCCTTGACCGCCAACGATGACAGTGTCGAACGGTCGCGCTCGAGAAAGAAAGGCTGGTCAAAGGAAAGGCTGACACTCGGCGTAATCGGGGATATCTTAAAGCCAGACGCGGACGATAGGATTGACGGTGAGCGATGGCGAGAATTCAAAGCAGGTGACTTTTCCCTTGTCCATCTTACTGAACATATTCTCAACCCCCAGTGTGAACGCGCACAGGTAAATACACCTACCCGATATCATTCACGATACCCGGGAATGCACCTCCCACTCTACAATGTAATTACGGTTCCATTTCATGGACTATCTCCGCAAATGTCCACCGTCCCGGGACTTTCAAGACTAAGCTATCCGCTCAGCGCGAGATTGTCGTTGTGTCTTGTCCAACCGAGGAGGACACCGAAGACACCGAGAACATTATCGTGGAGCGCCATTGGGACCAACAATTGCAGTACCTTATCACGATATCCGGCAGAAGTTTCTATATCGGTGGCACGATCCCCATTTCTTTTACTATGATGCCTCTCACGAAGGTAAAAATACACCGTTTGTCAGTGTTCATCGAAGGTTGGGACTATCAGCTCTCGCTGTCATCTTTTACTTATCCCCGTCGTGTTGCACAGAGAAAGTGGAGTATCTTGCTCACTTCAAACGTGTTGCGCGAACAGATCCGATTACCCACGTCCAGCTTCTCAGTATAAAGCACGAAGGGAAGCACGCAGGTCCGATCCTACCTTTGGAGTCGGACGACATGGATGCTCTTAAGAATTCGCCTTTGCACGCTCTAGTTAATCCTGAAGACGACGCGTCGGAGCTCGCATCAAGCTGGATGGGACCTGGACCATGGACAATCCAACGCGATCTACCGCTTCCTACCTCCTGCCGCATGCTACACTTCACAAACAAAAACAAAAGGAGCAATATCAGTGTTACTCACACGCTGAAATGTGTTATACGGGTAGAAACCGGTGACCAAAGCGCAGTCGATCCCAAGACGGGGAGGCGGAAACTCTTCGATATCGTGGTGCAGACTCCAATCATGATTCTATCCGTGAGCGTTTCTTGGGCCGCTGTGTATCTGGTGTAACTCTTTGCCCCGTTCATAGTGCCGCTGCAATCCAGAATGGTCATCTCTACCGCATTACACAAAGTCCCTCGAAGATCCGACGTCTGTTGCAATCCAGTGTCCGTGTCAGCACCAGTCTCTCGAGCGCGCGCGAGACAAGGAGAGGGAACGCGAGCGGGATCGTCATCCTCTACCTGATCTTGCAGGGCCGTTCAACGGACTGGAAAGAATCGGCTCTGGTCGCTCTTCCGACGACTCTAGTGCATCGACGGTCGAGGCTAGTCCATTGGATCCGACCTCGATGCGGTCGCTGCGTCAGGCAGAGGAAGCGATGGATGAAAGTACTTTATATGAAAGACTGGTTTCCGGACAGCAGAGTATAATGGGAGAAGCGCCTCCCGCGTATGATAGTATTTCTTAGCATATTAGTGGACCATTGTATCAGTAGCCCTTAGAGAACTAAAAGCATACCAAAAGCATTAGTGTAACACTGCAGAGTCTAATACTATGCTTCATGTTGTACCTTACGCCTTGGACTAATTATTATCTTCGATAGCAGTTGGTATTTGATACAATTATTGAGTAGATAGTGCGCAATGAAATAAATTAATCTACCAAAGGTAACCTCAATCCTCGCTATATAAAAACAAATCAGTAATGCTCGATAGAATGAAAGTAACCAAGCTGACTCTGGTGTTTCTCGCCTCAGGAAGAAAATATCTATCGCAGCAGAAAAGGCGGCGAAAGCCACACCGCCACCAAAAGCAGCCTTGGGCCCCGAATTCCGCGCAAGAAATCCGCCGACAAGCATTCCGGTAGATAATGAATTGTATATATCGTTTTTGGCGCGGTACTGAAAAGATTGTCACAGCAGTGCACGAGTAGGAAGCAGCAGCAGCCACGCACGGATTCTATAACGCACTCGACGCCTGCGAATAGCATTCCGACCTTTCCGAAACCCTTCCCGGTGGTCCACATGCCCTTTCCCATGTCCTTGAATATCGCGCTAGCCTTTTGGGTTGTGTTCATTCCCGCCTGTGTTTGCTGACGGAGAAATGGGTCTTCGTACGCGAACGAAGCCGACATGAGGGAGAAGAAGGCACCGATACCGAGACCTGGGACAGTGCATGAGACGTTTAGTCGACCTTGAAGAATAGGAACATACCGCCGACACCAGCAAAGGCGGCCTTGGTCGCGCAGGACTCCATGGCCATGGTCATGTAGGACTGGTATCTCATCATCTGCTCAATCTGAGGTCGTTCCTCCTCTGGGACGCCGGCAGGTAGGGGCTCCTTTCCTGGGGCATAGATGGGCACCAAGGCGGGATCCCTGCGTTGACCCCCATTCATGGTATGGATTGCCGGAGCAAAAATTCAGAGTCGAAAAAAAGTAAGCAGCTTGTTTGTCGTTGTTAGTCAGTCCGGCGACGAATTTCGATTCACTTTCTACGTTATGTACGAAATATCAGACCCTCATCTTTGTTTATTCCAAAGATAAACGCTGTGGCTCCTAGGCAAATGCAAAGGCATACACTGGTGAAGATACTCACGCTCACAGGCTGTCTCGCCCAGGCGAGGCACAGGATACCCATCAACGCCAGCGCGAACCCAAACGTCGTGAGCAGGATGGTCAGCAAATGACACTTGTTTAGCAAGTCGAGCGGCAGCTGCTCATGGAACGGGCCAGCCTGGACCAGGCGGGGATTCGCGCACCAAATTTCATCGGGCTGGACGGTGCCTCCTGCGAGCAGTTCTTCCTTGTTGGCTTCTGTGACCTTGAAGCGAATCAGGAAGAACGCGGCGAAGAAGGATATAAAAGCTGCAGGGATATAAGCGGGTGTGTGTCTGTGATTCAATGTCGGCGTACATGCAGTGACGTGGACGACCAGGGCTCCAAGGAGACCTGCATTACATGCTCGCTCCCACGCAGACGTATCGTCTCCCTGGTTCGGTGTCGACACTTGGAGCAAGCCAGCTTCGACAGAGGCGAAAAAGGTTGTCTGAGGGATGGGTTACTGGTTAGCATCTTGGGCTGTAAAATGGTACGCACGATTAAACTAATGAGTTGAAGACGGTCCATCCACGACTGTACTAAATCCTTCGTAGCCTTCCGTCGAGCTTCCTCATCTACTTTGTCTTGATCTTCTTGCGTGTCTGGATATCAAAACGTCAATAGAACTCCGTTCGTTCGTATGCGAAGGTTCCCCACGATTTTGTGAAGCCTTTCCAACGACGCGTCCATAGTTGCTGTCATTCGACTTGTTGTGTCGTCCTGGAGAAAACCCGTGTCAGACGCGTCTTATCAGTAGACAGAATATGCATACGTACTATGTATGGGATGCATACGGAATTCCGCTGCTATGACCGTTTAAAAATAAGCCGGGTATAAGCAATAAGCGCCCAATCACTGAAAGGGCTGCGTTCATTGCCTTTCTGAGAAGCGCATGCCCAAACAGCGCGGTTGTTTTATAACGTTGAATTTGTCAGGAATGAACAAATCACCGTCAATATTATTGAGAAACTAAACGAAACAGAGCACACTAGATTATGATGACGCTATGCTAAAGTTCATCAAACACCTTGCGAACAAACGACTCTAAAATAGAGGCATCATACACTTGATCAAAGGCTTCGAACGAGTACTATCCACATACGTGAACTCCTTGATAGTATCAGGAGGAGAAGCAGGCCTGTATATGCTATTACGAAAAGTAAGCTCCGCTGTCACGAGAGTAGTGAAACTAAGCGGCAGGACCCACAGCGTCGATGCAATCATCCACGCTTCATGGCGAAAAGCAACCACAGCCTCCGTGTCTGCTTCACGGTCAGCCCTCCACGCCCGTTGCTCCAAGGCGTACGCAAGGTCGCTGAAGCCCTGTGCACACAATTGGTGTGCTCCAGGGTAGGCAGAGAGGATCTCGCGATGTGTGAAGATGGCTTCCAGATACTCGCCACCCGTGGTGGGGTAGTTGTCGAGCTGTGCTTGGAGCGCTTGGAGGTAGGCACACCCGTTGTGTTTAAGCTCGGGGGTCACAAAACCGGTATCGGATGAGGTATCGGACTGTTGGGAGATGAGTATACAAACTCAAAGTTAATGAAGGTTAAACGTACATCACAGCTGGTATCATCAACCAGAATCGCCTCTGGTTCGGCGGGATAGCTTTCCTGCACCAAAAACGAGGCATCAGAATGCTTTCTGGTGGGTATTAAAGCTAGTTGAGTCACCGTCGTCAGGTTCATTTGGCCGAGAAGAGTGCATAGCTCGATTTCTGGGTGATTTGGGTCCATGGAGGTCGTAGAGAGAAAGTGAAAGGGATGAATCGTGCCATTGTTGCATTTGTCGGTCCAGCCACTAAACGCGTGTTTGAACCCTTGCGGACCTCCACACGATCGATTAGGGCCGGCCCGCTGATTAGACTGGTACGCGTCGGATAAGGAGATTTATCCTGCGTTCATGGCACCTACTGGCAAATTGCCTGAGGGATTTCCGAGGATGTATGAGTAATGAGTTAATCATAAGATAAGTGAAGGACCTTTTCCCAACTCATGAGCCGCTGATCGGGAGCACAGGACCAAGTTGAGATAGATCCGAAAGTACTTGCATCTTCCAGCTGATGATATCCAAGGTTAGGCCAAAAGGTCACGCTCCATTCATGCCTATACACTTGCATGTCAATATAATAGATATCGATGAAGTAAATATACATGACCTGTATAGATGAAGATCCGTTGGTATGGCCAAACCAGGCGTCTCAAGCCAGAGTGCTTGTATGTGGAACTTGATTAAAAGATGCGGCCACTGAGTGCAAAAGATGGCACTATTACGCTTGATTGGACTCTCGCACGATCCACGAATCAGAGCTGTGTTCCTGGAAATGCGTCGGAAATGAATGATTTCATGATGTTGTACGCCGAACAGTCTACCTTGGCATGGTTAGCCCAACCCCACGAATCAGAGATGGGTTCTTGTGATGATGATCCTACAAACGGATCCGCAACCGTGGTGTGCACTTCATCAAGCCTGGGTCCGGGTCGTCTAAAAAGCAGAGATGGATGCTCCACTCGATAGATGCTACATAACCATCAGATTCACAGCTGGGTGGCGACTATTTTTGGGTAGTCAAAATGGAATCAAAATCCGAGATGCCGATTTTCGAGGCAAAATCTGGCATTTGGGATTTTGATTCTATTTTGACTCGCCCCAAACAGTCGCCTCCCAGCTGTGATTTATATAGGTGAACGCTGAAACTCTGACCGGCGGCTTCGCTTGATGGAAGTGTGGGTGAGCTGACAGCGAGTTCCTGACCTGAAACTTGAAACTTTCTTCTCCATCACGGTCTCCGAGGCATATTCCTGTGTACAGTATTCTTACACACACGCCGTTGCTACGCCGATAAGTTACGCGTGGTTCACGTACTCGTGAGAGTCGTACGTTGTGAACCATGTGCAAAGCTGAATCCGAGGGATGGCATTTTTCTAGGACCTGATGGTGGATGGATTTAACAAGAATGAGTGTATTCAGAGAGCACCTACCTTGTTTTACATATTATTATGGCCTCTTTTCACGGTAACTTTGGACCCAGTGGAGCGAGGTAAACGTTGTTAGTGCTTGGCTGGGCATGTCACTGTCAGAAAGCTCGGGCACCCAAAGTTTGCCGACGATCGTACAAGACTTTTTTACTTACTTGGTACAGTGTGCTAAGAGCTAAGTACTTGTCCTGGGCCCTGATCATCATTTCTTGATCCTTACAGCAACTGACAGGTAAACTGAACGGCCAGGCTGAGCTTCCTCATTGGACAGGCTTGACGTCACATTTTCCCAGTTTGAAAATCGGAATGCTCGTGATTATATACTTTTTAATTTCTTCCACTCCCGCAATCAAGGTGATGGCGAACTACGTTCGTTTTTTAGAGCTGTCGTGATTAAAAGACAGCCCTGGGCCTGTGTTTCCAACGGCATCAAAGAACCTGATTGCCCCATCTTATCTCTATTCTTCGTACTCATTACCAGTCCGGTGGCCATCTCGTGCCAGATCGCTAGGTAATATAATAGCAGTGCGTTGGATGAACTCTGTTACCCCCCCCCCGCTACCCTGTACGCCATGGGTGTCGCAAACATTCCTCTGGACAAAGCCTACCTCACAGCTATCTGGCTGGAAACCCTCTTTTATGGCGAGTTGTCCATATTCATAGCAACGCGACTACTTATTCTTTTTATGTTGTCCAGGTATCAACATCTTTCTGTTTTGCTCGTATCTATGGATTGTGAAGTACAGGCAGAAACCTCGGGCTGTTAACCGGGTAGTCCTGGTCACGGCAGTAGCCATGTTTTGCTTCTCCACAGTCCACGTATCCTTGGGCTTCTCTCGCCTGGTCGAAGGCTTCATATATCTTCGCGACCAACCAGGAGGACCAGGAGCATTCTTCTCCAATGTTTCGATACCTGCAAACGTTGCAAAAGTTTGCATACATACCATAAATTCCATATTAGGCGACAGCATTCTCGTAAGTGATGTCTTTTCATAAGTTACCCGACGTTCGCTAAAGATTTGTTCAAGGTCTGGAGATGTTATCATGTTTGGGGTAGAGATTGGGTCATTTGCATCCTTCCGATCCTTCTTATCATAGCTTCGGCCGGTAAGTAGTATACCGATTGCTCGGATGTTGTTTCGCTAACGGTGCTCTAGTCTGCGGCTTTGGACAGACGGTCATCTTCGCTCAGGCCAAGACGACGCATAGCGCCTTTGGTCCGAATTTGCAAAGATGGAACGGGTCTCTTTTTTCACTTTCGCTCGTGACCAACGTTGTCGCGACATCGTTCATTGCATTTAGAATATGGTAAGTGAGCGAGCCTCTTTATTCTTCCCAATTTCAATTAAATGTGGGGCAGGCATCTCGGAAGACAGCTTACTTTTTCGTCTTCCTTCAAATACCGCAGAGTGCTCACGCTCGTCGTCGAGTCGGGCGCGATCTACTCTTCAGCACTGGTCATTGAGATCACCTTGTATTTCTTGAATACCAACGCCTTTTATATTATTTATGATCCGATAGCTCAATTAACGGTTAGTGCCTTATTCCTTTGCAGTGCGACTTATCTTTACATTTTACCAGGCTATAGTACCTACGATGATAATCGTTATGACCAGTTTGGGACTAACATCCAACGACTTAAATGAGCAGACAAAATTGTCTGTCGAAACATCACCGCATTTTGCGTTAAAGCCTCACCCCGGGAGTACTGTGGCTGATTCCGTCTTTGTTGCAGCCACCAGGAGTGGAGTATTGGGGACAAATAGTGAGTCCGCGGAATCAGCACTTGAGAGGAGTTTATACTTGGATATGAAAGGAGATGATCCGGTTATCTACGGTGGTGGAAGCGGTTCCGATAGGATATTGGATAGCGTATAATATGCGTCCTTTACTGCAGGCGATAGCCTATGTACTGTATTTCTGCACTGTATATATTATTTTATGAGATGTTTTTCCGAGTGACGTCGTCGCAGGATTCACATGGAGTTGTACGTACCTCAGGTTTCCAGATTTCCAACATCATGTTCTGTTAATGAACTTCGTCATGAAGCGAAGAAAGTCACGCCGGTCATTCCGCTGCGGCGTTTGGTTACCACGACGCCGCCTCGAAGAAACAGCAAGTGTGCTTTTCGCCTCTATATTGCCTGCAGGCGGAGCCGCATGTAAATAGTACTGCTATTACAGAGTAAATGACTCGGCAGTGCGCCGCAGTGGAAGGCGACGGGACCGATAATGCCCGAATAAGGTAATAACCCTAACCCGAGAGAGGTGACCGGGGTCTGACTAATTTTTGAGTGACCAACGGTCGGCTCGCCCTTGTCTTCGTCCCTCGTCCTTGCCTACAGGACAGACTTTGACTCCCGGATCGCTACCTCCAGCATCCGAAGACTTTCTTCAGTCTCGCTTAGACTCTTTAACTCAACTTACAGCTGCTTTCTCGCCTGCTGGCAGGTCATTTTTGACGACCGACCCACACGAGACAGACCTTTACTCGACACCCAAATCAATCACCTCAAATCATCCCAACTCATCTCATATTCCAAAATTCGTCGGTATTTTTCTTGTTCTGCTTTTCTTCTTTCCTGATGTCGCTTTCTGCGCCGGTAGAATGAGCAAATCCGCAATTGCAACAGTACCAAAGATCCCAGCCCAGCCGCCCATCCAGTCAGCTTGGTCAAGAGGCCCACCACAGACCGCGTCTTCATCACGATCTCAATCTCCAGCTCCTCAGAATACACCCGCTCATGCAACTCATTCAAGACGTCCTAGTACGCTTGGCCAGGGTATACATATAAAAGATGGAGTGAGCATTCCTCGGAATAATGTAGGAGCTACGAAGCAAGGTGAGTCGCATTCTGCCCCTTCTCGTGCACGGCTAACCGTTGCAATGCCAGGACCCGCAGTGTCCTTCGGATCTATAGATGATGTTTCGGCGCCAATGTCGTCGTCACCCGCTGCCACGCCCCCGATAAAATCAGAGGGTGTCAAAACGTTTGGAACTGTTCCTGCGACGGTCAGCCAGGTAAACGGCAAGTCGTCGGTATCCATTGCGAAGCCAGGATCTTCGTCAAATACACCCCACAAGCCACGTAAACAGGACATAGCTAAATTGTTCCAGAATCCATCGTCGGCGCCCCCGTCCCAAGCCTCTTCCGATACCTCCTCACCTAATATCAGACCTTCGAATCTCCCGCCTTCATCACAGCCTCCCTCGATACCATCATCATCTCACCCGCCGTATCCTTCCTTCGTTCCCCAAAATGGCATGCGACCCCAGCAGCCAAATGCTGGTCCTAATGGTGGTGCTACTGGCTCTGGTCCACGGTCGCCCCAGTATCAACATCAACGGCAGGTCCCTAATGGCAATGTCCCCCGTATACCGAGCGGGCCCAGCGGACCAGGGGCTCCACAAATGTCTGCGGGCCTCGGTAGTCCTCGTATGACACCCCATCCTCCTCCTGCAAACATGCCACCTCCAATGCAAACACAAATGTCATGGCCTCCCAATTACTATGTAAGTGCAGCGCTCTAGCGTCTTATCAGGTTCTTCTCATCTGTTTTTCTCAGTACATGGGCGATCAGCCATACATGTATCCGTGGTATCCAATGCAGCAGCATCAAATGCCGCCCCAACCACCCCAACATCATCCACAACCTCCCGGTGGGCATGTTCCTCCCCATAATGGGATCCCCGTTTCTCCTCGCAATCATCCTCCGCCTCTCCAAGGACCTGGAACTCCGACTCTCACACATGCAGCACCTGCCCCGCATCCACCTCACCTCCCTTCCACCATGTCACATTCTTCCTCTGGAAGCATCGGCGGTTTGTCATCACCGCCCCCCACTCCATCCTCCGCCTCGATACCTGGTACTGGCCGATTAAACACCAGCGCTAGCGCGTTTGTGCCTGGTCAACGGTCAAGTGCACGAGTTTCACTCAAAAATGCAGAGGGGAAGGAGATTAACCTGGACACTCTCAAGAACCAGAAACTCAGTCCCGCTCTGTCTGGCGTTGCACTTCCACCGGTCGTATCGCCCGCACATGGCAGTCCCAACCGTCGGTCCGTAATACGCATGGAGTCTGAAGAGGAACGGTCGAAACGCCTGGCAGGTGAGCGGGAGAAGGAGCTCGCCAAAGCCAAGGCAGAGGCAGATTCCAAAGCAAAGAAGGAGAAGGAGGAGACTGAACGTAGGGAGAAGGAGGAGAAGGAGAAAAAGGAGAAGGAAGCGAGAGAGCGCAAGGAGAAAGACGAGAAGGAGAGGTTGGAGAAGGAAGCTAAGGAGAAGAAGGAGCGAGAGGCGAAGGCGGCTAAAGAGAAACAGGAACGAGAAGCGGCTGAGAAGAAGCGGCTGGAGGAGGAGGCGGCTGAGAAGGAGCGGTTGAAGAAGGAGGAAGAGGAGAAGGAGAAGGAGCGCCTCCGATTAGAGGAGGAGGAACGGAAGAAGGCGGAGGAGGAGACTGAGAGGAAGCGACTTCAGCAGGAACAGGAGGAGAAGGAGAAGGAACGGATACGCCTGGAAAAGGAAAAGGAAGAAAAAGAGCGCGCTCGCATTGCAGAGGAAGAAGCTGCCAAGGTCAGAGCTGAAGCTGAAGCTACTGCTACTGCTGCCGCTGCCGCCGCCAAGCCTGAGGAAGGCGAGGTCATTGAGGAAACCTCAAGCGCCGATGCCGATGTCACTGTGACGAGCAAGGACAAGGCGAAGGAGAAGGATCTCCGAATCAACACCACGTCTCCCCCATCTGAACTCCCCCGACGCCGCCCTGGTCCTCTCGATCTCTCTACCACCAAGGCCAACATTCCCGCTCCCCTACCTTCCGCCCTTGCTACTGCTCGTATCATCGATGACTTGGGTCGCGTTCCTTATCCCGAAGGAATCAAGAGTCCTAGAGTTGATCTCAACATAAATGCTAAGGATGGTAAATTCAGGTGTGCTATCGTTTTTCATCAGTTACAAGCAACTGTGCTGAATTATTGATATTAGATATGATCGAGACTTCCTTCTGCAATTTATGTCGATATGCAAGGAGAAGCCCGAATCACTTCCTGCTCTCGATGCTATCGGTCTTGAGCCGTCAGACCAGATTAACTTCCCCATGAGTCGCGGAGGATCCGGGCGACATCGCCAGGGCTCTGGTGCCGTGCCACCTCAGCGCCAGAACTCCACCAGTCTCGGATTCAACCCAGGATCATCCTTCGGCAAAGGAGGTTCCAGCAGCACATTCAGCATGGGCGGTATGGGCAACTTTGCGACGAGCATAGGCGGGTCGAAGCTCAACAGCGACGACCGATTCAATATGTCCAATAACATGCGTGCTGTGTCTGGCAGCGCTGCGACTCCTATGCCATTTGGCAACCGACCCTCCCAAATGCAGAGAACGGCAAGCCAAGGTGGTCCGGGTGGGGCACCCATGGGCAGCAACCGGACACGGAGCAAGCGTGGCGAGAAACGCAACGACAGCAATAGAGTACCAACTGGCCCTGGATCTCAGCACGGGTATAACATGGGTCACGGATCTTCAGCAGCTCTCGCTCAATCGATGATGGAGCCTGTTGCTCCATTACAGCAGAGCGCTAATCGTTGGGACAGGCGCCAGCTCGGGGCAAACGATCCGGACTCTCCCGATGTCGTTGACCGTAAAGTCAAGGGTCTTCTGAACAAGCTCACGATGGAGAAATTCGACTCCATCTCCGATCAAATCATCGCATGGGCAAACAAGTCCGAGAAGGAAAAAGACGGCCGAACTCTCATTCAAGTTATCAGGCTCGTCTTTGAGAAAGCCACTGATGAAGCTACATGGTCGGAGATGTATGCTCGTCTCTGTCGGAAAATGATGGAGCAGATCAGTCCAAAGGTCCAGGATGATGGTATCAAGAACAACGAGGGCAAACCTATTGCTGGCGGTCAATTGTTCCGGAAATACCTCCTCAACAGGTGTCAGGAAGATTTCGAACGAGGTTGGTTGGCGAAAGAAGCTACTGCTACAGCCGCAGCTTCCAAAGCCATCGAGGATCAAGCTGCCAAGGCCGCAGCCGAGAAGAAAGGCGACGGAGAGGAGGAGATCGCGCTCTATTCCGAAGAGTATTACGCGGCGCAGAAAGCGAAACGTCAAGGTCTCGGTTTGATCAAGTTCATTGGTGAATTGTTCAAACTGCAGATGTTGACGGAGCGTATCATGCATGAGTGTGTCAAGAAGCTGCTTGGGAATGTTGAGAATCCTGAGGAAGAGGAGATCGAGTCCCTCTGCAAGCTTTTGACTACTGTTGGGCAATTGTTGGATACAACGAAGGCCCGGGCTCACATGGATGTGTACTTCTCGCGCATGAAGGAGCTTACGAAGAGCCTTAATGTTAGCTCGCGTATGCAGTTCATGTTACAGGTAAGTTTCACGACTTCGGCGAGTTACTCTTCTAACATCGTGACTAGGACATTCTCGAGCTGCGTGAGCGGAAGTGGGTTAGCCGTAATGCTGTCGCCGCACCTACCACGCTTGCTCAGATACACGAAGCAGTAAGCATCTTTTAGTTTCATTCCGGGTATCGCTATATCATCACATTTTAAAGGCCGCAAAGGAGAAAGCCGCACAAGAGAAGGAGTCGTATCAACGTCAAATGTCAATGTCTCGCGGCGGATCTCGCCGGGGTGGAGAGCGAGGCGAATTCCCCCAAGTTGGTGCCGATGGTTGGGCAGTCGCTGGTGGTAACTCCGCTCCACGGCCTCCTTCCAAGGCCGGCGATCTGTCCAAGTTTGGTCAGATCAGCAACAAGGGCGCACCTCTTACTTTCGGTCCTCAGAGCAGCATTTACGCCGGAAAGAAAGACAACAAGCGAGAGTCTGTCCAACGAACGAATTCTTCTTCGCAGAACATGTTTTCTATGCTTAATAATGACTCTACTGCGGAAGCCACGCCCAAAGGTAAAATTTACCCTCCTCATCAGAGTTGTCGATTTGACTTTATTTTGATTTATTAGAAATGCTCCAACGCAAACGTCTTGTTCTTGCGCCTCGGTCGAAACCAGTCGAGGGGCAGGAAAATACACCGGCGACTGCAGAGTCTGAGGCTAGCTCAGACGAAGAAGTTACCGCCGAACCTGAACCTATCGAAATGAGCGAAAAGGACGCCAAGAAGAAGATCGAAGAGGATATCAAAGAGTTTAGCGCTGTTCGGAATCTTGATGAAGCAGAAGTTTACTTCACGCATCTTCCTGCTAAACACCACCCTCTCCTGGTGGACAGGCTCATTTCATTTGCTGTCGAGTCGAAGGAGGCAGACGCCCAGCTGGTGTCCGAGTTCTTCTCCCGTGCCTCGACCAAGAACCTGTGTACAATTGCTGACTTTGAAAGTGGGTTTGCTGGAGTTCTTGAGTTTCTGGATGACATTGCCATTGATGCGCCGATGGCCTTCAAACTGATGGCAACCATGATGAAGGGGCCGGCCTTTGATGATGAGCAACGGACACGCTTAGCTTCGAAGACGGACAGTGCCAAACTTCTTGGGCTTTTATCTTAGACTCGCTGATTTCGTCTTGCATCTCGTACTGTATCCGTTATCTCATGTTTTGCACTTTTCTTTCCTTGCATTGTCTCATACTTTGGCATATTGTTTATTCTACGATGTTTCAGTGCATCTTTCGGTACCTACTTATTTTAGTTTCGTCTGTACATCATGTACGTAGCAACGGTAGCATACTACCGAGCAGAAGAGTTTCTGTTTTTTCTGCATCATTTAGTAATAGTAACCGGCGAGGTTTCCAGCACTGCATCGCGTCATGATCATCAAACGTGCGAGTTGCCGTAAGCGGCGGAGTGCCGTTAAATTATTTACTTTCACTTTGGTCACGTCCACTGCGATCTGGTTCCCTTTTGCCTCTTGGGGCCCTTCCAGCCTCTTCTTGGATCTTATCTTGTGACCTTATACGACAGCCTCCGAGGATATTCTGTTCGAGCACCGATACCTCAACCAAGCTCCGGCGCGACCTCGCGCGACCTCACTGTCATCGTCTTTGCACTTTTCATGCCCTCGATTCGTTCTTCTTTGGTGTCGGACGTGGGCTGGAGACATATCAAAAAGCATCTCAATTTCTTTCGTATTCATCTGTTGTTCTTGTGAGTGGGTCAGTCGCCTTGTCCTTGCTATCGCTTACCGCTCGGGCAGCGCTTTCACACCTCTGATCTTTTCTGGAATATTTTATGCCAGCAATGGACGACACCACATATCGTACATCGACTCTCTGTTCAACTGCGTTAGTGCGATGACCGTCTGCGGTTTGGCGACCGTGGACCTCAGTAGTCTCACTCCGTGGCAGCAGGTTATATTGTTCATTCAAATGTGTCTGGGCAGTCCAGTACGTTGCATTCACTCTGTCACTCATGGAGACTGACAGGCTCCAGGTTCTCGTATCTTGGGTCATGGTTTACATCCGAAGGTCTGATCCGTCGCGATATCTTACTTCTCAACTCACATGCATTTAGACGCTACTTTGCCAAAAAGTTCCAACGCATCATCGCAGAGACCAACGCCGCTCGCGTCACTCCCATTGACGCCGAGGAAAAGCATGTGCCCTGGTTCCGCCGTATTTTCACGCGGAACAAAACGGTCGCTGTGGCGGAGGATGGCAGCGACAAGGCTTCCGAGACAGAGGGACGGGGCAACAGTATGCGCAAGAAGCTGCGAACGGACATGATTAGACGCATGGACGATGCACCGAAGCGTGTGGATCCGAACGGATGGATATCTCAAGGAAGCACGATACCGCTACAAAGATTTAGCACTGTACAGTCCAACCAGGACCCTCCTCGGCATCTTTCCTTCGCGTCCCCTTCACCGGAACGGCCTACGCAGTCTCCGCGTATCGCCAAGGGTCCAATAATGAAGAGGTAAGTGCGGACTGCGCTTCCTTTTTTCATTGCTACTATATATTTCCTAGGTTGGCACGACGACTATCAGACCCTGGGACGCCTTCGAGACAGAATTCACTCAAGAACGGTGAGTTTTCTCAGTCTTACAAGGGGCCGCCATGAGATGTCGACATACATCGTAACCGCATGGTTACATTGTCGCCCGCCGTTCTGATGATACCCATGTAGCCCGTCCTAGCCGTGCTGTATCTTTCCTTTTTTTCCCTCCTCTTTTCGAGTTAACAAGACTAATGTAGTGGCAGCTCCTATGCACAGATCAGAAACGATGGCTATAAGTTCAATTCCGGCGAAATTGGCGCGTACACAGACCGTGGAGTTCTCACTACCGACTCAACCAAATCGAAGACCGCGAACAGAAAGAATCCAGACTACAGACCTTAATGCTGATGTTATGTCGCCTATTGAGGATCACAGTGAGATATTGTTTCTTCTGCTCTCCAGAAGTCTGGGAATGATTCAAAAGTGTATCGCTCCATCGTTCTTCCTGATGGGTGATGGGCTGCATGCTGTGAATCATGCTCGAGACCCATGGACGTATCTTCAGCCACAGCTAGACTGACCTTTCTGCAGGGTCCCACAGGACGCCCTTACAGCCCCACCTATCGATTCATGCGACAACTCATACGCACAGGACCAATCGAACACCGACAAAACACAGTGGTTTTGGCGGATTCCCCATGCCGCATGAAATTCTGGGCAGCTTGATCGATTGGTTTTTTCCCAAGTTCAAGCGGAAGCTGACAAGAACAGTGACCGAGCCAGCGTCGACCACAATTGCATCTCAGCGGGGAACGACTTTAACGTCCGCGAGGACTGTCCCATATATTTCTTTTGACGCCGTTGTTGGACACAATTCATCATTTCCATATTTGACGAGTAATCAGCTCGAAGAGCTCGGTGGCGTGGAGTATCGTGCGCTGAATGCTTTGCTTTGGATTGTTGCCGGGGTATGGACCGCTCTTCCTCTTTTGTTAGACGCCCGGCTTACGTTTAAAATAGTATCATATACTCATTCAGCTCACAGCGTTTATCATGATTTCTCCATATATATCTATGCCCAAGTGGAGCTCTGCATTCGATGACCCCCCTCTATACAGTTCATTGTCGCCCGTATGGTATGTGTTCATCAGAGTGATAGCATCGTTTGCTCAACGAGTTGCAAGGTTTTCTCTCTTCCAGGTGATATCTGCTTATACAAATACGGGCATGTCATTGGTAGACCAGTCAATGGTCCCGTTCCAGCAGGCGTACTTGATGATCCTTGTCATGATATTCTTGATTTTGGCCGGCAATACCGCCTTTGTAAGTCCATCTCCGCTCGTTTCTACGTATCTGTTCTAAAATTGTACCCACTAGCCCATCTTGTGAGTGTTCTGCCGCTTAGCCGCCTAATAATCTCACTCAATGTCTTCCGTCGCGGACCCTCAGTTTACGATTTACGATGTAAATTCCCTCCTCTCTATTTGCATTCTGTTTTGACAATGTTTAGATGGATTCTAACGAAGGTCGTACCTGAACATTCACGAGCGAACGAAACGCTACACTTTCTACTTGATCATCCTAGACGATGTTTTATCTATTTATTTCCCTCGCATCAGACCTGGTTTCTTCTAACTATAGTGCTTTTCTTGAAGTGCGTTTTCTTCTCACATACCATGCAGGTGCTAACTGTGGAACAGCTTTACGGATTGGTTCTTTTTCATGGTGTTAGATATTGGAACACCCGCGATTGAAGTTATTCCTTTAGGCACTCGATTCGCTATCGGGTTGCTACAAGCGATCGCTGTCCGAGCGGCAGGTTTTGGTACCGTAACACTATCGGCCCTCGCTCCAGCTGTCAAGTGAGATTTAACATTTACTCGTCAATCCGTCCCAAAGCTAACTGCAAATCGCAGAGTGCTCTATGTCGTGATGATGTATGTCAGCGTCTGTAAGCATATCCATGCTCCTTGTTTCATGCTCTTGCTCAAATCCATTCAGATCCCATAGCGATGAGGTTAGTTTCCAACATGTGACTGAAGCCATTTTCTCATTTTCTTCCCAGTGTACGTTCGACGAACGTGTATGAAGAGCAATCGTTGGGTGTTTATCGGGAAACCGAGGAGTCCGAGGGCGAGTCGGAATTTGAACCCACTGGATCTCGAGTCACAGTTTGGAGTCGATATTTGGCCATGCATGCCAGAAAGCAGCTGGCTTTTGATATGTGGTGGTTAGGGCTAGCTTTGTTCTTAGTGTGTATCATTGAGGTATGTGTACATCCTCCTTGTTCTCTCCAGTCCTTCACGTCTGTGCAGCGTCCTGAACTTGATGACGTCGCAACCATGAGTTATTTCAACATTTTTACTATCGGTAGGTGTTCACTCAATGATAGAAATACAATCTTTGACTTGATTTCACTAGTTTTCGAACTTGTCTCTGCGTACGGAACTGTCGGATTGAGCTTGGGCCTCCCTTATGTATGCCTTACTCGGCTTGACGTACCTGACTATGCCCTTAACGTCTCATAGGCGAACTATTCGCTCTCAGGAGCCTTCCGGACGTTGTCAAAGCTCATCGTTTGTCTCGTGATGATTCGTGGCAGGCACAGAGGCCTTCCTGTTGCCATTGATCGTGCCGTTATGTTTCCCAGCGAGTTCTCATACGGCGATGGAGGCGAGGATGATGGTGAGGATCACAATGGCGCTGGTGCCGCGGCTGTTGGTGAAAACGGCGGTGCAATAGCGGAGGAGAAAAGTGTCAATGGTGATGCATTTGATCTTCGACAACGTCATGGGTCACGTCTAGATGAAGAAGACGAAATATCGCTACACAGTCTTCACCGACCGGGCGACGCCAATGGATCTGCAAATCCAAGTTGACGATGAAATCACAGTCTGTCGTCTTTTTTCTTTGTTTCTGATGGGTTGGTTGTATTATAAAGTGTATATAGAGCTTCCAAGAAGTTACTAGAACTACATAGGAGTAGATTTACATTATACCCTCTATAATGATAACGGTTATGACAGTAGGCTGAACGATGCAGCGTATCGATCCAGACCTTCAACTCGGAGTAAGGATAGAGGCACAATGATTATACGTTACGGCAGGAAAGTAATGTATCTGAGCTTTCCAGGTTGAAGTCTGAGCCCCGCAGCATAATCCATTCTCTATAGATACCTGAACAGACTGGGGAACCGGGTGGATGCCACAGCGGTGAAATGCATTCAATGGCCTCGTTGATATCGTAGCGTCAGCAGATACGCGAAAAGCGAGGTCCCTGAACTTTGGTTCTGCAGGCTTAATTCCCAACGCCGTTCACACCGCTCCGAGTCTACTACTAAGTCATTGAAGGAAAGGGCCAAAGTGATTCGTCGCCAAGTAGGACCCTGGGCAAGGGAGTCAGGAACTAAAAGGAGATGGGTGTCACGCAGCCGCTGCTAGTGGGTAACAGAGGTGCTGTATTATCCCCTTGAAAATGAGCGACGAAGGCCGTATGGAGGAGGCCGAAAGTTTAAAAGAGGATGCAACGCCAACACGTGACATTCGCCCGATAGTCTGACAGCCGACTTCATAGATACTCGCGGTACTCATAACTGTGGGCAGCAGCATGATAGATTATAATTGTGTATACACTGTGGTTGCCTTCATAATAAACTGATGCTACAAGCCTAAGCGTGATGTAATGTAATAGGTGTTGATTTGATACGGCACGTATACCACGTCAGATCGGCTTTTCTGCTGCATGAAAAAAATAACGCCGGTTGATTCGTCTTCGAGAGTCTTTAGAGCAGATACACTAATAGAGCAACAGACAAGATTAAGCTAATGATTAATAAAGGTCCGACTCCGAATCAGAGGCGGAATCATCATCCGTCGGGTTTTCGTCAACTACCAAGGCACAAAGTCAGAGATATAAAAAGATAGAAATTGGAAGAACTTACACCAATCAACAATCAGCTTCTCTCCCATCCCAAGAAGCTTCTTCTTCAGTCTTTTCTCTAGGGCGAATTTTATCTTCTCCCCAAAATTGTACTCCATGGAAATCCGGAATACGAACTCCTTCAGCTCGGGATACAGCCGAGATATCGTCTCCGCCAAATGATCCCAGTCAAAAAATCCTTCCTTCGTAATTTCTTTAATCTGGTCGGGTTGATCAGCATAGGTATGCATGACAAGCCGCTGGAGTTTTGGAGCCGAAGGTATGATTTCCAGCGCCGTCGTACACCATTGTAGCGTGAAAGCGGGGTCAAATGGTTCCGAACCCAGCTGTATAGTTACAAAGGTCAGAGAGTGGAGCCTTTCGAAAGACTGTCTGGCAAAGGGAGGAAGGCGGAGCCAATCGGCTGCCACGAGGATAAAGATGAGTGTTAGGCACAAAAAAAGATGAGGAGAAGCTTACGTTCAGCTGTGGCACTAATGGGTGGTGTGAAAGCAAGTTCCTCCAGTGAATCAGCTGCCAGGTCCAAAAGACGAGCGAACGCCTTGGGAGAGAGGGGGGAACCATTGCTTTCACAGGTAATACGCCGAAGGTTCTTCGGAGGAGAAACCGCGAAAACTTTATCCACTATCCAATCCGTGGGCATACGACAATCTTGGATAGAGAAGTCTCTGAGTGTCGACATGTCTCCTGAATATTGGAAGGGTGGCGGTAAAATTCCACGCTCAAAATCTATGCCACTCAACTCGAGTTTTTGCAAGTTTTTGAAAAGTGAAAGGAACTCTATGCCATCTGAAATGCTGGAGAATAAACCAGAAAAGTGAAGGTCTTGGATGGCAGGGAAAGACGAGATGAATCGGCGTGTTTCTGGGGTGACACTGACACCGTAGCTAAGAAGGGTGTCCCATAAAAGCTTTCGTGCCTTAGGCATGTAAGAAATATTGATGCCCGGAGGGTGTGGGGAGTAGTTTGGAGGATTTGCGATAGCATTCGCGAGGGCCCTGAAATGCGCTATGTTGGGAATTGATGGGGAAATACCCTTGATCATTCTTTTGAGCTCTTCATTTTGAGTACGTGCGCCGGGCTCGTACTTGACTGTCTGGACGAAATCTAGGAAGTAGGGACAGGACGCGTGGATGGTGCGCCAACGAGCAAAGTCCTCGCGCGACGAGAAAAAGGCGAAAGAAAAGAGGTATGGCAGAGAAGCGGCGCGCCAGGCTTTTGAAATGCAAGACGAGGCGCGCAGCGATGCC
This sequence comes from Armillaria ostoyae, assembly GCA_902506015.1. NCBI lineage: Eukaryota > Fungi > Basidiomycota > Agaricomycetes > Agaricales > Physalacriaceae > Armillaria > Armillaria ostoyae. The sequence goes on from LR732082.1 coordinate 3,554,871, forward strand.
ATATCGTCACCGTTACACGAGACGATCTTATCGATAAGCTCAGCAGGGAGGTCGTTCACTATCGCTTCGCGCCGTTGATACTAGGAGACACCAGAAAGGAGAAGAAACTCACCTTTCTGGGAGGACATTGTACCGGGTCTGCTTGGTTTCCTGGATTTCTTGCCGGCCATTGTGGTGGTACGGTGAAAACGCGTCGCGACGGAAAAGTGTCCGAAATAACTGACGCGTGCCATTATTCCCACGCCACCTCCGTGGCCAACCACCACATTGTACCAAGTTACTACAACTGTCGGACCTTGTATCCATGCATCAGACACATAACGGGACTGGAACGTCAAGTGGAGGCCGTTGTGGAGGCAGGCTAGGGATGAGGTGCTCCCGTTGATGGATAATAGCGAGGATGAACTGCGTGAGTGGCTTCCGTGGGATAATACGTACACGGGCCATTGCGTTCAGAAGGGCGAAGCGCAGGGATTGGCTACCGGAGGATAGAATCGAGAAGGAGAGCTACTCGTCGAAGAACCCGGCAAAACCCGGGGTACCCGTGCTACATTCACTCAAGCTTTATCTGATTGAGCTGGATACGACGCACCAGCGAGCCACTTCCCAGCAACCACCACGGATAGACCCACAATGACAGACAATAGCCAGTGAGCATTCATAGCCTAGCCTTCTAATGACCTTCCTTCACGTCCATCTTATCTAGAGTATTTCGTTATTTGCAACGTCTGTCATGATTCTGATTCGAAGGTTGAGCTGACATTTGTATATCTTGTCATACAGAGATGGAGGTTTACGACTTTCAGCTTTCAGGCTCTAGCCGGGAATCCTTCCCGTGAATACGCAGAAGTTGTCGTCGGAAGCACTGCTCGGATGTCATCCACGTATGAAAAGTGGGTGACTGAGATACTGCGTCCTCCCTTGAAAATGAGCGACGAAGGACGTATGGAGGAGGCCGCAAGTCCAAAAGAGGGTGTCACGCCAACACGTGATATTTGCCCCAGAGTGCAGCCGGCTTTATAGATACTAGCGGTCCTCATACCTGTGAACGGCATCACGATAGATTATGATTGTGTATACACGGTGCCCAGTTACCTTCAAGTTCATAATAAACTGATGCTACAAGCCCCAAGCGTGATGTAATGTAAGTAATAGGTGTTGGATATATTCATTAGATACAGCAGGTATATCACGTCAGACCGACTTTTCTGTTGCATGGGAATAACACTGGTTGCTTCGCCTTCGACAATCTTTAGAACAGACACACTGATAGAGCAATAGACATGATCAAGCTAATCGTTAATAAAGGTCCGACTCCGAATCAGAGGCGGAATCATCATTCGTGGCATTTTCGTCGTCTACCAAGGCACAACATCAAAGATAGAATAAGATAGAAATTGGAAGAACTTACACCAATCAATAACTAGTTTCTCTCCCATCCCAAGAAGAAGCTTCTTCAGTCTTTTCTCTAGCGCGATTTTTATTTCCTCCCCAAAATTGTACTCCATGGAAACCCGGAATACGAACTCCTTCAGCTCGGGATACAGCCGAGATACCGTCTCCGCCAAATGATCCCAATCAAAAAATCCTCCCTTCGTGATTTCTTCAACCTGGTCGGGTTCATCAGTGAGGGTATGCACGACAAGCCGCTGGAGTTTTGGAGCCGAAGGTATGATTTCCAGCGCCGTCGTACACCATTGTAGCGTGAAAGCGGGGTCAAATGGTTCCGAACCCAGCTGTATAGTTACAAAGGTCAGAGAGTGGAGATTTTCGAAAGATTGTCTGGCGAAGGGAGGAAGGCGGAGCCAATCGGCTGCCACAAGGATGAAGATGAGTAATCAGCCAAATCATTTTGAGAGGAAGCCTACGTTCAGCTATGGCACTAATGGGTGGTGTGAAAGCAAGTTTCTCCAGTGAATCAGCTGCCAAGTCCAAAAGACGAACGAACGCCTTGGGAGAGAAGGAGAATTCACCGCTTTCACAGGTAATGCGCCGAAGGTTCTTCGGGGGAGAAACCGCGAAAACCTTATCCACTATCCAATCCCGCAGGCATACGGCAATCTTTGATAGAGAAATCTCTGAGCGCCGACATGTCTCCTGAATATTGGAAGGGTGGCGGTAAAATTCCACGCTCAAAAGCTAAGTCATCCAACTCCAGTTTTTGCAAGTTTTTGAACAGCGAAAGAAACTCTATGCCATCTGAAATGCTGGAGAATAAGCCAGAAAAATGAAGGTCTTGGATGGCAGGGAAAGACGAGATGAATTGACGTGTTTCTGGGATGACACTGACACCGTAGCTAAGAAGGGTGTCCCATAAAAGCTTTCGTGCCCTAGGCATACAAGAAATGTTGATGCCCGGAGGGTGTGGGGAGTAGTTCGGAGGATTTGTGATAGCATTCACGAGGGCCCCGTAATGCGCTATGTCGGAAAGTGATTTGGCTATTCTTGAGAGCTCTTCATCTTGAGTACGTGCACCGGGTTCGTACTTGACTATCCGGACGAAATCTAGGAAGTAGGGACAGGACGCGTGGATGGTGCGCCAACGGGTAAAGTCCTCGCGCGACGAAAAAAGGGCAAAAGAAAAGAGGTATGGCAGAGAACCGGCGCGCCAGGCCTTTGAAATGCAAGACGAGGCGCGTAGCGACGCCATATCGCCATCGTTGTACGAGACGATCTTGTCGATAAGTTCAGCAGGGAGGTCGTTCACTATCGCTTCGCTTCGTTGATACTAGGAGATGTCAGAAAGGATCAAAAACTCACCTTTCTGGGGGGATATTGTACCAGATTTGCTTATTTTCCTGAATTTCTTGCTAGCCATTGTGGTAGTGCGTCGAAAACGCGTCGCGATGGGAAACTTAGTGTCCAAATAACTGACGCGTGCAATTATTCCCACGCCACCTTCCGGCGAGCTACCATAGTCCACCGTTTAAGTACTTATTCTTCGTACTTGTCTTTGGAATCCTTACAGAATCCCTGGCAGTCCACTCTTCTCTGGTGAGTGCGCAACTAAGTTCGTACAAAATTTTGCCAGTCGCCTGAGCTTTGCGCGACTCAGATGCTCCAAGTGTGAAAGATCAAAGCAGGAAAGACCTGGGCAGAGTTGTTCATACAGTCTTTTCTATATGAACATGCGTGTCATATAGTGTCCAAGGGATTCAAACTTCAGATGTATCTGGATACTAACCAAAACTACAACATATACATTTCATAGCCATACCTGCGCGTTACACAAGTATCTACACGTCGATAACCGGTAAGACAAGGTGGCTGTCATACTTCCCACCGGTGTGGATCGTGTGATACCCAACGTTACGATCTGTAGGCTCCTTCAACGCGCAAATCTCCGTCTCTGGATAACTCATGTCATGCCCGGAAACCTTGACCATGAAACCCTCATTCTCGGCGAACACCATGCCAATCGGCCACAAGGGAATCTCCAGCGGCACAATCCTGCCCTTGGGAAGGACCGGCTCGCGTTTGTCGTGCGCTTAAAACAATTCGTTGCCACTTGACTTACCCAAATCGAGGCTTACACCATGCGACGCTCGAAGGAATCCTTGCGGACCGAGTGTCTTCGCCGTGTTGACGTTCGGCACCTCCTCAACAGGAACTGGGCAGGGGTAGTTGAGGTGTTCAAGGAGATTGCCTTTGACGTCGATTTTTCGGATTTGCACGGCAACATCCAAATCGTCGTGCTCCTTACAGGACACCCAAAGCTTGATTTTAGGATATCCAGAGAGCTCCGTAGCCTTGGGAAAGAAAAATTTGAAGTCCTGCGTCCACGGCCAGAACAAACTTTAGGCTCAGCAGGATGGAACGAAGGTTTTGTACTTACACTTGAAGCTGTCAGACTATGGGCATCATGAGTTGCCGAGCTCTCGTGAGAGACAGCAGACAGACTCAGTGATTTGGACCTGCCGTCCAGATAAAAAGTCCGATTCTGGGCGCGGGCGAGAGGAAACTCTTGCTCTGGTCTTTCAACAACTGTCTTTGCCGGGCTGTTGTTGAACCCCAGCAACGAGAGGCGAACTGGAGGGATCGAGCCTGGCCAACCGTTATCGATTCCTTTGCAATAATAGTCGAAGTAACGCTGCAGCTCGTCATTGATTTCCGGGCGGTACAAATCATACCCTGGGCGAGAAGTATACAGTTAACGAGGGTATTCCTACCGTAGAAATCGTGAATGGCGACTCACATTCTTGATATGGGTGTACCCGCAACCATTGTTGCTTGGTCTTTGCCGCCCTAAACGCATGGAAAGAACCCCGCGTGTGCAACGAACTAGAGTACGATGCAAGGATGTACATGGGTACGTCGATGTTTTCCACCGGGATACTTTTCTCACGCCAGTATTCATCATACAATGGTCTCTTCTGCACCATGGCTGGTACATTCTCCAGACTGTTTGGCCCGGCCATTCCTCCCACGAGGAGTCTGTTGAAGGCCTCAATGTGAGGTCTTCCTCCTCGGATGAACAAGTCGAGATACGGGTCAGTGGCACATTCCCATGGCGCGATAGCTTTCAAGGCCGGATGGGAGAGTCGTGATGCAAAATTAACTTGACAGATTGCTAGCCAAGAATTTCCACTAGAAAGACATCAATAAGTATATAGCACTCGAGCAACAAACGTCTTACGCCATTGCGACAGAGCCATTGCACCAAGACTGCTTGGTGAGGAACTCAATGGTATCGTAGATATCCTCAGCTTCTTGGATTCCCCAGAATGAGATATCTCCTTCAGAATTGCCTGCACCTCGGGCGTCAACATTGATAATTGCATAACCCCTTTCGCACCATTCTGCTGGGTCCGGTGCCTACGGCACCTTAGCGATTACAGCTTAGTGCGTTCTATAGGACCTCACCTCGAATTTTTCGTAACCAGAAGTTCGATCGTGTGCAATGCCCACGTTGTACGGCGCCATCACGTCATATTGCTGCACACCTGTGTCATGCACAACGTCAGTTAAATAAGACATCATTTAACCGAAGCGTACCATTTCCCGTCTTTCCATAAGGACTCCAAGGAATGACGGCGGGCACTATCACCATCACGGAGCACAGAACAGCAGATGAAGACGCGGATGCAATTCCATCTTGATACCTCATCAATTCAGCGGATCGAGGGAGATGGACGCGAGACACCTCGCAAGGAGCAGAGCTTTGCTCGTTAGTTGTGATACATATATACCTAGAATACAAAAACAGTAGCATACGCGACAGGACGATCCGACCATACGCTAGCGTGTAGGATATACGTACGAAATCGTACAAAACTGGAACCAAAAAAAAAAAAAAAAAAAAGACGGCGGGCACTTTTCCGTCCAAGTTTGCTGGACGAAAAATGTCTGCATAAATTGTGATGCCGTCGCGCATAAAAATACCAACGTCTCGGTCGAAAATGACGTCGACGCCGAATGCTCTCTTTCCGGGAGCTCGAACGTGGCCTATCTCGAGAATGGTTTGTCCTGGATGGAATCCGTTGTAAACATAGTGCGGATGGGCGTCTGGATGTGGGATCTTGAAGTATTCGACATCAGCATATCGATCCTTATATGTTTCTGCGGTCGTTCGAGTCTCTTTTGGAGAAGTCATGCTGTATTCTGACTTGAAGATGATAAGTCGACTACAAAGATAGTCTTAGGTTGCGTATCTCGAACTCTTTATATCTCGGACTGGGACTCCCGTGGTATGCCTGATTACGAGGACCGGATGCATAATATAGCCGTTGGCCGCACTGGTCGTGACCAACTTCTCGCGAGTCGTCGCATTGACGGAGTGGCCGGTCCGTTTCAGTTGAATAACAGAACAATATTGAACTTGACGATATCCACACGAAGACCCACACGAGATAGTCGGGCCAAGTGGGCTACTTGCTCGGTGAGTGTAGCCGGAGTGTCGGCCAACTAGGAGAGATGGTAAGCAGATACTCCAAACCTCGAGACGAGGCTTCGCCAACATCCAGGATTGCTTGGATATATTCAAAATATCTCGCTGAGCAACAAATAGTATTACACTCATTGATTTGATACACCATGATTCCATGAAATATAAAACTCGCCTCTCAGGTACGCCACTTATCTTCAGCAACGTTCTCAAAGACTTCAAATACCAGCTGTCCATAGCGTAGAACCCACTTTCCCTGAAAAGTAAGATACGCATATCATCCCTGTCGGCTAAATAGATGATACTTACTGTATACAAAGTTGAACCAATTTCAATCACTCGCAGCACGGATCTTTCATATCGTAACATCATATCCTTAGCGTGATGCGCATTGAAAAGACCGCGACGAGCAATGAAACTTTGAGTGGGTAGCCACTGTACCTGAAGTCTAAGCGTCCTAAGATTCATCGCAGGTTCGACGACAGCGGCGATAGAGCTCTGGCCTCAAAATTCAGTCCACCGAAACTACATACTAACGGAACTCACAATGTCCGAACTCGCTACCGCGCACACGAGCGTCTGGAGCTCAGGAAACTTAACACATAAGCATTCCACGTCGGTGAGCGTCATCTGCAAATCCTCGACAATGAAATGCTTCATCGTCGGACCGTGGACACTCGCCAGATCAAGAATAAACATCCTCGGGATAATCATATCGCCCATATTCACGGTGAAGGTGTGAAGTTTGAGAGACTTCAGTCCAGGTCTTGGGACGAGGTTTAGTATCCATCTCCATAGGTTATTAGGGCCCATATTGTCCATCGAATGGGCTCGCACAGTAAGGTTGCTGATCACGGGTAAGGGTCGATCCAGCTGCATTCTGCTATTGGATTGAAGATACTCCGTATCGAGTGTCTCCAAGTTTGGAAGGTACGTCACAATCGTTGGGATCGATTGAGACTGTGCTCCCTTCAACCTCAAGTCCTTGAGAAGAGGAAGGTCAGAGAGCACTGTGATAAGTATCGTCGGCGGAACCCCTGCACATCTCTAGAGACAAATACATGATTAACAAACAAGTTCAGGAGCCATAAGAAAATTGGAGAGATACTTACGCCTAATTCCAGGTGTGTGAGCGTGTCCCCAAGAATGTCAGACCAGCCTTCGAGAACACGGGGAGGACCGTCCATACACCACAGGGATAATTTTCGCAAACCCGTGCGTAGTTTGAGTGTCTGCCAGACCTTCTCCCCAAAATCACTGAGCGTCCGGATGGTCAGCTCACGAACAGGGAGGCTATGTATTGCGTTCATAAACGCGAATAGCACAGGGTTTGCAGTAGAACTATCATCTATCCACGTCATTGACTGAAGATTAGAGCAGCGAGATACTGCAATTAGAGCATCTCGAGTTATATCGGGATAGCCAGGAAGATGGCCGCAATACACCGCGCCTAGTAATATTCCGTCAACCATAAATCAAATCCGACTGAGAAATAAATGAGTCTACCTGTCTCGGTGATATGGCGCACGTATTGTGAAAGTTCCGGTCGTTGATTCAAAGTCGTAGAGGGATGACGGAGAAGACCCTGGAAGAAACATATTAACGACTTGTTGAACATCAAGGAGAATTCCAAAACAAGAAAACAATCCTGGAAACCAGTGACTCTGTGCTTATTCGGTAACTGCACGTACCGTTGATGAAATTATCCGCGAGTCGAGCGTTTCGTACAGCAATGGCGTCGCCGCTCTACCGAACATCTTGCTTACTATCGCGCACGAACATAGGTCATGGCGGTCAGTCAATTGGCCCAATATGGGTGGGAGAATATCAAAAGGAAGGTCCTTGGCCTCTATCATGAGAGGTGCGATGTCCACAGAGCAGATGGGCGATGGTGGTATGTCTTTAAGGGCAATCCAGTGATGTCCTAGTACCAAACTGTCCAACAATCACCGACGTCAGGGTTCCGAGTACAACAATTCCGAGAAATTTTGAGGGCAAACAAGCGTAGAGGAAGCGTCAAAGTATGTCTGCATGCTACGTTCCTTTCAATCATGTACGGACATCGCAGTGGTGGTGCAGAAGACACCCGTCTAGTAGATGGAGTTCGAAAGATGACTAAAAATGACGGACCTGCCCTAAATATTCATACTACACACTCGGTAATCCGGGCCGACTCGAATTGCCTCTTAGGAACTCTTGGGCTCTTACTGCCATGTCGAAACCTTTAATTCTTCGGCGTGCAAAAGATGGACTACACCTCAGGGTCAGTACCCAGGCTACGGATGCAACAGGCGGGTTGACGGCTACTGTGTTGGATGCCAGGGCTAGATTACTGGAGGATCATGGGACAGCGTATTAGCTGAGGCTCCGTGACGGTACGATAATTATTCATATTAAGTGCGCTACGATGGATCCTAACGGTTATATAGGGCTACGTATGATAAACGGGACTATATCGAAACTAAAGAATCAGCATTACAGTAAAAGTCAATCAAGCAGGGCCTTCGGGTGAGTCATAAAACTCCTCATTTGCGTCGTCCTCACTTTCTGATTCCTCAGGTGGAGCGGCCTTTGGAAGAGGATTGGTGGCGTCACCCAAAGGATTCAAGTCGGCGGGAACCTCGGTCTGAATGATGGGCGGGGGCTCGACTGGGTTCTCCACTGAAGTGACTGGGCGATTGTCGGCAGGCTGATCTCCGTTCTCCCCATTCGCATGGCCAGCATGCGTGGGTACAAATGTGCCTGAAAAGTTCGTATCAATACTTAAGGTGGGCCTCCTGGGTCTACCAGTGTCATGGCCTTCGAGGGAATCTTTGACAGGCGGTTGCGGTGGTAAGGTAGGGGAAGAGCTAGTGGCGGGATCACTGGAAGATGTGGTTGTGTCTGCGGTGGATGGTACGTTGACGTCCGTTTCTGCGTCCTCGTTTGTCGAGTCGGCTGTGTGTTGGAGGGCGGAATCTGCGTCGGCGGGTACGGTAGATTGCTCCCCGTCGTGCTCTGGTCTAGGTTCAGTAGCAGCCTCGTCTGAGCTGGATTCTGGCGTAAGAGTAACTGGAACATTGCCACTGTTTCCTTCTGCGGTGGTGCTACTACCCTCTTCCGGTTTAAGAGCAGCTTCGTCGGCCTCAGATTCGGGGACAGGAGGATCAGCAGGGGCATTACTACCATCCCCCGATGCAGTGGCGCTACCACCATCCTCCGTTTTAGGAACAGTCTCGTCAGAAGGGGGAAGGATATGGTCGGGGACATCACCGTTGGAAGCTTCGTCTTCATTTCCCACTGCAGCAGCATCACCACTACCCTCCGCAACTCCGGCATCAGCCTCAGTAGTCATGGCGCCTTCAGGCCCACTAGCATTCGGAACGGTGTCAGAAGACGATGATGCAGAAGCGTTCTTCGCATCCCCTTCTGCTGCCTGGTCCCTACCCTCGGTATTTACGGATGCTTCGATAGATTCGTCCCCAGCCTCCGTTCCTGCGTGAGAAGCAGTAGGAGAATGAACGGTGATATTGGGAATATCAATATGATCAAATGTGGAATCGGAATCGAAATCGAACGTGGGTATAGACCCTAGTCCAGACGGGTCAACAAAGTCAAATGAAAATTCGTCGCCTAACCCATAGCCAGCGTCAGCCAGGGTTTCGGGTACGGAAGAAGAAGAATCGACAGTAGAGTTGAATGGAGATACGGATTCTCCAGTGGGAGTGCCTCCGTCATCTTCTTTCCCCTCTGCCGACCCTGAGGTAGTATCAGCGGTTATATCGGTACTTTGCTCCTCGTTTTTCTCCACTTCCCCACTAGATGGAGAACTAGAACCGTCCTGCCCATCTCCCTCGCCATCTCCGTGATCAGGGCCACCATCAATTTCATGCGAAGTACTAGCATCATTGTCATCTCTGCTGTCCTGCGCACTACTCTCGGGCGGGGCATCTCCAACGCCAGCGTCGGGAGCAGGGTCATGTAGCTGTTCGTCCAAGTCATGAGCTTCATCATTCTCCTGAGGATCTACGACATTTTCAACAGGACCATCATCAACATCACCGTAAATCTTTTCGCTATCCACACCAGCGTTATCGACGTGAGTATCCGAATCCGAGCCTACGTCATCCCAGGATTCTTCATCCTCGTCAGCTTCAAATGAGTCCTCATCAGTTCCTTCGTCCCCCTCTACGGCCGGTACTGGGGCTATTTCGTCCGTTTTTGTCGCTGTTTGTGGTTTTTCCGTTTGGTTTGGAGTCTCCGTCAGAGGTGTTCTTGGCTGCTGCATCTCCTGTAGTATACCATCATGAGCATGAGGAAGCATATATGGACAAGATGGTATCACCGATCCACCTGAAGTTGTAGAAGACGATGCCGTTGACGAACCGTTCTCTTGGCCCTTCGATGCGGAATCAGACGCTTCCGAGATACTGAACAAGTCCACTATGATGCCGTGCATCTCCTCGGATGGGAGTGCGACAGATGTGGGACTGCGCATTCCATCAACCGACGGGGAGCGAGCACACTCTCGCGCGCGAGCAATGTTCAACGCTGTCTCCATGCCCAACCGAATACCTTCCGCCAGCGACAAGGTCTCCGTCCGCGCACAAAGGGCGGCGTAGCGGGGGATCAAGAGATGTCTGTCGACATTGTATTTCTGATAAACGACGATGCGTTCGATATCGTCCATAAGATGCTTCTCCAGCTGTCGAACGGCAAGGTGCTTGACCTCGGGGAAACACCATCGGTCCGCAAGCTTGAGAATGATAATCCAGTCTTCGACAGTGGCATCGTAGAGCGAGTATTTACTGTGGTTAGACGTTAGAGCTGGGTGACGGGAAAAAACACACTTCACGACTGACGGGTTGTAGAACACCCATAGGAATTTCGCAAATTCGGTGGGGGTGACGTGGTCTAGAACGATGGCTGTTCCCTCCGATGTCCCTTGACGATCTTCGCCTGGAGAGGCAGGCGTTGCGAGTTGGTGTTTGAAGAATGTGGATTCCCGCTCAAAGAAGTATCGATGGACACGGAAATGATATTGTTCGACCTGGATAACATCAGTTGCTAGACTCCGGCGCAGTGGATGAGACAACGCACAAGGAAATAGAGATCACCACCAGAGAGGTGGTACTCATCGTGATGCCTGAGGGCAATGAAACTGCTGTCGGATGTCTGGCTGGCCATCGAGGGGAAAGGGAAGAAGGGGGTTTTCTGAGAAGTCGAGGGGTGGGAGACGAGACTTATGAACCCGTCTACACGTGTATGACACATGTCTTCCGGCAACGAGAATATCTCCCATCATAACGTTGGTTCATCGTTTCAATCGAACGTACGAAAGGCGCATGCCTGGAGGAAACGTAAACTTCGCACGTTCTCTTTCACCTAAAAGCACTGCATTCTGGCCGCACATGAAGCAAGCGCACGATTCGAGTCGTACGAGCACAACGGCAGCCTCGCTGAACCCTGCAAAGCGACTTGCCATTTCCGCGGATGCATTCGTCCCGTCATCAAACTTTTTTGATTTTCAGGAACCCGATATATCCATGCTACAGGATTGTGTAAGGCTTACGCGGTGCATTGTAGGTGCATGGTAGAAACGTTGATACGGGAATGTACATGTGTAAATACAAAAAATGAAGAAAAAGAACTATGCTACCCATGACCCAGGCGGACGCGGAGAATTCGTTCGGAACTCAGGGATGTAACTGATAGGGTTCGCCACACCGCGACTGTCGGTCTCGTGCCCTAACCCTTCCTTCTTCTCGAACTCGACAGAAAGTAGTTCTTCATCCGAACCGAGAGCTTTGTTGTTGGAGTCTGAGAAGCCACAGATAACGTGTCTGTAAGTACTTCAGGAAAGCAGGACTCGGCGCGACAATAGAGGCTCACCAGAATCGCCTGGAGTCGTAGGTAGAGGACGATCACGGACGTCCGTTACCGCGTCTGCCATTCTGAGTTCTGCTATTCTGGCCACCCGGGGATCTGTTCGCCTGGCCCGCCGAGGGAGGGGTTTGCTGAGCAGAGTCGGCACTCGATCCTAAAAAAACAAGCAACGGAATGAGTAAGTAAAAGTGCAGCCAGAATGAATTTACGACCACCCATCCACCTGATGAACGGTTCGACGACGACACGTCGTCTCCCTGCCACATCTCGGACACAACCTGCATCACGTCTAGAGGGTTGACGCCATCCGGGAGAGGGCTCTTGATTCCATCACGCGAGGACGAGCGAAGGCGCTCCCGAGCGTGGAAGACGAGAACGACGGTCTCAACGCCGAGCTTCTGCGATTCGACTTTGTTGAGAGGCTCGTCGCGAGAGCAGAGTTTCGCATAGAGTGGGATCAGGATCTCCGGGTTGACGTTGTACGCCTGATAAAGGACGATTCGGTCCACCAAGGACATGGGCTTTCCTTCGAGTTCGCGGACCGCGAGAGCTTTCACCTCCGGGAACCCCCAGTCAGATGCGATGCGCAGAATAGTGTGCCATTCATCTACGGAGGCATCATATAAGGAATACTTCCTGATAAACACATTTGAGCTTCCGTCCTCGTGTAATAAGGCAGGCGGGACTGACGGATTATAAAAGACCCAAAGGAACTTGGAGAACTCGTTTGCTGTAACACCCTCAAGCTTGAAAGCAGTTCCAAGTGACGATCCTGCAGGACTCTCCCCGGGGGCCGCCGGATGTTCGAACATTTGCCGGAATTTTTGGGACTCTCGCTCGAAGAATATGCGATGGACACGAAATATGTATTCTTCCACCTGGGCCGATTTAGCGAATACGAACTTGTTTGTCGAAAGTTAAAGACTTACTAGGAAGTAAACGTCGCCCCCCGTCAGATAGCAGCTTTCACGCTTTCTGATACTTCCAAAATGTGATCCGGTTTGGTCAGACATGAGGGCAGAGCGTAAAGGTAAGGTAGGGTGTGAGAATGATGAATGATACAGTCATCGCGCAACCCTTCATTGGTTTATATACACCTCGTAGGCGCCTCGGGCCTCTCTTCCTGATGCATCACTTCCGTGTCGCGGGACTCATGACTACAAGTCGTATGCGGAGGATTATATTCTCTCCCACCTCGCGATAAGTACACGTTGCACACGCATGCCCAACTGTCGCCGAACATAGATTCACCAGTTTGTCAACGAACGTACATACCGCTGCCTCTACATGCCCTCGAGGTCGGATTCAAATCCGAGTACAAGGGAACGAGCAATCCCTTTCAATATCGATCTTCAGACGGGGCTGAGGGCAACCAAGCCTCGAGGCGGAGTCGACTGAATTGAAACGAAACATAGCCCCAGCGATTCTGTTCGCATATGATTCATCGTTTGACAGTTAGTGGGACGCGCTTCCCACAGGAGATTCGGGCCGCCGATATCGATGGCCATTGCTGTGATGTGGGCGCTTAGTCCAGCTTCTGTTGCTGCCACAACGAAACCTAAAAAAACAAGGACACACGGAAACGTACGAAGACGTACCTCATCCTTTCTTCCGTAGTGAGAGTTTACATCCGTATTTTTCCATGGCACCTTCGATGTCGATGAGCCTTGAAGCTTGAAGCTTGACCACCGGAGTGCGAACGTGAACAAAAACGATGAAGTGATGAAGGATATGTAATGATGGTCAAGAAGACATGTGCAGTACCAACGGGGATCATTCCTCCAACCTCGGTTCGAATTCTAGTGTCATCCATCAGGGTGTTGTTGTTGGTGTTGGTACCGGCGCAAGGTCCCAATCAGGAATGGCCGGGTCCACAGCCCTGACATGGCAAGCTAACGATCGATTCCCGCGCAGCACTAGATTTACGGGCTCATCATCTTCAAGTTTCCTTTTCCAGCACAACAGATGCTTTTGTACGAAACACTGGGCGCGCCTTTTCTTCTGGCGTGGATTCTTACTCGCACTGACGTACTATTGGGACATACAATTTTGTGCGAGGCCTCAATGTGTTGGCAAGGAATGGGACTCCGTGCAATAGAGATTTGGATGCTCAGATGAATGAGTTGTACTTTGCTACTATGAGCTAGAGAGCATGCCAGTCTGAGGACAATGAACTTAGGGTACCGAGCTGAAGATTTTTACCCTCTACCAGCTAGTTCGCACATACTCTTCACCTAAAAAACACTGCATCACGATCCCGTAGGCGCATGATTCAAACGGGCTGTAAACCGGATAGATACATTGATATGACGAGTACAACTTTAAGTGCAAAAACACGACGACGAGTGAAAATTAGGCAACCCAAGACCCAGGCGGACGCGCAAATCTATTCGTAAAGACTCATGGATACGAGTGACAGCGCTCGCTACACTCCGGCTGTGGAATCCTTCCTTCTCCTACTCGACAAAAGTCCCTTCACCCGAACTGAGAGCTTTTTTGTGAGAGTCGAGGAATCCACAGGTGGCAGCACGACTACCAGTAGCGTTTCAGGAAAGCACAAGTCTCACGAGACAACAGAAACTCACCGTCAGCATCAGCGTCATCATCTTGAGTCTTGGGCAGAGGACGATCAAGATCGTCGTGTATTGAACCCGCCGTTCGCAGATCCATTTGCCTTCCCCGCCGACGAGGAACCCTGCTGCGGTCCTATAAAGAATAAATGAGTAAGTAAACGCACAGCAGAATACATAGATGATCACCCATCCACCTGATGCACAATTCATATCCCCTCCCCACACTTCTTCGACAACTTGCATCACGTTTGCCTGGTCAACGTTGTTTGACAGAGGTCTCTTCAGTCCGTCGAGCGAGGATGAGCGGAGGCGCTCGCGGGCCTGGAAGATGCGAACAACGGTCTCGACGCCCAGGCGGACCGACTCTTCCGTGCTGAGAGGCTCATCCCGCGAACAGAGCTTCGCATAGAGCGGCACCAAGAGACTCGGGTCGACCTTGTATTCTTGGTACAGGATGATGCGGTCGACCAAATTGATGGTCTTTCGTTCCAACTCTCTTATAGCCAGCGCCTTGACTTCAGGGAACGACCAATCGTATGCGAAGCGGAGAATGGCGACCCACACGGCCATAGAGGCGTCGTATAAGGAGTGCTTCCTGATAGAAAGAATAAGTCTTCCTTCCCGGAATCGGTGGCGCGTAAGACTCACGGATTGTAGAATACCCAAACGAAGTGGGCGAAATCCTCTGCTGTGATATCACTCAGTTTAAGTGCAGAAGTAGGCGAAGAGCCCTCAGGTTCCTTCCCAGGCGGCGTCGGGCCACTGAACATTTGCCGAAACTTGGAGGATTCCCTCTCGAAGAAGTATCGGTGGACCTTGAACATACATTCATCCACCTAGATAGACTTCAGTGAGTACGCGAGCAGCTTCTGGTAGCCAAAACTTACCAAGAAATATATATCTCCTCCTTTGAGATAGTAGGCTTCGTGTTTTGTGATTCCTGTGAGTTTCGACGAGGGTCTAGACATTGCAGTGGCAGAGGGAAAGTATGAGAAGAATAATTGGCGGCCTTTTCAGTGGTTTATATATTGGCGGAGTCGACTGAATTGAAACATAGCCTCAGTCGCATATGATTCATCGTCTGACAGCCAGTGGGACGCGCTTCCCACAGGAGACTCAGGCCGCCGATATCGATGGCCATTGCTGTGATGGGGGCGCTTAGTCCAGCTGCTGTTTCTACCGCAACGAAACCTAAAAGAACAAGGACACACGAAAGCGTACGAAGACATACCTCGTCCTTTCTTCCGTAGTGAGAGTTTACATCCGTATTTTTCCATAGCACCTTCTCCGATGTCGGTGAGCCTTGAAGCTTGACCACCCGGAGCGCAAACGTGAACAAAAACGATGAAGTGAGGAAGGATATGTGTTCGCATATGATTCATCGTATGACAGTTAGTGGGACGCGCTTCCCACAGGAGACTCAGGCCGCCGATATCGATGGTCATTGCTGTGATGTGGGCGCTTAGTCCAGCTGCTGTTGCTGCCGCAACGAAACCTAAAAAAACAAGGACACACGGAAGCGTACGAAGACATACCTCGCCCTTTCTTCCGTAGTGAAAGTTTACATCCGTATTTTTCCATGGCACCTTCTTCGGTGTCGATGAGCCTTGAAGCTTGACCACCCGGAGCGCGAACGTGAACAAAAACGATGAAGTGAGGAAGGATATGTAATGATGGCCAAGAAGACATGTGCTGACGGGGATCATGACTCCAACCTCGGTTCGAATTCTAGTGTCATCCATCAGTGCATCAGGGTGTTAGTGTTGGTGTTGGTACCGGCGCAAGGTCCCAATCAGGAATGGCCGGGTCCACAGCCCTGACATGGCAAGCTAACGATCGATTCCCGTGCAGCACCAGATTTACGGGCTTATCGTCAAGTTTCCTTTCCCAGCACAACATATGCTTTTGTACGAAACACTCTGCGCGTCTTTTTCTCTGGCGTGGATTCTTACTCGCACTGACGTACTATTATTGGGACATACAATTATGTGCGAAGCCTCAATGTGTTGGCAGGAATGGGACTCCGTGCAAGAGAGACTTGGATGCTCGGATGAATGAGTTGTACTTTGCTATGAGCTAGAGAGCATGCCGGTTTGAAGACAATGAACTAGGGTACCGACCTCAAGATTTTTACCCTCTACTAGCTAGTTCGCACATACTCTTCGCCTAAAAAACACTGCATCACGATCCCGTAGGTGCATGATTCAAACGGGCTGTAAACCGGATAGATACATTGATATGACGATTACAACTAAATGCAAAAAATGACGACGAGCGAAAATTAGGCAACCCAAGACCCAGGCAAATCTGTTCGTAAAGACTCATGGATACGAGTGACAGCGCTCGCTACACCCCGACTGTGGAATCTTTCCCCTTTCTCGTACTCGACAACAGTCTCTTCACCCGAATTGAGAGCTTTTTTGTGAGAGTCGAGGAATCCACAGGTGGCAGCACAACTGCCAGTAGCGATTCAGGAAAGCACGGGCCTCACACAGCAACAAAAACTCACCGTCACCGTCACCGTCATCATCTTGAGTCTTGGGCAGAGGATGATCAAGATCGTCGTGTATTGAACGCGCTGTTCGCAGATCCATTCGCCTTCCCCGCCGACGAGGAACCCTGCTGCGGTCCTATAAAGAATAAATGAGTAAGTAAAAGCACAGCAGAACACATGGATGATCACCCATCCACCTGATGCACAATTCATATCCCCTCCCCACACTTCTTCGACGACTTGCATTACGTTTGTATGGTCGATGCCGTTTGGCAGAGGGCTCTTCAGTCCGTCGAGCGAGGATGAGCGGAGGCGCTCACGGGCCTGGAAGATGCGGACAGTGGTCTCGACGCGCAGGGCCACGGACTCTTCCGTGCTGAGAGGCTCGTCCCGCGAACAGAGTTTCGCATAGAGCGGCACTAAGAGACTCGGATCGACCTTGCATTCTTGGTACAGGATGATGCGGTCGACCAAATTGATGGTCTTTCGCTCAAGCTCCCTTATAGCCAGGGCTTTGACTTCAGAGAACGACCAATCGTAGGCGGTGCGAAGAATGGTGACCCACACGGCCGTAGAAGCGTCGTATAAGGAGTGCTTCCTGATAGAAAGAATAAGTCTTTCTTCCCGGAATTGACGGCGCGTAATACTCACGGATTATAGAATACCCAAACGAAGTGGGCGAAAGCTTCCGCCGTGATGTCGCTCAGTTTAAATGCAGAACTAGGCGAAGAGCCTTCGGGTTCCTTCCCAGGCGGTGTCGGGCCACTGAACATTTGCCGAAACTTGGAGGATTCCCTCTCGAAGAAGTATCGGTGGACCTTGAACAAACATTCATCCACCTAGATAGGCTTTAGTGAGTACGCGCGCAGCTTCTGGTAGCCAAAACTTACCAAGAAGTATACATCTCCTCCTTTGAGATAGTAGGCTTCGTGTTTTTTGATTCCTGTGAGTTTCGACGAGGATCCAGACATTGCAGTGGCAGAGGGAAAGTATGAGAAGAATAATTGGCGACTTTTTCACAGTAGTTTATATACAAGGCATAGGCGCCTCGGGCCTGAGGCCTGAAGCTTGAAGCATCGTGTCGTGGGCGGACAGCAGCCTTGTCCTCGTGGTCCACAATACACGTCAATCTTTTGCACGTTGCATACTCGTGCCCAACTGTGAAATCGACAGATGGTTAAAACAGGTATCAGATAGCCATAAATATCTAACATGGAACTCACCAGTTTGTTAACCAACATTGTGCGAGATGGTTACTCTCATCCTGTGCGGTGTGTCCAATTACACTCTTTCCCTTCTAATATGGATCCTCAGGTCCTGGTCTCGTGGCCTCACCGACGGGGCGCATGTAGGAGTCGAGGATACAGACTCGTTGGATATGATTCGTTGCATTCAGTGGGACGCGGTTCTCACAGAAGCCAGGACGTTGATAAGCGATGGTCCAAGTTCCCAGCCATTTTCTTTGCAGGCGCTTAACCAAGCCTTCTGCAAGCGAAGCCAAAAAATTAAGCGCGAATGGAAAGGTAAAGTGAGCATCGAAGACGTACCCTGTCCGTTCTTCCAATCCGTTCTTACCAATAAGTACGCCAGTGCCTTGTTCGACGCCACCGGCAGCGGAAACGTGGAGGGATGATGGAAAGGAAGATATTTGCAATTTGAATTTCGACTCAACGACGATCACTTGACTCAATCATTTACCACCAGGATCAAATTCCGTTCATATCTACGGGCTGGAGTTTCCTTTTCCTTCTACAAGCTCGCCTTTATATACGGAACGCTCTGTATGCTTTCTCTTCTCGTGTGGAACTTTGGGACTTCCACCTACCACCGACGTACTGCCTGCATACGTGCTGGTCCTTGGCAAAGAGAACGGTGCTTGTAAAGATTCGTGAAAAGAGACAGGAAGGTTCTTCGATGCGATGAGAACCAAGGATGAGTGTGTTGTACTTCACTATATTTTTGCATGTTCTCATACGTGTCCCGATATGGGCTTTCTTGTCTTCTCTTTCTTTTCAACAGACAGCTTTCCATCTAACATCACTTTCGGCTAGCTCCTCCGAAAATGGCCTTTAAATTGACAAGCAAACTTGCGAATTCTCTTGCCTCCCATGATCTATTGTTTTATCTGTGACATAGTTCATACCAAGCCAGGATATCTCAGTGCTTTCGATACCATGCAGAGTGATGTTTTCCGCCACGCCTAGAAGATAACACAATAAAAGAACCGACGGCCCTATTATCGTCTCCTGTCTTGCGACCGTTCATCGAGCTTGAAGGGTCGCTCACGAAATATTTCCTTCCATCTTCAGTACGTTCGGGTCAGAGTATGTTTCCCTTTGTTTCATCTCATACATCCCGCACAAATCATGCAGGATTCGTCCTAGTGAAAAGCTTTGATCCCAGAACAGCATTGGCACCAATGAGGACCAGCATCTTCCCGCTCAAATCGCGGGCGGAGACGGCAGCGGCTCAGGTCCGGGTCAGGTCTGCGACGAATTTATCCAGAGCCATTCTAAGGTGTAGTGATAAAACATCCATCCGTAATCCGCAGCTCATGTAGTCGGGTATGAAATCATTGTGAGAACAATCGGGAGGATATCGCTCCTCCTTGAAGGTGACTACAGAGATACCATTTTATCACGACTGTGATGGCACCGGGCAGGATATAAATATCTCGACTTTTGACTATTGTCTTCGTGATTTGGGGTTCGCATTTGGCTGATACAGGTTCGAGTGCTCTGACGAGCTCACAGGGTGTCTAGGCCTTTTGAAGAACTTTTGCCGGTGTTTCAATCACATAGGAAATCAACACGGCTAGTCGTCTCGAATTGGTCCGAGGCCGTCTAGGATTGGGGAGGAGGACAGCGGACTCTATACCTGCTCCTCCGGATACCAGCTCATCGTATAGGTTACTGACGTCGAACCATGCATTGGGTGTCGAGCGCAGAAGATGGCTAAGGGTCGAAGGGACAGTGCTGAGTGATCACTGTCTCCTTGACGTTTCGGATCTGCTGTGGGTGTCGCAACGATGTAGAAGACGAGTGCCATGTCCTGTTCATCCGTCCCGAATCCCGATGCGACGCTCCCTGATATGTGTGTTGGTTTCTTGGCAGAGATAAGGAATTCATACCCTGCTTTCCACGGTAGAGCCTCATCTCTGAAAATAACTTCTATCCACATTGCTGAGGTACCCAGATCTACTGCCAATAATAAATACTGGGTCGCTACGCGTATGAAGTGTTGAAACAAGTGGAAGAGATACCCATGTACATATACACCCGGGGGTGGCTTCGTAATAGTAATCGGTAGCTAGAATATTGCTCACGACTTTGACGCTAGTGCTGAGAGGCTGTACCGTGATTGTATCAGTGAGGCCCAACACTCGTTCGGTATCGAAGTGTAGTATTTTCGGTAGACGTTGTACGTGTAGTACGGACTCCGGTTAGTTTTCTTCTCGGGGACAGTGATCAAAATAAAACTTCCTCCAAATATTGAAATAAGTCTTCTAGATTACGACTATAAGATGTCTGTGCCGACTATCAGAATATTAGTTGACCAACAGCCGATAGAGTGAAACTTTTCATACGGTCAAAGGGAAGTCACCCCCCGCCCAAATATTTTCAAGGATTTCTCGACTACGCAATGCTTGAGGAAAGAAACAACTCGCGCAAGTGGATACTGATAGCTAATTACAGACCACTGATTTCGGGATGCCCGCGTATACTGTGTTTAGCGACATTTCCCGCATTTCATGAGAATCGGAGTACAGCAAACAATGAATGGATCAGGTCAAGGCGACTTCACGGAGATAATTATCATTCAGGGAGACTGGAGTGTTCACATACGAAGACGAGGACCAAGGATGTGGGTCGCAGACGGCAGGTCTAATGCAACATGGAGTGCATGGAGTGCACGCATCAATCGCGCTGCGCCACTTCGACCGAAGCACCACGTGCACAATGACATCAGTCCCGACTCCCCATGGACTTAGTATCCATTATTCTGAGGCGATCTGTTATTGTGATAACGTTCAAATACTGGATAGGATTCGTTAAGATAGGTCGGCGAAGTATCGGTAGTGGTAGAGCTGAGCCAGACGTCAGGTGTAGTAAGTGTACGCTAAAGTAGCGGAGATTGTCACTGGGAAACTGAATTAAAACAATGCTGACCCACTTCTGATTTTGAATAATAAAGACGTTCATCGGCAGTTGCGAATCTCGTCATTCCAATGAGTATCGTGAGGGTGTTTTGGACAGGAGAGAAAAAGAATCTCGAAAAGGAGCGTGGGAACATGACAGCAAGAACTCCGTGGGTTAAGTGTTTGACAAGGGATCTCAAGCCATGAAACTCCCGCGCCCTGGTCAGTTGCAATCACTCCAGTGTATTGGTCGTACATTTGGCGGTTAGTACCCCGAAGCAAAAATATGAAGGTTTGTGGTAAAACTTGTCACTGTTTGCGGCCGGGCCGTCTCTCTGTCGGTATTGAACATCCTCATATAAAGGCTACCTTCTTCAAATGAAAATTTCAAGGTCGAGTCGTTTCTTCCTTTGTTTGCTTGCTGATACTTGCGTTAAAATGCTTGTTACCTTGTCCAAACTATCTTTGCTCGTCTTGGCTACTGTCCAGTTGGCTCGCTCATTGGCTACCAGTCGACGGTCCACTTGCACGGAACCAAGTATTCGCGTAGAATGGTAAGCATTTATCTCACAACACCAATGCACCGTTTCCAACACCCCTTCCCTTGTAGGAATACATTGACAGAAGACCAGAAGGCAGCCTATTTCGCGGCAGAACTTTGTCTCTTCGCAGCCCCTGCAAAAACCGGAATTCCAGGTGTCGTGTCGCGCTATGATGACTTTGTCAGTTTCAATTCACTGTATAGCTCTCTGATAAAATGCTCATGTATTTCGTTTGCCACTGTAGGTTGGTACACATGCGCAACAAGCCGATTTACCAGACGGCAATGATCACTGGCACGTAACTGGACAGTCAGTGTTACTTCAATGCTCGTCATACACTACGCTTACCCAGAGGCTGTATTTCACAGATTCTTACATGTATGAACATCATTCTCATCCCTTGTTTCGGGATTAACCCGTATTGCAGGTCCATCGCTACTACGTCCATGCTCACGAAACAATCCTTCGTACCGAGTGCGGATATACTGGTCCTGTACGTCCAGCTAGTTTTTACACTATTCGTCAAACGAATAACCACACTTCAGCTTCCCTACTGGAATGAACTCGCCGACGCCGGAAAGTTTGCTGCCTCTCCAGTGTTGCTCGATTTTGGAGGGAATGGCAGAGAGGAAGATGACTGGGCTGTCATTGACGGGCCTTTCGCTAACCTCACACGGTACCTTGGATATGGACCAACGAATACGAAACACCTCCTTACACGCAAAGTGAACGAGACTGAGTCACTCGAAGCTGGACAGACATACGTTGATGCTTTGTTTGCCCAAGATACGTTCTCCGGATTTAAAAATGCCATGGGTATTTTAACCACACAGTCCGGAGTCCATATCGCAGGACATCTTGGTATCGGAGGGGATGTGCGTGTTCTTCTATCTACGATGATGATTTTTTAATCTCATTATCTTTTGTCAGATGGGTGACTATGTGACGTCGCCTAACGATCCAACGTTCTGGATGCACCACGGATATATAGATTACGTGCGTTCAATTCCTTTCTCGTGTTATTTGTGGACTGATCTTTGAGTCGCGTAGCTTTGGTGGAAATGGCAAGGCGACAACAAGACTCGTATCAATGATTTGAACAATATGGGGTATGAGACACAGAAAGAGCCCGCTACTGGTTATGTTGTACGTGCTACTAGTGTTTCTGTTACAAGATGTGCTGAACGATTTACCAGGAGACCAGCGGAGACACCGTGATATATCTCTTCGACATTCTTCCTGACGTAACGGTATGTGCTAGACGTTTGTATTAGCGCGACTTCCGTTGATTCATCTGCTTACAATGTAGGTTGCTGACGTGTTGGACACGCAGAATGGGTTGCTGTGTTATATATTCGCGACTTGAACGATGCTGTCAGTAATCACTCAGCCAAGACTAGAATAAGAAACTGAAAGCATCGTAGAATAGACAACATGCCAAAGTTTGAGAAAGTAGAAGGAAAACGTACAAAACATGAGATAACGCAAGACAAAATCAACGAGTCTAAGATAAAAGCTCAAGAAGTTTGGTACGGCTTGTCTTCGAAGCTAAGCGTGCCCGTTGCTCATCATCAAAGGCCGGCCCCCTCATCATGATTGCCATCAGCTTGAAGGCCATAGGCGCAGCAATGGCAATGTCATCCAGGGCCTCGATTACTCCAGCAAATCCGGTCTCAAAATCGGCGATCTTACACAGATTCTTGGTCGAGGCACGGGAGAAGAGCTCGGCCACCAATTGCGCATCTGCCTCCGACTTGATAGCAAATGAAACGAGCTTGTCAACCAGGAGAGGGTGATGTTTAGCAGGAAGTTGCGTGAAGTAAATTTCTGCTTCATCAAGATTCCGAACAGTGCTAAACTCTTTGATGTTCTTTTCGATCTTCTTGGCGTTTTTGCTCGTCATCTTGACAGGCTTAGGTTCGGCGCTACCTTCGTCTGGAAAAAATGGTTTGCATTTGAACATTTCTAATAGATCAAACAAGGTCAGATCGACAACTCTGGTGAGGAAGGGAAATTTTACCTTTGGGCGTAGCTTCTGAAGTAGAATTGGCATTAGGCACGGAAACCATGTTCTGCGAAGAGGAATTCGTTCGTTGGACAGACTCTCGTTTGTCTTTCTTTCCGGCGTGGATGCTGCTCTGAGGATCAGAGGTACTAGGTGCACCCTTGTTACTGTTTTGACCAGACTTCAATCGTTCTCCACCCCGGCGGGATCCGCGGCGAGACTTTGACTTCTGACGTTCCTGTGCCTCCTCTTGGGCGGCTCTCTCCTTCGCGGCCTTTAGAATGAGATGATATAGCGATGCTCAGAATGAAACCGAAAGATGCTTACTGCTTCGTGTATCTGAGCAATCGTGGTAGGCACGGCGACAGCATTACGGCTAACCCACTTCCGCTCACGCAGCTCGAGAATGTCCTAGTCACGGTTAATTAGAGGAGTAACTCGCCGAAATCATGAAACTTACCTGTAACATGAACTGCATACGCGAGCTAACATTAAGGCTCTTTGTAAGTTCCTTCATGCGCGAGAAGTACAAATCCATATGAGCCTGGGCCTTCGTTGTATCCATGAATTGCCCAGTGGTAGTCAAAAGCATGCAAAGGGACTCGATATCCTCTTCCTCTGAATTCACAAGCAACTTCTTGACACACTCATGCATGATACGCTCCGTCAACATCTGCACTTTGAACAATTCACCCATGAATTTGACCAAACCGAGACCTTGACGTCTCGCTTTCTGCGCGGCATAGTACTCTTCAGAATAGAGCACGATCTCCTGCTCTCCGTCGCCTTTCTTCTCGGCAGCGGCCTTGGCAGCTTGATCCCCGATAGCTTTGGAAGCTGCGGCTGCAGCAATAGCCTCTTTCGTCGCCCAACCTCTCTCGAAACTTTCCTGACACCTGTTCAGAAGGTGTTTCCGGATCAGCTGGCCGCCAACAATGGGTTCGCCCTCAGCATTCTTGATACCATGATCCTTGATCTGCTCCATCATTTTCCGACAGAGACGAGCATACATCTCCGACCACAGAGCTTGATCAATGGCATTCTCAAAGACGAGCCTGATGACCTGAATGAGAGTCCGGCCGTCTTGTTCCTTCTCAGACTTGTTTGCCCATGTGATGATTTGGTCGGAGAGGGAGTCGAATTTCTCCATCGTGAGCTTGTTCAGAAGAGCCCTGACCTTACGGTCAACGACATCGGGAGAGTTCGGATCGCTGGAACTGAACAAACGCCTGTCCCAACGATTGGCGCTCCGCTTCAATGAAGCAAAGGGTTCAGGCATCGATTGAGCGGGAGTTGCTGTAGATCTAGATCTATGTTTAGTCGGTGCTCCGTTGCGGCGTTGCTGAGTATTGGCACTCAGTCCTATGGGCGACAACAAATAAACCAGTAAGTAAAAGTACCGCAGAATAATTGATCATCACCCATCCACCTGATGCACATTTCGTATCACCTCCCCACACCTCGTCCATGACTTGCATCACATCTGCAAGGTCGACCCCATTTGGTAGAGGGCTCTTCAGTCCGTCAAGCGCGAAGCGGAGGCGCTCGCGGGTCTGGAAGATGCGAACAGTGGTCTCAATGCCCAGACCCACCGACTCCTTCATGGTGAGAGGTTCGTCGCGCGAACAGAGTTTCGCATATAGCAGTGCTGAGAGGCTCGGATCGACCTTGTAATCTTGGTGCAGGACGATAGGGTCGACTAAAGTGATTGTCCTTCGCTCCAGTTCTATGATAGCCAGGGCCTTGACTTTAGGGAACAACCATTTACACGCAGTGCGAAGAATGGTGACCCAAACATCTGTAGAGGCATCGTGTACGGAAGGCTTTCTGCCAGAAAGAATATGTGTTCCTTCTTAATATTGACAGCGTGTAGCACTCACGAAGTGTAGAAGATCCAAAGGAAGTGAGCAAAATCCTCTGCCGTGATATCGCTCAGTCTGAATGCAGTACCAGGGGAAGAACCTTTGGGTTCCTTGCCAGGGGACGTCAGGCCACCAAACATTCTCCGGAACTTGGAGGATTCCCCCTCGAAAAAGTGTCGGTGGACCCGGAACAAATATTCTCCCACCTAGGTAAGCCTTAGTGAGTACACGCGCACCCTTCTGATAGCCAGAACTCACCAGGAAATATACATCTCCTCCTTCGATATAGTAGACTTGGTGTTTTTTGATGCCTACGAGTTCTGATGTGGATCTAGACATTGGGGCAGAGGGCAGAGGGAAAGCGTGAGAAGAGTGATTTGCGACTTTTCAGTGGTTTACATAGGCGCCTTGGACTTGATGCATCGTGTTGTTGTACAGTATATACTGACTTCTCCTCAGGGTCCAGCAGTCACGCGTGCCCAACTATGATATCGATAGATTATATCAGATGGCTATACAGACCTTAACATGGACTCACCAGTTTGTTAATCAACATTGCATGAGGTTGAGGGAACTAACTTCAAGCCAAACCCTCACGCACGCACCCAAAGAGGTCGTGGGTACAACTCAGCTTGGATACGACTCGTTGCTAGTCGGTGGGACGCGTTTCCCATAGGATACAGAATGCCGATATCGATTCGTTACCTCCCACGAGCTGGGGTATACCGTTGTTCCGTCTTAGGTGATTAACCAAGGTTCTCTGACCTTCTGCAAGCAGAGCAACAAAGAATAAGCGCGAATGGAAAGGTAACTTGTTCATCTAAGACGTACCTCGCCCGTTCCCTCGATCCATTCCTATGCCTTATACCACTCCAGTGCCCTATTAGACACGCCTTGGCCAACCGGAGCGCCAACGTGGAACAAAAATAATTAGGGATAGTGCTGGTCACGGAAGAGAAGGTATTTGCAAATTCGGGGCAGGGCAGGTGAAGTCTACTGAACGACAACTCTACCAGCCACTACCAGGATCGATTTCCGTTCATATCCTGCTGATTTACGGGCTCGTCTTCAAGTTTAATTTCCTAGTGCTTGCCTTTCTGTCTACGCGCTTTACTTATCGCATGGCTGTAACAACACTCGTATCGATCCAGCAACGTCTATGGCTACACACGGCACTCTGAATGCTTCATGGAGAACTCCCTTGTCGATTTCAGGTTAATAGGCACGTCTCTCCTATCCATTATTGCGCTGTCTAGCCTTTTCTAGTGTCCGAAAGGATATTTCTTGCTGTTCGAAGGACGACAGAGGCCTATCTACCTGCCAGTACTGTATTCACCTCTCGCTGCTGGCACGGACGATGCTAACGATGCTCGACGAGAATGACTGGCTCTTGCGAAAGGTTGACCAGATATTGATTATTCGATACCTGGAGGTGTCCTACACTGACAATGATAAGCTGGCGGATCCTGGTGCGAGCTCAAGATCTTGACCCGAGATTTGACGGATATTCCTCATAGCATGGGTTCCCCCAGGTAAGTATGCTGCGCCAGCCTTCAAATTTAAAGCTTCAATCGTTACCTGCGCCTTTTTGCGGATGGAAGGATATCTCAAGGCCCTTTCGCGAAGACAGCTAAAAGATCGGACAAAATGAACGTGCCTGCTAGCCTGCCTTCGCAATGTGCATCTTATACATTCATCGTCTGTACTCCAAATACACTTTTCTCCTTACGAACTTGGCCAATCAGTGTCAATTTCAAGCAGGTCTTCCCTTAAAAAGCCCAACGATATCTGGAAATGGCATTTAGGCGAAAGAGCCTTCATGTACACGTCTCGTCAAATTCAATCAGAGCTCTACTCACAAAAACATATATACCAGTGACATCAAGATGCATAGCGTCTGAAATATAGCGGAAGATTCTCTGAAAGCACCGTAGAATAAACAATATGCCAAAGGATGAAACGGATACAGTACGAGACAAACTCACCGAGTTCAAGATAAAAGCCCAAGAAGTTTGGCACTGTCCGTCTTCGAAGCTAAGCGTGTCCGTTGCTCATCATCAAAGGCTGGCCCCTTCATCATGGTTGCCATCAGTTTGAAGGCCATCGGCGCATCAATGGCAATGTCATCCAGAAACTCGAGAACTCCAGCAAACCCACTTTCAAAGTCAACAATTGTACACAGGTTCTTGGTCGAGACACGGGAGAAGAACTCGGACACCAGTTGGGCATCTGCCTCGTTCGACTCGACAGCAAATGAAATAAGCTTGTCAACCAGGAGAGGGTGGTGTTTAGCAGGAAGTTGCGTGAAGTAAACTTCTGCTTCATCAGGATTCCGTACAGCGATAAACTTTTCGATGTCCTCTTCGATCTTCTTCTTGGCGTCCTTGTCGCTCATCTCGACAGGCTCAGGTTCAGCGCTAGCTTCTTTGTCTTTCCCTTGTGCATTTTGGGTGGCCCTGACTCGAGTACTGTACCGTAGACTGGGCATTTGATGCTGCTGCATTGGATACCACGGATACATGTATGGCTGGTCGCCCATGTACTGAGAAAAACAGATGAGAAGAACCTGATAAGATGCCAGAGCGCTGCACTTACATAGTAATTGGGAGGCCATGACATTTGTGTTTGCATTGGAGATGGCATGTTTGCAGGAGGAGGATGGGGTGTCATACGAGGACTACCGAGGCCCACAGACATTTGAGGAGCCCCCGGTCCGCCGGGCCCGCTCGGTATACGGGGGACATTGCCATTAGGGACCTGCCGTTGATACTGGGGCGACCGTGGACCAGAGCCAGTAGCACCACCATTAGGACCAGCATTTGGCTGCTGGGGTCGCATGCCATTTTGGGGAACGAAGGAAGGATACGGCGGGTGAGATGATGATGGTATTGAAGGAGGCTGTGATGAAGGCAGGAGATTCGAAGATCTGATATTAGGTGAGGAGGTATCGGAAGAGGCTTGGAACGGAGGTGCCGACGATGGATTCGAGAACAATTTAGCAATGTCCTGTTTACGTGGCTTGTGGGGTGTACTTGACGAAGATCCTGGCTTCGCAATGGATACCGACGACTTGCCGTTTACTTGGCTGACCGTCGCAGGAACAGTTCCAAACGTTTTGACACCCTCTGATTTTATCGGGGGCGTGGCAGCGGGTGACGACGATATTGGCGCCGAAACATCATCTATAGATCCGAAGGACACTGCGGGTCCTGGCGTTGCAACGGTTAGCCATGCGCGAGAAGGGGCAGAATGCGACTCACCTTGCTTCGTAGCTCCTACATTATTCCGAGGAATGCTCACTCCATCTTTTACATGTATACCCTGGCCAAGAGTACTAGGACGTGCAAGAACGGGTGTATTCTGAGGAGCTGGAAATTGAGATTGTGACGAAGACGCAATCCGTGGTGGGCCTCTTGACCAACCACGCTGCCAGGTGGGTGGCTGGGCTGGGATCTTTGGTACTGTGGCAGTTGCGGTTTTCCGAGGAGCTGACACTGAGGGTCCTGGCGTGGCAAGGGTTGCCAGTCCGCTCGGTATACGAGAGGTTTCCTTGATAACCTTGCTTTCTTCAGGCTTGGCGGCAGCTTCGGCTCCAGCCTTAGCTTCTGTGACGCGAGCACGCTCCTTCCCTTGCTCTTCTGACTGTCTCTCTGTTGCTACCGTGTTGAGTATCGGCACTTGGTCCTATAAGCCACAACAAAACATGAGCAGGTGGAAGCACAACAGAAAACATTGATGATCACTCCACCCGATGCACATATCGTATCACCTTCCCAGATCTCATCGATGACTTGAATCACATCTGCGAGGTCGACGCCATCTGGCAGAGGGCTCATCAGTCTGTCGATCGAAGAGGAACGAAGACGCTCGCGGGCGTGGAATATGCGAACAGTGGTCTCAATGCCCAAGCACATCGACTGTTCCATGGTGGGAGGTTGGCCTCGTGAACAGAGTTTTGCATATAGCAGTGCCAAGACACTTGGATCGTCTCTATAATTTTCATACAGGACGACGGGGTCAATCAAAGTCACTGTCTTTCGCTCGAGTTCTTTGATAGCTAGGGCCTTGACTTCAGGGAACAACCATTTGCACGCCGTGCGAAGAATGGTGATCCAAACATCTGTAGAGGCATCGTATACAGAGGGCGTTCTGATAGAAAGAATAGGTACTCCTCCTCAATATTGACAGCGCGTAGCACTCACGGATTGTAGAAGATCCAAAGGAAGTGGGCAAAATCATCTGCCGTGATATCACTCAGCCTGAATGCAGTATCGGGGGAAGAGCCTTCAGGTTCCACACCAAGGGACGTCGGACCACCAAACATTTGCTGGAACTTGGAGGATTCCCTCTCGAAGAAGTATCGGTGGACCCGGAACATACATTCTCCCACCTAGGTGAGCCCTAGTGAGCACACGCACACCCTTCTGTTAGCTAAAGCTTACCAGGAAATATACGTCTCCTCCGTTTAAATAGTAGACTTCATGTTTTTTAAAGCCTACGAATTCTGATGTAGATCCAAACATTGGAGAAGAAAGGCAGAGAGACAGCGTGAGGAGAATGGTTGGCGACTTTCAGTGGTTTATATAGAAGGCATAGGCACCTCGGGCCTGATGTATCGTGTTGTCATACAGTTGCTGACTTGTCCTCAGGGTCCACCAGTCAGCATCCAACTAAACTGTGATATCGATAAATGCTATCAGATGGCTGCAAATGCCTAACATGGACCGACCAGTCTGTTAATCGACATTTTGTAAGGTCGAGGATATTAACCTTAAGCCAAATCCTCGTACTTATACGAGTCGTCGGTATACAGATACTGCGCCAATGAGCTTGTCCTGCTTGTGATTTGTTGCTAGTCGGTGAGACACGTTTCCCACAGGATAAAGAACGCCAATATCGATCCGTTAACTTCCACAAGCTGGGGCATACCATTATTCCATCGTAGGCGCTTAGCCAAGGTTCTCGCACCTTCTGCAAGCGAAGCAAAAAAAGAAAGACTAAGCGTGGAGGGAAAGTAAATTGGATATCCAAGACCTACATTGCCCATTTGTTCAATCCCTTCTTACCCTTCAAGTATATTGCTCCAGTGCCTTATTTGTTGTATTGTAGCTGTCCGGAGCGCCAACGTGGAGCAAAAACAACGAGGGATAGTGCTGAGAAGATATTTGCAATTTCAACGACTCCGACGATCTTTGACTCAGCCGCGACCTCTACCACTCACCGCCAAGACCGATTTACATCCATATATTGCTGATCCGGATGATAGCACTGGTACCAGCGTAGTATATTGGGACATACGACAATGCTCTATATGGCTACACATGGGGCTCTCATATGCTTCATGCAGACTCCCTGTCGATTTCAGGTTCATAGGCGCGTCTGTCCTCCCTCTTCATTCTTACGCTGTCTAACTTGAACAAGCCTTTCGAAGGTTATTTCTTGCTGTTCGAATGCACCAGTTCCCGATTTTGCGCAAGGCTTTGACGACGACTCAGAGGCCTATCGACCTGCCAGTACCGTGATCACCACTCGCTGCTGGTACGGATGATGCTAACGATGCTCGACGAGAACGACTGTCCCTTGCGAAAGGTCGACTAGATATCGACTATTCGATACCTGGGGGTGTCCTGCATTGACAACGATAAGCAGACGGATTCTGGCGCGAGCTCGAGATCTTGACCTGCGATTTGACGGATATTCCTCATGGCATGGGTTCCCCAGATAAGTATGCTACGCCAGCCTTCAAGTTTCAAGCTTCGAGGTCGTTACGTGTGCTTTTCTGCGGATGAAAGGATATCTCGTGGCCCTTTCGCGCAGACTGCTGAAGGATCGAATAAAATGAGCACCTGCTAGCCTGACTTTGCAAATGTGCATCTTATACCTTCATCATCTGTACTTCAAATACACTTTTCTCCTTATGAACTTCGCGTTACTTGGCCAATCAATGTTAATTTCAAGCAGCTTCTCTTCCCTTAAAAGTCCAACGATATCGGGAACTGGCATTTAGGTGAAAGAACCTTATACGCGTCTTGTCAATTCAATCGGAGCTCTACTCACAAAAATATATATGCCTGTGGCATCAAGATGCATAGCGTCTGAAATATAGCGGAAGATACACTGAAAGCACCGTAGAATAAATAATATGCCAAAGAATGAAACGGATACAGTACGAGATGCAACACGGAATCAGCGAGTCCAACATAAAAGCAGAAGAACTTTGACACTGTCCGTCTTCAAAGCTAAGCGTGTCAATTGCTCATCATCAAAGGCCGGCCCCTTCATCATGATCGCCATCAGCTTGAAAGCCATCGGTGCATCAATAGCAATGTCATCCAGAAACTCGAGAACTCCAGCAAACCCGCTCTCGAAATCAGCAATTGTACACAGATTCTTGGTCGAGGCTCGGGAGAAGAGCTGGGCCACCAGTTGGGCGTCTGCCTCGTTCGACTCGACAGCAAATGAGATGAGCTTGTCAACCAGGAGAGGGTGGTGTTTAGCAGGAAGTTGCGTGAAGTAAACTTCTGCTTCATCAAGATTCCGTACAGCACTAAACTCTTTGATATCCTCTGCGATCCTCTTCTTAGCCTCCCTGTCCGTCATCGCGATAGGTCCATGCTCTTCTTCGTGTGCGATTGGTTTCGGCTGGGGGGCAAGAACAAGACGTTTGCGTTGGAGCATTTCTGATAAATCAAACTAAGTCAGATCGACAACTCTGACGAGGAGGGAAAATTTTACCATTGGGCGTGGCTTCTGCAGTAGAATCATTATTAAGCATAGAAAACATGTTCAATGAAGGAGAATTCATTCGTTGGACAGACTCTCGCTTGTCTTTCTTTCCTGCGTAAATGCTGCTCTCAGGACCAAAAGTAAGAGGTGCGCCTCTGATCTGACCAAACTTGGACAGATTGCTGGCCTTGGAAGGAGGCCGTGGAGCAGAGTTACCACTAGCGACAGCCCAACCATCGGCACCAACTTGAGGGAATTCGCCTCGCTCTCCACCCTGGCGGGATCTGCCACGAGACATTGACATTTGACGTTGATACGCCTCCTTCTCTTGTGCGGCTTTCTCCTCTGTGGCCTTTAAAATGTGATGATATAGCGATGCCCAGATAATGGAACTGAAAGATACTCACTGCTGCGTGTATCTGAGCAATCGTGGTAGGCGCGGCAACAGCATTACAGAATCGTTCGTCGCTGTTGAGCTTAGACCCGCCTATGCTCGTCGCAAAGTTGCCCATATCGCCCATACTGAACGTGCTGCTGGAACCTCCTTTGTCGAAGGATGATCCTGGGTTGAATCCGAAGCTGGTAGTGTTCTGGCGTTGAGGTGGCACAGCACCAGAGCACTGGCGATGTCGCCCAGGTCCTCCACGACTCATGGGGAAGTTAATCTGATCTGACGGCTCAAGACCGATAGCATCGAGAGCAGGAAGTGAATCGGGCTTTTCCTTGCATATCGACATAAATTGCAGAAGGAAGTCTCGGTCATATCTGATATCAATATTAAGTCAGTACAGTTGTTTGTGACCGATGAAGAACGATAGCACACCTGAATTTACCATCCTTAGCGTTTATGTTGAGTTCAACTCTAGGACTCTTGATTCCTTCGGGATACGGAATGCGCCCTAAGTCATCGATGATACGAGCAGTAGCAAGGGCGGAAGGAAGGGGAGCAGCTTTAGCTTCAGCCTTGACCCTAGCGGCTTCTTCCTTTGTGCGCTCTTTCTCTTCCTGTTCTTGCTGAAGTCGCTTCTTCTCAGTCTCCTCCTCCGCCTTCTTCCGTTCCTCCTCCTCTAATCGGAGGCGCTCCTTCTCCTTCTCCTCTTCCTCCTTCTTCAACCGCTCCTTCTCAGCCGCTTCTCGTTCCTGTTTCTCTTTAGCCGCCTTCGCCTCTCGCTCCTTCTCCAACCTCTCCTTCTCCTCCTTCTCCCTACGTTCATTTTCCTCTTTCTCCTTCTTTGCTTTGGAATCTGCCTCTGCCTTGGCTTTGGCGCGTTCCTTCTCCCGTTCACCTGCCAGACGTTTCAACCGCCCCTCTTCAGACTCCATGTGTATAACAGACCGTCGATTGAATTTGCCATGCATGGGCGATACAACCAGTGGAAGCGCAGTGCCAGACAGAGCGGTACTGAGTTTTTGGTTCTTAAGATTTTCCAAGTTAATCTCTTTCCCCTGTGCATTTTTGAGTGTAACTCGAGTACTCGACCGTTTACCGGGCATAAACGCGCTAGCGCTGGTGTTTAATCGGCCAGTACCAGGTATCGAGGCGGAGGAGGGACTGGGGAGTGGTGATGACAAACCGCCGATGCTTCCAGAGGAAGAGTGTGACATGGTGGATGGGAGGTGAGGTGGATGTGAGGCAGATGCTGCATGTGTGAGAGTCGGAGTTCCAGGTCCTTGAAAAGGTGGAGGATGATTGCGAGGAGAAACGGGAACCCCATTACGGGGAGGGCCATGCCCACCGGCAGGCTGCGGATGATGCTGGGGCTGTTGAGGCGGCATTTGATGCTGCTGGGGCATTGGATACCACGGATACATGTACGGCTGGTCGCCCATGTACTGAAAAAAAAGATGTGAAGAACTGTATAGGACGCCAGAGCACTGCACTTACATAGTAATTGGGAGGCTTGGCAGCAGCTTCAGATGCTACCTCAGCCTTGACGGCTTCTTCTGCTGCGACACGAGCATGCTCTTTCTCTCCCTCCTCCAGGCATAGCCGTTTCTCTGTTACTGCCTTTCTGGGGATTGGCACTCGGTCCTATGAGCCACAACGAAAAATGAGTAGGTAGAAGCATGGCGGGACATATGGACAATCACCCATCCACTTGACGCAGGTTTTGTATCACCTCCCCGCTCCTCGTCGATGACTTCTTTCATGTGTATCAATTTCGATGGGGATCCAGACATTGGAGCAGTAGTGCAGAGGGCAGAGGGAAAGTATGAGAAGAATGATTGCTGACTTTTTAATGGTTTATATAGAATGCATAGGCGCCTCGGGCCTGAAGCATCGTTATAGGTATATGCGGACGGCTGCTTCGTCCTTGGAGTCCACAATACACGTCAATACAGTACACGATGCATAGGCGTGTCCAACTGTGAAATCAATAGATGGTGAACACTGAAAACTGCTATCAGATGGCTATAAATGCCTACATGGACTCACCACTTTCTCAATCAACATTCTGTGAGGTCTAGGGTACTACCTTTTAAGGCAAACCCTCGTGCTCGTACAAGCCGCGGGTACAGAGATTGCTGAACTGCTTGACTTGTTTACCGTTCGCTGCTAGTTTTGGGTCACATTTCCCACAGGATACAGAACGCCGATATCGATATGCTGCCTTCCACGAGCTAGGTTATACCATTGTTCCGTCGTAGACGCGCCAAAGTTCTCGCACGTAAAGCAAAAGAAGAATAAGCGCGAATGGAGAGTAAATTGGGTATCCAAGACCCACCTTGCCCGTTTGTTCAATCCCTTCTTACACCTTATATACTCCATCGCCTTATTCATTGTATTGGTGCCAACGCAGAACGAAAACGATGAGGGATAGTGCTGGTCGTGGGAGAGAAGATATTTGAAATTGAAATTTCAACGACGACTACTTGGCCGTGCATTGAACTCTACCAGCACCATCCACCACCAGGTTCGATTTCCGTTCATATCCTGCTGATGTACGGGCTTGCCTTTTGGTTTGTGTGCTTTTCTTATCGCATGGATTATTACGGGCGACACCGCTCACAAAGATACCATTGGGACATAAAGCAACGTTCTACTGCGCTCTCGAACGGTTCATACGTGCGTCTGTGCCCTT
This sequence comes from Armillaria ostoyae, assembly GCA_902506015.1. Taxonomy (NCBI): domain Eukaryota; kingdom Fungi; phylum Basidiomycota; class Agaricomycetes; order Agaricales; family Physalacriaceae; genus Armillaria; species Armillaria ostoyae. Next base: position 3,590,043 of record LR732082.1, read on the forward strand.
CATTCTTACGCTGTCCAACTTGAACAAGCCTTTTCTAGTGTCCGAAGGATACATCTTGCTTTTCAAATGTCTCAGCTCCCGATTTTGCCAAGGGTTTGACGATGGGGCCTGTCGACACGCCAGCATTGTCATTGTCGCATGTTGCCAACATGGATGACGGCATTGTTCCTAACGATGCTCGACGAGAACATCTGGCCCTTGTAAAAGGTTGACTAGATGATTATTCGATACGCGAGGGGAAACTTTGGGGGTGTCCTGCAATTGACGACGACAAGCCGGCAGATCCTGGTACCAACAAGCGATCTTTATCAGCAAGCTGACGGACATTCCTCGTAATAGCGCTGCCAGATCGCAGAAACGGATTCTTCTCTTAGTACATGGTCTATGCTCCGTCCTCTTTGTCTTGATTCCTTCAGACGTGCGACACCAGCGTTCAAGGTCCTTTCTTGCCATCCAGGGTGCTTTTCGTGGATGAATGGGTATCTCGGGGGTCTCTCATGAAGACTGCTGTGATGGAATGAGCGCATGTCAACCTGATATCGGCCTGAAAAATATCCCACTGATATGTTCGTCATTTGCACTTCAAATAAACTTTCCTCCTTATGAATCATATCACTCAGAGTAATACGCCGTTCAAAGGAGCTCCTCGGCTCCTCTTCAGCATTATACTTGCCGCCACATGGCTGTGTAAAGATCCGGTCTGAGCATATATAACAGACAGCAAATTCCGTCTGTGACAGCATCGTCAAATAAACCTCCTCAGCGTCACTGTCATCATGCCACCAGAACTGTTGAACGACCAGCAGATTGAATTTTTGGAAAACGAGCTGAATACATGGCGCCGTCTTGGAATGTAAGTTTCCTTCATGGCACCTACTTCTCCAAATCTGACCCTAGTCAAGGAGTCGACCTCCAAAGAAGCAGAGCCTGATGGCTAGCCTACACGTTTCCAAGCTCGGACGCGAGGTATCATCGCAAGAAGTCGGACGGTACGTAGCCCGCACCAATGACATCCCTCCTTTCATACTCACTCCAAGCAGATGGTTTTCCAATCGCATCAAAGACGAGCGCGGCGAGCCTCGTCAAACCAAGAAAACACCAGAACAGATTGCTGCTCTCGAAGCATCCTTTGAAATGGACTGTACCCCCTCAGTCCAGGAACAGATCCGGCTCATAGAGGAGACGGGGCTCACGCGTAGGCAGATCGTCGCGTGGTTTGATTATCAGCGCAAAAAGCTTGAGGATGAACCTGGGGTTTACGTCGAGAGGTACTATCCTTCAGAGCAGGAACGGAGAGCTATGACCACCCATGCTCACCAGGCGGCGGCGCAGTGGAGAGTATCGAAAGGCTGGTGGGACAGGCGCCGATTGATGTAATGACTCGATGTTTCTTTTTATCTACAGTTCTGTCTCAACATATCTAGGACACGATTATTTGAAACATAACGAAGGAATTGACAGCTACCTCGCTATAATATACTTATAACCTCTTGGAAACGGTTCGTCTTTCAATAAAATCGAATGTATGAAAGAAAGCGACTATCTGAAGAGCTTGAGTGAAGACTGCATTACACGATACACGGAATAGAAGATGTCTAGTAGCACATACTACATGAAAGGTCCCCAAAACAAGCTGCAAGCTGTCGTTGAGCGCTGAGCAGTGAAGTACCTCATACGAGTCTATTATTAAAATAATAACGCGTCGCGACACTGGTGTCGCAGCAGGTCACAGCTCGCTGGCTTGGAATGCTAGTCACCTAAAACATGAGATAACGGATACAGTACGAGATGCAAGACGAAATCAGCGATTCTAAGATAAAAGTCCAAGAAGTTTGGCGCTGTCTGTCTTCGAAGCTAAGCGTGTCCGTTGCTCACCATCAAAGGCCGGCCCCTTCATCACGGTTGCCATCAACTTGAAGGCCATCGGTGCATCAATGGCAATGCCATCCAGTAACTCGATTACTCCAGAAAATCCGCTCTCGAAATCAGCAATCGTACACAGATTCTTGGTCGAGGCTCGGGAGAAGAGCTGGGCCACCAGCTGCGCATTTGCCTCTGACTTGACAGCAAATGAAATGAGCTTGTCCACCAGGAGAGGGTGATGTTTAGCAGGAAGTTGCGTGAAGTAAACTTCCGCTTCATCAAGATTCCGAACAGCGCTAAACTTTTTGATGTTCCTTTTGATCTTCTTGGCGTTTTTGTTCTCCAACTTGATAGGTTTAGGTTCGGTGTCTTTCTTTCCGGCGTAAATGCTGCTCTGAGGACCAAATGTAATAGGTGCGCCCTTGTTGCCGGTCTGACCAAACTCGGGCTCGCCTGTGGGGAAGATCTGGCACAGAGACGGCACAGCACCAGAGCCCTGGCGATGTCGCCCGGGTCCACCACGACTCATGAGAGCAGCAAGTGATTCGGGCTTCTCCTTGCATACCGGCATAAATTGCAGAAGGAATTCTCGGTCATATCTGATATCAATAAGTCAGCACAGTTGCATGTAATCGATGAAGAACCGGATGGCACACATGAATTTACCCTCCTTAGCATTTATGTTGAGCTCAACTCTAGGACGCTTGATTCCTTCGGGATAAGGAACGCGACCTAAGTCATCGATGATACGAGCAGTAGCAAGGGCGGAAGGAAGGGATGTAGCTTCGGCTGCTTCTTCCTCTGCGGGCTCTTTCTCTTCCTCTTCCTGCTGAAGCCGCTTAGTATCCTCCTCTGCCTTCCGTTCCTCCACTTCTCGTTGGAGAAACTCCTTCTCCCTTTCCTCTTCCTCCGTCTTCAACAGCTCTCTTTCAGTCGCTTTATGTTTCTTGTCAGCCGCGGGGATATGCCTACCAGGAGGGGGCGGATGATGCTGGGGTGTTATACGAGGACTGCCGAGTCCCGCAGACATTTGAGGAGCCCCTGGTCCGCCTGGCCCGCTCGGTATATGGGGCGCATTGCCATTAGGGACCTGCCGTTGATACTGGGGCGACGTTGGACCAGAGCCAGTAGCAGCATCACCATTAGGACCAGCATTTGGCTGCTGAGGTCGCATGCCATTTTGAGGAACAAAGGAAGGATGCGGCGGATGAGATGATAATGGTATCAAGGGAGGCTGTGATAAAGGCGGGAGGTCTGAAGGTCTGATATTAGGAGATGAGGAATCAGAGTCGGCTTGGGACGGGGGCGCCGACAATGGATTCTGGAACGATTTAGCAATTTCCTGTTTACATGGCGTGTGGAGTGTATTTGACGAGGACCCTGGCTTCGCATTGGATACAGACGACTTGCCGCTTATCTGGCGGAGCGTTGCAGGAACAGTCATGTCACTGATCTGACCAAACTTGGGTAGATCACCGGCCTTGGAAGGAGGCCATGGAGCACCAGAAACTGCACAACCATCAGCACCAACTTCAGGGAATTCGCCTCGTTCTCCACCCCGGCGGGATCCGTCGCGAGACATGGACGTTTGACGTTGATACGATTCCTTCTCTTGGGCGGCTTTCTCCTTCCCAGCCTTTAAAATATTGATGATATATCGATCCCGGAATTAAAGTGAGGGTTGCTTACTGCTTCATGTATCTGAGCGATCGTGGTAGGGGCATCAACAGCATTACGGCTAATCCACTTCCGCTCACGCAGCTCGAGAATGTCCTAAGTAGTCGCGGTTAGTTAGAGGAGTAACTTGCCGAAATTGTGAGATTTACCTGTAACATGAACTGCATACGCGAGCTAACATTAAGGCTCTTCGTAAGCTCCTTCATGCGCGAAAAGTAAACGTCCATATGAGCCCGAGCCTTTGTTGTATCCAACAATTGCCCAACGGTAGTCAAAAGCATGCAAAGGGACTCGATCTCCTCTTCCTCGGGATTCTCAATATTCCCAAGAAGCCTCTTGATACACTCGTGCATGGTGCGCTCCGTCAACATCTTCAGTTTGAACAATTCACCGATGAATTTGATCAATCCGAGACCTCGACGTCTCGCTTTCTGCGTGGCGTAATACTTTTCAGAATGGAGCGCGATCTCTTCCTCTACGCTGGTCCTCTCCCCGATGGCCTTGGCAGCTTGATCCTCGATAGTGTTAGAAGCTGCGGCTGCAGCAGGTTCTTTCGCCACCCAACCTCGCTCGAAATCGTTCTGACACCTGTTGAGAAGGTATATCCGGAACAATTGGCCGCCAGCAATAGGTTCGCCTTCAGCATTCTTGACACCGTCAACCTGGACCTTTGCACTGATTTGCTCCATCATCTTCCGACAGAGACGAGCATACATCTCGGACCACATAGCTTGATCAATGGCATTCCCAAAGATGAGCCTGATGACGTGAATGAGAGTTCGGCCGTCTTTTTCCTTCTCGGACTTGTTCGCCCATGCGACAATTTTATCGGAGATGGAGTCGAATTTCTTCATTGTGAGCTTGTTCAGAAGACCCTTGACCTTACGGTCAACGACAAAGAGAGAGTTCGGATTGCGGGAACGGAGAAAGCGCCTGTCCCAACGATAGGCGCTTCGCTTCAATCGAACAACGGGTTCAAGCGTCGATTGAGCGGGCGTTGCTGCAGGTCCCGGTCCAGGGTCAGTCGGTGCTCCATTGCTGCCTTGCTGAGTATCGGCACTCAGTACTATGGGTGACAACGAAAAATCAGTAAGTAAAGGCACACCAGAACACATTGACAATCACCCATCTACCTGTTGCACGTTTCGTACCACCTCCCCACTTCTTGTCGATGGCTTTTTTGATGCAGATCCAGACATTGGAGCGGTAGCACAGAAGGCAAAGGGAAAGTATAAGAAGGATGATTGTTGACCATTGTGCAGAGAAGACATAGGCGCCTAGGGCCTGATGCATCGTGGTGTACAGTTGTAGGCGCATGTTGCCTTGTTCTCAGGGTACACAATACACGTCAATACGGCGTACACGTGCCCAACTGCGAGATCAATGGTCGGTTAACTTTGACCGGTACTGATGGCTATAAACGCCCAGCATGGACTCACTGGTTCGTCAATCAAAATTGCGTGAGTTCGAGGATACCGACCTCAATCCAAACCCTCACGCACATAGTAGTGGGCACAGTGACTTCTGAGGAGCTCAGCTTGCATATAATCCGCTGCTAGTCGGTGAGAGGCGTTTCCCAGAGGATAAAGAACGCCGATATCGATCCGTTTGCTTCCACGAGCTGGGTATACTATTGTTCCGTCGTAGGTGCTTAACCAAAAATCTCTGACCTTCTGCAAGCAGAGCAAGAATAAGCGCAAATGGGTGGGGAGGTAACTTGTTCATCTAAGACATACCTCGCCCGTTCTCTCGATCCGTTCCTACGCCTTATACCACTCCAGCGCCCTTTTGGACAGGTCTTGGCCGCCCAGAGCGCCAACGTGCAACAAAGATGATGAAAGTCATTGAAGAGAAGGTATTTGCAATTTTTACTCAACAACGATCACTGACTCAGCCGTGCACTCCACACCACCAGGATTGATTTCCATTCACGATCGTATCCCGCTGATTTACGGGCTCATCTCCAAGTTCCGCCCCAGCACAAGCCCGCCTTATCGCATGTATTATGACTGGTAACACCTGCACCAACGTACTATTGGAACGTGAAGCAACGTTCTACTACGGCTACAGACGACGCCTGAACGTTTCGTGCAGACGCCGCAATGTCGTTTCGGGATCGCACTAGGTGCGTATGTCCTACGCATTGTTGTCTAGCTTGAACACGCCTTCGTCCTGAAAATATATTGTTGCAGTGGAGATTTCCGCCTGACTGTACAACATTCGATGCTCACCCTGCTTCTGTTTCCCTGGCGATTCCAACGCCAGTATTCTCTTAATTCTTTCTGACAGCTTCACCAATCTTGTTCTTGAAAAAATGGGGAGCAATACGCCCACACTCGCGATCGAGTCTCCGTAAGGCCTTTGCCTCTGGAAGCATAAATCCCAATCTTGATACCGTCGATAAAGGTATCTGCCCAGATGACGTGTTGGATGCAATGCTCGCTCATGCCAGCGACGACGACGAACACACACCACGTCGCTATGTGCAATAGCTACCACTGGCCATAATAGCAACTTTGAAAAACTGATAGAACTGGGGAATACTTGGGTTCGGTACTGCTTTTCGCTTGCGAGAAGTGACCGCTCCTGATTTTTAATGCTGACGATCCATCTCGTGTAGTCAAAGCGAATAAAGATGAGCTGCCTTCTAAACGGGACATTCCTACACCTCCCCAGCCTTTTTCAGTTGCAGTTAGGACCAGATATTTGTATCAATTACCTTGCACTCACGTTCGTCTAGGTAACGGAGCGTAATGCTTATCGCCCGTGCGTCAGAGTACGAGTTACAGATAGGACAGCGAATCTTACAGCTTGACCACCCACAACGTACCCACAAAAATCATCTTAGCCGGTGTCTTTTTCTTGCAGCGAACATAAAGAAATGAACGCAAATACTTAGGGCCTCGTCCGGTTATCCATCTATCTATTCTGGCTCAGGCTCACTGTCTCCTCTTTCTGGAATCTTCAAATAGACGTTAATCTCTAGCAGATCCGCCTCTGATCATCAGCACGTCGCGGGTGTCACTATCTATAACGCGTCGCGTCAGGTCTCGTGCATATCACGTGCATCGCGATTTGATTTTACACAAATTAAAGACGAATATTTATTCTTGACTCCTCCCTTCATCTGCTCCACTTCTCCACATCAGAAATGCCAGTAGAACCGCTGAATGAACAACAAGTCGCTTTTCTTGAACGCCAGCTGAACTGGTGCCGCTTACTTGGAATGCGAGTCCCTATATACTTTCCTTCCTCTCCAAATTTGACTGGGGCTCCGTATCATCTAGGGAACGGCCTCCAAAGCGTGACAGCACCATACTTTCCATGGAAGTCTCCGATCTCGGTCGCGAAGTCTCGTCGCAGGAAGTCGGACGGTGCGTATTCGTATCGCAACTTAGTACCTGCCATTCTCACATCAACTCATACACATACCAGATGGTTTTCCAACCGCGCCAAAGACGCTAGCGGAAAACCTCGTCAATCCAAGAAGACGCCCGCCCAGCTTGCTGCCCTCAGAGCCTCGTTTGAGGTGGATTGCACGCCGTCGGTTGAAGAGCAGATCCGGCTCATTCAGGAGACGGGGTTGACGCGCAGGCAAATCGTCGCGTGGTTCTCATATCAACGCAGAAAGCTTGATGAAAGTGGTGTTTATGTTGAGAGAGCGGTGGACCAGGACATATTCACTCTGGGATCTCATGCTCATCAAGCGGCAGAGGAGTGGAGAGAGTACCGAAGGGCTGGTGGACAGGGCGCGGATTGAGACGCGAAGTGACGACGTTATCAAATCTCGAAGTGCAGAGGCTAAACTTTTATATTTATGGGTTACTTTATGATTATATCTGCTACGTATAGTACTGTCCTGCTCCAGGTATCATTTGAATAACAATATATCTCAGAAGGTCATCGGCAGCCAGACGCAAGATTTAACATGAGACTGACATATAATAGCCAGCCCACGTCCTGCAACAAGGCACCGGCCTTCGCTTTCGCAGTGATCCAGCGCCGCAGTGCAAATTGAAGGCAATCGAAGTCCCAAATCGCACAGGCTTAAACCCAGCGCAGTGGGAGACAAAGCCTCCGAGAATAAACGGCGTCGGAAGTCCTATTCCGTCCATACGTGACGGGAAGGAGACCGTAATATAGCCGGCAAACCAGAGACAAAGCTCTGGGTTTTCTCTACCCCACCGAACGCCGACGAACAAGTTTCTGCCCACAGGACGTGCACATCTCACACATCTCATCTTCCGTGGCAGTCACGGTGCATACACTGGACTCGAAATGCAACGAGGACGACGTCTCCTTCGTCTGCCACGACTCGTCCGACCTCGCCTGGCCCGACACCACGCGTACGACTATAAGAGTCGGCGCGATACCCGCGATGGTGTCCAACAGCGCTTTGGGATAAAACCCACCAACGTCGTCCGTAGCGAGGAACCCGATAAAAACGACAAGCGCCAACGAGTACATCACTGCGCTCTCCACGACCATCTCGATGACGCTCCAGTATTGCTCTCGATGAGCAAGTATCCGGAAGATGATGAGCGCTGTGCAGTACACCGTCGTGGCGAGGGACATGGAATAGAAGATGACTCCCCACTTTACGGCGGGACCCCAGATAGCACCATCCAAGGAGTATTTGTCCGTAGCGTTGTGGTATATGAAAAGGACGTCATTGGCGGTACCGCTGACGGTTAGGAGTATTGGCAGGACAACGATAGGCCACCGGCGACCCCAGACGACCCAGCAGCGCCAGGTCTAGGTGTTGCCACCGTCAGAAATGTGTTCATGAGCTAGAATATTCCTCCTACACACCAAAATAGAGTCTGCGATGAGAATGTTCGCGCCTGTTGCTGCTCCTGAGATCGCCCACAGGGTCGTGTCATCTACATTACCAAACGTGTAGTACGCTGTGCCATTCTGCGCGTCTTTGCGAGAGAAGACAAGTGGAGACCGCATCCAGGACCATCGTATTCCAAGGTTGAGCGTGGTGAAAAGATACATGAGCACAACTGAGATCGACATCCTGCTTGTGTGACTCTTCGATAAGCGGATGGTGGGATTGAAGACTGCTATCGGAGTCAGTGATTGAGAAGGGTATTGAGCTCTGTTCATGTCGTACAGATGTACCAAAGCGTCACTCCAACAAGAGACGTATACATTCCTACAGCAACTCGGTCAGTACTGAATGTAATGATTTTTCGATATCCTCCTCACCATGTACCAGAGCCTCGAGGGTCACTCCATTCAGGTATGCCGTCAGGGTCTCGACGACGACCTTCTCATCGTCTTCCGGGACCATGGATAGTGAGCGCAAAAGGCGGAAGAGAGAGAAGGAGAAGAAAGTGGCTTTATCCGATAAATGAAGCCACGTGGATATGCCCGAGCAACATCTCGGATAATATATCGCGACTGGTTCTGTCCAGACCTACACTGTCATGTGGGGCTAATGCCAATGGATTGCGGTTCCTGCTCATCGCCATCCCAAGCCTATTTTGCTGAGAGCAAGACTTCGTACATCTTCATCGCTCTACGCCCACTTGGGCTATTTGTCGCAAGTGCTGACTACTACTAGAGAATTGACCTGGAATGAAGAATGGTCAGAAATAATTTCCTACTACGTGTTGACGAACAAACTGACAGAAGCAGACCCACCGAAGAGTCCCGCGCGTTCTTTTACGCGAACATATGGTACGTCTCCCGAACTGTCCTCTTTCTGTGCACGGTAGCGCGGACTGAAGCACAATTTGCTCTGGAATAACGGAACATCCGGCTTCTCGAAGTTGCCCATAGCTGTAAGCAGGGAAGGCGGAATGAAATGGAAAGTGATTATTGTATGCGGGCTACAGACGTGACCAGTGGATCATGGGCAAGACCACCGCGATGTTAACTTCGACCGTTTTGTCTGCGCATGCTATCACGGAATTCTAGCGGCGATTCAATATTCATTCGTCGGCTTCCGATTCCCGTTGCCTGTTCTTGCCTTTCTCGCTACACCTGTTTATTGAAGCCATGGAAATCTTAGCAAAGTCTTTCATTTGGACTACTATGTAGCTACCTTCAACACTTTCTGCTGGGCCTTCCTTTTTTCCGCCTCAAAGAAATACCCGGCTCAAAAATCTCCGACTCGAATGACCAACTTGCATCCCCGCAGAGTACGGTCGTTGCTGCGTTGCGTACTTGGTTTTCATCAAAAGTGCACGAATAACCTCGCGACGCCATCAATTTGTCCCGCACCCATTGAATGCGTAGCGCCGTTTCCCAGCCAAGAAGCTTCGCCTGCTGCTCAGTCACCCCTCCGTCTTGGTTAACCAGAGTGACGAGTCCGGACCTCACCAACGCTGGAACTTCGAGACTCCTTCCCAAGGTGATCCGCTCTACGACCTCAACCTCGTGATGGCGCTCCATGATATGAGAGATAGCGCTGTTGCGTATCTCTGTCATCACCCACATCGTGGAGAGCTTCAAGATCGAGATCCATTCCTCCAGCGGCCTTGTCAATGCAGGAGGAATGTCCCTGGACATGCATGAGATCAAGTGTTTAATCAAGGAGCGACAACCATACAGAGGGTACATAAAATTCAACAGTCGCTCGAAATCAATTTTGTCGACACCATATAAACGAATGGGCTTGTCGTCGGTGTTGCCTTCGACTGCGTCAGCATCTGCCTGGGGCAGTGTGAACATGGCTCTGAACGTGTCTGAATGTTTGATGAACTGATATCTTGGCGCACGGAAGAGCTCGTCTCCGACCTTGGATCCCTCCTATCAGCTGAATGGAACGACTACTATGGAAGTGACACCAACCAAGAAGATACTGGTTTCCCAGTAAAAGTTCTTGTTTCTAACGCACACCACCTCCTCCTTTGCTGCAGAGGGAGATGGTGGGATATCGGGTGGGATATCGAGTGGTGGGATCGCTGCTGCCATCTCCTTAATATTCTCGGCGTACATGATAGTCAAGGGAAGACGCTAATCGATAAACATGCCTCGTGTGCAGGCTACTTCACAAGCTTCACGTCCCGTGCCAACTGAGCTTCTCCGTTTATTTGATCAATCACATTCACGAATAGCACGCATATCATTCGTCTTGCCGCTGCCTTGAGCGTCGACGGCATACAAACGGGTTGGTACACCGGCATAGATGCGAATCTTCAAAATACGATCGTGGTCAAATCAAAAAGAGATGGTGTCTGTAATGGGAGAATGGGTAGGTGGACTCGTTTCTACAATGTTGACAACGTGATTCGACATACTAGAAAGTCATAATCTGTCCTATTGAACCATGATGATTGTCGGCTTGAAGGGTTGAATGCTAATGGTGTCCAATGACATTGTGCATGTCCGCTAAGTACTTTCCCGACGGCGACGATTACAGTCTGCTGATCACGGACCGGCGAATCGTCAAACATCCCCGAGACGCCAGCGTTGGCATTTGCTCTGCGATCATGGCGGCAATATCATCTACCGTGGGGGGATGCTCTGGCCACGGGTCTCTGGCGATCAGCGGCGGGATGACAACGCTAGGAGCTTCGTCGTCAGATTCTTCGAACCTGCGAGCGTCCCAATGGATACTTTTCACTTCGATGAGCAACAAGAGGTGTCGAAGAGAGGGAAATTTTGTGCTGGCGAGGAGCCCATCGAGATTAGTCCATATAGGGAGCTTTTTGTAGGATGGGAGATCGTCGACAGTGTTCAAGGTGAAGCGCGTCGTGACGCATACTTTCCGAAGGCATGGGAGCGTGAAGTGATGAAGAAGACGCTCAATATCAACTAGATGTCTAGCATCGTTTTGGTTAACACGATTTATTGGATCGACGTTGAGGGTCTCTAGCGCCGTAAAGCTGCTCAGCGCTCTCGTTGAGATGAAATGCTCTGGTGGCATATTGAACAAAGATGGCTCCTCAAGATGGCTAGTTTACTCACCTAGCATGTAGTTGGCGCGCAATTCCCGCTCGTCCTCCACCGTTGCGATGTTAAGCCGTAGGTGTTTGATCCCAGAACCCACAATACTGATAAACGGAACAATATAAGAAGAAAGTGGAGGCGAGGGAGTGTAATTTTTCCGGAAAGATTCCCAAGACAAAGTGAGGTCGGTGAGATCACTGAGATCAAAGGCTCCTCCTGAAAGCCAGGAGAAGATATACAAGCTTTCAGTAGGGTCGTGGAGTCTGAGATTCCTTAGCCGTTTCGGAACAGCGTCGACATGATCATGGAGAATCAAATCTTCACTAGTATGACTGATATGTATGTCCGCAATACGAAGGACTTCCAGATTGACCGATTGCGACACGAGGTCCAACAAATCCGCTGTGTCGCTGAACGTCACCTCGTACATTTCGAGCCACTCCAGCCGCGTAAAATGGCATAGAACCTCTACCTCCCTCTCGCTCGGCAAGAAAAAGTCGTTCATTTTCAAGTATTTGATATTTGGGAGCCGGTGTAGGAGTTCCAATGTCGCGGGTCCTTCGAGAAATGGGGGTTGGTCTTCACACACAATGTCCACACCCACCCAGTTACCGCCCCACAAGTTGAGGTGGGTAACATATTGGGCAAGGTGAGGATATGTGGCGAACTTTCGGTTCCAAGGGTGGCAGTGCGATTCGAGGGACAGGGATAGTTCGGAGAAGATAAATGGCTGGGCAAGCCGACGCCAAACGCGACAGACGAGGCAGCATGCCCTAAGATTATCGCGGCATCCACTTATGTATGTCAGGATTTCTAGCACAAGTTCTGGAGGAATGGGCGTCATGAGACAATTTTTCATGCCGGTAGCTTGGAAGTCAAACATGAGACCTTGATACAGATGAACTCTTGAGTAGGCAAGCTCACCACGAGAAGCTCCAACTGTTGCCAGTGTGTGACCAGATTTTCGTCGGTAATGCGCGTGGAGATGAATCTGATGATGGTGGTGTTGGTGTTGGTATTGGTGTTGGTACCGGCACAAGATCCCAATCAGGAACGGCCGGGTCCACAGCCCTGACATGGCAAGCCATGTGCTGTGGCCACGAAGGCTCATACCGTTTTGATCGCACGGTTGCGTACGTCTCGCGGAGTAGAGACACCTCATGAGGTACACTGGTAAGGACAGAGGCGGAAGATAATGAGACACGGTACGATATCATTCTGACTGTGGAATAAATACAGGGAGACGCTGGTGGTTCAGGTAAGAAACGCGTCAATGGCGTGAGAATTAGACTGGAGCTTCCGGTCCGTGATTCCCAGCCGCCGCTTATGCCATTTTTCGTTCATGCAGCTTCCCTCCGTCTAAATTGGTGGGTTTTGTACTACTTGTTCTCATATCATGACGATATCGTTTAATGTTTTCCCCTTGAACCAGGAATCTAACTCTCAACTGAAAGAATACATACTTAGGACGGGCGTCTTGTCTGGAACCACTGAATTATAGCGACTGCTTATTGTATTCACACTCTAGGGACCGTCTACCAGTGCGACTACTTCTACCACTGCTATCACTAGTCCCCTATCATCACAGATGGCCTCCCCGCAGATGTAGTCGCGTGATGATACTCACTGGCAGGTATCTTACCTGCATGATGCATCATGAGCTAAATCGAGGTAATCAGTACGAAGGAGGACTTCTCCATTGCACAAACGTAACGATATCATCTCTGATACATATTACTCAAACGCAGCTCCTTCTGCCTCGACGTCTTTCAACTCGGCTTCGAAAGCTTTACCCGTTTTCTCCTTCACCACATGAGAGTCAAATGGCGGCCCTGAACTTGAAGTATGTTTTCCGCGACAGGCGTGACCACAATAATCACAGTAGCATGGAACAGTGGCTCGTTGATTATCGACCGCGAAAAGTGACTCTCGTATGTGTTCAATTCTCAGCGCCGTACCCAAACCAACCTTTTCCGCTTCTTCAAGGGACACCACTCCTACGCGACTTGCGAGTTCTTCGTATCCAGAAGAAATCCAATGTGCAACTGAATACTTCCTGCCGAGAACAATCCTGTCCGCAGGAGATATCTGCAATAATCTGCTCGTCAAACGCTCGATGGCAGTTTTCCGCACCGACATCCGCCATAGGCTGGAAAGCGCGAGAACGGACACCCATCCATTTACGGATAAATCAGGTAGTTTCGTATTGTCTCTGTTGTGTGGTTGTCTGATCAGCACACCTACAATCATTGAAGTAGATTTCTCACATTGGGTAAATAATTTGAAGCAATCGTTCAAAATCGACTTTCTTGATACCCGCAAGCTGGATGGGCTTCTCGTCGCTGATACCTTCGGGTTCGCTGCCACCTTGGGGCAACGATAACATCGAATCAAACACCTCTGATTTTCCGACTAAATTGTGTTTTGGTATTCGGACGAGGGTATCTTCGACCTACAAACCTTATTGATGGCATGTCTATATCGCGACTCAAAATGGCGTTACCTGTAGAACGATAGTCTCCCAGTAATAGTCTTGGTTGCGACTGGGGGACAGTGACAATGGCGTTGGATCTGACGGCTCATCGAGGGATACGTAGGACATGGTGGTGGATTCGTTGAATGAGCGCCCATCTAGCGGCACGATGTTGCTATGGTCTGTGACACGTTTCGTGGCGGCACAGAACCCCGGTGTTCCTTCCTTCCTAGTGTTTCGATGACGTGACTTGTGTGACATGCCGACTTTGGACACTCTTCGGCCTCTCGCACTGCGGCACCTTCTCTGACTGGAAATATAAACATCGGACATCCTTAAAGCACTATAGAAGTCACTCATTTGGTATATCATTCACCTCAAAGGCACCTCAATATTTCTTGGGAGGCCAACAAACTCAAATGACTTCAATGACTCCAAGTCAAAGGTAGTTTTTCAAGTCGTTGATCATAGTTCATCGGGATTATGACTTGAGGTACTAACTTGTATCTATAAACATGCATATGGATGCTATTTACAATATGAACTACCTTAACTTGATGCACCATTGCGAAGACAGTGGTGGGGGGGAAATTACAAAAGTGTGACATGCGTGACCAAGCCAGTCATTCGAAACACTATTCCTTCCTTCCTTATTGGGACCGCATACCGGTTTTCTAAACTCTAAAAAACTCTAGGTTAGGCTGATATACAAGACATCCACTTCCCAATTCAATACTGGTTCTGAGACCCCGAAAGAGGGCGATCCTCAGATCCTGGCGCTGATAGGATGCAAAGAAGCTTAAGCCGGCTCAGTCTGCGTGTTCTCCGCGAGGTGCACCAAACGAAATTGAACGGGTGTTAGCGCAGTTCAAGCCGCCCATGCCGCCTTTCCCGAGGGGCAGAGGACAGCAGCGTGGCCATACATGCGCTGCCCTTGTAAGTTGACAAGTCATAAACACGCTAAGTCTCAGGATGACATCTTCATGGTACTCAATTCTGAGAACATGCGCGACCACCCCAGAGATATATTCAAGGTGTTTCGAGGAAGTTAATGGCAGCTAACCGGTCCGGTGTCAATGAGTAAAAGGGACGAAGTGATGGGTCAATGGTTGTATCAGTAGTGAACGGAGCAGATGGTAAAGGGAGGACACGACATAGGATGTATTTTAAGCGTCTCAGCCTTTGGCTGACCGTGTTCTGTTTCGGACATCCCGGCTGACACAACTCTGACTTTGTCCGCTTATTGCATAACTCTGCAAAGCGCTGGACTACTTCTCCAATGGTAGGCCGTAGGTTAGGATCCCACCGGATCATATCGTCAGCAAGAGGAGATAAAAACTTGAGAGGACGAAACGTGCCCTGTGGGCCAGTAAGATCGGCAGGACTTGGAGGATTATCTGGAGAAAAGCACTAACAACAGAAAAGGTTCTCTTGAGCATACTACCTAAATAATACACATCCGTTGGGAAAGGGTTGCAGCTATCGACCCAAGGAGGGTTGACGGTAATGATCGAATGTTCCGGAGAGTGCTTGTCGCCACCGCCGATTGGAGGTTCCATTGGTGGTACATTGGAAGGGTCGTATCGGCGCGATATGCCAAAGTCAATAAGGTAGTAGCGCGGCCAACACTGGGTTCGAGTAATATGTTTTGCCTTTTCTAAGCCAGAGTGGTCGGGAACCAACCACGGGTTGACCGGACTGAATCCCTCAGGATACAATTCACTTGCATCCAGCATGATGTTCATAGAAGTGCAATCACTAAGAATTCATACATGAGTAACATCACAATGATATTGAACGCAAGGGACCTCATACCGATGTGCGACCATGTGCGTGTGCATAAATTCTATTCCCTGCAGACATTTAATTGCATGAAATGCACATAAACACGAAGGCTCTCACCTCAAATATTTGACGAAAACAATCTAGAAATCCTCCAACAGTGTCGAAAGCGGGACTATCAAAAGAGCGCAGTCGAGGCATGACAATGATTTCGATATCATTGTCCAGCGGCAACTGTAGTACATCGAGAATGGGGACACAGTGGTTCTTCGGATGACTATCCATCGGAGGAGATGACAGAAACCTGCCGATCGTGACTTCATAGGGATGCCTTGACTTGGACATGGCTTTGAGTGTAAGCAGACGGTCATCGGATGCGCGTGTTGCGTCCATGATCCCGTTATGCTGCCATGATACAGCGAGAAGAAAACTGCGAAGGATGTAATGTAACAAATACCGGGTAAGGAGTGTAGTCCTCACTACATATCATGTCTCCCCTCGTCTTCCATTGCGGCGGCTTCGATCCAGGCTCGTACTTTGCCCGAAGGTTGTATCCAGATTCAGCAAGAAACGGCTGATGCAAAGCCCAGAAGATCTCGCCCTTTGTAGCAGAACGTGGTTCGAACTCTGAATGTAGTAGATCCCACCACATTGAAGCGCAAGTTTGCCGTGGGGGTAAGATACAGAGAACTTACAAACCAGGATCACAGCGTGGTGTCCTCGCGTGCTTACATAGTTGGGTATATCGTACGACTCGTAGTACGACGTAAACGCCAAGTTGAAGTACACGCGGAACTCGTACTGAAAGGGCTGTTGACTGGCATCATTTCGGAGCTCGAAAATTGCTGAGAAGGGCTCCGTTTTCTTTCTTCGAACTCCACCTGTAAGTACTATACCACGAGCCTCGATCGATCGACCAGAAGTGATTGGCTCAATTTCAACGCCTTTTCCCTTCTAGCGGTCGTCGCGACTCTCCCGTTTTACCTCATGTTTTTAGTATATATTCACGTCCTTTCCATCCACTCGCCTCAGATCTTGTGTGTCTAGGTTCCAAGATATTATTAGGATTTTTGCAAAGGTGCACTGTGCAGAATTGACTTAGACTTGACTCTCGAGGACGGTATTGCCTGTCAAGGCTGTTGGCGCGCAGACATAAAGACAAATGGTGAAAAGGTCTAACGATGCAGGAGTCCTCGACAAGATAGTGTATGATTGAGAACCACTAAAATAATACAGACAAGACTGAGACGATGGCATCGTACTAGCCTTTTTAAACCCTTATTCCCCTATAATAGCTTCGTTAATTCTTCCTCCCTCCTCTTCTGGCATTGCCCACCCCTCCTAGAACTTTATGGGCTTTCGGGTCGAAAATCTCCGACTCAAACGACCTCTCTACCCTCGAATTCAGGCGAAATACGCTCGTCGCCGCTTCTCGTAATTCGTTCTCGCCAAAAGAGTATGAAGATCCACCAGTAATCAGTTTGTCCCGTACCCATTGGATACGCAGCGCCGTTTCCCAGCCAAGAAGCCTCGCCTGCTGCTCAGTCACCCCTCCGTCTTGGTTAACCAGAGTGACGAGTCCGGACTTCACCAACGCTGGGACGTCGTGATTCCTTCCCAGCGTGATCCGCTTTATTACCTCAATCTCTAGATGGCGCTCCATCATGTGTGAGATAGCGCTGTCGCGTATCTCGGTCATCACCCACATCGTGGAGAGCTTCAAGATTGAGGTCCATTCTTCTAACGGCCTTTTTCTTTTCTCGGCAAGGAGAATGTCTCTACACATGCATGAGATCAAACGAGAAAAATCAAGCAGTGACAACCGTACAGAGGGTACATGAAGTTCAACAGCCGCTCAAAGTCAATTTTGCTGACACCGTATAAGTGGATAGGTTTGTCGTCGGTGTTGCCTTCGACGGCGTCGGCATCTGCCTGGGGTAAAGTGAACATGGCTTTGAAGGTCTCTGAATGCTTGATAAACTGGTATCTTGGTGCGCGGAATAGCTCATCTTCGACCTAGGGCCTTGTCAGTGTTCTATTCGAACAGCGAAACTCATATGTACTCACTAAGAATGTGCTGTTCTCCCAATAAAAGTTCACATTTCTAAACTTCGATACCTCTCCTGACTGCTGTGCGTCAGATGCGATATCAGCTACACCGCTCCGTGGCGAAGCGGGTCCATAAGACTCCAGATCGTTTTTCTCGTCCTGCATGTTCAAGAAAGAAGGGCGTATCGAGCTGCATCAAGAGTAGGTGACGGCGCTTAATCTTGCCTCGTGTCGACAGCCTTGCCGGCTTCGTCCTTATCACATCATGATCCTAGAATGATAACGTAAAGACCATGGGAAGAAACACGGCATTGGACAACGGTCCTGCGATTGTATAGTCTGGTTAAGGATATCGCATTCAATGTTGATACCCTAGAATCGAGTAGAAGTACTTCTTCTAATGCACCTTCCCAATGTATTAGAATCGACGCATCTCTTCAGGGCAAAACAGTAAACATCCCCGAGACGCCAACATCGGCATTTGTTCTGCAATCATGGTAGCGACATCATCCACCGTCGGTGGATACTCTGGCCACGGGTTCTTGGTAACCAGCGGCGGGATGACAACCGTACTAGGAGCAACTTCGTCGTCGGAATCGGAGTCTTCGAACAGCAGCCCGAATTTGTGCGCATCCCAATGGAGACTCTTCACGTCAATGATTAACTTGAGCTGTTGAAAAGACGGAAACTTCAAGCTGGCGAGGAGTTCATCGAGACTAGCCCACACGGGGAGCTCTTTGTAGGATGGGAGATCGTCAGCAGTGTTCAGGGTGAAGCGCATCGTGACACATATTTTCCGAAGGCATGGGAGCATGAGGTGGCGAAGAAGACGCTCGATGTCGACTAGACGTCGGGCGTTATTGTAGATATAACGATTTATTGAATCGACGTTGAGGGTTTCTAGCGCTGTAAAACTGCTCAACGCTCTCGTTGAGATGAAATGCTCTGGGTGCATATTGAACAAAGATGGCTCCTCAAGAAGGCTGTTTCACTCACCTAGCATGTAGTTGACGTTGAATTTGGTGTCGAACTCCGACGTTTCGATGTTAAGCCGTAGATGCTTGATCCCAGCACCGACAATACTGATAAAAGGATCAACATAAGGAGAAAGAGGCGGGGGAGGGTGGTGGTTGGTCGGGAAACATCCCCAAGACAAAGTGAGGTCTGTGAGATCACTGAGATCAAAAGCTCCTCCTGAAAGCCAGGAGAAGATATACAAGCTTTCAGTAGGGTCTTGGAGTTTGAGATTCCTTAGCCGTTTCGGGACGGCGTCGACGTGATCATGGAGTATGGGACCAATCAGGTCTTCACTGGCATGACTTCTGAGCTCCACGTCCTTGATATGGAGGACCTTCAGATTGACCGATTGTGACATGAGGTCCAACAAATCCGCTGTTGCGTTGAACGCCACGTCGTACATTTCGAGCCACTCCAGCCTCATAAAATGACATAGAACCTCTATCTCCCTCTCGCTCGGTAAGAAGAAGTCGTGCATTTTCAAGTATTTGATATTTGGGAGCCGGCGTAGGAGTTCCAATGTCGCGGGTCCTTCGAGAAATGGAGGTTGGTCTTCGAGCGATGACACAACGTCCGCTCCCCCCCAGTTTCCGCCCCACAGCTTGAGGCCGGTAACATATTGGGCAAGGTGAGGATACGTGGTAAACTTTCGGTTCCAAGGGAGGCAATGCGATTCGAGGGACAGGGATAGTTCGGAGAAGACAAAGGGTTGTGCAAGCCGCCGCCAAGCACGAGAGACAAGGCAGCATGCCCTAAGATTATCGCGGCACCCACTTATGTATGTCAGGATTTCTAGCACAAGTTCTGGAGGAATGGGCGTCATGCGACGACTTTTCATGCCGGTGGCTGGAAGCTAAACATGAGACCTTGATACAGAGGTACTCTTGAGAAGGCAAGCTCACCACGAGAAATTTCAACTGCCGCCAGTGTATGAAACCCGATTTTTGTCGACGTGCGCGTGGAGATGAATCCGATGATGGTGGTTCAGGCAAGAAACGCGTCAATGGCGTGAGAATTAGACTGGAGCTTCCGGTCCGTGATTCCCAGCCGCCGCTTATGCCATTTTTCGTTCATGCGGCTTTCCTCCGTCTAGATTGGTGAGTTTTGTACTACTTGTTCTCATGTCATGACGATATTGTTTAATGCTTTCTCCTTGAACCAGGCCTCTAATTCTCTTGACTCTCTGAAACAGTACATTCTTAGTACGGGCGTCAGAGCCTGGAGCCAAATTACAGCGGCCGCTTATCACACCCGTACCCCACCAGTGCGACTACTACTACTAATACAGCTAAGTACTGCTAGTCTTCTATCGTTACAGATGGCCTCCCCGCAGATGTATTCGCGTGATGATACTCTCTGGCACGTACCATGCACTAAATCGAAGCAATCAGCATGCAAAAGACCTTCTTTCAATTTGCACAAAACATAACGATATCACTTCTGATATATATCACCCAAACCCTGCTCCTTCTGCCTCGACGTCTTTCAACTCAGCTTCGAAAACTTTCCCCACCTTCTCCTTCACTATCTGCGAGTTGAAAGGCGGTCCTAGAGTCTGAGATTGCCCGCCACATGAATGGTAACCATAACAACTACCACAGTAATATGTACCATGGAGTTGTTGTTGATTACTACGGGTCGTGAAAAGTGACTCTCGTATGTGCTCGATCATCAGCGCCGTACCCAAGCCAATCTTTTCCGCCTCTTCAAGGGACACCACTCCTACGCGACTCGCCAGTTCTTCGTATCCAGAAGAAATCCAATGCGCAACTGAATACTTCCTGCCAAGAACAATCCTGTCCGCAGGAGATATCTGCGATAATCTGCTCGTCAAACGCTCGATGGCAGTTTTCCGCACCGACATCCGCCATAGGCTGGAAAGCGCGAGAACGGACACCCATCCATTTACGGACAAGTCAGGTAGTTTCATGTTATCTCTGTTGTATGGTTGTCTAATGTCAGTACTTCCTATACTCACTGAAGAGTAGATTTCTCACATTGGGTAAACAATTTGAAGCAGTTGTTCAAAATCGACTTTCTTGATACCCACGAGCTGGATGGGCTTTTCGTCGCTGATACCCTCGGGTTCGTTTTCACCTTGAGGCAACGATAACATCGAGTCAAAGACTTCTGATTTTCCGACTAAATGGTGCTTTGGTACTCGGAAGAGAGTATCTTCGACCTACAAGCCTCATCAATGGCATGTCTATATCGCGACTCAAAATGGCGTTACCTGTAGAACGATAATCTCCCAGTAATAGTCCCGGCTGCGACTGGGCGACGGTGACATTGGCGTTGGATCTGACGGCTCATCGAGGGGTACGTAGGACATGGCGGTGGATTCGTTGAATGAGCGCCCATCTCTCTAGGCTGGGCTGATATATAAGTCATGCACTCCTCAATTCAATACTGATTCTATGACCCCGAAAGAGGGCGATTCTATTCGCCACAACATATGACCAGATCCTGGCGCTTATGGGGCGCAAAGAAGCCGTCTCAGTCTGCGTGTTTTCCGCGAGATTCACCAAACGAAATTGAACGGGTCTTGAGTTGCAGTTCAGGGCACCTAGCAAATGACAGTTTGTCCCCTGATTACTTTCTTTTAGCCACAAGTCTTGTGTACTTAGTACTGTTAGTATTGCCTTAGGGGAATCATATCGTAGGCGCCCGGTGATGAGTATCCTTATCATCATGCTGGTATCAAGCCCGAGTCGTCACATGCTGTTCTCACAAACAACGAAGAACATTCCTTCGCGCCAATAGGATTTACGTTGCGGGCTTCAATAAAGCCCGAGCACAGAGCTATCTTCAGTTGCAGAGGCGTTGGGGAGACCAGATATCAGCAAGAAAAAGGTAGAGCACAACGAATAGACTCACCGGCGGCGGGCCACCTTGTCGTCCCGGCAAATCCCGAGAAAGCAAACCAGCCTGAGTGTCAGTGGGAGGAGGGGGTTTTTTAATTGTATAAATGATGGCACTTGCTGCTTTAGCGCGCACTTGAAGGCTGTGGAAGTATCTAGAAACATCTCAAGATATCGATAAGATAGTGGCCCAGAGTACGCGGGCCTTGCAAGGTATTATAAAACACGTCGCCAATCATAGCATTCTAGCCAAACCTATCCTGCACTTAACCAAAGGTCGTGAAAGCTTGCGAAGATTTTTTCAGCTGTACGTCCAATTGCTGCCAATGTCCATCCTCTTCACTCAAACACCCTTTAGATAATAGATGGCAACCAAAGTCGTCAAAGCACCAGACCCTCGTCTAATTCCACAACAGAGGAAGAGGACGCATGCCGTAGTGCCCCGCACGCAGCGCGCGCGCAATAAAACCAACACGGGGAACAGAGACAGTGATAGTGAATCGGACGTTAAGAGGAGTCTACGAGCATGATGAGGGAGAACACGGACGAAGACTAGGAGTATGCGGAGGTGAACGGTGAAGAAGCTTGCGTGTGGTGCAGCAGCGAGTATCGGCTTTGTAGACGCAGAGGCAGTAGGCGCGCGGGGGAGAAATGTGTAAGGCTTAGCGTAGATACTTTACAGAGACGCTGGGAGATGATAGCGGAGGCTATAGGTGTTTGCGGTGAGGAATCGTTTGCATGAGGCTGGGCAGCATATGGATCGGGTGTTTTGGGGTGGTTCATTCTGTTCATTTGATGTTCGAGATGATTTTATGTATTCGCTTGCTCATTGCGGGGAATTCTGAAAACGTGCGTCGGACTCAAAAAAAAAAAAAGCATAGGTGAGAAGTACTTTCCACTCCGCGAGGGCTAACATTGGATATGGTGACGGCAAGCCGAATAGTGACTTGAAATTCGCATGGCTGCAATTTGATCCTGATGCATCTATAGAAAAGCCTTAGTTACTGATTAGAAGCACAATGGAAACCGACTGATGCCCAATGAAGACCAAGCGACGTCGGGTTTTGCCTTCAAGAACAACGTCCAGCTGTCTGAAACGTCAGCAGTCACTATCAAAGCCTAACTTGTTCGCTCTGAAAGGTTCCAAGAGCGCGGATCCTTTTAGGCAGTATGCGGCATTGACATCACATCACGACCAAGTAACGCTTTGGTCGAGGTGTATCGGCCCCGAGGGATGACCCCGCCTTGCTCCCGCTCGCTAATACTTTATGAAACGGCGCCGTAGGTGAGAAAATTCCAGGAACTCGGAGCCAGACGAACTTGAAGGAGGAGTGCGGTGATAATGGTATAATCATAGTAATGCACGAGTGTAGTGAAAGGATACAAACCGCAGTAACATGTAGTAATAGTACAAACCAGTCCCAAAAAAAACTGCATCTGTAAGATTTGTCAGTCCAGCCCAGTTCGTTAGAGTCGAAAACACTCACAGTTAGTCGTCGCCTCGTCGACTAAGACTCACAGCCCTCTTCAACCACGGACTACATCCTTCCTGGAGTACGGGTGCCCTCTCTGGCGTAGACATCGCTGGGATGTGAATGTGGGCATGCTCGTCGAGGATAGCAGCAATGGCAAGGTCGTCATCGCACTCGAACTCGCAGGGTGTTTGAAATATTAGAGGTTCCTCCAACGAGTCGGAGGAAGCAAAGCTATCAGTAGGACTCGGTGGAGACGAGCCGAGTACCTTCCGGCGCTTGCAAACCCGTTCCACGTCCGAGTCTGTTGTTGGAGGTGAATGGGATATAGCAAAGCTGGCTTGCGAAACCCGTTTCCGCGAGCAAGGAGTTCTGGGTTGCAGGGAAGGAGGCCTTGTAGCTTCGGGGACTGGTTTGCCCGTTCCTGTTGACGCGTCGGACATTGTTCTGCTCAACGGTGAGCAAAAGTAATGAAATGGATACCAGCACGTACGGTAGTTGAATATTGGGTAGTTGTTGATGTCGAGGTTGACAAAAATCGACCATGTTAAAAGGCGGGTGTAACGCGGAAAGAGAGGGCCAAGTGCAGAAGACCCGAGTCTGGGCGGGGGAGGTAAATGGTGGTAGAAAGGAAAGAAGCGTGCAGCTGTCATCGCGTCACGTCATTGACAGCTGCGTAATTCCCTAGCGCGTCCTATTTGGCGCGACTCTGGTTTCTAGCATGGTGCGAATACACATAAAACGGGTCGCACACTCAAGGGCTTGATCTATGAAATTCGGGTAATACAAGAAAACCACGAGGACGAGGTGCAAGGGGACCTTGAAGCGCAGTAAAAAGGGAGATTTCCAATAATTTGGCCAGGAAAATGTTCTCGTTGATTGACCTGAATGACTGGATGATGATAAGATAAAAATCTTCAATATAAATGAACTTGACCTTCCGAGACCAAACAAACAATGATTGGCGTTAATCATGCCAGTCACTCGATAACGACAGAGGAGATAAAAGGGACTATGTCTTCTAGGCTTCCTCGCTATGACTACGATTTTTGCGAAGAAGATACGAAATGGTTTGGAAATGACAGGATTTTCCGACAATCTATAACAAAACTTGAGACTAGGCCAGACTGGGAGCTTTGGGGCAGATCAGTGAACGTACGACTCCTTGAAAAAGTGCGGCCATTGAGAGCGCGATACTTCTTTCAATTCGATTCTGCCCTCTCAGCCTAGACCTGTGAGGGTTGAGTGCTGGAGCTGCCTTCAAAGCGGGAGAAGATACCTTATTTATAAGAGTAACATTGGAAGAGAACGAGAGTAATAAAGTCTTCCTGATAGCTTTTGAGCCCATAAATGCCGGCATTTTTTCAGAAGAGACGTATAATCTTCTTGGTCCGAAACATCGTATCATCTACCCTGGGACAGCAGCATGCCGTCGATATTTTCGCTCATGAGAAGCGGTCCAGCCGCCGAAGGTACATCGTCGGCAGGAAAAAATCATAGGAAGGCAGTTTTAGACCAAGAAGTTGGAAAGGATGTTCCGAGCTAGAATTGCAGCTAGCTAAGGATGGAACAACAGAAAAATTTCCGGGCATTATTCGTATACGAAGTCGGTTTCCGAAATAATCAACGTGGTCGTAAGAACTTCCTCGCAGTAAGGTGATGATGAGCGAGGACAAAATCTCGGGTATATCCGGCACTGACATCTTTCCACTGTAGGCAGGTGACTCGAAAAGCTTTTGATCCAGTATTTGATTTGGAAAGACAGAGAATCCTGACCCATTCGCTGTGGTCAAAAGCCTAGTTCAAATTTTCATCTGTTATCACTTTGGCCCGAGTTTTCTTGTGTTGGTCCCGGTGCAAGGTCCTAATAACTTGGAATGGCTGGGCCCACAGCCCACTGCTTGATTAGTATCAGGTGTGTTTGTTTCCGAGTCGCGCGACATTGGTTCAAATAATAGTGCACAGGGATTCGAAATTACCCAGATAATGAACGAAAGCGTATTTCAGACTTCAGTCTGACCATGTACTGCAAACGAGCCTACCGATTCAACCATCGGAACGCCTCTGCCACTTCGGTAAATTTGAAGGTGGTGATCTGGCACTGTGATCGTTCCATACCGGTCTCCACGAATTTTTACGGGGATAACGAGTGCCGTTAAGGCTGGGAGAGTCACGGGTTGCAATGGACGCCCTATACCATTCATATCATCGTCCTCCGAGTCATTGTAGACTAAAACCGTGAGCGTCATTACTTGGAGGTTCGAAGAGAACGCAATTAAATCGGCTTTGCCGTCTGAATTGAACAAAAGACAATCAAACAAGCATGCCTCCAAGTTGGGGGAGTGTCACGATCGCCGTTGTCGAAGGCGGTGGTGGTGTCGGCCCTCCGCGGTGGCGATGACAATCGTGTGTCTACTAAATCTGAACTAATTTCTTTTGGATCTTGCGGTCCAAGAAGACCTTGAGGGTTGAAATTTCGATTCATTAGGTCTTGTAGCCAAGACTGGATCGTGTGACATGGATGTTAGAGGAGAAAGACGCACCATTCGTCAGCACAGCCATTCGATCACTTTGCGGATTTACGGTCCGAGGTGATCGAGGTTGGGATTTCCGGACAGATTACTTACTACTCGTCCGTCCAATCCAATATGCCTTCCCACCTAGCCATCGTCGGATCGGAGATGGCAGTCATTGTGAAACCTATGCATATCCCTGTCCAGTCCGCTGTCTTCGACTTCATGGCCGATCATCAGAATTACGCAGTCAGTAAGTCATTGATACGCGCAATCGAATCTCTTTATCGATATGGTCGTTCGACAGCTGGCTGAACAGGTGGACTATACGCAGGTGGCCGTGAGCTGCATGTGTACAGGAGTAGTGGCGACGAGCCTTGCGAGGGAACGAAATCGGTCATGACCGTAGTTCATACTTTGAAGAGCGCTAGAACACCAGAAGTGGGAGCCAGACTGGTCGTCAAGGCGCTAGCAGCAGGCTCCAAGAGCCGCGAGAAGTTCATGGCGAACGATGGATTAACACAGTGGGTTTCGACGCGGTACCATGGGGATAATTGGCCAACGAGACATCCAGGGTTGGGCACATGGAAACTGAGGATGGTGTTCAAATCGAAACGAACCTGTGGAAGGAAATTTTTGACGTTGCAGAAAGTATTATGCCGGGTTGTAGAGAGCCACGATCGAATCACGTAGCTCACTTAGCTGATGCACCGAAGTAATAATAATCATCTGCTGCGATGAACGGACTTTGGCTTCACATCAGCAAGTGTTTCACGGCATCATCGTGAGGATAATTTCACTCATTATGGACAACATGTTAACAATATACAAACAGGGAATATAAAAATAAATGAGAATCGAGATCTAGCATTCGTCAAGGAGCGAATTTTTGGGGACGGTCATACCGTAGTCATCTACCCACGTTGTCAAATTGGGGTTTTGGTACGCCTCATTATAACTGAGAAGTAGGTTTGCGATTAGTGTAGGAGACATTGACGAGATGTAAATGGAACGCACGTTGCGATATACTTTGCTGTAGGGAAGTCGTCCGGATCACATCCAATATTGATGTTGTCTGGGTCCTGGAAGACGGGTCAGACGAATCATATACGACAGTGAAGACACCGAAGCAAACCTGGTAGACCCGAACATAATCGATCAACATGACTGCAGGGAACGTGAGGTGATCTAGATCGACGTCTCCGAAATTGGTGGACATGCCCAAGTTAGCCATGATGTACTAGACCAGATTCGTTACATTTTTTGGCACCGAATGCTAGAAACAGTGTACTGACCATAGGCTCTTGCGGTACTGGTCGAGCAGAGATTTCGGTGGCGGGATCTGCCTTCATGCCAGCAGCATTTATTGTCCAGGCGAGTTTGCCGTCGTTGATCCAAGAAATGTACTGAGCAAATGAAGTGAGTATGTAAATTTCAAAGGGAAATGTCGAAAAAATCTTACAGCGTTATCTGACTCGTAACCTTTGTAATATATGAGCGCCACGGTCTATCGGAAGTTGGAGATCGTTCACCTGGTTTATACTACAACTTAATCAGGGTGCCAGCAATCATATCAGCTCAGAAGAAGCTCACCTCAAATCCGTAGATGGCAAAACAGCCAGATGCCAATTGATAGCATTCAGCATTCGTTTGCGAAACCACCGAGGTTGCTTGCTGTGACAATCCACCAACATATGTGTTGAGCGTGGATATACTGCTGTCTGCAATGATAAAGTTATCCGAACTGTTGTCCCAAGCGTATCCTGCATTGAATGGCTGGTGATATATTAGCTCGTCATTTGCGTATCGCGATCATGGAGAGCTGTACGTACTGCCCACTGTCCAGATTGCGACACTTGACCACTGCCGTCACTGACTAATGCCTCAAATACATCGATTTCGGGGGCAGACCGTCCAACGTAGGTGCCGTCACTATGCTTTGGACCCGGATGACTTTCTCCATCACAAGTGCACCGCGACAGTCTCTGTCCAGTCAAGTACGACACAACATTCGTTTGAGCTACCGACGGCAGTCCATTGATTGTCTGATTAGGTGCTGTGCCCACGTCGCAACTGTCGTACGTGTAAGGCCACTGCAGATGGTTTTAATATCGTTATCGAAGAACAAGAGAGAAATAGCGCACCATTCCGTCGAGTGATGCACCATATCCTGCACGTCCCAAATTTCCCATAGCCCATACGGCCGGCCATAGTCCAACGATATTGTTGATCCCCGGAAGTTGGACGGACGAAGCCATGTAACCGCCAGTAAAACAGAACTTATTCCTGTTTGATTCCTATGAGACAAATTGCTAACACTGAGAATGGGCAGGCCAATTTACCACGTCTGTACGAGTGCTGCAAACTGGCATCAGTCTCAGCATTAAGAGGGACAAGAAGACTTCTTTTACCTCCTTGGTACTCAAGACCGTGTGTCTCCTTTGCAGATAGCGTGAGAGCGAGAGAACCGTTTATCGTAGTCACAGCAGCCGGATCGTACCATTCTATGTTGTTGGTTTCCTGTAAGACAGTGAGTATTGAAGAGATTCTCCAGCAGGGGCCCAAGCGCACCCAATAATGAAGGTCGACGGCCTCCCAGTAAGGATCATCACCTGGATAGAATGACCTCCCTTCCTTCTCAAACTCATCGGAAAAGACGAGACGCCACTGCTTCCCATCACGCCATGAAGTGAAATAGTGGGCATCCTCTGGGGTGTCCAAGTCTATTAGACCAAAGTTTCCTATATCAGGAACCTAAAGATAGAATGGACCGGCTGCTCATCAAAAACAATCCAAATGACGCACCTGGCCTGACGCATTGACACCCAGGATCGAGGCTACTGCGTCGTTCTGCTCCCGCACATAAGCATAAGTGATAATTGGGTAGCCAACGCTGGATAGCGAGTCAATGGCGCCATATACGAAAGAAACTTTAAGGACAATGCTTACAACATCGTCAACATCGCTCCGCAAAGAACAAACAAACAAGTGATATTCCCGATCCCTCGAAAGGAAAAAAAGGACAATCCAGTATCATCTAATAACCTCCCTTTTCGAACAACAGGATTATGTAGTTCGTCGTCCGTTTCTTTTACGTGTGGCGACAAATTTATGCCCCACGCCTGCGGGTCTGCAGCAAGTGAAAACTACGGGTAGCATAGTTAGCTGGTCGTTCTAGCACAGAATGCAGTAGGAGCAGGCACCTTGTTTAATATAGGTAAGTCAGAAATGGGCGAAGTAGGGTATGGCGACGGCAGCTCTCCCTGTATCAAGTGAAGTCAGGCTGTGTAAGCTGCAGATGGTGTATATAAATGCGTACCCAATCCGATTCCCGTCGAAATGTCTGCGATGGACCGGGTGAGTGAAGGAGTCCTGCAGTAGACGTGGTTATTCGTGGACGAGACATGGCTGCGCAGAAAGGAATGAAGGAAGTAAAAGAAAGAAGGAATATATAGGTCAGAATCGGCGAAAGTGGCATTAGCATGCGCAGCTACTGAGCTTACTTCGAAAAACGTTGCTTCAACTTTACCCGACAATGTCTAAAATCGGTTCATCAGCAACCTTTCCACTCGACACGGGTAACACACCTTTTCGATCGTCCCGATCGTCGCAGGCGCGACTTGGCAACCGTCATTAATACCCGGCATACCAGGAGATTCCACTTCCGCTCCTTGACGTCCCACCTTCTAATTTTTCAGAATTGACGTTATTGGAGGTCGCTGCGCGTCCTAGGTAATATTCTATGGAATAATATGTCTGTTCCCGCTCAAAAAAGGTGCTAGAAGGATATTGGAGTCAGCAGTGTTCGCATGTTATCGAGATACCTACAGTTGCTTCCATTAATCTCTGAGAACGGGTATGATCGGTGAACGCGGGGATATATGCGTGGTGAAATGCTGGAACTGCACTGTCGGATTTATATGACACGACCGACAGTCCGAGTATCCTAAGCGTCAACGCCATCCACCGAAATTATGCCATTAGATAGCCACGCTTCTGGAGTCCACAGATTTTTGATGGAAAACTCATCGCCTATATATGATGGAAACGTCCATCGAGATATCTTGAGGTGTTGAAGTCTCGTTCAATAATAGCCCGACCAGGTCACCGCTGGCTAAGGGACCGCTCCAAACCTGCCGAACGTTCTCTTCACTTGTCACCCTGATGTAATGGAGGCCGTCGCTTTACCGAACGAGTACTGATTCGTCGCAATCATGTCCTTATTTTTCACAATATACAGTTCACCGCTGGAGAGGCTGAAAAAGCCAGCGCCAAGAATGAAGGCGACTTGGGTACCGCCCAAAGTGTAAAGTGCCCCGTTTTTGCCCATGTCTTGTTCGCTAATATCCGATCCTATGAGTATCAGAGGCGATGCCACGCTATTGCCATAAAATAGGACGCACTCCAGTCAGTGAAACAAAAAGGCTTCTAGAATTGGATGATTTCGCCCATCTTACGGATGTATACTAGAACGGAGCATCCTGCGTCTCCGGAAGGAGATGGATCAAACATGCAAAAGTCAACTCTTACATCTTGTATTCAGACATTAAGTCCTGCCGTGAGGTACGTATGTCCAACGGCGTCGGCCCAGAACCAAGGAAACTAGGAACCCAGTGAGAGCTTGGAATTCTATACGAGCGTTCTGAGCCTTTTTTTATCCACTGCCCGTTGGAAAGCACTCCGCGATTAGAACGAGAAATGACGTCCCGCATCCCTAGAAACCGCAGGAATTATTCGTGCTCAGATGTTTCTTCTCGAAATTACGTCCAAAACGAACTTGAGGCGGCTCAACGTTGGCGTGGAAGCCACCGCAGTCTGTGCTAAAGATAAGAAAATTTCTTACCGGCCGAGGTAACGCACTATCTTACTTCAAAACCACGGAGTATTCTGTGAAAGTAGCAATATCGTCATACGGGCCGTCTCTTATCACTCGCCGAGCCTTCATGAAGCCGCGGAGGTGGGGACGCGGTCTGAGATCATGGTGGTGGTTAAGTAGAGCGCAGCATGGTCACGTGTACGTTGCGCGTCATCACGTCCACGTGGAATCGATGATGCCTTCGAATCTGTCTCTTCGAAGTTCGCACAGTAATTGCCACGGGTAAGTAGTCCTGATACTCGAATCCTTTAAATTCCAGCCACCGCCTCGATTGTTTCCATCATTTCCCTGGAGTCCTTCAATGCGATATTAGCTTTACATCGCAAATCTCAGCCTTGACGCACTCCCGACCGAGTTTCACTGGAATTCGGCTCTACCGAGGCCGCTTCGCCAAGAATTACACGATCTCCCTCTTACTTTACTGAGCGCTGCTCTCGCATGTGGAGAATGATTGACCAGGCATTCCCTTATAGGTTGCGATCACCTGCAGACCTGATGCTAGGCCATCACCGTATCCACCGTAACATAGTGGGACCGGCCCGGGATGCGTCCACTACTGTTGGAATTACTTTGATCTCGCATTGTTTCAAAGTCTATGTGAACGAGGAGGAGGGCTTTTAGAGTCATTGTCATAAATAGACACCCTAACTGCCGCCATCGTCACGACCATCACGACGTCGCGTAGCCGTTCAACTTCCTTCTTGTTTCCCGAAGGACGAGAGGAACGGGGTGTACCAGGTACCTGCACAGGTTGGACCATCATTCAATCAACGTTTAATATGATAGAGCTGATCAGATGATTGTCGTCGAGCGAAGCCATGCCCGGTGATCGACGGGGATTTGCTTTGCAAGTTACCTGATCCCTCCGTTGGTGAGACGATATCCACTCACAATCCACTCACATTTCCGCTGTCCTATCCCAGATTTCCGCCATCTTTCGGCATGCGGTTGGAATCACGGGGCTCAGGGTTGCCGACTGAGCAATGAAAAAGTGGGTTACATCTGTTGCAAACGCGGCTACGGTTACTAACGAGGATTAAAGGCCCATCTGCTGTCGAATCCTTTCGGACATAGAGGCAAGCATAGTAAACGTGTATGGTAACTTCAACCTGACTGGAATGTGGATTTTGATCTCACCTTCTCGCCATAGCATCGCGCTTATGGCATTCTTCCAGGTGCAATTCTCCCATAGGCCAATCTTTTATAAGAACTGCATGTACATATAGTTGTCGGTCTGCCCCCATCATGTTGCCACTTCTCCTACTGCTAGTGCCTTTATGCTCAGCCACTATATACGACAGAGTCACAGACCTCCCCACTCTGGACTTTGACTATATCATCGTAGGAGGCACATAAAATTTTACTCCACCCTTTCTACCGTTGCTGACTATCTGATGAAGGCGGTACAGCGGGAAATGTCCTCGCCAATCGTTTGACCGAAGATCCCGACATCTCCGTTCTTGTCCTCGAAGCAGGAAATTCGTGTGTCCGTCATTCTATTTCTTTTGCTCAAGCTCACAGAGCATCTAGAACGGCTGACGTCCTGCTTTCCCAAGTACCATTCTTCTGTACGCTGGCGACGCCCAACACACCTCTGGACTGGAATTATACCACAATTCCCCAACCTGGCCTGAACGGACGGGCCATCCCGATCCCAAGGGGCTTTGGGCTCGGTGGGAGTAGCGCCGTTAGTGAGTTCGACTCAACCAATTGTTGCTCATAAGCTCATTGCTATAGATTATATGACATACACGCGCGGTTCGTCTGAAGACTACGATCGATATGCGAGTGTCAGTGGTGATAGTGGTTGGAGGTGGGATGAAATTCAGCCGTACTTTCGCAAGGTAAACATAGCCTCTGTCGGACGTGGAGACCGACAACTGAATTTGTCGTGCCCACAGAACGAACGCTTCGTCACTCCCGCAGACCATCACAATACCACAGGCGAATTTGACCCCAATGTGCATAGCTTTCGTGGCATAAACTCGGTTACGCTACCTGGATATCCGCGCGCCATTGACAGCCACATCCTTCAGACTACCAAAGAGCTGCCGGATAGTTTTCCGTTCAACCTGGATTACAATTCTGGGTATTAGCTAGGGATCGGTGAGTGTTAGAGTGTTTGTAGGTGATCCAAAAATGACGATCTGGTGTTCATCAGGATGGGAACAAACAACTGGGGAACGGGACACGGAGTAGTTCACAGACCTCGTACCTTGGGCCTAGCTATCTTGATAGGAAGAATCTGCATGTGCTAGTGCATTCGTACGTTACGCGGATTCTCATGGCTGAAGCCTCGAACTCGACTTTACCGCGCTTTGATGCCGTCGAGTTTACACAAGATGCCGGAGGTAAAGCTGCTTCCCTCTGTCCCGGTGTAGGCTAATCCCTGTAATTCAGTAACGATCCAGACCCTCTCGCCTCCCAATCTCAAAGAAATCATCCTATCAGCCGGTTCTATTGGGACACCCCATATTCTGCTTAACTCGGGCGTCGGAGATGCTGACGAACTTTCTACGCTGGGCATTACTCCGACCGTGAACCTCCCCGATGTCGGGAGAAACCTGACAGATCATCCGAGGTGGAGTCTTGTATGGAGTGTCAATGATACGAGCACGACAGAGATGTATTGGAGGAATGACACGCTCCAAGCTGATGCTTTAGCGGAGTGGACAGCTAATCGGACAGGTTACATTTCCAGCACCGTATTAAACCATATCGGATTCTCACGTGTAGGAGAGGACCTCTTAGAGGAAGAGTCTTGCGCTGGTAATTTGACGGCACATTATGAGCTTGTATTCGCTGTAAGCCGGGTTCCTCGTGGACATATAAACAAGTGCCTGACTGCATCCTCCAGAGCGGAATTTTCGAGAGCACGATCCCGGCAACTGGGAACTATTTTACTACAACGGTTATTCTGTTATGCCCGCTCTCTCGTACGTCCCCCATACCTTTTCGTTCTTCTCGAAGCTCTGAACCAGCAAGCAGGCGGAAGCATCACCATCAATAGCACCAATCCTCTGGACCCTCCATTGATCAACCCTAATTTTCTCTCTCACCCGCAGGATATTGTAGCTATGCAGTATGCCGTAGAAGGTGCCCAGAAGTTCGTCTCGGCGCCCGTATGGAAAGACTATGTCCTCGCACTGACCACCAATATTACGGACTTGGAAGAGAGCATTAGGAATGAAGCGGGGTCGACAGACCATCAGGTCAGTACCGCGAGTATGTCGCCGGTCGATGCGGGTTGGGGAGTTGTGGACCCGGATTTGAGACTTAAGCGGGCGATGGGGGTAAGGGTCGTGGATGCATCGGTTTTGGTAAGTCTTTCCTTTTTCTTCGTTTTTTCACTGGCTGACCTTTTACTCATAGCCTTTCATCCCTGCAGCGCATACACAAGCAGCAGTTTATGCGATTGCGGAGAGGGCCGCTGATTTGATAAAGGGAAGGAAGTGAATTCCTGTAATATTTATGGCGGTAACATTAAACAAGTCAGAGCGTACATTATGATTACAAAGGACCTAAGCTCTGAGGGCTAAGCTCCGCTACTCAAATAAGCCTTCTGAGCCGCCTATTAATTCAGATAGATTGTGGGTGCTTGTAGGGGTTTGTAGGCGACAACGTCCAAAGCCACGTGCGCTATCATCGGTCGCACCAAAACCACCATCAACGCATCATCATGATGTCCTCTTCCCGCCGCCACTAATTCAGCGCCTTCCAAGATGTCTCTCTACGAAGAAATGCTAGTCACGTCCCATGATACCGAAGCACAAATCGAGGATCTCAAGCGTGAAAGGGACAAGTCTCGGGCCCAATATCTGGAGACTCTAAAAAAGCTGCGGAGAAAGGCGGATGTAGAACGAGATAACGACGGCTTACGAAAAGAAAATGAAAGACTGAGGAACGACTTGGAAGAAGCTAGAGCGAGGGCCTTGAAGGCAAACGATGATGCGACAGACATGTGGGGCCAGAAGGTGACCGTCGAAGACGAAAACCGTGATCTGAAGAGACTGGTAGCCAGGTTGCAACACCGACTAGAGGAATTGACGTTATCGAGAGCTCGTGCTCAGCTAAAGGTGGAAAAGCCCCCCAAGCCAGCGATGGTGAGTCTGTGTACCCTTTGTTTCGGATGGGATTCTCTTATATTTCTAGATGCCGACCCCTTCACCGTCTCTGAGATCTCACTCAACAGCACCGGAGATTATCAATCTAATTGACGATGACGATGACGACGACATGGTAGTCGATACGTACCCTCGCCACTCCGTGGGTTTCTTTGTCCCCGTCGGTGATAATGCTCATTCAGCTTAGATTGGGCCACCCTCACCGCCAATGGTCGTCAAGTCTGAACCTTCCGTGGATGTTGTATGTAGTGTTGTCTGGATCACCGCGCGTCTCTGATAGACCGTGGTATAATTTACAGGAGGTCAATTTGCAGGTAGCCGATAGTACATAATTTTTGACAAGTTTCCTTAGGCGCTGTCGACGCCTGCATACATCAACCGCCGCCCCACAAAAGAAAATTCAAAGAAACGGCCTGCAGACGCTAGTCCCATGGGGTCGGAAAGTGGCCGAGCAACGAGGAATTCGAGTTTAACCGCCGTAAGTCATCTCCTGACTTGACCTCAAGAGAAGCGGGTGCCATTACTCATACATTAGGTGGTACAAAGCGAAACTAATTCTTCGAGTATGAACGCGAGCTCGGAGGTATGTCCATCTCACTTCTTTTGATGTCCTTGTAAACTAACCAACCTTTCCACTAGGACGAATTTGATCCCAACAATATGGAAATAGTAAATGCTGGATTTTATTCTTTGGATCCTGCCGCTAACTTTTCAGGAGTTTACACAGCAAGAAGCAAATGAACGCGAATCTGACCGCTCGGAAGCCCCACGATCAAAGAGAACGCGTCAACTCGTATGTGCCGGCCAATTTCTGACTGCGTCCTCTAATATCATGTATAGAAACCTACTGCAGAGCATTCTCGTGCGAGCAACCCCGCAAGTAGCTCACACGTGTCGTCCAAAGGAAAGAGAAAAGTTGCATCTCAGCCATTGGGTGTGCGTCCAAGCCTTTCTTTTCAAGCCCTCCTTAACCCTCACACTCAACAGGGCAACGATTACCTGTCTCAAATTGAGAGCACCCACCTCAAGGACGCCAAGCATTACACCATACACCCACCAGTCCCAGAGGGGTTTTACGTCCCACGCGTCTTCGTAGCAGACACCTACGGCGGCAGCGCCTATCAGTTTCTCCAAACACTCAAGGCTCGAAACATCAAATGTGTATGGCCCAAAAAGGGTCTGAACCCCCTCGTCGTAGACGTCCCCGGTGCCCCTGGCCTGATGTTCGCCTCGAAGCTCGAAATAGCGGGGAGCAAGCCTTGGCATATGTTCGGCGAACGACAGGTTGATAGGCAGATTCGCTGGGAGTACATGGGTAAATATGAGAGCGTTGTTTCGGGGCGAATCGAAGCAGAGCAATTCGCGGGACAGTCGGAAGAGGTGAAGACGCAATGGAGAAAGCTGTTGCTGAGTAGTAGGAAAGCGGATGTGTACGTTGCCATGCGGGCGAGAATCGCGCTGAGGAAGCATGGTCTACGGATTGATAATGACAGTGTGGATAGGGAGATGGAGGCCATAACGAAGAAGATGAGAAAGAGGTCAGTATACAAGGAGATGACGAAGGATGAGAAACGGGAGGTGATGAACGAGATCAAGGCTCGTGAGCCGTTGGCGATCACAGCTGAAGAGATCATTGCAATGGGGACGAGGTACGGAACATTCGTCTACAACGAGTTTCGATGACTAAATCTCACACCACAGCATATCAAAATCCTGCGAATGGAATGTATTGGTTATGACCATGCATTTGTGAAGGATATGCAGGAGAAGCTGCCGCATTGGAAGCCGAAGTCGGAGGCTACGGGCCAGAAGGCCTCAGGCAGGGTGCTCGAGTCTGAAACCGAGGATGGCAGTGGGCCTAGTACTCCTCTCCGTCGGACTTTAAGGCAGAGAAAGAGCTCTAGTCGTCTGCGGGAGCTGATGAAGGAGGAAGAGGAAGAGGAAGGCGAGGAAGGCGAAATGTCTGACGGAGATTCTGATTATCAGTACTGATGTATGGTTTTGGTGAGCGGCATTTTTGTGGCATGTATATAAATGTAACTTTATATTATCTATATCTTGATACAGATCACAGGCCTAAGTAAACTATCAGCGTTAAGTTAGACACGATTGCCAGATGACTGACTCTTTATACTGGATGTGGACCGCAAGAGAGCACAAATACTACTCCAATGACGATAATGTGTCTTTCTGGTGTAGGCTCCCAACCGAGATGAAACAGAGTACATCTGTATAGTATTTCACGGGTAACAAAATACATGGGAAGGTCGTAGAGGGCTGAGACGTTTATACTGGGACCGGAGTGAATATGACAGGACCAGAGGTGAGATCAGAAGGCATGAGACAGATTACTATAGCACCTGAAAGAAACTGGTCATCAAGGAGAGCGCAACGAGACAAAGCATGCAGACCTGGATCATCCAGTAGCGCCACCTTCCTTTATCCTCGACTCATAAACCTCTCTAAATTCGTTAATTGTCTCCTTCCCTAATATCGCGAACTCAATTCTGCTGAATGAATCCGCAAACCTCGCTCCGGGAACTGCCAGTAGGTCAGTCCAGTGTCTCGCGACGACACTAACCTTGTTCTTGAAGACGCCTGTCCCGAAGCTTCCTAGGACCAGGGACTTCGCCCCCATCTTTTCGCACAAGAACAGAACGCGGCCCATCCGCTCCCACATCTCCTTCTCGATCTTCTCTTCCAGCCCCTCATTCTCGTCGCCAGCGTGGTCTCGTACAGCTCCAGCGTTCACTGCCGGGCTAGTAACCACATCTGCCTCGACAGGCTTTAGCCATTCCCCCTCATCGTCCCGGAAGAACAACACGGACGGTGAGTATATCATCGCGTGGGTGTAAAACCCATGGTCCTGATTCTTCTTCTGGTTATGTAGCTTGTAGAACTCCTGAGCAGTCTCCGTCATAAGACTGGGGTAAAGTGTCGATGAGCGCGCTAGCGTCTCTTCCTGGGCGCGCGCACCACCGAGGAATCCACCACCGGGGTTCTTTGCAGAGGCGAAATTGAGAACGGCGATCTTCCCATGGCTGTTGCTGGTAGTTAGATTTCGCAATCCTTCGAGGGTAGAGATTTCGGATATGGTGATATGGGTCTTCGCAGTTGACGAGGGTCCTGGAGCCTGTGACCACGTAGAGAGAAGAGAGTTGGGAGCGTAGTACTTTGTCGAGCGACACGACCGTTCCTCGGCAGTAGCGAGATCGTGTCTGGCACCGTGAAGGTCAAAATGACCGTGCTTGATGGCATTCAGCGTTTGTTCTGCAATCTTTTTACGCGACAGGCGAGGTGCGCTATCTTTTGACTGCCATTTCCATGGTGAACCGGGCATGATGGTGGTGGTTAGAGGTGAAGGAGTACTGGAAGTAGCAAGCGATTGCAGGCCGCATATAACGATGACTCGGATCTTGATAATCATCTTAAAGGGGCCGAGACGTCGACTCTAAACGACTCACGCTGTGTGTAGGCATGGAAAGGAGGAAAGCGACGAGTCCGAAGACTGCCGGGTGAATGGCACGAACCGAGTTGAAGGCGACTTTACGCCACACGTCCTTTGCTTATTACCACCTCAAGGCTACCGCCCAGGTACTTCGTTATGGTCCTTTCGGATTCTGTCCTACGAATCTTCGTATTGAATAATATCGGCCGTGAATCTCTCGGCTCGACAGACTGTAATACCTCCAGTCTCGGATTGGGTCCAAGGCACTGTCTGACCCTTACTCCCAAAGGATCGCTTCGCCGGTAATCCAGCCCTGAAGCGTCCGAGTCTCGCGAAGTGACCTACTACTCCATGTCGAAGCAGGTGCCTTAGCGTTGCGCTTGCTTTCTTCCACTTGAATAGCTTAACGAGGGAGATCGAGGGCGACGAGAGCCCGGACCTTATTTCACGCCTGCAGAGTGCACATTCTTCGTCCGCAAACAGATGCTGTTGCTGAGATGATAAAATGCCGATGGGTTGAAGTCGATTAGGACGAGTCGTACGCGCGATGTCTATCTTCCTCATGGGTGGTGATCTCAATCAGGGACGGAGCTGCGCTGTTTCTGCGCCTCCAAGCCAAACTTAGAGAACGACCAAACGAAATCCCAAACTATGCGCAAGACTTCTTTCCAAACAATAGACCCGCGTAAACCCGCTTACTGGTCCGTCAACAGCAACCACCAGACCAAGTCACAGGAGGACAGTATTTTAACTTCTAGGTGCCGGCCCGCGCCTGTATTGCAGAGTCAGGCGGTTCATATCACCGTGTGAGCAGGATTCGTCGACTTGCCTATTCCATGTTGAAGTTCCCGTCTACTTCTCTCCAGAACATCACACGTATAGTGATCTTGAGGTTCCTTTTCACCGTTCAAGTTCCCAAAGCATAGTATCTGACGAGATGTTTCTGTCATCATTCG
Source organism: Armillaria ostoyae (assembly GCA_902506015.1). Taxonomy (NCBI): domain Eukaryota; kingdom Fungi; phylum Basidiomycota; class Agaricomycetes; order Agaricales; family Physalacriaceae; genus Armillaria; species Armillaria ostoyae. The sequence goes on from LR732082.1 coordinate 3,629,059, forward strand.
AATTCTCACCTATTCCTGGTCTATGTAGACGACGTGACACCTATTTGCACCACAGGCGATGTAGGAAAGGCTTCCAATGTTACCATCTTACCACACTTCCACCATGCTATTGGCGTTGCTCATCTGCAGTATGCCGTTGGCTGCTTCGATGCCTGAGGTTCAACTCGGTAAAACAAGACTCATTGGGAGGGAACTAGCAGGTCTGGACCAAGATTTCTTTGGAGGTATGCTCGGACGCTTCCAATGTTTAATGTACTCATCCAAAAGCAAAACTCTAGGCATTCCATTTACTGAACCGCCGGTCGGACTCTTGCGACTGCAGCGTCCCATATTGAAAACAGAAATGAATGCCGACGTATTTAATGCGCAGAATTTCGGACCCGCGTGTTTACAGCCTGTGGGTAGTTGCTCGTCTTTCCTTGATCCTTCTAATGATTATCATATAGAACCTGTCTTTTGATGTGATGTCAGAGGATTGCCTGACGGTTAACATCTTTCGACCGGCAGGACTGGCTTCCGAAGCGTCATTGCCTGTTATGTTCTGGTAGTATCAGCTCTTCGTGTGTCTTCGTCGCTCTAATGCATGATAAGGACGTTTGGTGGTGGTCTCGTTAAAGGTGCATCGTCTTCATACAACGCTAGTGCTATTGTTGCTCAGAGTGCTGCCAGAGTGAGTTTGTGCTTATCTGTGTTACTGCCTGCGCTAACATCTCTACAATCCCAGGGCACTCCCATCATTTACGTGAACTACAACTATCGCCTCGGACCACTTGGCTTTCCGCAAGGGACGGAAACAGCCGTCAAAGGGCGACTCAATCTCGGCCTTAGAGATCAACTTACCGCTCTGGAATGGGTACAGAAAAACATTGGAGTGTTTGGAGGCGATAAAACTAAGGTACGTACCCTAATCACAATTAGATCTTCACTCAACCGTCTTCGGACAGGTGACGGTCTTTGGGGAAAGCGCCGGAGCCATAATGACGAATGTGCTATTCCTCAATCCCTCGATATCGAGGATGGCACGAGCTGCGGTGAGCTTCCTTCCTGTCTGCATCCCACAGGGTGCTCATTCTCTGTCAGATCTTCGAATCTGGAACCGCTTCTACATCTGTGACATATAATGCTAGTACTAAGGAGTCAGTTTGGCAGAGTTTTGTCGCTGGAACACCTGGCTGCAGTTCGACGGTCGGGACGCAGGCAACTCTTGATTGTTTGCAAAGCGTGAACTCTTCCGCGATCTATCAAGGGCTCCTGGAAGCTATTGCCCAATCCACTATGACTGAAGCCCACCCTTTTAATCCCAATATCGACGGTCCCTCAGGTTTGCTTCCCGATCTACCTTCCCGTCTCTGGGCCCAAGGACGATTCGCGAAACTTCCTTTTATTTCGGGTACGAACTTGGACGAAGGTGCAGTATACCCAAGACTTACCATTTGTCCATCCCTTTTGACTCTCGGTTGCAGGAACGGTGCTTGCTGCGCCTATCTTGGATTTCACTGAGTCCCGGATTAGGAATTACATAGCGGCCAACTTTTCACCTCCTGCTATCCCTAATAGGGTCTTGTTCCGATTCCTGCAACTCTATCCTGACGATCCCATACTGGGGTCCCCATACGGTACTGGCAACCAAACATTTGGGCTACCATCAGGCTACAAGAGACTGGCTTCCATGTGTCAGTGTAGTTACTCTCATTTTTACATCTCAGTACCATTTACGTGCTACGCAGACGGTGACTTGATGTTCGACTCTCCCCGCCGGTATTGGACCCAGACGGCCGTACGAGCTGGTGTGAAAGCGTATGGATACCAATTTACGCAACGCCTGTCAACAACTCCGGCTATGTTTGGAGGTATGGCTTTTTCCTTTTCGACTGTTCATGACATGAAATTAGAATATGGTTTCAGTTCCTCATACATCGGAATTGGATTTCGTGTACGGGTCACTAGGAACGTTGAACGAAACCGTTTCATCGAACGTGTTGAGCGAAATGATGATTGACTATTGGGTGTCGTTTGCCACGAGCTTGGATCCTAATGATGGCCTGGGGACGTCTCGTAAGTTTTCAGCGGTCTTAACCTATGCATATGATTTTTTACCCCCTCTCAGGACCAGTTTGGCCGCAGTATACTCCAGAGAATAAGGTATGAAGCAACGATTCTTCTGGCCCTGAGGTGTATTGGATAACATGACTCGTCTTAGGTGTTACTACAACTGAATGGAGACAACATGACTATCATTCCAGACGACTATCGCAAGGAACAGATTGACTTTATCAGAGACAACGCTGTAATCTTCCATAAGTAACAAGGGTGTGTTTATTCTCCGCGTGATTAGGTAGATCGTATCGAAACTCTGGTTTCTTTCCTGTTGTGTTGTTGCTATCGAGAAGGGTGGACGACAGGAAGAGCAGCGCCTTCCTGAGGGTTCTTGAATTTTTACAGGTATTTTGAACACTCTGCATCATCGTGCCGAAAATCAAGGCATCCCATTGTTTCCTGTGGATAGCTCTATGAAAAGCGCGAGCGAGTATCCATATAAACTCCATGGAACATAACCTGCTGAGAAATGTTAGCCCTGCGACGATAGCCCCGCAAACTACAAATAATTTCATGACAGTAGTAATGATACACGGCACGTCGACTAGCCACTCCGGAATATGTGGTGGGGACACAGGCGAGACAAGCGAGTGCCCCTTGCGAGTTGGTAAAAATCGATGACTGGGGCGCAAGACATGAGCCACGCACCCTAGGTATAGTTAGTGATTGGCCGACCCTCGTCTGTTGTCATCACAGTCGCCTGGATACCGAGGACAGTTCTCTATCTTTATATCAGGGGTGGGATAAAACGATATTTACGTACCTTTCTTCACGGAAGAACATCGGACGAGGTCCATTTACGGATACCTCTGAGTCATACCAAAAAATAGCTTCGGGAGACTGGTTATTTTAAGTAGAATGTGCTGCGAAGACATCGAAGAATGGAAGTGGTCAATCCAAAACTCACTGGGATTAGTAAGAATGATTTGGCAAGGTAATAGGCGGTAGAAGAATGGCTGAAGTAGCAGTGCGGGATCCCCCCGGCAAGTTTACCCCGCCTTGACCTACCATGACTATCTAGTGGCTGAGGCACTCGCACTGAATCAGCTCCCGGGATTGCTTCAAAATAGACCCCACAAATAGACGAGCACCTTACAACGAAATATCGTCGATCGATCATCGCGCGATGAAATTGGAGATGATCGGCCCCTACCCCCACCACCCACCACCATCATCGAGTACGCGGTACGGTGCCAACAGCATAGGTACAGTGGAGGACACATAGATGTGGCGGAACCCACCCAAACCCTCCGCCCTTGCGATCCGAAGCACTTCAGGGAAAAAGTGGGAGAGATTGGACATGCGACATGAAGACCCTAAGGGGCATCTTCGCGCGCAGAAGCAAAGACGAGAGAAGACTTGATGCACGCTAATACGTGAAGTCATGACGACCTAAGGCACCAGAAATTCAATATCGGGTGGAACATGGGACACCACCAAATGAATTGTAGAGCTCTCGAAGGCAGCGGGCGTAACCGCCATTACAACGTAGTGCTGACTGGCCAGTGTCTTTCCTATCCTCGGTTCGGACTTGCCTCACTCTCATCGTTTCAAATCCTATGCAGATTTACGAAGGCGTCGCAACGTTCTAAACCAGAAGTGGCTATAGCAAGCCAGCGCTGCACAAAGCTAGTATTTGTAACTCGCAGAAAGTAGATTTCCAAGGGCTTGCCAGGGCTACAGATGTCATGAGGTGTTTATCTGGCTAACCATGTTTCAGTTTCAGTTGTGTCGTTCCATTTGGCTAATGCAGCCACCAAACGTCGTGGCCTACTACGTAGCGACAGTAATAGCATAAAGGGTTAGATCGCGCCTGCATACTAGCCGTGAAACATTGGATTGCCTAAAACGCGGTCCCGTCAGCGCGAAGGGCCGACCTCTCAAATCGCGAAATTACCGGCTAATGAATAAGCAATCCGGAAGCGCTGGTATGATCAAGGTCTATATATTTAGGTCAAGCCCTCTCCACGGGAGAACGATGTACTCATTGAAAACCGCGTCCAGTTCGGTAAGGTTGTTTGGGCCGATCAATGGCAGCATCGTTTTGACCCGTTTATCATGTCAGCGCTGTGTGCGGGCGTAGGAGGCCGCTACGAGGCCATTCATTGCAAAGTCAGGGGCTGGATGTTTTAGTTTTCAATAAGTCGCGGGGTTTTCGAGGACGTAGTGTACGTATGATAATCTTTCTTGATTGAATACACCGAACTTCGCATCGAAATGACGTTGGCACTAAACAAACATGGACGCGTGTTCGGCCTTGACAGTGGGCGGGGTTCATCTTGGTAGACGTGGAATGGTAATAGTACCAAGGCACAGTTGGATAAGACGAAGACGCGATTTGGTCATAGAGACAAGCACTATAAAAACCGGGACACGGTCAGCTCAGGAAATCGTGCCCTTCCCTCTTCATACCTGGGATACTCATTCACTCTTTACTCGAACACCGCTTCATAATGCACGCCTTCTTCCTTCTTTTGGCGACGTGTCTCATTTCGAGCTCGTCGTCCTCCGCTGCAGATATCACCACCGCCGCCGCAAATAGCACTTCTGTAGCAAGTGCCAGTGTTGCCGCGAGCAGCATTAATGCTACAGCCACGGTTGCTAGCTCAGCTAAACCTAGCCCGACCTCAGCCGGTGTGGAGTCGCGCTCCCTTGACGATCTGTATGCGCTTGCAGTCGCTGAAGGAGGCCAACTAGTCGTTAGAGCAGGAGGTGACACAAGTAGTCAGCAGGATGCCTTCGTCCAGGCTTTCCAGCAAAGATTCCCGGAGATGAACATCACAATCATTGTCGACTTGTCCAAGGTAGGGACCCCTCGTTACAACTATTGTCCTGCGCGCTTATTGATCCGCCTGTAGTACCACGATGGAATTATCGATCGCTCCTTGAACCAAACTGGTAAGGCCGGAGTAGACGTCGCCCATCTACAGACCTACCACGATTTCGTGCGATGGAAGAGTGAAGGTCGCGTAAGTGAATTCGGAAGCCATAGCCTTGTTCCGACTGATACGAATTTCAAAGCTCCTCAACTACAAACCGGCTGGATGGGATCAGATTTCGAGCGACATCAAAGATCCGGATGGGGCCTTCGTGTAAGTCCACCTATCGTTCCGTATTTCGGATAACCGCTGATGGAGGGGTTATGGTGTAGAGGCATGGCCTACTACCTTTTCACCAATACGTACGCCACAGCGAAAACTACTGCCGCCGACGCGCCCAAAAACTTCCTCGATTATCTGAACTCGCAGTGGCAGAACAAGATCGTATCCTCATACCCTAACGACGATGATGGTGTCCTTTTCCTGTAAGGTCCTTTCTCCAGGCATTGATCATCGATATTCATGGCTGTCCAGGTTCTACAAGATTCAGCAAGCCCATGGTTGGACGGCTATCACCAACTTCATCGCGATGGGCATCGACTGGGTCCGCGGAAGCGCCACCCCTATCACCGTGCTCCTCTCTTCCGGGCCGCAGGCAGTGACATTCACCACCGCTGCTGGTTTCCCTAATTCCACCACTGGAATTGTCGAACAGTTACCCACAAGCGACCCAAGTGGGCTTAACATCTGGGCCCAGCGCGCTGCAATTTTCAACACCGCAGCGCACCCCAACGCGGCAAAGCTCTATATGAACTGGTTGCTTTCCGTCGACTATCAGACCCTGCTGGCAACTGGAGGATGGAGTGTGCGGAACGATATTCCGCCGGCGGCTGGACTTCAGCGTATGCATTCGGTTCCTTCGTGATTTGGAGTGCTCATTGACTGTCACTCTATAGCTTTGGCTTCCTACGGAAGTTTGCTGGATACGAAGCCATTCGATCAATTTATGCTCAACCGCCCCATTGTCGAACGGTTCCGCCTTGAGATTGAGCAACTGATCGGACTACCGCAAGGACCTAGCCCTATCAGCGTGCCCGCGGCGGCTTACAGTCAGGCTGGCATATACCAATAATCAATTGATACCATCGGACTACACCAAATACCTGCATACCATTCATATTTATAGGCAGGGCGATGATTGGGAAACTCACACATTGATTGTTTTATCCTATTTCTTTTTCTGCACCCCCACTCAGACTTGGAGGTGCCAGTCCACATTTTGATCCTAATAAAGATATCCATTTCGACACTTTTAGATCGATGTCCAACTAAGAGAACAAAGCCAGAAACAACAGGATGACTGACACAGAGAAACTCGTCAGAGATGTCGAGCAACGTGCGAGACAGAATGTACCTTCGAAGGATGTGAAAGTATAGCGATGCCTTCAATTGGACGCCTGAACGAACGGGCAGAGCTGATCCATGAAAGCATTCTGATAGAGGAAAGCCTTGACATTCGCGCGCAGCTGAGACGCGGCGCCGTTAGAAGGGAAAAGAACCCTATCCAGTACGGAGAACCGAAGTCGAAAGGGGGTTGTTCAACGAATGATTCGGTGACGAAAACGATCACAGAATAATTACTCTTCGCAATATCGTAAACGCATCGGGCTTCTTCAGCTGCTTCTCTGGCGAGATCAATTCCTGCCGCCATCCTCTTGTCATGAATAGGGTTCTCTATTTTCCTGTGCTTGAATCCCCATTCATGCTCGGGAACCAAAGAGCTCAACTCGCATCTATGGTGGCGATAGGCAAGAATGTGGGTGTGATTACCATAAGTATCAGGGATGCTTCGGCTAGAGCAAATATTAGTAACACTACGATATCTGAACAGCCTAATACCTACAATTGGACGTCGATCTTCTCAACGGCATCCGCCCTAGACCTCAGACTGCAAAATTTCACGATTCCGAGTCGTTCCATACTCGGAGTCTCCAGTGGATATTAGATTGGCATAGTGGTAGGCAGTTCGGGTGTTGAGCCTAATGACATTATAGGCAGGCTCATCAATCTAACAGAAGATAGAACGCATGTAGAACCCTTTGCAACCCATGAAAGAGGTGACGGTAATGGTGGTAAGTTGGAAAGATTGCAGGATTGCCGAACCATCATTTACCCGGTTCTTCGGCCGAAAATCCTTTCAACTTCGGTCTTCGGCCTTTCACATCTGAAATGAAGGGCAAGCGAATGCCAAACCTTCAAACCTAATTGTATACATTCATTTTCCTTTGCAGTACATATACTCGTTTCCTACGATAGCATCACCAGCAGAGATCTCATGCTCCGGCTTTCCAGTAAGCGATGTCACCGTCGACCACTGTTCCGAATGATAAGGACCCGCTTCACGACTCTAAGTAAAAGTGGCTTACTCTCGTAAGGTTTCCCTTGTTGCCTCAGCTTTCCAGCAGCCTTAACAGCGGCTTCGGTGCCATACTCCCTCAAATCGTCGTAAGACATGATCTCACCACACACGAATTTGTTTTCGAAATCAGAGCTGAAAAAAAGGATAATAAGCACGAGATACCTCGATCGGAGGGGGGAAGCATAGTACTGGATGACACCGGCGGCTTGAGGTGCTTTGGTCCCCTTTCGAATGGTCCACGCCCGTACTTCTTGAGGACCGCAGGTGAAGTACCGGATGAGCTGAAGATAACATCAGATCAGCACCCAGTGGATGCAGGGGGACGAGACAGCCTACCTCCAGACTGCTATATCCGGCCTGCGTTATCTTGGTCAGAGCGCTCTGCGCTCCGATCTTCTTCTGCTCTTCTTCTTTCTCTTCCGGCGACATGCTGGCTAAACGTTCCTCTAGTGACACGGAGAAAGGGATAAGGGGGTCACCAGGGTTGTTGGCATCAATCCATGCTTTAATCTTGGGTAACCTTAGGAAAAACTATGAGTGTATGGCGATATCGACTGTGAATAACATACCACTTATTCTTCTTCCGAATGTAGTCTCGTTCGCTCAAATTGACGAGGTAGGTCACCGGTTTCGCGGTGAGTAGTTGCAAGCCGTTGACAACGTCGATCTTGAAATTAAACGGTCAGCCCCATGAATTAACAGGTGCAGAAAGGATGAAAGAGAGGTCAGATGGAAGATTGATTTCATGGGCATATTGGGGCGTTACTCCCGCCTCGACGAGCTGGGTTAATCGAGCTTCAAGCTCTTTGTCGTCATTCGAGAATCTAAGTGGGCGAATAATTTACCTATTAAAAAGTATGTCAGTTACGTTCAAAGCAAGTAGGGTATATGGAGGATCAGAACATAGAAAAATCTCATAAGAATAATGGGGCGTTACTCCCTCTTCGAAGAGCTGGGTTAAATCGAGCACAAGGCTCTTTTTCATCACGAAGAAAAAAAAATTCCACTGGTTGCATCGCTCACCTCTTTGTTCGACCAGTCCTGTTTCCGGACGTCCTTTTCATCGACAGACAGAACCTTTAAAATCTTTTCGACGGTCGCCTATACGAAAGTCATCAGGAATGAGGTTTAAACAGCGCAGAACAACACCCACAATCTCTTCCTTCTTGGCTTTGTCGGCCAAACTCGTGCTATTGAGACTTCTTCCGGTCTTTTTCATGCCCTCCAGGTGTTTTTCCACCCATTCGATGTCTTTCAGCCGTAGTTCGGTTTGGATGATGCTCATGTCTCGTGTAGGGTCCACGTCTCCTTCAACATGTGTAACATCGGCATCCTCGAATGCACGGACGACTTGAAAGATACCATCCACGGCACGGACATGGGCTAGAAAAGCATTACCAAGACCTGCACCAGTTGAAGCGCCCTAAGATCGTGAGATACACCGTATTTGAACTTTGCGATGGTGATAACACTTACAGCTGTCAGTCCAGCGATATCTATACAGGTCAAGAAGGCTGGAATTCTGGATCCAGGTTTGTACGTCTCATAGAGCCAGTCAAACCGAGAATCTGGCACTGGAACGCGCGCTTCCTGTAAGGTGTTATCACATCTTGCGCTCTGATATAGAAAAAATGTTCACCTCAGGATTGATAGTAGCATACGGGTAATTCGCTGCGATCGCCAGACCTGTAATCCGTGTAACCAGGAGTCCGATCCACAGAAATCAAGGCATACTGGTATTTGACAAGGCGTTGAAAAAGGTCGACTTTCCTACGTTGGGCACGCCTTGAAGGAAAGAAGTAAATCAGGAGAAGAAAATACGAATATCCGAAGGGAACAGACCAGACCTACGATACCAATCTTGAGATTGTTTCCTGGCCGACCCAACAGAGTCTTCTTCTCTGCCACTACTTTCTTTGGAGGCATCTTTTTAGCGTAACAGGAAGAACTCGTCGAAAAAAAAGATTTGAAGAGGAGAATAGGTGGTCGCCGGAATGCTGTTGTCAACGCTCGATCTAGCATCGAAATTTTACCAAAAACGAAAATTATCTGGACAGAGCGAAAAGTTCCCACGGGTGTATGCCGGATTGTCGCGTGGACATTCGGAAGATGCCGGAGTCTGCCGAACTTCCTCTTCATGATCCCAGAACATGACCGCTCGCGGTTGCCGAATCTTGCACCTCCTTACTTGAATGGCCTCTTGAATGTATTGCACAGTACCGCAGGTTGCTCAGGGAGTGCCTTTTTCTATGGCTGGAGCACAAGGAATTCAGATGATGCCCTGGTGGTAAATAGGGACCAGAACACTGAACTTGCGATATCTTGGCGGCCCTCTCTCGAATAGTCTCTGAGCAAACCCCGTGGTGTCGCGGGTTGCTCTAGACGAATTTGTTTCGACAGACGGTGCAGGAAACAGAAATTGCGACGCTTCTACTGCTGTATCTTATCGTGGCTCTACGGCGCTGTGCCCTGTCCATGGCCTCGGTAAACTCTATGTATAGGCGCACTGTGCTCCGGGAGTCCCTTCCCTTGGTTGTCAGGTTCAGATGTAGGAGACTACTTTTCTCTACTTTCCTCTGTTGTGGGTTTTTTTGCCCTTTGTCCATGCCTTGGGTAAACTCTATGTATGCGTTCCCTGCCCTTGGTTCTCATGTTCAGATTCAGTATACTACGTTTCGATGCTACGGGCTCGTGCCTTACCCGTGATTGATCCTCATGTATACGCTGTGCTTTAGCACCGTCTTCCTTCCCAGGACCCTGCTTAAAACTTGGATAGCTCGAACAGCTGCCGCTTCCTCTTCAGTCTCGGGACTGTTTCACATTGTGCACTTTTCAACGACGTCATCTCCGAGTGTTAAGCCACATCCAACCTCCGTGACTCCGGCTTGTTTGCAACACACGTAAGGTTCTCACGCGTCTCTTCTTGTCCTCTCATGTCCTCGCCGTCGAAGTCTTGCACTAGGGGGAATGTTATTGCCCCAGGATTCCGCGCGAGTGGCAGGTTCTGCCGGTTCTGCAAGATGGCCGTGGCCGGTGGAGGACGAGGTTCATGCCCTTCTTCGTTGCACCATTGCTCCAGGTTTGTTCGAGCTACGCAGTCTCTTCCTCGCCGACGCCTAGTATGCTATGCCCCATGCTCTGTGATACATGGGAGCGTCTACATGACGAGGAGCGTTTCGCATGCTTGTCACAATTACCAGCATTGGAGCGTCGATTAGTGCAATACGTACAATACTAGAGATAGTCAGGGCTGTGCCCGTGTATATTCCTCCCCAATGATTCTGGTACACACAGTTCTAATCGTATTAGTACTTGATTAGCTGTCGCAAGACTGATTACTGAGAGCCTCAATCTACTTATTTGTTCCCGTTGGTCCCTGTAGCGACATTAAACCCGTGAGATGTTCCCAGCTCGCACCTGGTGGATATCACAGCGGCACGGTGTTGCTACGGTTTGTGACACGTTTCGTGGCTGCACAGAACCCCGATGTTCCTGATTGGGACCGCATACCGGTTTTCTAAACTCTAAACTCTTCAAGCTTTCAATCTCAGTTAGCTGTCAATCTCTTCCATTAAAAAAGATGCATGTACAACGGTGGTCGGCAACGTACCCCATTGCCAAGCATTTGATATTCATGAGTAAAAGCATAGCTAGACTGATCCCAAACTTTGACATCGTAGACTGGGGAGCTCGCCTCAAACTACGTGCATGAAATATTTTCAGGCAGATTGGGACCGGGAAGTAGACTGAGAGTTATCAGCCGACACACTCCCACTGGAGAAACAGTGGTAAGCAGGCCGTGTTGTAGAGCCTTGATATATCTTGTGGCGCGTACAGCCTGTAAGTCGGATAAAGGTGGAGTTTCACTTTCCGCAATACACAGTAATATCATTTCTCAGCAACAATGTTCACCACATTTCATTCTCCACACCGAACTCAGCCGTTTGAGGGTGATTCTTGCCGTCCAAGAAGGAACGACATCGTCGAAAATGCTGCCCAAGGGACGAATTCTGGAAGAAAACAGACGGTGAGTGCTGGCCACCAGTTTTTGAGAACCGGCTTACGAGGCGTCATGTGTCCGCTGTAGAAAAATTCAACGTCTGTGGGTAGTCATTAGTCTAGTACCGGTGAACCAAGGCTTGCTGACATACAAGTCAATCCACGTTCCGTATGCGTATTTCCGAATACACCAAAGTTTTCGACCGTAAAACTCTCTGGTTCGATAGCCGTCTGGAAGCCCTGCGCTCCTCCCCAGGTCATATTTCTATGAAGCATGATCAGCTTTAGTTTCCACTATTATGATGGCGACAACGGGTATTACTGAATTGCGATACGAGTCCCTTCAGAGATTAGAATGAAGTCCTATAGGATGCTTTTAAGATAATCTAGAGAATCTGGGCAACCAATGACTGACCGCAAGTCCATGTACGATCACGGTTCTGACCGATTTCTCGATGACATTTGGAAGCACGCTAAGAGTAGAGGCAACAGAGTTATCACGTCCGTTGCCGGCGTATACGTTGTTATCCGTGCAGCTATTCCATGTTATGTGAGGTGCGTGGATAGCATCTTGTACCTGGTTTTATATCGGCGATGAAATGTCTTAGCAAATCCCTGACAGTGAGCAACTTACATCCGTCCTTAAATAACGGGTCAACCAGACTGAGCGAAGAGCAAAAAGGGAGAGCACCTGTTGAAATAAACGAATTTCTGTGTAGACCGAGGAAAACCAAGTACGCTCCCTGAATAGTTTTTAGAACATCGCTAACGATACAAATGGCAGACTCACAAAGATTGGGGAACGTGTCAGAGACTCTACAATTAAATGAGAAATTGCTCTTGATTTCATGTACTGGTCATACCTACCGATAGACATCGAAGACGGGGTTTAATCTGTAGAACTGTCAGTGTTATCCGTATCCATAATGTACGAGTCTTCGTCGAAGAACTTACATGCCGACAGCACGCTGTATAGGGCTATGAATTCTACAGCTCGACTGGACAGTTCCGAGTGTTCCTTCAACAACTCCAGCAGGGAAAGGTAGTTGACCAGCAGGAGGGTATGTAACGAACTTATCCAGATAGTCGGTATATCCACAAGTGTCAGATATATTTTGTAGCGTATTCCAAAATGAACTGTTGAAGGGAAATAGGTCTGCGTGAGCCTGTACGGATGAAATCAGATGCACGTCCGCTTTTGATTCAGTTTATCAGTCGTACCTGTGCAAAGCGGAGAGCTGGAATTTCTTGCTGAACAACGCCGTATGTAAGAGAAGGGTCGGCAATCCAGATTCCGTGCAAATTTAGGTCGAGTCCAGGATGTTCATAGATCCAATTTGCGATATACGGCACGTCTATCGTTAATAAATCGCATGCCATCTCCCCAGGGATGCATTATGATGCTCACAGAATCCTGCATACTATATGCCGTCAGTATATAATTCCCCGACACGAGGTATCACGCTCACACTTTCTCCAGAAAGATAAAAGTCTTTTCCTTTGAGTTCGGAAAATACTTCGAGGAACTGCTCCAGAAAACCGGTGAGCTGCTCTGCAAGTTCGTCATCATTTGTGATGTTCGGAGTCCCCTGGCTAAACCCGGTCTACATTCCATTGAGTTTCATCCTCTCCTGAATTTGGGTATCATGGACAGCATGAGCTTACCCCAACTGGCTGTTCAACCCAAAGAACATGAGCTAAATTAGTCCACGAAAACGGATTCCTTGGTACTAGTAAGCTATCAATCCCAGGATCTGTTGTGTATACGCATGACTTACGGCGTTGGTTCTGATTGACCCCAAGACCAAGCTTCGCGGGGGGAGAGGTAAGACGGGGAAGCAGGTCAAGTCATGTGAGGCATACAAATGGGTCCATTCTCTTGGAGGAAGCCTTCCAAAGACGAGCATCCAGGGCCGCCTAGCATATAATAGTGAGGTACAATTTAAATAACAAGTTTGACCTGACTAACCGTTAGTCCAAAACAATAAGTCATTTGTACTCGATGCATTGCTGGTAGGCCAAAACCTGGGAGAGTAGTAATACTTCTTTGTCATATGTTTGAAGGGACCACATAAACGAACCAGAAGAATAATTTTCGAGTCTCCTTTGGGTCCGCGGATATGGGCATCAATCCGGACCAAGACGGTCCGGCGTCAAAATTAACTATGAGACATCAGTGTTTGCGTTGGAGGCAAGATGGTGACACGAACGAACCATCAGGAATCTTCGACCCATCCACAAAGAACTTCGCGGCCTTAGGGTTTGAAAAAGATATCGTCGGACTGTCAGGCTGTCGCTTTGGAAGTCCACCTGAGTCGCTGGTAGGACCAAGGAAATCGTGCAGTCGCTCCATTTGCTGGCGCTGGATTTCCATCGCGTCTTCCAATCCTTGTATGGCCCCTCCGATACCCAAAGCCGGTGAGCATACAGAGATGAAAGCAATGAGAGATAAGAACTTCATCATCAACGGAAATGAGGGCGTTGAGTCGATGGAACACAGGACGACGAGTCTTATAACGGCCCCAGGAAAGCGCTGTATTCTCGGAAATAGTCATCTGCCCATGTTCTACACAGCAAAGAAGGCCGCACCATATGGATACACGAAGACGGCATACCGTTAGACTTGCATTATGTATATCGTTTGAATTAAGCTTGGGTGAACTGAAGTCATCTGCGGTCAATAGTAGTCGGTGATGAAGATAACTGTGCCATACCACTGAGCACCCATTTCGATCATTGTTTAATGCGTAGCCTGTAACTTGTAAGTAGGTGCAATGGTTGGCATCATCGAGTTATTTTTACGCGTCGTATGCGTAGATTCCGTACCGCATGCGCAGGATTGCAAAGACGGCAAAATTCTCTCACATGCCGTCATTCCACTTTGTCGTTTGTCTGAACGCGTGCTACCCGGAGTGCTAATGAGTCCCTAAAATCATGAGGAGATTTGTATGAGAGGATTTTCAGTCAACGAGGTGCACATCAAGAAAATCGAATTGTCAAGAACGTATCGACATATAATGGGACCAAAACAAGATAATCAGGCTTATTAGGTACAAAGTTCCCCAGTCGCGATTGTTGTACATCAAGTTGGCAAGAAACAAAGTTTTCTGCTCGTATGTGTAGTTGATTTAGGAAGGTGGGCTATGCAAGTCGAGGAGATCAGCAAACAAACACACGTCTTAAGATTTAAGAGTCTCTTACACTGGAGCGACACTGGTGACAGGACCAGGATCAGCGGTAAGAGTGGGGAACGGAGCAGTGGCACACTAACAGAAAATGAAAATATGTTCGTAAAGATCACAAAATGACTTACCGCTTGTTCAATGTCATTCATGTTCAGTCCGGCAGGCAAGTGTGCAGGCTGCAAGGAAGCTGCCAGAGGTTGTGGGATTACCTCCGAACAATCCACCATCTGAGACACGTCTTGTCCGAGAGTAGAAAGTTTTAGCATAGCGGCCTTGAAATTGGTCTGCATCATTGCTTGGTTATCTGTGGAAACTGTCATCGAGATTATTCTCATCAAGAAATGCAAGAGCACGCACCAGCGAAAGACTGCCAGATGCAGGCCGTTCTCGAATCTATGGAAAGCTGTAGTTGGATTCGAACATCGATAAAAACGTAGACAAACCCCGAGCCAACTAGATCGCAGTGAGCCATCGATAATATGTAACATACTGCTGTTGCTTACCGAAGCGTCTGATTGAAGTCGTAGCTCTCCAGCCAGAGGCGACTCAACTTCACCCTGGTTACCGCCAGTCCTGTCCGAATGTCTGTCAACTAACCCGCTAGAGGAAAGTAAGGGACAAGTACCCGGGGAACAAAGTGCCTCGCAGCTGGACTTCTATGAAGATTTGGGTGTCGAAGATTTCCGGAGTTGAGTCGAAAGGAGTCCTAAAGGAAATAAGTAAAATGAAGCTAAGGACGCCACAAGATACACACCCTGGAATCTGCGAAAATTGTTGAGTGACGGAGAACAAAATGGACATGAATAAGTCCTACCGTAACGTCTACTTTGTCGGCGGCAGCGATGGTATGCCTAGAGCGGGATATCAGACCGAAATGTTGCGAAGAGAGAAGGAGGCAATGCCGTACGAAGCTAGAAGAGCGATGACTTCAGGTGGCGTAAACCCGCCAGCGTCGGCAAACCTGGCAAGTATAGATGTGACCGTATCAAAAGGCTCCGGGACGAGCAGATCTGGTGAGGCGGCAGTGGCTGCAGGACGTCCGAACAAGAAGTCCAGTTGTGGAGCACCTGGACAATTGGACACCCCAACGGCGCCAGCCAACTGGATGCTGGGAGAATTATGAGTGTCAAAGTTCGAAATCTATGAAATACCGTACAAGTCTCCTGCAGTGATGTTGGAGCGAGCGATGAAAGGTTTCTGTGCTTCTACTATTTCGTCTAGAAGATATTCGTCAATACTAGTCAAAGACCTATGATCATTATAACCGTACCGATACCGTTGTTTGCGTGGAAGGCCGTTTCAATGTCGGAGAAGATGACGATGGATCCATCGGCTCCGCCTCCACTATCCAGGGCATCAGGTTGAATTCATAAGGGGAGGTGGAGTTTACCCTTCAGTAAGAGAAAACCCGATTGCGTCGTGGAAGGTCAAACGAAGTGACTCGTGTACCTAGAATTGGTGTCACTCATCAGCATTGAAAACTCGTTGAAGACCTAGAGGAGTGCCAACCTCTTCTCCACACTCTCCTCCGTCGAACAGATTCTCCTGAATGTCGTCGATGATGGGGAATAGGGCACAGCAGGCCTCATTGGTGACGGTGTGAATACCATCGGCGCATGCCACTCGCTTCGTGAGGGCGGCTAGTCATGGCGGATCAGTGACATTGCAAATAAGAGAAGGCTGAGCAATACCGTCAGACTGGCGTACGACGGCAAGAGCAAAGAGAAGTGCAAGAAGAGGTGCAAAAGCCATGTTGTGTCGATGACTGCAGTGAAGACTCACTCTGTCCACCATTTATACGCATCTCTCATACAGGATGTGAAAGAAAGCTGAGAGGGCTCATCCAATAGCACATCACACATAACACTTTGCTCACACACGAGCGGTAATTTTGGCAGACCATTGGACACTTGAACGATAGCGCCGAACAGGGGTCAGGATCATGGTCAGGATCAGGAGTATAGGAGTGTCGTCGTGAGATGTTTTCATACACCGTCGTGGCCCGTGTCTGCGGTCAGAGTCTGCGTGGGAAGTACCGTAAGCACCCAGTAGCGGGTATTGCGCCGAATTAGAGGTATCGTACAGCGGATGGAGGGGACAATGGATTGGTTTCTGCAAGAGAGATGCGCCTCACCGAGATAATGGGAAGGAGAAGTTAGGCATGTAAACCGACGGAGTTAATTGCTGGTATCTGATAAACGCCTCGACATGGGAGACGGCTTTGTAGCTGTCCGGTTCCGGGTTCCTGAGTTCCGCTGACAGAGTTTGTTGAAGGTGGTAAACGAGTGGCGGAACTTGGAAAATTTCGATACAATACCAGTTCCTATAGACAGACTGAGCAGGAATCAGATATTGGTCCTAAATTCGCGAGTCAAGTCTATATCTCCCTAGGTCACATACGACGCGGTCATTCGCAGTGCGGGTCACGATGCTTTGTCAATCAAATTAGACCATTCCACATATAGCACATTCCCAGGCCTGTTACTAAGGATCAGTTCGGTATTGGCTAGCGCCTCGAGGTCAAACCAGGGAAACGGTTTTCCACAATGATTTATTTTTTCTGGTCACCGCGGATCCGAAAGCTGCTCAGATCAACCACCACATTACGCAATCCGGCTAAGAGTAGGGCGACAGGTTTTAAGATCTCACAACGGTCTGCTTCTACCGCGATGCGCTATCCTTGTGCAAGTTGCACGTTGCGAAGGTGGAATGCATTAGCTTTGAGAACGCCAAGGAAGATTTTGTGAGAAGGCATAGATACTGGAAACTTGAGACCTCCTAGAGCACCGAGAGAAACTGGCGGGAAGCTCGAAGACCAACTCGATGACAAACCACTGCCTCCTTCCCGGCCCGGGTGAGCCGGATCGATTCGATCCGGGAAAGGCACTAACGAATAAGCAGTGCTCACGCATGTACCATTCAGGTTACTTATCATATTGTTTGACGGGATTTGGAGGTGGACATGAGAGAAAAGGGTTCCCTTAAACCATGCCGAAAACTGTCTGGAAACTTGGCTTTAGGATGTCTTTACTGATCACTGCGGCATAAGTGATTCAAGCTGGATTAATTGTGATAAGAATATGGTCAATAAAATTCTACTAAAATTCTTCTTTCAAGCATATAAAGAGGCGAGATGGTATTCGAGGTCCTAGGCTGTGTAGGACGTGCATTTACAAAGCAAATCCCCATGAAGGAGAGATATGGTGCTGTTGTCACTGGAGGAGGTCGATTCGCCAGACTCATCTCCGCTAGGCAAGTTACCAGTTGTGTCGCTACCGGAGGATGTTGAGTTGTCAGACCCGGCTCCACTTGGGAAGTTGCCAGTCATGTTACCTCCCCCAATGGAACTGGGGTTATGAATGACACCTCCATGTTCAGTCAAAGTAGCAGCCGGTGTGATTTCGTACGTTGTGCTCATATCGACACCAATGACACCCCAGCTGTGAGGCGGGAACATTTAACGAATGGAATAAAATAGCCGTAATGAGAGCACTTACAGCAGCAAACCATCAGAGATGTCATCGCCAAGATAGAGGTACTCAAAAATTGTAGACCCGAAACCTAGCACAAACACCTGATCCATGGAGTTGGTCGTAATCTCAATGATGTTGGTGTTATATGGAGAAGTAGCCTCGACGCTGGAGATCAAATCCTGGTCGAAGAAAATTTGGCCTGGTATCATATGAAAGCGTCAACATATCATTGATTGTCATGCTTAAATCAGATCACTTACCAATGTAGTGTACACTGGGGGCGGTGAAAGTGCCGTTACCGAATACAGTTCCCTGGCTGTGGATGACCGTGTCGAAATGGGTCGCACGTCCAGAATAGTGGCCTGGCGCACATGATTCAGCCAGACATCCAGGAAAAGGACTCGCATCTGAACATGCCTGGGAAAATGGTCTCGAAGGCCGCGTGTCCCTCTTCGTTGGTGGGCTGTATGCCACGGAGGAAGGTTTTGTCCTATTATAACGGAGAATCAAGTTAACTAACTGGACGGGTATCGATCATAGTGTGGAGTACTGACCACGTTGGAAAGATCGCCTGGAATGCCATTGCCGGACCCGGGAACTCCTGAATACACACCAGTCGAATTGCAATGCCAGAAGTCGATGTACAAGTCCGGGGCAGTCTCGCAGGTCGATACATCAATCAACTCGAGATCGACGTAGGTATAAACACCCGACTGGTCCTCAGAGATGGTCGAACGGACGTACTCCCCCCGAACGTAGGACATTCCTTGGTCAACCTCCATGGTAAGATTCGCCTCACTCGACAAGTGAGTGGTGCTCAATACATTGTCCGATGTGATCGTACGTTTGTACGGAGCGCCTTGGGATGAGATTCAGTATCCTATTAGTTGCGAGAGAAGGCGAAGAGAGCTTACGAGTGACAAGACCCCGTTTCTTTCGAAGCTCGTCTACCAGAGCTGTACGACGCGCAGCCGACTTCTCCATTTTGTCGCGGCGAGAAAGAGTGTCCTGGCATGCCCCAAGCGAGCGGCGGGCAGCTTGGTGAAGCTCCGAGCTCCGAGCAACCTCAGCGCCGCTCAAAGGAGCTGCTCCGGGGTTTCCGACGACCGTGGTCGCAGCGAGTAAAGCAAAAGACGCAATATAAGGAAGATAGATCATGTTTTACAGGGAGCCGAAGCAAGAATGGTCGGATAGAGCGCCATCCCTAACCTAGCCCGTCTTATACCTCTATATTCCGCAGCCATAGGAGCGTAAGAAATGGAACTTTATCGAACGCTAGACATGAAGTCGGTAGTGAAGCGGGAATATAAAGACTTGGCGAGCTCGCGCAGTTACCTCCTGCTGGGTTATGATTGGTCGGGGAATTACTAGAAATTTTGTAAGGGCCAGAGAAGATAAAACGTCTGTAAACTGCGACTCTGCCTATCGGCTCAATCCCAAATATACGGGTCGAATGATCTCCATACGCATGCTGAGGCGGACGCCGTTCAACGATGCTGCACTACACTGAGCTGCACAAGCCCACTAGAAAACCAGAGAGAAAATGATTGATGATTTCGACCGAGGTCAAATGTCAGGCAACGGCATTGTCGAAAGGATATGGCGAGTTCCGAAGGTGTTGTGTTCGGGAACATTACAGAGCGCAACATATCTGATTTACGCAATATTTTTGTCTTGGCTACAGGTCGTAGCCTACCGGCCGGTTTGCGCAGTCTAAAATTCGGTGCATTGAAATTCCTTTGATCAAGTATTCCCCCACACTCACAGGAGAGAAAATTAAATGCAGCGCTGAATCCACAATGTGATAGCATCCATGATCCGACATGTACAAATCATCAAATATCCTGTCGTCCTAGTGTCATGCACGCCCAAATCTGGAATGGTGAAAAGGTGTGGTCGAGCCATCAACATGAAATTTGTTGAGACCCCGAGGATCATAAAACACCGAAGATTTACCTCTGGAAAGACAGGGTAGGCCTCTTTGAATTGCCTACTATCGTTCCGTAGGCGGTACCAGATTGGTTTTACGAGTGTCCGGCTAAATAATAAACGGTGTCAAAAGAAGGTGCTGCGGTAAGTCATGTCCCGGGTCAGAGTCTTATTAGAATGTACACCCACCTTTAATGGTCAAAAGACCAGGTCTATGACAGAGCTTGTCGTAGTCCACGGGATATCACTCTAGACCCGAACAGCAAGTGAAGATGTTAGCCGTCAATAAGTAGGATTCTTGAGTTGGAGGACTTACCAAAGCCCTTGAGAGAATAATTGATATAGCGTAAGGAACAAGAGTGAGTAGTCAATAAAGAGAACCTGCCGAAGGAACTATTAACTGTTCGAATGCAAGTCGAAGATACAGCGAGCGATGAGAGGCATTGAGAGCACATGATTCAAGATCGAATTTAACAGTAAGCCGAAGTACTAGCCAGCCAACGAGCGCCCGAACGACTACTGATGAGTTGAGGCACAAGACAGAACAGAAACGCTGCCAGCACACTTTATCATACATCCGCGATAACGCTGATCAATGCTGGAGTATATAGTGGTGGTTGGTTCAAACGAGACGTTATACATTTGAAATTGATATTTCCCACGCTTTTTGATGCACCTCGAGGAACGCCTTATTATCAGTTGTAACTTGTGTGGTCACGGTCTCAAAGAGTATGCTTCGAAATGTATGAGGTCATCTAATACTATTATGCTCGAATATGCATCACAGCGAAAATAATTTCCGATTAAAATGCTCCCTACAACCGTTTACCTCGAAACCCAGTATCGCCGCGTGGTCTAAGTATTTGATGAGCGGCGCAGTTATTCTGCTGTTGACATTGTGAAGGCAGAGAATTGAACACACTTTCCAGTATGACAGTTGACACTAAACTTGTCATCCCCAAGAACGGCGGTGACACTGATCGTGACACCTCGCTGTAGGAAGGCGGGAGAAAGAATGAGACCTACTGTCTTCGTTAGAGATCATGTGTACGACAGACAACCGTGCACGCTTGCACAATAGACGTTTTCTAGGTTAATCTTATGCTTTCCTTCAAGGTAATGCTACAGTCTGTTTTGTTACTTCCCAACCTTTCACTGTATCTTCGAATTCTGACATACCGGGCCAATGTTATACGGCCCTATTCCTATCCTCGGCCCATTCGCCGAACAAGAGACTAATACTTTCACCGTTGTGCGTCCGGCGAATGCTTTCTGCAATCGTGGGGGCTATGTCTATGACAGTGAGTTTTGGAAATTGGGCGAGATGCTCCGTCTGAGGGACAGTGTTAGTCACCTGAGAGCATATTATGAGCAAGGGAAGGCATAAGTAACGAAAATAGGTTACCACTAGTTGCTCAATCGGCAAATCATTGAGAGCGCCAAGATTAGTTCCTGACAGGAGACCTGAGATATAGGCTTTAGCTCCAGAAAAAAACATAGAACCGATGCTAGATGTACCGTGTGATATAAGAGCATGCACTGATTTCGCCCCCTTCTCATGCAACGTCTCGGCAGCCAATGTCAGCGTGTGACCAGTATCGATCATATCATCAACCAAAATGGCTACCTAAGCAGTAGATAGAAATAACTATATGCTTTACTTAGAGCGAGGGATCTATAATAGACACACACCTTGTCTTTGACGTCCCCAACAAGTATCTCCATTCGTTCCGGCGCATTCTCGTTTTTTCCACCGCGTTTTCTGTGGATCAAAGCAAATTCTACGCCGAGCTTATCCGCTATAGCCGTAGTCCTATTGGAAGAATTCAGCCGCCGACGTACCACTGCGCAGGAGCTGGAAACTCACCGCTTTGCACCTCCTGCATCCGGACTAACAATAATCCCGTTTTGCCATCCCTCTATCTCCCGTTTGATATAGGTCAGCATCAGTGGTTCGGACCATAAATTATCCACAGGGATATCGAAAAAGCCTTGGATTTGACTGGCATGGAGGTCCATCGTGATAACATGGTCACATCCGGCGACGACGAGCATGTTCGCTACCAGTTTCGCCGTAATCGGGGCACGAGACTTATCCTTCTTGTCCATTCGTGCGTAGGGAAAACAGGGAATAACGGCCGTGATCCGTTTGGCTGAAGCTGTCTTACAAGCCGAAATGAGGATAAGCAGCTCCATCAGGTTGTCATTGACATCGCTGCATCCGGATTGAATGATAAAAACGTCCTCATCTCGAACAGATTCGGATATTTTGACGTTGACCTCTCCATTAGAAAAGTTTTTGACGGTACATGGAACGAGGGGGAGGTTGAGCCTATGTCACAGGGGTGAATCATGCATGTCGGACAATGGGAGTAGCTTCGCTGTCGAAGCAGTAGCTCACCGCTCGGCCACAGCTTGGGCGAGCTCCCGGTGGCTGTTTCCTGTCCATACATAGTGTTAGCTTCGCGAATCAATCAAGAACCATATTCAAGAGGCATACCGGTCAGGATTCTGATGGCGTTATTGTGGTACATAATGAATAGAAAGAGATATAGATTATTGCATGGAAATCAAGGAAGGGGAGAGCTGAGACGTGACACCTAGAGACCTGAAGGTTTACTAACCCTGGAGGTCGTCGAGAAGAGAAAAAAAGTGAAGGTGATTGGTTTAGGCAACGTCATTCGGAAAAGCCCGGAATTTGCCGACTCATGAATTCAAAGTGCTTACTAGTATAATACATATCTCAGTAAGTATTTGACATCTACGTGGAATCAAAGAAACGGTGCTGCCCAGGGCGGACGATCTCAGCGTCAGGTCCATATGCCCAATTCCGTCTTGACAAGTAACTCTCAAGTTCGTCCGTAAAATTTCAATCACAAATCACTGAATCGTTTACTAAATTTGAAACGCCTGTTACGCAAAGCCCGACGCGACAGCTTCAATTCCCGGAGAATGTATGACAGTTCCATCTGCGCCTGTCCTTCGTAAAAATAGGGCCCCGAAGGAAAAGGATTGCCGTCGGTGCACCGTGGATGGCCAGATCTAGATAATATAAAACTTCCCAGACACGTTTTAGTGTCACTCTGGAAATATGAAAGGAATGCCATTCCGCTCCGCCTCGCTACCATGGTCAGATTTCCACCATAACGGTGTCTATCGCTCCCCAGACTTTCTTGTCGTTTTGGGCACCTCTGTCATGGGAAAGGCAGTCATTGCGCAGCAACCGTCCAAAGAACAACAGAAACCATATTCGTGGTTGGTGGAGAAGTTACGACCCTAGGTCAAAGAAGATGCTCATCGTCCCTGACGCATCCATGTCCCCTCCAGCGTCCGCAAAGGGACCCTCATGGATACCAATGATTCTTGTGCCATGCGAGCGGCCACTGATTTTCATGTCAATATGATTGGAGCCGAATCATTACTGCAGGAAATCCAAGAATAAAGTCGGGACTCGGTTATGCGGAAACCACTGATCATGTTCCGAGTGGGGTGGCAAGCGCCTTGTAACTATCGTCCTGTCAGAGTATACCCCAATAGCCCCGTTCGAAGATGTGTTGGGTTGATTGAATATAGATCTTGTTCGACTGATGAAACACGTTACGCACCAGAGCTTGAGTCGAACGTGCCTCGAGGAGCTCTATCTCCTCTAGGGTGACCTCCAGATACGGTTGATACTTCCCCGCGGTGCCGCAACATCACGGATGTATCGATGGGTAGAACCGTGTTTGTGTGTGTTCGTGGGATCACTACCCACACAAATATCGAACATGGACACAAGGCGATCTCCATTTTTGCACAGTCCCAATAAAGATCACCCAGAAAACCAGAATAGACACAATCGCGAGTTTTCCGAGACCAGGACTACGGTGAATTGGATGCCCGCCCAACACTTGTACTTTATTAACCAGATGGCAACATTACAGGCATCCTGCAAAGACGATTCGAAGCGAAGGAAGGTTAAAACTGAGAGCAGTTAATTGTATAATCCGACGATGAACGACTTAAACATGACGCACTTATCAGCCTTTCAGAGTTCTTTCCGAGTATCTGTTTCATAAGATTAAGAGAGAGAGAAAGTTGCGCAGTGTGAAGCTCATCAAATATCAATCAGTGTCTACCTTGGATCTGAAGCGATGCAGTATAGTCCGAGAGATTGATATGATACGATATGAGGGTATGATTCGACAATACCATGGTCATTCTTTCATCTCATCATCAAGTCTCTTGGATGCGTAGGAATGTGAGACGCGTTCCTCAAATGCTGCGTGGTTTGTGAGGTATGATCTGAAGACCACGTTTCTCGAGAGAAAGACCGCACATTAAGGAGCGTACGTATCTCTCCAAAAATTTGAAGGATGGTTAGTTGTGCCAGAAGTCATGATGATGATGCCGTCCTTCAGCTCGCAGATTAAAACCGCTGGAGAGTTGATTTTGGTTTGTTTAACACGGACCTTCAACTGGTTCGGGAAACCCGGGTATGCTCAACGTACCAGGCCGAAGTCGAACTTCTGTCCGCGACATTCCCTTTCAGATGCGCCGAGATGCAGAGTAGAAGCGATGCTGCGTTTCTTTATTGTACGATATTCAGCTGGCGGTTGGCAAATTTAAAAAAAGGTGACTCACCTCTCCGCCAAGAAATGGTGTGCTGGCGAGTCGTGTCAAGATCTAAATATCTGACTTGCCTTACCGGTAAACGCTTAATTGTCTGCAAGCGCAAAATACGATCCGCCGTCAACATGTGATGCGCCACACGGTAATTATCTCCGGAGCTACCAATGTACCATCAAAGCGCGTCTTATTGTTAAAAACACGGCATTCGTGGAGGAAGCATTTGAGGGACGAGACAATAGACCCGTCCAAATGCAACGAGCACAATAACGAGACGTATAAAAGGCTGCAATGAATCGTTTCGGCTGTCTTCACCTAACTTGCAATCGTCCTGCTGGCACAATTTGCGCTCCAAAACCATCCTCAGTCATGGATAGCTTCGAAGAAAGCCTAGAGCTTACCATAAGCAACGCTGCACTTGACAGAGACGACATATATCGCATACCAGAAGATGAAGCGTCGAATGCATGTAGCATGAACGGTGGTTGTGTCGTATCATGATGGAGCTATCATCTTCGCTTACTTTTTTAATCATTCTTGAAGTAAGTCATTTTCTTTTCAGCATTGTTGGAGTAAAACCTCACCTTCGCATGTCAGGAATTATACCATTTTGGAGACCCACTTGGGGATTTCGATAGCGTCGCATTGTATATTCGGGTTGCAGACGGGATCTGGCCGTTCGGCGCTCTTATCATTATTTTCATTGAAGGGCATGAGGAACGCCAGTTTTGTGACGATTCGCGCTGGGGAACGGAGACGAATATGAATTCGAGGTTATTCGTAATACTTTAGACATACCTCTGGTGGAACTACCCAAATTTTGGAACGAGAAGCTTCCGATACTCTTGCAGCATCCAAATTTTCCAGCACACTGGTTGTCTTGCAAGTTTCCACAAAACCTTAGAGCAACCGAGGGAAAAAATACACGTGCCGATCCAGTACGCCGATGACGAATCCGGTACCAACCGGACCGTTGCAGATTCCGGTCATCTAAATTTTGCCTAAATCTTCCGCCGTAAATAAGTAAGTATCCTCTTGTTATGACTACTCCGTGATATATACCTTGATAGTACTAGGGAAGTTCTGAGGCCTCTTAAACCGAGTCAGAGGCAAGAACTCATATAAACCTGCATCCATCCTCATTTAGCGCTCTTATCAAATCTCGACTAAGTAGTTGCCTGTCTCGACTCTTGAAGAGCCTAAGAGCCTGTAGGATGAGCTGCATTTTATCACGGCTGTCCTGTGCCTCAAACACATTTTTTGCGAGTACAGTAATCCCTACAAGTGACCCGGCACCCGACTTTGAAGTTTGAAACGAGGCGCAGTGGTGGGGATGAAGTCAGGTCCATCAGCACTGTTTCATTGTTAATCATGTCAACGGAATCTGGACAATATTTGCCAGGATCTCCATTCTCTAGTATCCTGATAGTCTGCCACATATAACCATCCCCATCGAACACCTAGTTCGACACGAGCTGATTGATTAAAAGTTCTTTACTCTGAAGCCATTACACTGTTACGACTGTACCAATTCCAGGCTCCAGTCCAGAAATGACATGGTACGCCTTGTGCTCTTCCTTCAACCTTTCAACCCGACCCTCATAAGCTTCCTGTCATCTTCACGAAGACAAGGTTCAGAGATTCTCGTCATAAAATCATCTCTGTCGCAAAATTCCATGGTCAACGTCCACGGATCCAGTTGATCCCATCTCACCACCTCACCATGCAACGGCGCAGCATCAACACTATAGTGCAGTCGAAAGATCACGTTGCGGGCTACAAGGAGCTTCCTAGCATCTGCCAGTTTGTGAACTGAGACGGTGTGCAAAGATGGTAGGAGGTCATCATCGCTCATGAGCAAATCCATGACGACATCTGCGTAACCATCAAGGATATCAACCCTCTCCGTCCCAGCGAAATCCTTGAAGAGTGCACAGAGAGAATCTGTCGACAGTTGACAGCCCTTTAGCATCAAATAATGCACGCTGGTCTCGTATGCTGTCTCGCGCACATGAAGGAACTCACGAAGGTGCGAGTCCCATATCCCGTGAAGCTCCAGGCTCTCCAAGTTTGGGGCGTAGATTGACAGCAACAGGGAACTCAACGCTTCGTTGTTACTTAACCTCAACATTCGGAGGCTAGGAATGTCCAAATCCCCCGCTTTGGTCCAACCATCAACGAAGTTGCCATAAATTGATAGATTCGCCAACGACGGCAACCCCATTATAAGCCGTCGGAAGCTCCCGTATTCCATGGGATATTCTCCGAACTGCTCTAGATGCAGCGTACTGATGGTCTGTGGCGGTGGTAGGAGATGTGGGATCGAGGAATGTTGTAAACGTACACTCGACAGCTTCGATGAGCCCTCTATAAGAATATTCCCCCCAATGTTGTGCTGCTCAAAACAGTTGCATGATGAAAGGTCGGAGTAGCGTATAACAGAGAAGTGTTCGAGATTGGGGAAATATGATGTGCGGAAATGTCGAACGAGAGTGTGCTGTCCCCAGTCGGAATCACTGTCGACGTGGACGGAGAGTACGCGCCAGCGGAAGGCAGAGTAGGTTATTGGCTCGAGGAGCAGGGCCCAGTCAGATTCAACGTTGGGAAGGGCCAGCCGTAGGTCGACCGTGAGTGGGTACGCCCTGATCAGATGCATGTTGATCAGTGAAAGCTGACTGTAAACGTTGGGAACTATAGCGTCGATGTGCCGCCATAGTTGTGGGGAAGATATCGCAATCTTTCGCCAACGACGATTGACGTGGCATATTCTCCTGACTATGGAAGGATAGCTTTGGCCATAAGAGTCGCTTGTAACTTTGAAAATGCTGAGGAGCAATGCGTCCGATAGATCGTTTACGACACATGGCCCTGGATCTACCAGGGTGGAGGTGTCGCTGCCGACAATAGAACTGACATCAAATGCACGCCGTTGGTTACGGCAGCAAAGTCGCCGGAACGCAGACCAAATGGAATTAATCCATGAAGACGACTGTGGTGCGCCCTCCTTCATCAGAAGACACTTGAGTAGACTTGTTAGCTTCGAATACAGCAGGTATTCGTGGTCAGCTCACCGAATGATACCCAAGCGTGTATCGTCGTCGTCGTTGTTAATGAAGCGATGAAGCAGCAACAAGTCTTATAAGCACCCATCATATTCGCACAGATCGGACCGTTCCGTCCCAATCAACCTCGCACCGAAACAGATTCTAACAGATGCAGAAACTTTTTCAGAACGAAAAGTGCACTCGACTGCTCCCGTACCTCAACAGAGATTCAACGTACTACGCAATCCCGAGGACTTTTGAATGCCTCGGTAATCTGTAATCGACACCGTTATCAGACAACCTTGTCATGAAGTCGTCCCTGTCAATACATTTTGTACCTGCAGGCCAGCTCTCGAGCCCATCCCAACGAACACTGGATGCACCAGGAGGTGGGACAGCATCTAAATTAAAGTGTAGTCGGAATGCTACCCGGCGGGAGGTGTAGAAGGCAGATAGCTTTGTGGGATCATGAAGTCGGTTGATGGACAATGCGCAGAGGGATGGAAGCAGGGCATTATCGTTTTGTAACAGGTCAAGGACTTCGTCCGCGAATCCATCAATGATATCAAGCCGATATATCACCGGTACCTCTTCCAACAGTGTCTGAAGGTATGGCAATGAAAAATGGCAGTCCTTGAGCATTAAATGCACACAAGGAAGTTTGGTTCGGTAACCAGGTTCACGTTGGCGGGTGAATTCACGAATGTGAGAGTCCCATTCGTTGTATAATGTAAGACTGGCTAGCCCAGGTACGGACAGCGACAACAGCATCGCCCCTAGAGATGCGTTGCTACCAGATCGGAGGGAGCGAAGGGCAGGGATATGGAGATCTCCAGCCATAGTCCAATGATCGATGAAATCACCGTATATTGAAAGATTGGTCAAGGAATAAATGGAGAGAATCAAGCGCCGAAAGCTACCGTAGTCGATCCGATGGTCGCCGAATTCTTCCAGGTGAAGAGTCGTGAGGCCGTGCAAGGGGGGAGGAAAATAAGTGATGGCGCTATGCTGCACGCGGAAACTGGTAAGCCTGGGTGCACTCCCGCGTAGAATACTCGTGTCCCCATCAATGGTATCGAGGTCCGGAGGTTCGTAAAATCCGTCTAAGCAGATGATAGAGAGGTGTTCGAGATGTGGGAGATGGAATTGGGACATGTGTTGACTAAGGAGGTCGGTAGAAAAGTTGAAGTCAGCTCGAATAGATATCAGACGCCATCGGGCCGAGTGCGAAGCGATGATTGCAAGGGTACGGTTCCACTCATCCTCCGAGAGAACGACCCTCAAATCGGCTGTGAACGTCTTTGCGCGGGACAAATAGGCCTCTATGATATCTTGCTGCAGGGAGCTACTCAGGCCCTTGGCATCTATCTGGCGCCAAAAAGCAGCGTGTCCCAATACGATTCTTCTCCAGCGACTGTTGACGTGTGATATGGCCCTCTCTGGTGGTGGTGACGCGTACGTGGACTGGGTATACACGAAAATTCGAAGTAATGTGGCATCAGAGAGTCTGTCGATATCAGGCTCGACGTCGGGCGACGTATCATCTGGAAGGTTTCTGTAGCGGCAAAAATGCTTTATCTTCAACCACAATCTGTAGTACCATCGTCGTTGCCTCATGTCGGCCAACGTTTCTTAAAGCCTGGAAATTCAACGATACCATCGGAAAACGAATGATAGAATGCTCACGGTTACTTGTACGCAGACGAACGTCTCACAACGTGGTATCCAGCAGAGTTAGGGAGGATTAACCGACCCATCATGCAGGATGGCATCCATATATTGGTCGCTATGAATAGGAAAGGTAAGGTGATTTTAACCCCGGACTGCTGCCACGAGGGCAGGGTCCGAGCAGCGGCGACCCTGACAAAAATTTCCAACTTTGTGTTTTCGAAATTTGCAGTCAAATAAAAGTCCACTTGGAGAAATCGCAAGCTGGCTATCATAATTCTGTGTCAGCAAAGTCGCTCGGAGACTATTGAGATTGGCCATACTCGACGAGATTACTAGTGCACTGTGCACTCGTGGGAGGACTTGGTATGAAACCCGCGGAACGAGGCACTAAATTCTAAAGCTTCTCGGACTTCTAATAGGAAGATGCGATTATTCATCAGTTAGAAGTAACAGTCTCGGGATGACATTGATGTCAGGAGAGATTTTTATATAAAGGTGAATACATATGTTGTATGTGAACGTTTGAACCCTGAAGAGATCAATCAAGCTAGGTAAAGAAACCTGTAAAGAAGATACGCGGGTACGACAGGCGGCCACTTTGTGTACAGTATACACATGGAGCCAACTGCGGTACTGACGCACATTCCTCGGTGTCTGATGTTGAGATATGGACGAAGAAACATATGGTGCTCTCAACAGACTAAACAAGAAAGACTACAATGTACTTGAGGGCGTCGCCGTAGAGTGCGGGTTTCAATAAATGTTCCAAGTGAAAAGCAGTGTATAGAGGACGGCAAGAAGGGCCTCGACTCGGATCCTCAAGTATCAAACACAAGTCTGGCCAAAAGTTCCTAGTATCTCTGTAGTCAGCAGCCCATAGTGTTCACTACAGACTCTTAACATGTAGATGTGAGCAGCCGATGTAGAACCCCAAGAAATGATAGTAGTCGCCACAAAATAATAATAATAAGAAATGTCATTTGCCAGCCCAACTTGAAGTCGCTGTAGAGATCTCCAGTTCCATAGATATCGATAAGGCCTAGAGCAACAAAAGATCCATCTGTTTGGATACGTTGTGTGTTGGCCCCGAGTGCGAGGTGGTCGGGAATGAATCCTAGTTAAAAGCGTCTGGAAGGAAAAGCGTCACCCGTGCGGACCGGAGTCCTGGCGGTCCGATTCTCCCGGTGAATGTTGAACACTGCATTGAACGATCATCTACTGAGCGCTGATAGCCCTGAACGGCGCTCTATGCTTAAACCTTGTCAACCTCCCTGGTATCTCTAGATTTATCTGGAGACTACCGTATATGTTCTTCTCCAAATCGGTTGCCACTCGCTCAGCAGAGTCACTGAACTTTGAGGAGTTCGCAAAAATAAGCTGAAAGATGAGATATGAAGGAAGATATAGTTCCATATCGGCCCCTCCAGTCTCAACGCTGACTTCGACAATTCTACGGACAAAGATATTGTCCGTATAAAATTAGCCAGACACTCACTGCGCCACCCTTGGCCTCTTTTTTAATTACTACAAGCACAAGTCCCTTGCATACGATATATACCGGAACTTTTCCTTCAACTCAATTACATCATCCCACGATGAGGTGAATCAATATTAGTCGGCCTCCGGTATCTCTTCTCATATCAGCTTCTTTGCAAAAATATCAAGACTTTGTATAGATTACCCCACATTATAGTCCCAGATTGTCGGTGAACGTTAGCGGACCGGGTCATCTGCTGTCTTCAGCAGTCACGCGGGGGAAATTCCATCAGCCACCGCCAGAGCAAGAAGCTTCTCATGTGGTCTGGTATTGCATGGAGCAGTGGCTTACCGCATAAAATGAGGACGCAAAGCATAACGCCATTGAATCAACCAGATCCTTTCCGGTCCTCCCATCGATTCTATGGCTCCGCTCACTGGAACGACCGGTATATCCCCCAAATCGCGCGCAATCCCGTTTACCAACGTTTCGCAGGTTCTGAATTGTCAAGAGGTCGATGGCTATTCGCCTTTGCCCTAGTCACTTCACTCTTCTTCACTTGTACGTTTCTGTCGAACCGCTCCTACGTCACGATCCCTAATCCATATTCGCAAGGGGGTTTTGCGTACGGCGTCAGTGACTTGTTAGAATTCCTAATCAGCATCTGATCATGCCATTATTCAGCTTCTAGATGTCCTCAATGCTCACTTTCAGACCATCTTCGGGATATCCAAGGTTCAGAGCACCCTGCTACAATTAGCGTACTTCGGTGCATACTTGGTCTATGCACCGATTGCCAGCATTTTCGTTTGTTTACTTCTTCTTCCATCTGTCTCTCCCGCCGCTAATCACCCGGTACGTAGATGAAGCGAAAAGGTTACAAGGTGCTGCTTCAAAAAACCATCTTCTCCATTTCGTTCTGAAGACTAAATGACGCACCCCGATATCAGGCCGGTATACACATGGGCCTAGGCCTTTACAGTCTCGGTACGTGATTCTCCAAACCGGTAAATGGCACTGGGCTTGACCTTGCCCTTTTTATAGGCGCCGTCTTCTTCTGGCCGTCTGCGGTTTATCAGAAATACGGCGGGTTCGTCGCTTGTACCTTCGTCATTGGTGGGATAACTCTCTGCGAGATTTTTGTCGTTTCCTGAGTATCCCTAGGCTGTGGGCTCGCCACCTTGGAAGTCGCAGCCAACTCGTACATCGCTGTGTTAGGAACACCGCGATATGCTGCCGCCAGGCTTAACTTCAGTCAGGGTTTCCAAGGTGTAGCATCTTTCGCTGGACCGCTGATCGCTTCGAGGTGGTTCTTCACTGGAGCAAACGCCACGAGCTTAGACACGGTCCAATGGTTGGTCCCCTCTTTCGGTGTTTTTCGCGTAGTGTTGATTGTTGGCTTCCACGATCAGGGTGTATCTCGCCGTCGCAGGTCTTGGTATCGTTCTAAATGTCCTCTTCTAGTGAGTTTTCAATCATGAGGCGCACAGACGAACTGACTACACGGGTCAAAGCTTCTGCGATCTACCTGAAATCACCGAAGATGCCTTGTCGCAAGAGATCCACCAAGCGGGTATTACCGTGGACGATCAGCCATTTTGGAGACAATGGCGGTGTGTCTTTGGGTTCGTGGCACAGACATGTTATGTGTAAGCACTTTCGTGGCGATTCAATGGCGGATTTCTCACAGTGCAAATAGCGGGGCCCAAGTCGGTGTAGCGTCCTTTGTCGTGAATTTCTTGGTCGACCAGAATATTGGGATCAGTAAATCCAAAGCCAGCCAATTGTTCTCGTTCTGCCAAATAACATTCACAGTCGGGAGGTCAGCAATTCGTAAAACCTCTGGTATTGATCGGACTCATTGCATTTCCAGATTTGTGGGAGTTGCCATTCTCAACTTTGTGGACCCGGCGTTGTTGCTGACGTTCTACGCCATATGCTGTTGCGTATTCTGCGGTTCAATCGTGGGTTTACCTGGACAGGCAGCTGTTGGATGCTTGTTTGCATTGTTTTTCTTCGAATCCATTTGTTATCCAGTACGCATTTCTTGTCTATATGCGCACATCGTTTTCTAATATTTGTCAGTGCATTTTTACATTAGGAACAAAAAACCTGGGAAAACATACCAAGAGAGGCTCAGGCCTAATCGTCATGGCACGTCATCAGCTAGGCAAAAGTCAACGTGTATGCTGACGTGTTCTACAGGGAGTTGGAGGCGGCGCATGGTACCCTCCTGCTCAAGGTGGTTTAGCGGACAGGGCCTACACTCGGAGGTCCTACCTTGTCCCGCTATCAGGTTATCTGGTCGTAGTTCTTTACGCAGGGTATGGCGATCCTCATGTTCTTTGACCCCATTGCTGACTCTACATTGGCAGTGGAATGGTCATCTCCCAGACGATGAAAGATGGTTTCAATTTCCGCAACGTTGATCAGTTGGCTCGAAAGAGAACGGATACCGACCCCCTCCCGAAAGGAGAGGAATCAAGTCGGGTGTCACAAGATGACAAGGAGAAAGCGGCTACCGACCACATTGAGGCAGTATAGACTTGTCAGGCACGTTGAAGATAGACACACAGCACATGGATTTCATGTTTTTGAAGTTGGCAGGTGAATAATGAATATGATTATACAGCGGACGTTCGCGAGCCTGCAATACGATCTACTACCTGCGAAACGGTGAGCGAGAGTAAAGCGGACATACGGTAGTGTACGCACATCTCTCACATAAGGGAGCGACAGCGCCGTCCCAATAAAAGGCAGCTGCCTGAGGAATGTAATGATGACAGGAAAGAAGTCACTAGAGAACCATAAGCGTCTTCATTATCTGGAACAAGCAAGGAACGCACCCGAACAAGTTCAAGAACCCAAATGTCTCCACGACCATACCAACGAACGGCCACTTTATGAAAACGAGAATAATCCCACCGAGGAAACATATGGTGCCACGTAGTTTCTGCTTCCTTGCGAAGAAATAAAACGTTTTCTGGGGTCCAATTATGAGGGTAAGGCCTGAAACGAAGAGTATCTGCGATGCCCCGGTTGTCAAGAAGAGCTGCAAAGGACTAGATTGAACTATACGTTGCCGAGAGCCAGAAGAGCGCCGTCGAAGAAGAGCATGACGCCCAGCAACATGAACAGCGCGCCGAACGTCGTGAGGGCCACGCCTATTTCTGCAAGACAAAAGGGTTGGAAATTTATACAGCATCAATAAAATGTGACAGCGAACTCTGAGCATCTGAAAGCCACATATTGAATGGCGGCGCGTCGTAAAGGGAGAAAGGGAAGGAAGATGGGCACACGTGACCAGAGACGTCGTCACTTTCTGTCGAAAACATTATCCTTCCAAAGTCCATTCCAAGAGATACGCTTTTCGTATCGAATCTCTGGCTAGCTCGCACGAAATGAATCTCGAATTTGCCCAGTTTCTTGCCGTCCGTACTTTCCTGCACATTTTATTTCTGTATCTGATGCTACAATAGACCCGGTACAATAGAATACGTACCGCGTTTCCTCAAGAAGGCCGACGAAAATGGCTCCTACGCGCCTTGGATGCATTTTGGGCTGCGAATCCCCCCATACCCAAGCCCAGCGCTGCAACGGCCTCTGAGGATCAAGTGAGCAGAAAGTAGTGATATTTCAGTGTCGCATCTTGACATCAGAACAGGTGATATCCTCAGAGGACGCAGATCCCCTGGATCGATTGCTCGACGACGTAGATGGCGGTGTCGTCCTCCGAACAGACTTCTCCAACGATGAGGCCTGGTCAGCATTTCTTTCTCGATTGAAAGTAGCAGAAGAAGAGTATACCGAAGCGAATAAGCCTGATGAAGACACGAAAATGGACCACGACGACGACGGCGACGAGAGTGACGAGGAATCTGAAGCGTCTGGACAACTCATCAAGATTATCGACCCATCAACGCCCGAAGAGCGTTCCCTGTTCCAAGATATATCCAACTTGCGCGCGCTACGCCTTGTGAACGATGTCGATATACGTCCTGCGCCCACGTTACCTGCAGGAACAAAGCGCATTTCACCGCCGAATAGGCTGGTGGATCGCAGTGGATGGCAGGAGATATATTCTGGCGTTAACATCTGGATATACGACTCCCGCTCAAATACCGACCAGTCACTAAGACTTGTTAGTCAGGAAGGAGATGTATATGGTACCGCGACGTCAGTAACCATTTACTACTGAGGTTCATGTTCTGACGCGTCGTTATAGTGGCGATAGCTGGAGAGCGCAGGTCTCACACGTCTACGAACTACAATTCAACATGACTTTCTTGGATATGAAGATAAATTTTGGAGGGTTGGATCGCTGGGATCTCGCTGAAAGAGCAAGGAATATGACTGAGGCAGAGTCAGTATAGACATAGACGCTTATTATCACTGCCAAACGGCGAAACACTTGCTCGCTGCGATTGGTAGTATCTCAAATTCCAAGTGACAGGTTCACTTACTCGCAGTGCCTGGCAAATCATTGCCAGGCAGAGTCGCAGTTATTGCCAGGTAATGCCTTGCCTCCGGGTGAACGGGGACTTTTTTTGTCAGAAGTGTCTTGCGGCGCATTTCAGGCAAGTGGTCGAGCAATGAAAAAAAAGGAAATGCATCACTTGTGTGGTCCAAAGTGTTTCGCCGTTTGGGGGTGTAGACTTGATGATCAAAATCATGCATGATGCGAGGCAAATATTTTGAATTTTATGGGACGAAGATATAATATCGAAACACGAGCCTCTCGACAGCACCTACACCTACAGCATAGCTTATGAGGTGACAGTCCAGACGCGGAGAGCGTTGTCGGTGAATCCAGCGAACAATGTCTGACCATCCGCCGACCATGCGATGGACACACACTCAGGCTGCCTTGCCTCATCACCACCATCAGTGTATGCTGGCTTGAGCTCGTCAACGATGGACCTGCACTCGCGTGAGCAAACAAAACTAGGAGGAAAGTCAAGAAGGCTCACTTGCTCTCCAGGTCGAAGATTTTGACACAGCTGGCGGTGGCAGCACACAGCCAGTAGCGGTTGGGGGAGAACACCAATGCGTTGACAACATCACCGGCTTCCAGGGAGTAGAGGTGCTTGCCCTCGTTGAGGTCCCAGAGCATGGTGATGCCGTCCTTTCCACCAGAGGCGGCAAGCGAGCCATCAGGTGAAACAGACACGGTGTTGATGTAACCGGTGTGGCCGTAGTGGTTGGTCTTCAGCTTGAACTTGGAGAGTTCCCAGACCTGTCAGAAGGAGTCAGATAACTAGAAACGTGAAGGAAGAGTAAGGAATCAGAGATCTTGGTGGAAAAATAGTCTCATAGGGACGAGTCCCTCTGAAGTAGCAAATATAAAGATATAGCATCATGGAAAGGGGAAGTATATAAAGAAAACAGATCCTGACCTTGACGACTCGGTCCCAACCACACGATACAATAACGGGGTTCGACACGTTCGGGCTGAACCGCACACAGGACACCCTGATGGACTATTAGACCAAACACACTGCACTAGAAGACTGGTTCCACGTACCATTCTGTATGACCCTCCTCCTTGATGTCAAACTTGCACTCTCCCAAAGTATTCCAGACCTTGATGGTCTTGTCACGGGAGCCAGACACGATTTGCCTGTTGTCAGCACTGAAGCTGACAGACAAAACGTCGGACGTGTGGCCAACGAAACGACGCGTTGTCACGCCGGTATGGAGATCCCAAAGTCGAAGGGTGTGGTCCCAAGAGGAAGACAAGGCGAACTGGCCGTCAGAAGAGATGACAACGTCGGAAACAAAGTGGTTATGGCCGTGCAAAATTCGTTTTGGGTATCCGTACGAGTCTTCGTCGCGGGTGAGCTGCCACACGATGATAGTTTTGTCTGCACGCAACGTCAGGGTGAGTGTCGACGGGAAATTTGCAGATGGACGCACCCCGGGAAGCAGTCAAAATCATGTCGGGGTTCTCCTGCGAGGTCGCGATGGCGGTGACCCATCCTTTGTGGCCTTCCAGGGATCCAAGGAACCGCAATTGCTCAGCCATTTTGTGTAGTGAGAGATGGGATATGCTCGAAAACGATGCCCGGGCTTTGGGTCACGTCACAATTTCAGCCACCGTGACCACCTGTATAGTTCCCGGCGGGTGCCGATATTCATACAGCGGCTTAATTCGACTTTCTTCCTTCTTCCAAGGTGGATAGTAACCGTCAAGCGTCGGCTTCGAAATCGACGTTGAACTTTGCAATTGAGCTGATTTTGACCTTTTATATTTCGCCTTCTCATCTTGATTCACATCTCTGCTATTTGTTCTATGACCAGGATTCAAATAATCAAGGCTAAGCCCTAGACTTGCGTAGCTATTACTTAGTACGTGGAAATATACGTTTTATGCGCGGTGCAACGGTCCGAGCCCGGTTCGTACTGTCGCCGAATGCGAGACAAAAATAGCTTATCAAGCCATCCTTGGGCTCCTTCAGTCACTTTGTCCGCCAACTGTAATCTTATGGCTACAAGTAGAATTCCTGTGATAAGTAAGAAACTTTGTGACTATCGCAAGCTCAGAGCTAAATTTCTTTATCGCAGTTGATACGGATCCAGGCGTAGATGATATCATTGCAATGTATGTCTGAGCACCTAAGGCCGCTCAGAGTCCTAATTCATACAGTAGTCTCCTCGCTCTTGCTTCTCCGGAGCTTGAGGTCCTCTCCATCGTCGTTTCTTTTGGTTTGTCCCGTTATCAGCTATTCCTGGCCGTTATCTAAGGGATAGAATTCAGGCAACACCGACATCCAGTCATCATAGTTCGTTAATACACGACTGTCCCCCAGCGATATCTTGACTAAATTCCACAAGCGCGAATATTCTCAAGACCTGTCAGGCTCTAACTCGCCATTTTGACGCTTATCCCGCGGAGAAACCTCGCTTTCCCAACTTTTCAGCGTCTCCCAGGACCTCGCTTGTGCTCGGAAGCGACGCTCCCCTGGAAGGTGACATCCACAGCGCACAATATTTCCACGGAAGGTCCGTAAGCGCATCCATTCTTTTCGGTACTCGGTTCAATACGAAGACTTTTGCCAGGGACGGTTTAGGTGGGATCACAGAACGTCATAGCGAACTCGACGCAGAGTTCGACGCAACCGCCGACCATCCCCAGCTTCTGTTATCGAAGAAGCCTGCCGTTGAAAGTTCGCTTGAATTGCTGCGATGCTATCCGGAAAGAAGCATTACTTACATAGCCCTGGGTCCACTAACAAATCTCGCTCAGCTGATGCGACGCGATAGGGATCTCGTAAGAGGTCGCATAGGCCGCGTCGTCTGTATGGGAGGCGCCCTGGATGTTCCAGGAAATACAAGTCCCGTCGCGGAATGTATGAATTCCTTCCCTCCCTGTTTTTGAAGCGATTGGTGACCATCAATCTATCTTAGTCAATTTCTTTGCGGACCCGTATGCCGTCAAGGAGCTTCTCATGCCTTCGAGACCAGAGCTCGGTCTGCCCCTTGACCGGTTCTTCCTCTTGCCTCTCGATATAACGACTCCGCACGAGCTACCATTCCCGGTTTATCAAACTCGAGTCGATCCTTCTTTCTCGAATATGAATACACCTTCCGTTGCCGGGGAGAAGAAACCTCTAACTCACTTCACTTCGTCTTTTCTGGAACACACACGTACGGTAATGCTCCAATTCGGTAAGGATGCAATGGAATTACACGACATCGTTGCTGTATGGTGTGCAATCGCGAACCCTCCGTCGTCGACTGCTCTTAGTCCCGGCTGGAGCATGCATAAACGCACCTTTGAGATCGAGAGGTGAGTGTGCCATTATTTTCCGGTCCGATCGTATAGCGACAGCTGAACTCTGGACTAGGATTGGCGAGCTGACTCGGGGTATGTTAATTATAGACCGGAGAGAGGATGAGGCAGCGTATGCACCGGGGGCAAACAGAGCGTTTGTGCAGGAGGAGCTGGATAAACACCAGCTGACGCACGGTCCTTGGGAGTCTACCGCTGTTCCCGCCGCAGTGGAAGTGGAGTCCTTGGATTCTTCACCCCATGACGGCCCGCGCATTTTGTGCATCACAAAAACGCCCGGGCACGACGCTCTGCTGCAACTCCTCCTTGAGCGGGTGTGGGGAGTCTAAACAGAGACGTATGAACCAACTCCTGTACAACACCGCATTAGGCTCTCAGAACGAGACTAGGGGAAATTTCTTTACCGGAACCACGAGTCAAAAGGCCGGTGGAATGAAGCGCAACATGAATGTGGCGGCATTCGTCGGCGTTTTCACTTAAGTTTTCATTGTGCCAAGAGTAAGTTTAAAATATACGGTGAAGAAAATCGTTGATTTATCAGCCCAGGTAATTTTATGTTAGATTTTGCGGGGACACGCGGCATATGATAGTATTCAAAGATCTTCCCCCCAATGGGGAAGGCTAAGAAGGATTGTGTCACGAATCCGATCGGCAAGTAGTTGACTGCTTCTATTACTGTTTGGGAGTTATACTTAGCACTGTGTTACGGCTCGCCGCCGTTGGGCGCTCGGGCTTACAGATCAATATTAGCAGCATTAGTGAGCGAACGAAGAAACCGAAAACATGGACCGTTCATGTGAACCTGTTGATGTTGTCTTGAAAGTTGATGGTGAATCAGATCAACGTCATGGCTGGACAGCTGCAAAAGTGCGTGATGCCGCCCTGTTTTCACTCGTACGATGATCCTGATTCCTGAGATGATGATGATGGTCCCGTCGGGCGAGATCCATTTGAAAATCACAGTCGTTCATGCCTGGAATTGAATGCCAATTTGAATATGACGTACTGTGGCGTGGTTGCTGCAGGTCTTGTCACCCTTCTCTGTGGACCTTCTGGTTTTCTTGATTATTCTCAAGAACGACGACATACTTTGGTCTTTACCCGAATATCGAGTTTTCCGGATTTATGCGCTGCTTCTGTGGCCCCCTTCGCCGCGCCGTCGGGCATCTATTAGAAATTTTAAGTTCACGTCGCTTTCGCTCTCCATGAGGATACTCAGCGCTGGGGTCGAGGCGTAATATAGTGTATTCGTGTCTGCCGGTAACACCGCAGGGGTTCCTTCACGCAAGGTTTCCGGCGCGCCGCTTCCAGCTGATGATGTCCCTTTAGTAAGGGTGTATAGAGCTCGGTTAGTTCGGATATCCTCCGAGAGTCTCCCTTGGGACACCTGCTACGGAGGAGGCTCCGAGACCCTGCCTATGGAAGCTACTACGGTTTTGAAAAACAAATGAATCTGATCATCAATTGTGAATTCGCAACTGTGGGAACTGCAGGGTCTTTATATCTAGCTCTCTGGCCGCCTTGGTTTCGTCAAATCCCTGCCGCTTATTTTCCCCCCTCGCCTACTACTATGACTCGCGGTCGCAAGAAAGATCTTACTATTCCTCCTACTCGCGCGTTGACTCAGCAGCGGGACTACCGAGCCCGTCGTGCTCAGTACGTTAATGACCTCGAAGAAAAGTGTCGGGCGCTAGAGATAGAGAACTCTGACCTCCGGCAAGAGGTGCGCTCCCTGCGCGTTAAACTACCTTCTGCGACTGTGCATAACCCTCAAATGGTCAGTATGTCTGCTTTAGACCTCGGACGCTAGTGGTGCTCACAGTCGTCGTTGTCCTGTAGGTACAAGCCTCCGCACAATTGATGCAGGACCTGTCCACGGTGTCGCAGACACTGGCACGATTTCAGCATGTAGTGTTTTCCGAGGTTAACACTTTCCCCCCACCCATGCCGATACCACGCCCGGAAAGCGGGCACAACAGCATGCCCTCGCCCGTCTCTCTTGTCGCTTCTCCCAGTACACCCCACGCCACCGTCGACTTGAAGAACGACGCTTTTTCTCGGTCGTACCAAAACACACCGAGGTTTCCTCGCGATATCCTGTGCGATCGAGACCGTGATAACACGAGGTACGTGATTTCCGGTTGCTGCAGTCGTTCATTTTCTCTGACACGGTTCCTTATTAATGTCAGTGCAGACTCTAGTGGCCGCTTGTATGACAATGAGTCTGACAGTTCCCACTCAGATGAAGAGCATCTGACACACAGGGACAACTCATCGCGGTCGTATTCATATACGAATTCTTCCCATTCGTTACCTTATCGTTCAGCAGCATAGTAATTTCGACACATCTGGATGGGACGATTTATTCACTTAGTACTGTATTATAGTCGACTGTAAAATAGATAGATTGGATGCTTGGTAGCATTAATGTTTCAGAATACTTGTTTTGTTAGTTGTCTCAATTGTTGTGAATGACATGGAAGGCATGTAAATCATAGATGCGAGACGTATTGTCCATATATAAGTATTATATTA
Source organism: Armillaria ostoyae (assembly GCA_902506015.1). Taxonomy (NCBI): domain Eukaryota; kingdom Fungi; phylum Basidiomycota; class Agaricomycetes; order Agaricales; family Physalacriaceae; genus Armillaria; species Armillaria ostoyae. Next base: position 3,670,107 of record LR732082.1, read on the forward strand.
CGATTCCACGAGGCATACTAATACATCTCAAACACAGGACAACAATATGGTACAATCGTCATTCAGATCTCATAAGGATGCTTAACTAGTTCATCGTAGAGCTCGGGGGGGAGGTCGCGTACCAACGTGACAGCAATACCGATGACAGGTACTGCCTCAAGAGGAGGGAACGTACGGAGCAAACGCATAGGGCTATGACACACTGTCAGCTTCAAACGGCGAACAAAGAACTAAATTGCCTACCTGGAAGAGCTCATGACTTCATCCCTGATGAGAAGAAGCTGTGCAATGACACAAAGCACATTGAGATGCACTCCGAAAGCGAGGAGAAAATCCCATAGACGGAGTACTTGGTCAAGAGGGGGAGTACACGCACAGAGCGTCAGGACGGCTATGATCGATATCAGAAAAGATGAGAAAGGCTCGAAGACGTTAGCACTCACAAGGAAATGCGTATATTTCTGCAGACAGGTTCTTCTTGCGCAAAAGATCAAATAAGTCTGGGTCTACTATTTTGAGGCACTTGTCAAGAAGCTAATCAAAGTCAGTGAATTTCTAGGTGAGAAGGGACACAAAGAGATGCGGTTTACCTTCAGGCCCCGATGTACTCCATCAAGCGTGGGTTGGACATAAAGAGGACAAGACTCCTCAATGAACTTTGAGAAGCAGTAGAAAGCCTCAAGTTCCGATGGCATTGTAAACAGAAATGGAGCCGCAAGAACATTCATGCCTTGGACATAAGTAAATCCTAATTGATGCGACTCTTGTCGGTCTGTCAACGGTTGAAAAAATTAGCCGCACATAAGGCTAAAGAATGGTGTCCATTCTGACCGTGGTTCTTCCACACGAACGCGTCCAGCAGACGAACTAGCATGTCTTCTCGCACGCGCTCTTTGAAGCCGCGATCAGTTGCCAGAGTCCTGATGTGGTAGCAGCATGAACGACAAGCTCGTCCATGTGAATGGGTGAAACACACACCGAAACGTGTCGTTTCTGATTTTCTCTCTGACTTCGCAGGGGCCTCGTGCGACATACTTCAAGTATGTATCCGCGGATAAGTCATTGATGCGCAGAAGTATCTTCCATATCCGGGGCCGTAGCGTCGGATCCTATAGAGTATAAGCTGCAATTAAAGTCAATTTGATACAATACCCACAGTAGCTGAAGGAATCCCATCCACGAGGATCATCCGCCGAAGTTTCTTGGTTCCATCGTCGACTTCGCCTGATGAACGCGACTTGGATGAGATCTTGGGTTGGTTGAGGAGCCTGGCAAATGAATGAGCAGTTGCAGTGCTCGAGGACATCGTGGCGGAATTCTGCGGGAGTTAATTGACCTAGTGCATGTGGGCGTTGGTGGGTGCAGGAGAAGGTGTTTGTTGACACGTGTTGTCCTGGCGCCTTCAACACGTCTACGCGCCGCTACACATGGCTTACATCCAAACGCCTATGGACGTCCCTTTCATTTCTTCTGGAGCGTCCAGCCGGCGTCACTATGCCCTTGTTCGTAACGTGGAGACCGCCCATTCAGTGCAGCAAGCCGATGAATACATATTCGCTGAGGTTCGATCCATTCGAAGTCAATTCAACGACCCGGGGCTGTCTTTGGTAGGTAGCGCCCGTTTTCGCCAAGCGAGAGCAGCATCACGAACTTGATTTCAGCGGAGCTGCAGAGAACTTCTAATTGTACTGCTCTATTGCTATAACGCGGTGACAACGAGCGCGCTAAAACAGGATGCCTTATATTTTGCTATTCCCCATGCGATTAACTTGGCTGAAGCAGCTTCCAATGCCAAGGACAAGCGGATCGGTGCGTCGTTACAGAAAAAGGAGAAAAGACGATACCCATTGTATCCTGTCAGGCTATCTGTTTTGTTCCGAAGTTATGCCTCCCAACCACGAGTTGCAACTCATGCTTGTAAACACCTTGCGCAAGGTCTGCATAGCCCAACTGTCTAAGCCCGTCGTTCTTCAGCTTTTGATAGGATTTAGAAGACTCTTCGCTCACGCGAATATGCCTTGCCTTAGACAACCTCATAGCGTCGTCCACAGAAGATGTGATCCCCGCCGTGCAGGCCCGGCTTCATGATCTACTGGTTCATAACTCGTCAGTATGTACGCTGGCGCTTGCAATACACACTTGTTGACGTATTTCGTCTTCATTATAGACCTCATATTCGCCGTCGGGCCTTAATGGTATACAGAGCCTTGTCTGGACATGATCCCGACCTTATGAAACCCATCATTCCCACCGTGATGAAGAGAATGAAAGACCACGACTCTTCCGTGTCGGGTGCCGCCATTTCGATATCGGCGTCAATTCCTGATGTGCGCTCTTCCATTCAAATACGCCATCTCTTCGCTGATACGACGGACGGGCAGAACCGCGACATCCACAAGCTAACCAATGAGCTTTTTTCCTCAGCATCAACAATTGGGCATCCTGAGTCGAGGTACTGGTTGCTCACAATTATTCGAACACTTCGAAATTTAGGGTTGGTTCCATTTCATGTGACTCGCGGCAATACTCATGGAATTCATAGTCTGAATGATACAAACCTGCCAACTGTCATTAGATTAATTCGATCGGCTTCAACCAGCAAGGACTATGGTTAGCACAATATTCTTTAGCCGTGATCGCGTTTGAAGTCTTTGCACAAATCAGGTCTGCTCCGTGAAGCAGCTCTACTTCTCGGAGAGATAAGAAACGAGGCCTTTCTTAACGTCGCGATGTCATCCAGGCGGGCCCCGGTCGAAAGCATCAGGGAGATCCTCGTGTCCCGAGAACCGAACGAACAATATCTCTTCTTATCATGTCTCGAGTGTGTCGACCCCATGTGGTGGGCAGGAATCACACCTGAATGTCCCGCTGTCTTAGAGGAATGGGAAGTAGAACGATTCATACAGCTGCTCGATTCTGCTGATCCGTTGATTCGGCGCAAGGTGAAATTCCTTTCTAGCTATGACCTTACCTGTTACTCACCCACCAGCAGGCGGTGAAAATTCTGAACAAAGTCGACCCTGATATCATTTCAGCGTATTATGCTCAGTCTGTGCGAGCACTACCGGCCGAAATGCCATACAATAACAAAGTGGAATCTACATGGCGATTATTAGAAGTGTTACAAGTACAGTTCGCAGGCGATGGAGAGCAGTATGCTCGCCAGGTCCTGGAACTCCTCAGACACGTCGAGTCGGTAGGTCCGTCGGACTCTCAACGTGTTCTAGATGCTGCAGTCGAGAAAGTTTTATCGTTTATTAGAGATGGTCGGCCGCTTCACTACCTTTCACGCATGCGTCAGCTCATCGTATTGCAGGCATCTCGATGTTCCAGATCGCATCTTCAACCGTATTTTTGACCCGTCTCACGGAAGGTGAAGACATGGGCCCGACGATGATGGTCATCGTTGCTGCCCTTGGATGTGAATACTGCGGACAATTGTCTCTGTCTCCAAAGGACATCTTGAGTGCGCTATCGTCGAGGCTAGCGTCCTCAACTGGTAAGCACTACCAGGCAGATTACATGAAGGCACAAACCAAAACTTCTGCAGCGTCCGTTCAAGATGTCTGTCTGGTCTCTATGCTTCGGATTAGTGCGGAATGCGACGCAGTACCTGAAGAGGTCAAACTAGCGGTGTCTGGGTTGGCGGAGACTGCTGGACGATATATCCGACGGGTCTGTTTCCTTGAATGCTCACAATTAATGTTTACTGATCAGGAAACCGTGAAATAGCGCTGCGAACAGTTTTTGAAGTTTTCGGCGCAAGGGGATGTACTGACGTCGATCTTGCGCTCTGCTAGATCACTAACGGTAACCTCCGCTCATGTAGCGCTCCGAATGAAAGCTTATTATACATATAGCTTCCTCATGTTCTGGAGGCATTGATGCAACAAGGCTCGAAGTTGAATTCGACCTCCCCGCCAGTGTCACCCCGAAAGCGTCTCTCGCCAACTTCATCTCCATCTTTGGGAGCTAGCAAGCTGCGATATGATGCATATGAGACGCCTACATCCATCCCTCGACTACGCGGTCGCCGACCCTCCAGCACCCGTAGCGAATCAACGTCCAGCCCCCAGCCTGCACTCTCAAGAACAGTCACCGCTGGAGATCTAGCTTTGGCCGCACAGGAGTTTGAGATGATGTCTTTGGTAAGGCTCTCTTTTTTGGACTTCACTGTTACACTGCCTCATGTCTCGATACCAAGTCGTCGCCACAACCGACAGACCAGGTAAGGATTGTGTAAATGCAAATTCAGTAGCGGAGGCTGATCGCCGGGGCTTTTCTGTAGGTCGCACGGCCGCCCGACCTTATTGCATTCGACACACCGTTTATCAGTGATCCCGATCCGTCTGACTTTGAAACCAGCTGGAACACCCTTGGCCCATCAGCTTCGGCACGAGGGTGGTTTGAGGGGTCGGTGGACGTCCTCCTGGATCGCTTGAAGGGCGTGGAAGGTAATGAGATGAAAGTCATTCCGACGGATGAACCTCCGTTTGAAGGTGTGTTCTTCCCAGTATGGACGGCCAAATTACCTAACTGCGTATAGGGGAAATGAAGGTCATTCTGCAGCCTTCCGAAGCGATTCTTCGGCTTCGTGCGAGTGAAGACGATGGTTGTTTATGGCGGTTGCGATGTGGTGATGCGCAGCTGCGTGTAAGGATTAAGCGTGCCCTTGCAGAGGAGTAAATGTGGTTCCACGAATCTGCGCAGTCGTCCGGGAGAGAGGTAAATCAGCTTCAATGTTAATAAGATTTACTATGATAGGAAGGTTGCCTCCAGACGTTGTTTGAGGGGAAGACGCTTTTTTCTTGTTGTTGGGCCAATGCCCGGAGGAGGTACGCGACACCGATGGAAGTGTATACGTGGAGCTCGTTGTCCAGGTGATTTATTTCGCAGTTCAGGTGTATCCCTAAGTTACAAGCATTCAGAATGAATGGAATGGTAGTAGAACAAATAGTCCTACATTTTTTCTGGACGAGTTTGTTGACTCGTAAACCAACGAACGCGTCCTGAAGGGGATCATCCCATCTGATAACAAACAATATTTCAGCTGACTCCAAGGAACATCCTCCCTAGAAGCTGACTTTGAAACACATTATGCATCCTTCCAGACATCGTGATCAGAAAGATGTCGACCTGAATGGCCGCGTAACACAAGTGTGAAAGGCGCCATCGAGGCGGAGGTAACTATTGACCGTGATACTTTGTTTTTCAACGATGGATTAATGGAAGGAGTGGATGGCAATCAAGATGTCACCTTGGCGAACATCTGGTGAACGGAAGACCGTGTGGGCAACAGTAGCGGTGATGATACGTGATAATTCGGATGCTATGGCTGGCCTAGGGTATTTGCAGTAACAAGGACGTCATCCCGGTACAGATGCGTATGAATTGTAGCAGTACCAATATTTTGTCAGGATGACTTAGTCCACAATCAGTTGGATCGAAAATTCAGTAAACCTCCGCTCGCAACGGTTGTACTTTTCAAACAAGTAATATTTGTGATGGATTACGACCGAGCGTCGGTAACCGGTTTACATTGGCGAATAGCAATTTTCCGAGTAATCGCGTGGTTAATATTGGATCATGATGCACATCAGTCCCTTCGGAGCTTGGGGATCGTGGGAAAACGTCGATCGTCATATAAGGCCGTGCCATCGAAACTGGCGGAAATTTTCAAGGAACCCCCTTCCACTCATCTCTCCGTCTACCACCACCACTTTTTATTGTTATTTTCTCAATCTATATGATTCCACCCTCACTGCAGTATGTTTTCTTTTCCTTTCTTTCAGAAGATAGGAACTAATCGCCTTGCATGTCAGTTCTACAAGACAGATTAACAACATACACTTCGGTCCACTTGCAGCCTTCCTCGTCGACACCGACCGTCCTCCTTAGGACCCCAGGATTTCCCGTATTATCTTCTCATTCGATTGCCTTTTGAACGACACATGGGATAATTGCTTTGCTCTTACCGTGGTCGTTTCGCTCCGGGACCCTTTCGCAAATAGACAATAGAAACCTAAACGACTTTCAGCGGATTTAAACGAACCATAGGGAACATACCCAAGAAATAACCGCTAATCCTACCAGATACCAGCAGCCACCATGTACGCACTCAAAACTCCTTTCTTCCGTCCAGCCAGCCGCCCTTCTTCGCCCGCTCCAGCACCAGCGCAGCCTTCTCGCCCAGACTCAGGCGTATCTTTCGAGCGCTCTCGCCCTTTGAATAGATTGTCATTGACGACGTTCCGGCGCCCATCTCCAGCGCCAGCGCCAGCAAGGGCTGCCACGCACACCACGTTGGTGCAGGATGGATCGTACCTGGAGATGCTGAGCCTCAAGCTAAGCGAGGCCGTTTCAAAGGCCGTAGCCCAGCCTAGTGGTCCACCAGCTGCCCACGAGCAGGTGTCAGGACGGCGACCCATCCCCGCAGGTCGCGGTCGGGCACTGGGCTCCCTCATTGCCTCGTGAGTTGCCGTTCTACTTCGTAATATCCGATATTGATCTCATCAATCTCGACATTGACAGTGAGCTACGTGCGGCCAGTGAAACCCCACATTTGTACCGAGCCATTTTGCGATCCCTTCACAGGCCTTTGTCTGTGCTCCTTGGCAATCTTTCTGCAAGCTTGCTTCCCCACCTTTCCTCGCCAGCGCTTTTAGCTCTTCCATCAACTGTGCCTCAGGCCCAAGTTCTCAACCCCACTCAGCTCCACGCTGTCGCTATCGCGACATTCGCTGGCGAGCTGTTGGAAACATTTGATGACTTCGCCCTCGGACTTGATGGGGACATACGCGGAGATGGCCTGAAGCTAATCCGAGAAGGACTAGCTTCTCTTGTTAATCGGGTAGTCCAACCTTTCTTGGGGTTGATGAAGAGTGAGTTGCATCCTCTTGTGGAATCCCTGGAAACGCTGGCTACTTCATCTGCCGGAAAGACCTCTCCAAGTGGCAAAACGTCAAGTTATTTACACCCATCCATCGTCACGCTACAGACCATAGTTCCAGTGTACACCAAAACCATTGCGAGATATACGGCAACACCGGTATCTCAGACAAACTTAGCTACCTTCCTTATCTCTATTATATGGAGGGGCCTGTTAGCTCTGGCGTCGCGTCCATATGTTGCACCGACGCCACCATCATCTCCCACGAGTCTTCCCGCTGTCGTCAGAAAGCGTCGTGGGTCTTCCACGCCGCCCCTGGCTCCATCTCCGGGACGATTCGCAATCAAGCTTCCGTCATCTAGGCCTCCTTCGCCCCCGGTTTTGGCGGTATCATCTTCTGTGACTGCCGACGCGCGAGCACTTTATGATATCTTAAATCAACTCCCTAGGCCTGATGCCCATAACGCCGCCACAAGATTGGCTAGGGAAGCAGTTGACGAAGCATTTGATGCTCTGAAAGCGCTCCCCGCATTCTTTGACGTGGTCTCCTACACTTCTCCCGCTCATTCCGTGGATGCCATCGCTCAACAGTTGGCCACAGCGGCGGAGGATCTACCTACGCTCATTGTATTGCCGGCTGCGCTTCACGTATACGGCTTGCCTGAGATGCAATCGGTTCCGGCAATGCTAGGCATATCTGATTCAGATTACCGGAACGGCTGTCTAACCGGGTTTGGGAGAGCGGAGGAGTGTGCGACCGCCGTAGGGCAGCGCCTGCTTGACATCCTCACCCCAACTCTGGGTCCTGATACCGTTTTGTGCAAGTGGTTGGAGGTGGAGATAGCCGAAGACCCCTTCCCGTGTTTGTGACCAATCAGCGCTCAGCTGTTAGTTAAGAGAAAGTATTATTGTTCGTACACTTTTAGCACGCCTCTGTTTTAGATCTCACGACGACCTTTTCGATAGCACCATGATGTCGTGCTACGTGCTGTGTATACTATCGCTGTCTCTGCAATTCTATTATCGTTATTTGTCGACCGGTCATTGACAAAAATCTTTCGGGTTTCCCGGCGTGGCGTCGGCAACGTTGTTATCCTCTGTGGGAAGAGTGGCGGGCGATGAAGGTACCGGTGTCGATTCTATTTGCTTGTTCTGCGGCGATAAGCTTTAAGGGTAAACAACCTTTCTCACTGTCAACTTTGGACTTTCGCCTTGGTACCCCTGGTCGCTCGCAGACCCTTGACTGCTGAAGAAAGCGCTGCTTTTGGGCTTCGCAACCGGCTCTCCGAGTCGGTAAAAAGAAAATGTGAGTACACTTTTAGTGAAAATCCCACTTAGGATTATTATACCCGCGAAATTGCTGAGAATTCTGGAAAGCGCTGTCGGCTCCCCCGGTGTTGGGGACAAAAAAAACGTAAGGGAACGTGCATACATTCCTGATGAATTTCTTACCCAGGTTTATAGTATTGCTACATGCGGAGAGCAGGAAACTCGTTTTTGCTCTCTTAACCGGCAGGACGACTGCACCCGTACGTGAAGCATGGACGATTCCCATTCCTTCTGCCCTGCCATTCAAGCCCGTACCAGCTCTCTGGAGCATCACACTCTCTTACTCACGAGTTCCAGCAACTTGTAACGCACCATGCGTTTTTTATCCCCCAAACGCGATTGGACATGCACTCGGAGGGATAGAGGTATAAAGGTGTAGGATGGGAGGGCATTGAGAGTCAGTTCCTCCTCCACAATGGTTCTCTCTACAGGTTTCTTAGCTCTCTCTCTTGTCCTCGCAGTGCAGGGTATGGCTCTGCTTGTGCTTGGTGTGGAAGCTAGTAGCTTATTTTACGCGTAGCGGCTACTACGGCACGTCCCCCCAAGGGCTTCACTTGTGCCACCGGGCAGACCGTACAGAACAGGGCCTGCTGCGCCCTGTTCCCTGTCCTGGATGATATTCAAACGAACCTCTTCGATGGAGGTGAATGCGGTGAAGAGGTCCGTGATAGTATTCGTTCAAGTTCTTTGCACTCATTCCTTTTTAAGGTTCACGAGTCTTTACGTCTCACCTTTCACGATGCTATCGGATTTTCCTTTGCCCAAAAGTACTGAATTCCAACCCACATGATTTGCCGTTCTCCAACTCAGGTTGCACATAGGGTCTTTGGAGGCGCTGACGGATCTATCGTTACCTTTTCGGATGTCGAGCTGGCGTTCCACGCTAACAATGGAATAGGTAACTTTGCTCACACCTTTTCCTCAAGTCTCGTTTATATTGATAATCATCTCGCAGATGAGATTGTGGGTGTACAACTCCCCTTCATCCAAGCTCACAATAAGACGTTGAGTACCGGAGATTTGTAAGTCTGCTCAGTACTATGTGATACCATACCCCCCTTTCTCACTGCCTTGGGATGACAGCATTCAATTCGCCGGTGCTGTTGGAGTCTCCAACTGCCCGGGCGCTCCTCAACTCAACTTTTTCCTGGGCCGCCCGGCAGCGAAAGAGGCCTCTCCTGACTTGTTGGTCCCTGAGCCGTTTGACGATACCGACAAGATCTTTGCCAGATTCCTGGACGCGGGTTTCACTCCGAACGAGGTTGTCGCACTGCTTGCTTCGCATACAATCGCCGCTGCAGATCTAGTAGATCCAACTGTGAGGAGCCTCGAATATTCTGTTGGAGGTATATGGAGTTACTGACGATTGCACCGATTGCAGATTCCCGGGTAGGCTGTTACCTGTCCTCGGGGACATGTAATCTGACTATGTCCTCCTGTACAGGACCCCATTTGACTCGACGCCGGGCTTATATGACAGTCAATTTTTCATTGAGGTCCAACTGCATGGTACACTCTTCCCTGGGTAGGTTTCTTCTACGCACCGTTACTATATATGAAGCTGATACCCTCCGCCATCAGAACCGCCGGAAACCAAGGAGAGGTAGAGTCGGCCATTCAGGGTGAAATGCGTCTGCAATCCGATGCCGAAGTATGTTTCTCAATTTTGTTTGGCTGATACGCATTCTAACCACTACGCTCTCACAGATAGCTAGAGGTATCAACGCGCGTTCTTTGCCCTAAGAATATAATGTTAACAACGCATACCAGACTCCAGGACCGCGTGCGAGTGGCAATCACTGATGAGTACGTGGTATCTGGCTCGTTCACAGCCTGGAGGCTAGCTGACCGAGAAAATTTCAAGCCGATCACGCAAAGTTACAGACGGTTTTCAAAGACGCGATGCTCAAGTTATCCATCCTGGGGCATAACCAGAATGACCTCATTGATTGCTCTGATGTTATTCCTGTCCCAGTTCCCTTGCCGAGCACCGCGGGCCCCCATTTGCCACCCAACACAACGCGCAAGGACGTAGATGTTGCCGTACGTATGCAGCCGACACGTGTGGATGTTTAACTGAAAACAAGTTCACAGTGCGCCTTTACGCCTTTCCCTGCTCTCAGTGCGTTACCGGGACCAGCTACTTCCGTTTCACCTGTGTACGTATCTTGTAGCCCTTCTACAATTTCCAAGGCACTCAAGTTCGTCTCATTACAGGCCTCCTTCGTAAATAAGCCTTGTTTCGTATCATCTATGCTCGCGTTTCGGGTAGTCGGGTATCAAACTCAGAATCAGATGTACACCTTGAATTACAAATCCAAATAACAAATGCAGGAAAATTGTCCAGCAACGATAAAATGTGTGAACATCACCATGTCATATCTGGAACGTGGACGTTAGAGCTGATAACACGAGCATCAAAAAATTCTCACCATTTTCGAGTTTCACCTTCCGGATGTCGTTCATGATGCGTGCAGCATGTTTATCCAGCATTTCGACGTAAGGTTTCAAAGATGTTCTTTGCCAATCTAGGGATGTGTCAGCTGGGACGCCATGCTTCGAAGCAGATGGCTTACCAGAATCATGGTCACTGATCTCTTCCTCACCCTCGGTGTGATTTAGCTCTTCGAGTAGCTGGCCCACTGTCGGCACTTTCTCCGGATCAAACTCCTCTATTCTCGTCGGATCGACGGGTACGCAGACTCGACCCGTCCCTGGGTGTACAACAAAGGGTGCCTTGAGCAGATGGTTTCTATGTTTTGAGACCTCTACATCGAGGCGAGGATAGGTGTACTGGAGAATGATATCTTCTAGTGCTGCCGTCAATATAGCCTAGTGCCAAGTCAACATCATTGAGAACCAAATGAGTATTTCATACTTTTTCCGACGACTTTTTTATCTGAGCTTTGAGGTCCGACCATTTCTCTGAGGAGGCCCGCGTCGGGTCAGCCGACCATTTGGTCCGAAGAGCATCGACAACATCAGGAACGGGTAGAAGCTTCAAAAGAGCTTCATATCCTTCTTCTGTGGCAAAACAATCTTGATCCTCAAGTATGAGCTCAGTGAAAACCTCGGCAAGATCTTGCAAGCATTCTCTATCATCATCGTGAGCCAAACGCAAGGAGTAATAATGCCGCCACTCACTGAAGCGAGGGCGGTAAGGCCCGAGAACCAATGCGCACGTTGACTTTCTTCCCCGGCTCCTTCCCACCCTGCACAACTGTCAGCCAGTTAACCATTGCCCTCCGCTCGTCGTCGGTTAGCTCCATCGCTTCCTTATCTGATACCCACAAGTGGATTCCACGTCGACCGGAGTAGACCCACAGTAGATGTTGGTATCCAAATTGGTCCCGAATAGCCGTATCCAAGACTTGGACAGCGGCAGATATGAAGCCCCAGCAACGCTTACAGATAGCAGCGGCTGAGCAGCATGTGCGAATGGGGTCATAATCTGTCATATCGATATCGAATACCAGTTCACGTTGAACGGGGAAGAAGGCCCCTTGACGCGCGGTTCTCCGATCTTTCGGCTGCAAGACTGTTATATTTTTTCGATAGACGCATCGAATGCCACTTACGCGAACGCTGTACATGGGTCCAATTTCGAATCGAGAGGGGTTGAGATTGCAGACTTGCTTTTTAAGTTCTTCTGCATTTGGAAACGAGTTGTACCGGAGATAGATATCCCCTGGCAGTGTAAAAGCGAATTCGCGGTGCGTGAACAAGCGCGTTGGAGCATGCTGCTGGTTTAGCCAGGTGAATATGGATCGAAATGGATATAAGCGACGATAAAAAAGGCGCATTGCATCTGGAGAGAACGAGTCGATGTCGCTGGAAGGAACGGCCATGGTGGTATAAGGTGAACCCTGGAACGACAGTCACATACACGTCAGTGTCACGTCATGTGCGTGTTACGCGCCCCACAGCATTTGAAATTTCCCATCCTGCTCTTGTCCGTTCTGACCACTTTCAGATTCACTGAACCTCGAATATCTCACACATCGATTGCAAATGGCGGTCTGCCGAACTGTTATGAGTCTACTTATATGTCTTTAAAGTTTGTGAACGTTCAATTGGCTATCTGGCCAGATTACTTTGGCATTTTTCATGCGGAAAAAGAAAAGTTATTCTTTCATGACCTCAGTCACTACCTTTGCTCTTGAAATTATGCTTGGTCTTTCGCCCCTCGATTCAGCTGTTACGCTGCGATCATAAGGTAATTTTCCCCGCTCTGTTATGGCGACCACCTTCTATCGTCATTGGCGACATTAATATAGTGAAATTATTCGGTGAATCTTAGTGGCTTGTTCTAATTCGTAGTACTTACCAGCGACCTCTAATATGGTTTCCCGGCTCACAGATACACCTGTGTCATATGCTTTGGAGCACAACTGTAGCCTCCTCGTGGAGCGAATTGTTCTGATATCTTGGAACCGCGATATTCTAAACTCGGATCCCCCAACTGATCTCCCACGGCGCGAGCTTCAAAAGGAGCGGGGCCTTCCACTCTTTAGACCTAAGTAGTTTCTTCTCTGGTGCCGATGACGGCAGTAGCCTTGCCATGTACTTCTTACTACGTCTTACATTTAAGAATCTGGAGCCGCTTGGTTTTCAACAGTCACTTTGTGCGTGATTTTATCAGTACATCGGCCAGATTTGAATGAATTGAGGAAGTGGATGACGAGTGGGTATTCCCAAGCCAATGGACAGTTTGGGAGGGAGTACGAAAATGCGTGCATTCGCACCTGTATGCTGAGAGTTGTTAGATACATTCCGTGGTGTATAGATGTGAACTCTGAGGTCTGAAGTCCGAGCACGAATGTTCATAAAATTCCAAAGGATTTTAATTTCCCCTCAGTCGCACCATTGTGGGGTGTGCGCTAATCTTTCATTTCATTTCAGAACAAACATGACTTCTCACTGAAGTAAAGCTCACCACGACCATCCTAAAAGTGAGGCAATAAATTCGCTGGTATTCTCCGCTCTCATCAAGGCTTCTCCGATGAGCACCGCGCGAACACCTTCGTCTTTGTATGTCTGCACGTCTTTCGGATTGGAAATTCCACTCAGGGCGCACAGGACGACGTCTCTTTCCCTCACCATCTCCACCAATCGACTCGTCGTCCCCATATCCACCTGGAAATCATGAAGATTCCGATTGTTCACGCCGATGACCTTTGCTCCCAGGCCCAATGCAACTTCCATCTCCTTTGCGTTGTTCACCTCCACAAGAGGCTCCATGCCCAGTTTCAACGCGTAGTCATAGAGGTTCTTTAACTGATCGGCCTGAAGCATGGCGACGATGAGGAGAATGGTATCGGCGCCAAAGAGCCTAGCCTCCGCGATTTGGTATGGATCAAAGATGAAGTCCTTGCGAAGCACCGCGGGTCGGTTGGGCAGAGAGTCAATCGCCTGGCGCACTAGCCGCATGTCGAGGAGTGAGCCCTTGAACCAGCTCGGCTCAGTAAGGACGGAGATGACGGATGCCCCAGCACGAGTATAGGTCTGTGCTTGCTGGGCGGGGTTGATCTTCATCGCAATTGGTCCTTTCGATGGGCTAGCCCGCTTGATTTCTGCCATGAGAGAGATGGAGGATGTGCTGGCTGGGTTCTGTTTCAGACGCTCGACGAATGAGATGAGCGGTGGGGCAAGGTTCATCGAAAGATAGACATCGATGTCTTCTGGCAATGTCCCAGGCGCCGATGAGGCCAATTCCACATCTTTTGCGCGTTGAGCGTAGATCTTTTCGAGAATTGAAGGTTTCGACATGGAAGTAACAGGTAATTCGGTATCGGTCCGAGTTACCGAGTTACCGAATGCGGCCCGTTTTGACCTTGGACTTATACTGGACCTCAATGTTCATAGGTGGGCTTTCTGGCACTGTGGCGCAACCCATGCAAAATTTATTCAATCACAGGACCTGTCTTCGTGATACGAGTATATCCCCACTCTTCCCCCCCGCTCTCGCGCCTTCCTCATTGCTTTCGGAGCGCGCACAGGCCCCGGGAAGCTCCCGCCAAGCTGTGTCCGGAAAAAGTGGCGACTTTGGGCCTCAAATACGCAAACTCGGACAAACCTTTTGACGGTCCCGGTAGGCCAAAAAATTAGGTTTTGGCTTCTGAATGACAATTGAGAGCTGTTTCTGCCAGATTCTGCTTAGATACCACCTAAACGGTGTGCGCGCATCGCGAATTACAGGTTCTGGCCAGGAAATATCACCCGAAAAAGTCCTAGAATATGCAAACTGCGGACAGGGGGGGCAAATTTTTGTCCCTCAAATACGCAAACCACGGACAAGGGCTTGAATATGCTCTCCGGACACAGCTTGGCGAGAGCTTCCCGGGGCCTGTGCGCACTCGTCTGAATAGAACTCCTCTTGCACCGGCTCCTCAAAAGACCACTCGCCATGAAATATCGTTCTTGCCACAGCACGCACGGATGGTCCTGAAAACACGGACTGCCTAGCCCTGTTCTCCAGCAGCTTAACCCGTATACATTGTATACGCAGGGCCATCTCAAAACCAAGAACCGCTATCTGCTCTTCAGACACTCCTCCCCGTTGGTTGACTAGGTCAACAATTCCGGAAGTCGTTAGCGCTGGTACATCATATTCTCGGCCTAGGGAAATCCGCTCTGTCGCATCAATCTTCAGTTGACGCTCCAGGATGTCTGAAATAGCAGTGTTGCGTATTTCGGTCATCTCCCACATCGTCGAGAGCTTCAAGATTGATATCCATTCCTCGTGCGATATTTCTCGTGGGGACAGCCCGTTTCTAAATTATCCATCAACTTATCAACTATAATCAAATCAGCGAAGGCCTTACTGAGGGTACATGAATTTGAGCAGTCGCTCAAAGTCAACTTTACTGACACCTTGCAGTTGGATAGGCTTATCGTCGGAATCGCCTTCAACGGTGTCAGTTTCAGCCTGCGGCAATGTAAACATGGCTCTGAACGTCTCCGAGTTCTCGATGAATTGATATCTTGGCACACGGAATAATACATCGTCGACCTTCCGGACCCTCATCGTCAGCGCATGGTCGCATGGCGGTAAAATCTGGACTTACGAGGAAGACGCTGGTCTCCCAGTAGAAATCTTTGCTCCTGGCTCTCGGCATTCCAGGCAGGCGAGATATCACAGCATTTACACTTTGTGAAAGCTTCTTAACGGGTAACGGTTGTCCAGACATGTTCGTTGTTAGCGTCTTCGATGTCCGAGATAGAAAGAGGATAAGCCCATTGCCTGGCGTCTAGTGTGTGAACTTCTCTCCTCGTGCCAACCCTTTTCTACTTGTCATTCCTATCACATCAATGACATCATACAGATCAAGGCAGCTCTACATAGCTTACAACTGGGGCGATTGTCCCGTATAGAAATGCTATGGTTGTGTATGTTCAAGACGAAAGGAAACAAGGCTAATTGATGGGCAAACATGACGTGCAATCAGCTTAGCGGGCTTCATCACCTTATCCAGGTCTGATAACAAAGCGAGTACCTACTGAATAATCGGCGGTCTTTCGATTGTATAGCGTCCGGAAGTCTACATTGACCATCTGATAGAAATTGATTAACATGCATTGTAGTTCTCCGATGCATTACGACACTCTGGTCACAGCAGGACAAAACGTCAGAAGTCCCCGACCCGTCAGCTTCGGCATTTTCTCCGCGATCATGGCGACAACATCATCCACCGACGGTGGATGAAAGTCGACATCAGGAGCATCTTCTTCATCGGAATCAGAGCCTTCCCATCCCACGACATTCCGATGACTGCTTCTCACTTCGATGATCATCTCGAGTTGCTGAAGGGAGGGAAACTTTGGGCTGCCAAGGAGCCCATCGAGACTAGTCCAGGAGGGGAGCTCTTTATAGGATGGGAGATGATCAGGAGTGTTTAGGATGAAGCCCATCGCGATACGTATTTTCCGAAGGTTTGTGAGCGTGACACCATGAAGAAGACGCTCGATGTCAACTAGTTGTGCGGCATCATTCTTGGAGTAAAGATTTATTGAGTCGATGTCCAAGGTTTCTAGCGCTGTAAACCCACTCAACGCTCCCGTTGAGATGAAATGTGCTACGTGCATATTCATCAAAATTTGCCATTCAAAGGTCGTTCAAC
Source organism: Armillaria ostoyae (assembly GCA_902506015.1). Taxonomy (NCBI): domain Eukaryota; kingdom Fungi; phylum Basidiomycota; class Agaricomycetes; order Agaricales; family Physalacriaceae; genus Armillaria; species Armillaria ostoyae. Next base: position 3,686,445 of record LR732082.1, read on the forward strand.
TCACCTTGCATGGAATTGACGTAGGAATTCATGTCATAATCGAGGGCTTCGATCTCGAGCCGTAGATGTTTGATCGCAGTACCCGTAGTTTTGATAAACGGATCGAGATAGGAAGAAAGTTGAGGTGTTGTAGGAAATTGAATTTCATTGTGGCGGTGTCTTGTGGGGAAGTATTCCCAAGTCAAGGTGAGGTCGGTGAGATTATCGAGATCGAAGGCTCCTCCTGAAAGCCAGGAAAAGATATACAGGCTTTTAGTAATGTCTTGGAGCTTGAGATTCCTTAGTCGTTTTGGAACAGTATCAACGTGGTTATGGAGTGCGGGGCCGACCAGGCCCTTGTTAGGACTTTTGACTTCTATGCCAGTGATGCGTAGGTCCTTCAGATTGACCATATGAGACATGAGATCCAACAAGTCCTCTGGTTGGTCGACCACCACCACGTATAATTCCAGACGCTCCAGGCGTGTAAAATGGCACAGAACCTCTATCGCCCTCTTGCTCGGTAAGTAAAAGTCCTCCATTTCCAAGTGTTTGACATTTGGGAGCCGGCGCACGAACTCCAATGTCTCAGCACTTTCGAGAAATAGAGGTTCTTCCGACATCACAACATCCATCTCCACCGAGTATGCACCCCACACGTCGAGGCGGGTGACATATCCGGCGAGGTGAGGATATGTGACGAATTTTCGGTTCCAAGACCGGCAATGCGATTCGAGAGACACGGCGAGCGAGGAAAAGACAAAGGGTTGAGCAAGCCGGCGCCAAGCGCGGCAGACTAGACAGCATGCCCTAAATTCGTTGGTCAAGTATCTCAGGATCTCCAACACAAGCTCTGGAGGAATGGGTGTCATGAGGTTGACTTCGAGGTTGGCGTAACTTGAAATGCAAACATGAGACCTGGATGCAAATGAACCCATGAGTAGGCAAGCTCACCACGACAAATTCCAAATTCTTCGCCAGGCGAGGTAGGATCCCAGTTCGAGTACGACGTGGGAGAAGATGGTGAGCTAAGTGAGGCGTGAGAATTAAGGCCGGGGAGTCGAGTTATTTTCTCACGCCATCGTCGCGTCACCCAAACCACTATCTCGACGTGCGGCGCTCGTGTCCTCGACAGGCTAAGGCCTATCATCGCGTACATATTTAGCTGAAGATATAAGGCTTTGTTGTGCACTGGTAAGTTTCTCAATATACGAATCAAGACCGTAACCATGTCTGATTTCGCCGTTCGGACTACAGCACCAAAGAAGTCGTGTTTGGGGCATGGCGCCTATAATCCCTCCAGAACTGATTCTGGAAATCTTGCGATGTATAGAAGACTGCAGGGACACCTTTTCGGCGTGCTGTCTTGTCTGCCGTACCTGGCGCACGCTTGCCCAGCCGCTTCTCTTTTCTCAAATTCAACTGTCCCTCGAATCCGATTGTGCTCCCTGGAACCAGAAATTCTCTGCATATCCCCATCTCGCTGGCTTTGTGACCATCCTGGATCTATGGGGCCACGGCTGGCGTCAATCCCCACCATTTGTCGTATTGGATCCTTTTCTTGAAGGGCCCGCCACCCTTGAGCTCATACGCCGGCTTTCAAACGTCAAATCCTTACTTATTTCTGATATTTACTCCTTGAGCAAACTGGAGTTGAATGCTCTCTGTCATTTGACACGAGTGGAACACTTGGAGATGCATGGGGTGTCGTTTAGGCGACCGGAAGATTTGCTGCATTTCATGTCGCATATGGTCGGCTTGAGGAGCCTCAACGTCTCGGACACAACAATCGACTCGGAGGGTTCCCACGAAAGCGTTGCGTCCTTACTACATGGCCACGTCGACAGCGTTTCCAGACGTTTGAGGAGTCTCGAGGTCGAAAGTGCCGCAAACCACTTGTATATGCTGTCGTGGCTTTCAGGGCAAACCTTTGATACCAGCGATCTGACTGAGCTCACATTCCTTTGGAAATGCTTACCAACAAATGTCGGACTTACAGATCCTCAACTTTCCTCCTCCGTGGATATGTTTCTCAGTGCTGTTGGTGCTGGGATTAAGCATCTCCATCTTGGCATTGAAATGCGCCGGCAACACTTCTCTGAACCTAGGAAAGTCAACCCCATATTGGGTAAGTGCGGTTGTGTTTCGCCGGATGATCATATCACTTATCATATACGCAGACCATTTCATCGCGACGGCTGCTTTAAAAAGTTTCACGGCACTGGAAACTTTAAACATCCAGTCACCGCATTCTCTCATACCAAATGAAGCCTCTCGTTTAGACGACATTGAACGTCTTCTGCATTGTGTCACATTCCCCAACCTTTGGAAGATGCGCCTCATGATCGGCTTCATATTTTACACGCCTGACGATTTCCGGTCCTATGAGGATCTCCCTGTTTGGGCCAATCTCGACGGACTTCTTTCCAGTCCAAGCTTTCCTTCCCTCTGTCAGGTCGACTTTATTGTCGAGACTGAAAGTCCATATTGGCATGCCCTCAAGAGTGAGGATACCCTCAGATCAATTGGTCTTGAGGGTGGTGGCGATGGGCCAACGCTAGGGAGGCGGTGGACCTGGCCGGATAATCCCCCACGTTTCAAGACATCGTTGGCATGATTAAGACAAAAATGCCAACTTTGGTGTCTCGCGGACGCTTGGAGTTTCGCGATAACTCAAATCATAGGTTCTGATAATGCGAATTTTCATCGACCAGTCTATAGGATATCATGTATAAATTGTGCTACCAGTTCCTCAACGCCATACACCCTGAATTGAAAGCCATAACTGGTCCTTTCTCACCTTATGAAGACCCTCCACTCCAACTGACAATATCGTTCGTTGTGTTCGTTGCGCTGTTATCTTCTATGCCTAAGCTCGAGCTCAGAAGGCTTCCTTCACTGCCTCCCACAACAATCGTTTTCTGTCGATGAACCACTCAAACTTCGGAATAAATTCCCCGACTCAGCAAGGCTAACGCAGTTTTCTTAAGTATCTCGACTGACACAAGGGTTGCATTCCCATATACCACATTTTCTCCACTTCCGTAACGATTGCACTACTCGGATTTCGTTCCTGACAGAAAATGAGTACGACAGGGTTTCAAGTTGCGGTAGCCGTGCAGACACCCATCGCGGGAGTCGACCAGTGACCACTTTCACTCAGTGACTTTCATGGTGCAAAGGTAAGAAAAGTAAAAATCAGACTTTCATGTCAATTGGATACAAACAGTGAAAGAGGGATAGCCACACGTATACACTCGCATCACCAGCGCCCATAATTGTCATGCATGTACCTAAATTAAAATAATATGAAGTAGATGGTGGAAAAGAAGAAAGAGATGAGGCAAACCCAACAAGGAAGTACGAGACGTCAAGTCCACGAGCCTGAAAGACTACTTCGTTTTAGGTAACTTTGCAAATGACCATTCTCCTTGGGGGGCAATCTCCGCAACAGTACGAACTTGGCTTTCCCCGAATGTGTACGAACGGGCTAGTCGATCCATCAGCAGTTTATCCCGTATCCATTGAATGCGCAGAGCTGTCTCCCAACCGAGAGCTTCTGCTTGACCTTCTGATACACCTCCGCCTTGGTTGACGAGCGTCGTTACTCCTGAAGTCACCAAGGCGGGGAGGTCGTACTTTCTGCCAAGCCTTATTCTCTCTATCACATCGATCTCGAGATGGCGCTCGAGAATCCTTGGAATGACATCGTTGCGTATAATTATCATGGACCACATTGTCGAGAGCTTCAAAATCGATATCCAGTCTTCTAGTGGCTTCGTCAAAACGGGCGGAATATTCCTTGAAGTACGTGAGACACAAGATGAAGGGAATTTGTGGTTGGTATCTTACGTTGGATACATATACTTGAGCAATCGCTCGAAGTCGAGTTTTGTGATGCCCTGTAAGCGGATGGGGTTATCATCGATACTGCCTTCGACATTCGTAGTTTCGGCCTGAGGGAGAGCGAACATTGCTCTAAAGGTTTCCGAGTGATAGATAAACTGGTATCTAGGCACACGAAACAGTTCATCTTCGACCTTCTCCCACCTTCTCATTATTACGTGCTTCAGAAAGATTTGCTTAGGTTTGCGCACCAAAAAGACGCTGGTTTCCCAGTAGAAGGCCATATTCCTGGTCCACTGTGTCATTTCCATGTCAGCAGATTCGCTATGAAGACGTGAAGGCACTGGTTTCTCTTTGGTGTCGGTTTCTCACATGAGGGTCAGAAAGAGAAACTGAAAGATAAGTAAAGCATGGCAAGCGACAGAAGGAAGCAAGAAGGAAGGTGCGGAACTTGCCGACAGGCCCAATTTCGGTTTGAGAAAGAAAGAGGAACGGCTTCGGAATGCATCTGATATTTAGGGAAGGAAATCGACATCAACTCATTTAATACTAGTACTACAACGATGGTCCGTCGGTATCACTTTCATTATCATTGTCATCATTCAATTAAAAGAGCGAAACTCCAAAAAGCCGCAGGATGCCACAGTCGGCATTTTCTTCGTGATCATGGCGACGACATCATCCATCGTAGGGGGATCAGCTGGCCCAGGATGCTCAATCACTTCTGGAGGTATGTGATAAATTTCAGGCTCACCAGAGTCAGGACCCAGTGATTCGATGCTGTACCCTGTCCTCAAAGGATACCAATATTTATCATCGATTTCAATGATGAAGACGACCCGGAGCAAAGTTTTGCGAACGTAACGCGATGAAGGAGACGCTGAATATCGCCTAGACACGAGGCATCATTTAGGGCGTGAGGACTTTCTGAGCGAATGTCTAGGGTTTCTAATGCAGTAAAACCTTCCAACGCCGCTGTTGAGATGTAATAGTCTGCGCACACAGTTAGCGATGATGGTGATCCAAGAAAACGGTCACATACTTAACATGTGGTTGTCTTCATATGGTTGGCAGGAGCCGGGCATCTCCATGTCAAGAAAGAGATGTTTGGTTCCAGCCCCGACTGTCCTGAGAAAAGGTGCGACATAAGGGGAGAAATTGGGAGCTTCGCGATATCGTCCCGTCAGCGAGCGCCTCGATGACAATCTGAGCTCAGTCAGACCGCCGAGATCAAAAGCTGATCCTGAAAGCCACGACAAGATATATAGGCTTTGTGTGACGTCTTGGAGGTTGAGACTCCTAAGGCATTTTGGGACGGCGTCAACATGGCCATGAAGCACAGACCCGACTCTTCTGCTTTGATTTTGGTGGAAACCTCCGATTCTGATGTTGTCGATAGTAAGGTTCTTCAGGTGGACCATTTGCGACGTGAAACCCAATAAATCTTCCGGTTGTTCGAAAGGCACATTACATATCTCTAGAGATTCCAGCCGTGGAAAATGGCATAGCACTTCAATTGCCGCCTTTGTTAGAGAGAAGAAACCGTGTACTTTCAGTGATTTAACATTAGGCAACTGGCATATGAGCTCCAAGGTCGCCGGGTCGTCGAGAAGGGAACGACATGACGACAGAATCTGTAATTCTCTACGGTTCCCGGCCCAAATATCGAGGTGGGTGACCCAGCCGGAAAAGTGAGGGTATGCAGCGAATTTCCGATTCCAGGAGTGGACATGAGAAAGGGAGAGGTCGGCGAAAATTAGGGGCTGGGCGAGTAGGCGCCAAGCGTGACAGACAAAACAGCATGCTTCCAGAGAGGTGTAACAGCCTTTCAGGTATCCAAAGATTACTAGCATAAGTTCTGGAGGAAAGGAAATCATGTAGCGAACGTTTTCGGCTGAAAAGGGGAGGGACAAATCAGACTTGAATACAGCAGGATCTCCGGAACAGAATGTTTTACCAGAGTCCAAGAAAGTACTATTCCGTCCGACAATTGTGGTCAAGATTCCGTTACTGCAGCGTCGGTACTTCAGTGAGTGGGGGACAGAGTCAAGTTTCAACGAAGCAGGTCTCCTATGGTCACGGATACTGCGGGCCGGACCTATACCGTGACCGTGAGATACTTTTCCCCCTCTGCCTGCCATGCTCTATTCTGCCTCTTTCCTTGCTCTTTCCTGCTCTCTCCTCTCAGTTCTGTTTCAAGTCTATCACTTCTGCGCGTACTGAAATATTTCGAAGAATAGATCCATATTTCCTCCGTCGTGCTAAGCCTATGATGAGTGTATATTTACCCGGAGACTTCTTCCAGTCAATGTTCCCAGAGTACGCTGTGTTACCTTGCTGGAAGTAAGGTCTACCCCCAGTGACAGGTTTCCTCATCCGACTCTGCAAAATATAAATATGTGTAAACAAGAGTTCTCCGGCAGTAACAGCAAGCGTCGACTGCATGCACTTCGGATTTGTCGTTTACTGTCTTCCATTGCTTCACAATCATCGGGACAGTCGTCTGTCTTATTTCTATTGCTACTACACAGGGTTCGCCGGAAATCATTTCGAATAGGTCGCCCCAAGAGTCCAGAATAGCATCAATAGCTCTCCAGCCCTCGAACGAGGCAGCCCAGACGAACTACTTACCTCCAAACGACTCACCCGCTATGCTGGACGTTATTCAGAGCGATTCTCATCACCACCAACTCCCAGTATGTCCAGTAGCGCGCCAGTCCGTTCCTCAGCGCAATAGCTACCCGTACGAAATTCGCTCCAATGGCCTTAAACTACGATATTCAAGGCACGAAACCACGCCAGGGACACAACAGCATCGATAATCGGACGAAATCTGCGAGCGTTGGGCTGCATACACGCCCAGAAACCCTACCAGGAGCTCGACGACAGTAGTGGCGGTGTGCTAAAGTGCCAGACAGACTTGTTTGGGTGTGCATCAGTAGCGCTGGCCCCTAACGTGCGCATGAAAGGCTGGTATTGGGAGTAACGACACGAGACTACGAGCGGGAAGGCAGGAGAAGGGGTTCGCACGCCGACGGCCAACTACGACGATAATGGCGCTTTTTTGGGCCTAAAATCACCACCCAGTGGCACGATGGATGCGCAACATCTCCGCCGACAGAGTCCTTGTTGCTGGCCCCTCGTCTAAGACCAAGATTAGAGGCTCGGTCTCCGTAGCATCAACACCACTTTTACATTGGAGAAGTTGTCATGTTCCACCATGTGTATAGTATCGTGATCTCGAGTCGCACGAAAGCCTTCGATGAGGTGCTAAGCTTTTGGTCAAGCTAGCCAAATAGTCAACATTGGTAAGTGGTAACGAATTATAGATTCCGGCGTCAGACTCTTACCAGTTGGTGATAGGTGATGCCATAACCCTGCCAGTGGTATACATTACGACGAAACGTGCGCAGTTGAACACTCCAGATATAATTTGGGTAAGTTTATGCTCATTGTTATCGCTTACCTTCGGTCTAGGTTTATTTGTTGTTCACGTATCGGCCCACAAACTACTTGAGGAAGACTCGACTTGCCATGGTTGCGATGGCCCCCGCTTTATCATGAAAGTATTGGGCTGCATCATGATACACGTCCAGAAACCCTACCAGTACGTTAGATATATACGGTGTGTAACAAGTATCTATGTGCAGAATGGTATATAGATATTTGTTGAACTATACAACGTGGTTTCCCGAGACCAAGGTGCCTGCGCATATCCGAAAACACTGCCCATCTACATACAACAATGTCCAGCAAGGTCACCTCGCCCCGGCACGCGGCGAGCACTTGTTCTTCAAGTTTCAATCGATCGTCGGTTGAGTCATCGTTTAATCGCAGATAACTTATGGATAGCGTGCAGACCTGCCTCTTCAGTTTGTCTGACTGTTTGATTGACGAAGTCCTAAGCCGCTATACGGAGAATTCGTAGTCGCGAAAATGCTTAAACCTTCAGGGGGGATGTGTGAAAGATTGTCGGGTGCCGTCCGTCAGAGAAAATCAGAAGATGTCTATGATAGGTGTTGGATATCAACATACGATGGATAAACCTGTCAGTACCACGCGTATGTCGAGTTTTGACTGAACGTCCATTTCTTCCATTCCCGTGGTCTCATTCGTTTACCCAGCCATTCCGAGGATCGGCCGTCTCTCAGGCATTTTGAAAATCCGTGATGGCTTGCTCAAGCCAATTATGTCTACCTACGACCTTATACCAAAATGATTAACTTGCACATTGGTTTCCTCTGGGTACGAGTGTTTTCTGTTAATCCGTTCACAAGCGTCGCTATCGAAAGTCTCAGGATCAACACTCAATGGTAGCTGTCCGCTTGTCGCCACCCGCCATCAGAACAGAAACCTATCTAGTGACGGCAGCTTTGGTTGCTTCAAGGCATCCCTGTCATGTTTCTGTCAGTACGTGTCGTTATTCCATCACAAGGTGTATTGCTCGCGTCAAGTGAAGAATGTGAAGTGGTCGATTCTCTCGGTTTCTAAGAGCTGAATGGCTTATTATAATCTGAACCCTCAGGATCGTTACTACATTACGACAATTTTAACATCGAGTTAAATGCCTCCAACTTTCTAACGAAGTCCCTTCGTTATTCGAGAGGCGGTCTGTTTAGTCCAGCATGATCAGGATACATGGGCTAATTGCCCTTCTCACCTGGTATCCGGCACCAGCAAGAATTTCACGCTAATGGAAGCACCGACTGTCCACATTGCGCAATACGGTCACGAGGCTATGTTTCTCACTGTCAAAAGACACGACCAACCTTCATCGCCGTCTTTCCTTCCAATGGGGTGTAAAGGAATCGTCTGCGGCGAACGATTACGATGGTGTCCAGGCCTGTCGTGAGCTAGTGGTCTGATGTACATTTCGCTGTATCACAGGCTCCTTCCTCTGATCTTCCGAAAGCCAAGCCAACTGCAGGGATCTATCCAGAGGCTGATTGCGCGGTGCAGACGTACCTGGCTTAAATACGCTCCGAATCTTCTGCTCACGTCTGCATTCCACTTCATCCCCCGCCCCGCTGGAAAAACATTACCATGACTGGCAGCGCTTCGTTATCAGCTATCGCTGTCCTTGAAAATCCCCGTGCAATTGAAAATTCCAAAACCGTGCTCTTCGATGCCCATCTCTACTTCCAAGATACGCACGGACCTGATCCTGGTCTTGCCTCTCTTCGCTACTACAATGCCAGTGAACTCTCCTTTGAGCAAGTCGGGGTATACTTCGTTCACGTGAATGTAAGCGTTCACTTACTCTGATTAATTCTACCACTCACTGAAGTCTAGATCGCAAGAATGGAGCACGAGGTGTCCAGCGTAGCGGTTTTGGATGGTTTATCTAAGGAAAAATATGTCTTGGTAGGAGACATTGTGTCAGTGAGTCTTGAGTTTGATGCTTCACACGCACTGCAAAAGCTGATCATTTCGCCCGCAGATTATCCCAGCCGCCGTGAAGGACATCGCTGATGTCAAATATCGGCCTTTTGTCAACGTCTCTGGCATCGTAACCAGCGTCAACAGCACTGACAAAACTTTCCATCTCGCTCCCGAGACCTACGTCCACGCGCTTAAGAACTGCAAGACCAAGTCGACGTTGCCCATCCGTTGTTTCTCTGCAGTTACAGCGCAAAGCTTGGGTGCTAAAATGCCTGATCCCCGCGTAGGACACTACGTGTCAGTTTCAGGGCATCTTCATCGGGTGATCCGTCGGTTGGAGGATAACATGGCAGACTTTTTCGACGTGGAGTTGGACAAAATCACATATCTCGGTCCACCGTACACTCCACCGTCGTCTCCATCTTCTGGTAAGCATGGATTCAATGTTGATGTTATTTTTGTTCATGGATATACTATCTAGGCATACCCACAGCCCCAGCGGGGAAGATTAGGTTCAGCTACGCGGAGAGCCCATGTCTATGTAAGAAGAGAAAGATTTCGGAGACTTCCGTATGAAATTATACTCATCTTTGTCGCAATAATCCTAGTATACAGACGACTTGGTTAGTATAAAAATACTGGTGCTGTGTTATGTTATACGAATGCCAAACGGAAGTTCTATGCAATTACGGTGGAGAGAGAAGTTGTCGCAAGCGGATTCTCGGAGCCTGATCTGGCACATGCACGTTTTTATTGTAATGGGCGCTTTCCTAGTGTCTATTGTCTTACTCTAGTGTGCCCAAACGGGCGGTCTAGCTGCCGAATAGCGCAGCTTTTGAAGCCATCGCTGGTTTGGATCATTCCCTTCGGAAGAATCAACGTCATTATCAACTCCCAGTTTCCTTTCAATACCTGCGTAACGACTGAGTTAATGGGACCTGTCTTCGCTGACTGTACCCGTACGAAGGTGAAATGATTGCACTAGTCGTCGCAGCAGTGGTTCTCACGAGCGACCTTTCCGGCGGCCACCCAGATACCGTAACGGCACCGTAAACATTGGATTCTCTTTCAACTTTCCGGATCTCTGCGTTGAAAACGTCGAATACCGTGTTCAATGGATCGGACCCTCCTTCTCTGACCCTCTCTTGGGCTTCCCATACTTTGAGAATGGAGTCCCGGCGAAAATACGTCGCTTCAGCATCTGTGATACGTGTCCCGCGTTCAACGAGTTTATACAGGCCTAGTTGCAGCCAAGGGAGAACAAAATACGTGGTGCCAAGATCAACAAGCATAGCGAAGTGGGTAGAAATCATAGGGTGTAGCTGCTGTATGGTTTTGTTGCGAGCGTCAATGAGTTGCCAACTGGTAGAAAGTTTCAACGCGCTGATCAACACTTGCAGATCGAGTTTCCCGCTGTCGCTATATCTAATGGTGGTTCGCCTCGGAAAATATATGACTCGTCAACAGAAACACCTACTGCATATGTATGACTCGCAATAGGCTTTCAAACTCTGCTGAAGAGATGCCTTCCAAAATAATCGGATTATCATCGCGAGAGCCTTTCCCTCCGGCTAGATCCAGCTCCTTCCAAAATGTGGAATTCTCGAAATCGCGTATCGGAACTTTGAACAGCTGGGTCCCGACCTGTGACTTGCATTGGACATCAAAGAAACCTTGCTCATCTCAGGTGACGTACCAGAATGATTGCATTCGCCCAGTAAAAAGCGCTATTGTGTACGGCCTGGTGCGCCGACTCCTTGTCGTTAGTATTGAAGATGAGAGACTTCGCTGCTGCCGGAAGCCGATGCCCATATGCTTTGACGTTTAACACCAAAGAAACCGCAGCTATTATTAACTAAGAGATACTAAGCAGACTTTAAGCTCATAAATCTTGTCACATACCATCGAAAACGCGCAAAGTATCTGGGAAAACATGGTACAAAGAAGACAATTAAGCCAACACGTGCCTCGGAATACATGCGAAGTCGAGCTTGGGGTGAGTCATCGAATCTGACAGCAAAACACGCGCTCGAGGCTAACGTAAATCAAGAAATTGTAATGCTTTACATTGAGGCCAGGGTCAGAAGCGAAAAGCACTGCGATGTCAGGCATCAAGATATCTTTGGCTCGCGGCATCCGCGAGCCTGAACTCCTCCTGGAAGACCTTGTCAAACACGACCTGGACATCATGGTCCGTCAATGTCCCATTATACTTCACATATCCCCTGTTTCCGGCCTGTTTTACCACAGCGTCCTCGCGCACCTGGTAGATCTGGATGGCCGATTGGAACCCGATCTGTTCAGCCTCTTCTACTGACATTGACTGCGCGCGCTTCACAAGGCCTAGATAGCCGATGCGAAGCCACGATGAAACAGAGTAAGCCTTCGCGAGGACTACCCGCTCTACGGAGTCCAATTTCGCATCTTGGTGGAGGTATTTGATTGCTAGTTGACGAATGTCGGAAAGGTGCCACATTGTAGACAGCCTTAGAACCGAGATCCATTGGTTTTTGCTAAACGCAGAATAGTCATGCGGAATCTTTCTAAAGAAGAAGTGGATATTCTGTCAACAACGCACGTAGGAAGTGAAGATCTCACTGAGGGTATATGATCTCAAGTAGATGCTCAAATTCGACGGCGCTGATTTGAGATAGCACCACGGGGTTCTCATCACTGAGCCCTTCAGGACTTTGACTTCCCTGGGGCAGGCTAAAGGTGTCGCCGAATACCTCAGAGTGCTGCACGAAATAATATGAAGGTATTTTAAAGAGACGGTTTTCGACCTTAAAAATCTTAGGCTGATCCGTAAATGAACGGTACAAGTTCAATTCTTACCTGAAAAATCACATCATCCCAGTAATATCTAGAATCGCGAATAGCACAAGAGGAGTCTGGCCCTGACTGCAGCATTTGACGGTGGGCGTGCACGATCAACAGCACGATAGCACAGCCACACATTTATCAGCAGAGGGCTACCAACCCGGCTTCCCTTGGTTTATCCACCCTGGACCCACCAGAATGCGGCGCGTCCCTGCGCGTTCTCGTTCCCATGTCAGACGTAAGCACCCGTTGTTGGACTACGGCCAAGCCAGCCGCTTACACCGAGTCATTCACCATGCCCATCGATAGCACTATCGTACCGTACCGTCGAAGCAACGAGTTTTATATTCAACATGTAACTCTCTTGGTGAGTCACAGCTACTACGCCAACGAGAGGCCCAAACATTGATAATGACTCGTTCAGGTCGACGGTGTTCTCTACCAAATGCCGCGTTACCTCTTTGAAAAGCACTCCGAAATATTCGCCACTATGTTCACTCTACCTCAAGAGGGGACTATGGTTGAAGGATCCGACGACCAGCACCCGATTGAACTTCAAGGCATTTCTAAAGACGATTTCGAGCCTCTTTTGAATGTAATGCTGACATATGGATTGTAAGCACTCCTGCTGACGAATGAATGATGGCTATTGACGAGACTACAGCGAGAGCCCTCCTCTCAAGCAGAATGAATGGTTTTCAGTCTTGCGGTTAGCCAATATGTGGGGGATGGCAAGGATACGAAAGTCAGCGGTAGAAGAACTTACCAAATCCGCTCCGTTAGATGCCGTTGAAAGAGTCATTTATGGTAGGGAGTTGGCCGTAGCCGAATGGGCGATATCTGGCCTTCGTGACCTGGTAGCCAGGCAGACTGCTATTTCCAAGAAGGAATCTACGCGACTTGGTGTGGACACTATGTTCAAATTGTGGAATATTCAGCACAAGACTGGTATTTCATCGCGGACTAGTATCCCCAGCCAGGGAGGCAATAGTAATATTGACCTGCAATTGAATCAAGCGTTCGGCTCCGAGATTACAGATATTTATCGAAGGGCAATTGCATTGGGATATGAGGTTCCTTCTGCAGCGCCATCTTTCATAAAGTAATTCAGTTACTTTGCGGTACGTATTAGGGCGTGCTTCACCGCTGCTTCGCTTATCATTCCGCTTTCTCAGAAACCTACAATGTTCAATGAGACGGCTTCAGGAGTTGTGACCAACAACTTCTAAGCTAGGGGCCTATCACTTCGAATAGACTGTTTGTCGACAGATTTCCCTTGTAACTACATTTCCACCTTGACTGTTTCCATCAATACGTGAAAATAAGTAGCAAAATATACAAGACACTGCTATCTCTAGCCTTCAAAGTTACTAAGTTGAGCATACCCCACCCTCATTTTAGGCAAATTTTAGGTAGGATATAGGTATTTCGCTTTGGAACTTAAAGCGTTCGACTCTACGTACAGCAAATAAGTTTAATACTTGCTCAGGGTATGCCTCAGGGTCCTTATACTCGACTTCATGTTCGTGCGTCGTTCATTTGTATTTAATCTAATCGCACGCGGTCATGTGAACGTGTAGTTGCCTTTCTTGTCTTCAGTGTCATCGTTACCTAATTGCCGCTCGCCTGTTGCACCCTTATCTGTAGTTTTCTCTTCTCAATCAACAATATGGCTAGCGAATCGAGCTACCCTCGAAGCGCAGAATTTTATTGGCAGTCGGTCGTTTTCCTGGTGCGTATACCTTTGACTCAGCACAATGTGACGTTAAAAGAGGTTTGTACGTATGTCCAGGTTGGAGGCCAATTGTACCAGGTTCCTCGTTATCACTTCGAGAAATCCTCTGAAATTTTTGCGGCCATGTTCACCTTACCCGCCGACACGAAAAGGGCTATAATGGATGGTTCAGATGATGACCACCCTATCGAGTTACAGGGTGTGGAGAGCAAAGACTTCGAATGTCTTCTTAGAGTTTTATTAACGGATGCAAGGCTGTGAGTCTGGGGTCATGTCTTCCCATTCTGTCTTTGACACATTTTTTCAACACTAGAGAAAACACTCCCTTGCTTCCCGAAGAGTTGCTTTCGGTGCTACGCCTGGCCAACATGTGGGTCATGCCAAAAGTCCGCCAAATCGCTATCTACGAGCTCAAAAAACTTGCCTTGACCGATGTCGCCCGAGTCGTGTATGGCAGAGAATATGCAGTGCCTGACTGGGTGATTTCAGGCTATCGCGATTTGGTTGACCGCAGAAATGCCGTTTCCGAAGCCGAAGCTCAGCAGCTCAGTTTAACCACCACTCTTCAGCTGTGGCAGGTTCAAATGAAGCTCGTCACCCGTATGCCAATGGGGGCAATGGGCTACGCTTATGGATACAGACCACCTCCGACTCCTCGCGACGTGTTCTTGAATGAAGTATTCGAGGCCGAGATTGAAGATATCAATAGAAGGGCAGTAGCGTTCGGAGACGATGTCCCCCTCCCAAGTCTTTTGTCGTAGGCAAGTCATATATTATGATAACATAAATTGTGGACTGGAAGGTGTAAACGTGGTCAATGTGTAAACTGTCGTTGAAAGCCCACAAAGGATGTTCGTATCTCTAATATAGAAAGATATGGACCATGTTATTGAAAGCTCATTAAATCGGATGACTTCGATTGTAGTTATTTGGAGAATTCGAACGGCTTTGCCTGTTGAAAGATAAATAGTCAAAAATAGTCTCGATACGGCGTGTAAGACAGACGTACCTCGGGACAAAAACTTACTTCTATGGCTTTTGTTTTGACCTCACATTCGAGGGCAGCTTTTAGCACCAGGCAGTTTTTCAAGTGTGTACTTCTGTACGGAGTTATATCGATCGACACCGAATGACGTGTTGGCACATCACGCCAAACAGACTGGTCGTTCTCCGGAGGGCTATAAATGACAAGGAGAAAACGAACATTTGTTGGTGGGGTGGTAGCGAGCGTGTGCATGGACCATTTGAGTGCAGAACGTCCGAGTGCCGTACCTTCTCCTTGCCACACCTCAAAGGTGATATTCTGAAGACGTGTAAGTGACAAATCGATGGATGGGACAGAGTCAGGCAATGTGGCTATCCAAGTCGATGATGTTAGTAATGCAGTAGGTGAACAAAGCTCATGTTGACTCACAGAAAAACTGGAGGTACAAATCCTGAAGCGTAACATGATTGTCTTGGAGGAGTGTGCGAAGAGGGGGCACACGGGATACGCCAAATCTAGCGGCAAGGCGACGGAGGTCTTTAATTGGGCACACGGTGAAGTCGATGATTTTAGTTCCAAAGTTAATTGAAAGTGCATCAAGACGTAGGTTTTCTTTATCAGTGGAGAAGCCGTGGTCCTTGCTGAGGAACATGATTTCTACTAATGATAGCCGCTGAAGGCTCGGGAACAAGGCGATGTATCCTTTGAGCTCGGTCGAGTCTCTAAAGCTGACGGTGTCAAGGGTGAGGGAGTATAGGTTTTGGGTGGGAATGTACGGCTGCACTTTGTCAAGATTGAAACAGTGGAAAAGACGGAGGTGTTGTAGATTGGATAGGAGTCGCAGGAATCGAAGTGTCGCGTTGCCCGCTACGCTCACCCATTTCACGCAGAGTGATGTTATATACGCCGGAATATCAGGGGATGTCTTGCAAAGAGCAATCAACGAGGAGCCTTGTTCGTCGTGCATGAGGCTGATATTCTGGAAGCGGTGCGTCCTCACTCGAGGCAAAAACGCCCGGCATACGAGAGCGCACGCTTTAAGAGTTTGTTGATCGTCTTTGAATTCGTCAATGAAGGAATCTATGAGCTCTTGAGAAAGACTCTGAATTTTGGCCATCTTTAGACAAGATGGTGCCGGCGGTGTGGTGTTAGGGATGTATATAGGGGAAATTTTGCGAGACGGTCCGACGTCCCGGGCTGGCTTATACATGCAAAACAGTCGAAAGTCCCAATGCTTCACCGATGGATTTTAAAGCACCTAAGCGATGAAATACATCAAAAATTCCCACTTCCTCACCGGACCTGCTTCGTTGACATCCCGCAAAAGAACAGGAGCAAAGATAGCAGCAATCCTCGCCGCTTTCTCATTCTGCTTCGGCTCTTCACCAGTATCAGGTTCATTCTCCTGTGCGATGTAATGCAGAAACGCTGTGACCGATATCCACACGTTAACATTCGCCGTCGGCAATGCTTCTAGGACCTACAGTATACATCAGTGAGATAGGGAGTACTAAGCAGAAAATATAGGAACAGACCTCAAAAGCGGCCTCCCGATCCGTGACATTGAGTATGTCTACGCTGCGCGGCATGACACTTTCAGGCAGCGCGCTTAACAGTGCTGAGAGCGTTGCTAGAGCCAAAGAGGGGGATACGGTGGAGGGAAATTGAGAGCCCATGTCCAGGCACTCCCGCATCTCAGTAACGGCGCCAGACTGATGAGAGGAGAAGAGTGTTTCAATTTGAAGGGCTTCTCGTGGACACGCCATCAACCATTCGACGAGCCGCATCACTTCTCTAGGTGCGTTGACCCCTTCGCCCTCTTCCAGCAATCTTGATTGAGGCCGTGATATAGGCCCAGATAGTCGGGTCAGTGTAGCAAGAGGAACGGCGAAGCATGTCGGATCTATCAAGAGCGTTATAAAAAGAATTTACGTCTAATGGACGGGAAGAGTGACTCACCCCATTCCCCGCCAACCACGACAAAGCTGTCCTTGCCGCCACTACCTAACGTGCGAAGGATGAGGGTGCAGTCTAATTGCTGACGATTACTTGTGCGAGTCAGATAAGCCTCATTGAGTAGAACGGCAGACTCCTCTTCTACATGGACTGTGATTGTGATCTCGGCACTAGACATAGGCATTACGAGGCCTGTGATGGGCTCTACATGTAACCACGAGGGATCTGCAAAGCAGTTAGTATAGGTAAAGACAGGGAAGACAGTTGACGTGCAGAGTTCGGCCTCAGGCTCTATGGGCACAAAGCGGAATGTACACGGAACCTTCCCAAGATTCTTCACTTGAAGTGTATGGGTTCGCTTTCGTTTATATCTGTTGAGGAAACGCATAAACCACAACCGTAATGCGAAGAAGTAAGATACCTACGATACCCTTCCGAGACTCACTCCGCTCGGCTCAACCTTAACCTTCAAGTTCGCCTGGGACTCGATGTCCTCAAGCTGCCTATACAAGGTCTTGGCCACTGCGAGTGTATGGTTCTTGTCATACACATCAACCTGTATGCACTGTGAGTCCATACGTTGCTAAACAAGAACGATAGAGGTACTCACATCAACGATAAAATCAGCACTCAGAGGTTTGTGGTCGCTCATTGTTATCTCGTGATGTCCACCGTATCTTGTTTGTTTGACCCGTACGTGTGTGGGGGAGAAAACATGGAGAATCCGGTCCGTCCATGCTGGTTTGCGCCTGCGGATTGGCGCGTTAGTCTGTGTCGCTTCTCCAGTGAGTGGGAACCCACTTCATATCGTATCCTATCGAATCAGTAAATAAACCTGGACTGAAACGATACGTCGGGCGATGCGTAATGGGAAACTCCGTAAAGACATCAAAGGCTTTCTGTAAACGGATGGAGTTCTTCAGCTAGAATCTACTGTGAGCCAAGGCGCGTTTGATCCAGGAATAATGACCAACTTGATCATAGGACAGTAGTGTCTCGAATCTGTTCCCTTCCCAACACTCCTCCGATAGTATAGCTCTTACATCCAAGTCTGGCAGGTCGATACGATAATTCAAATCGCCCATCCAAAACACTGCGTCGCTCTCCCACAAAGTCGTCGTGTCACCGACATAAGGTCCTCCAAAAACCAGACGTTTACTCAGATCAGCATAATCAGCATTTCTTCTGTCGACCATTGCATCGAAAGCAGCCAGGTGAGAGTTCACGAAAGTCAGTATGGTTGGTCCCTGGGTTAATACCCCTTCCGTGGGCGGCGGAGTGAAAGCCAGTCGGACCGCGGTGCCACCTTTGTTTCCCTGGGTAAAGCCCGTAAGCGATAAAAAAACTCAATCGTATTGTTGTGTTCACCATGACACCCATGATACCAGCGCCTGCGACGCTTGTCCGCACATCTTTGAAGCAATCCTTGAGGCTGTCCTTTACTATGATTACGATAAGCATTCCGACGAGTTGCTTCGATGTCAACTGAACCATAAGGTCAACGAAAGGTCACAAGGAAGACTAAGAGTTACCTTGACATAATGCTCCCCCCATTCACCCAGCGCTGCAAAAACAGCCATGCACCATGCATCTTCCTTTGCGGTCCCGGTAGAATAGACGAGCGCTTCCGTACTCAGGTCAAGTTCTTGGAAACCAAGTACGAAAACATCAGGTTGGTTTTGGGTGTATGGGTCTGGGTCAAGGGGTATGGGGTCAGCTTCAGGCTCCTGATCTATATCCAAAGGGGTATAAGATAATTCAGATGGCTGGGTATATGTGTAAGTCGTAAATGCTGAAGCAGAGGCGACGGGTTCTAGCGTTGTCGAAGATGTGGTAGAGGGAGGTGGTGAAGGAGACCGAATGACATGTGTAGAAGAAGCGGAAGAATAAGATAGAGAGGAAACAGTCGTTGGAGGAACGAGGGTGCTTGAAGCCGAAGTCACTGTCGATGGTGGCGGAACTGAACACGGCTGTTATTTTCCATGATTCTTCGATCCTGACAAGTAAGCTCACATCGAACAGCAGCAGCACTATCCAAAGGATTTCGCGCTATCTCTCCCATTGATAGCGGCGAAATATCCTTCAGAGGAGGTATAGTTTTCAAGTCGTGGACATTTGCATCATTTCCTTGAATCCACGAGGACAGGTCTTGCGATGGCGCTTTCCCATTCACGTTGAAGGTCCCAAGGCGTATACTGTCTCGTATGATCGGAGAAAATCACTATCGAGGGAAGCTAATGACTAACCTCAACCTCCGCCGTCCTCTCCTGACCTGGCTCCTCGCTGTCCTTCGGACCCAGTCATCCCGTATCATCAAAATGTCATCAGTATCATCACCGGGAAGTCCAGCGCTGGCCGAAGACAGACGAGTATGTAGGGGCTGCGTCAACAAGCGAACATCAGGCGGGGAGGACGAGACTACGCATTCATTAGTTGAACAAGTCGAATGTGTACGCGCAAGCCAGCATACATATCGGAAGTGAAGAGTGCTCTGAGGTATACGGAGCCAACCACGAATAGGTCTGCGCAGGCGACAGCGTTTCCATCCTCTCCGAGATTTTCTTCAGACGCCTGCACTCTGCCAGCATGCTTGTCAATCCTTGGACATTGTAGGTAATGAACGATAGAGATTCGCCGTCGGAATTTATGGTCAACTTGAACCCTTCTGGTTATAAGTATTGGAAAACGCGAACCGGTAACTACTTACCAGATCGAGGACGAGGCGCTGAGGACGAAGCACGAAGGTCGATAGTTTCGCGTCGTAATTGAGCCATGGTCATCGAAAAACCGTCACATATAGGGAAAGCTCGTTGGATATCGAGAGTATCGGAGGCAGCATACTGTGAAGGGTGATGCTTGAGCACGAATACACTGGAGAATAGGCTTCTGTTCAGGTATTGAGTGATGAACAGCGAAGCAGATTACTGACCCTCCCTCCTCAAGAGTATTCAACTCGTCCTTATGAGATACCACCGCAAGTACTCGCTTACTCTGCAATGTGGTCGCATCACCATCGCCTCCAGTGGTCGCTGGTGATGCTTCGAGCGTAAACTTGATGTCGTCCGATGAGTGTAGCAAGAGTCGTAGAGAGGTCGCGAGGTCGGTCATGTTGGGAAAGGGCTAGACCTGTGCTCCTTTCTGTAAACATCGCGTCGATCGGTGGTGACATTCCGACACGTTGCTCGCCCTGCTAAGTGCCGTTTTCCTGCCTATATCGGACCGCCATGTTCCGAAGGGCTCTCACTGGTGCATGGCCTCCCACTATCTCTCTCTGCCTTCGACGTCCACTGATAACACATCGGAAACTGAACATACGGAGATTCGCGAAAACCCAGCTCCCACCAGTTCCATCTAATGCCAATATGGAGACCTACTCTATCAAAGGTGAGCACGGAGATACAGTTATCCAGAGCCGGCTATCGCAGAACTGAGGCATGCCGCGGATTTCAGAAGGAATCAAGGTCATCGAACGATTCTTTGATCTCCCACTCGACTATTCCAACCCAGAAGGAGAGAAAATACGCGTCTTTGCGCGAAATCTGATACCCAAGAGCAAGGCCAAGACCGCTAAAGAGGAAGAAGAGCTGCCTTATCGTTAGTGCAAATACATTTGTGCACAAAAATCCTGTCAATTGACTTTCAGCTTCTAGTCGTGTATTTGCAAGGCGCGCCGCCGGTAGCAAACTTTCTCAGGGCTCACGTATAGGTTAGGCGGTCCTGGATATGAGATTCCGTTCCCTAATATCAATGGTATGTCGCAGAGGTGCGTCTCTTTCATACTAACAATACGCTGAAATATTCTTTCAGATTCATGAGCAGGGATATCAAGTTCGAATCTCGTCCTCGATGCCAAGCAGCCGCTGACATTCTTCCAGACGCTCTGGATGGACCCTCGAGGGACGGGCCTTAGCACCCACATCTCCCCTGAAAGCCTCCCTGCTAGCTTGACAACAGACCAAGCCATCGCCGACTACCTGAAGTTCTTCCGGGCGGACAGCATAGTAAAGGATTGTGAGGCCATCCGAAAGATCCTTCTAGGTCACAAACCGAATCCAAGAACGACCCCGCAGCATGCATGCCTCTTGCGCTTGAAACCTTCATGAGTTCCAAACGCAATTACTCGTCCTCGACCTCAACGGTGGCATCTCTTCTGACCAAAACCCAGAACGACCTGGGCAATCTCTCCCTGCCTGGACTTCTCGTCTTTCACTTCCTTTCCCTCCATCCCACAATCGATATCATGATCTGGAGTTCTGCCCAACGCAGGAACGTCGTATGGATGTTGGAGCGAGCATTCGGACCACACGCTGGCAAACCCAAGCTAGTATGGACGCGCAATCAAATGGGGGGACGCAAAAACCAGACAGGCAAGGATCTCTCCTGTGTTCGTAGCAAGAATATGATTTTGTTAGACAATTCCGCATCGAGGGACCATCTCTATGTGGAGCCTTACGTCTCCTTACGTGGACTCTCGAGAAGCCGCAGAGAAGGGGAACGACTTGGCAGCCACGACAGACAGCCTTTCTTCGGGGGCGGAAGGCGACAATGAGACTCTTATGGCTGCCATTGGTATCCTTGACTGCATAAAGGGTGCGGAAGACATTGCTGGATAGGTGGAAAGAGGGGGCTGGGGCGTCGCAGTGGTACACAGATCCAGACATTCTACGCGACTGGGCCAGGCTCGGAAGGGAGGCATTGGATGCTCTACTCAAGGCAAAGCCGGTTATTCCACGATGTTAAATTACATTATTTATGCGTGTTCATCGTGAGCTTGCCTCCCATACAAGACTATTGGTTAACTGATTCTCATACTCATCTAGCTCGCGCTGAGTCCTGACTTCTTCCGTACCTACCTTGCTTCTCCCATTTGGTCAGAGCTTCTGCAGCGAAGTCTCCGCCACAACGTCATGTTATTTCGTACCGGAGAAAAGACTGTTAAACAGAACACGGAGACCGCAGGCGGTTTGGTAGAATCTTGAGTAGAGCAAGACGTGTACTTGAATAGGCATGAATCTCAAATCTTCCAGCCTGAAATTCGCATGGGAGGGCCGCCTACAGACTGGTTAATGCAGGACCCACGGAGGAGGAGCACAGGGAGTTCATTTCACATCTGGGACCAAGCGCGAGTCCTCGGCTATGCACCTGCTTGCCTGGCATGAACGGTCATCATTATGGTTCGAGTACTCATCCATAAACTAGTTGAAATATGTCCCTTCCACGTAAGTACTTAATGGTTTCTATATCTGTCTCAGTGCGCTGTGCATGGTTACTGAGCAAGAATTGTCAAAAATCCTTTCGTACGTAGACTACACTTCACTGTCAGCACTCGACAATTCTATCTCCGCATGACTAGGTCTGCCTGCAATCAATTGCCGGACTGTACGCCACATCGTTGACCAGAGATGCTGCGAAGAGTTGACATCTTCTCCTTGAGCTGATTGCGTTGAATTGGGAGGTGCTGTGTCCGAGTCGTCCTGCCCAAATGCACCCACACACCCTGCTTCTATAAATGCCTTGAAATTGGTTGTAATACTCTGAGGTATGCGAGTGAAATCCCGTGTTTGCCAATCCCACATCTCATGCCCCTGCGGCCCCTGCAGCAGCAGCTGCAGACAGCCAGACCAGGCAGGATCCTTGGGACGGAGGAGCGCGAGACGACGAAGGGTCTTCATTCCACGCGTCCTAATGAGGCTCCTGCAATAAATGAGCAAATTGTCCGGCTTGTACAAGTAATCCAGGGATCGCCGGCGTATCTCAACATCCATATTTTCAGATGTCAGTGCAGTGACAATCAGATCCAAGAGGGGTATTGGAGACTTGTCTGACCACAGCTGTCTAAAGAGATTTGATAGGAAATAAGCCATAGCCTCGTCTGTGAAGGAAGTGGAACAGAAAACATGGGGAACCAGTTCACCCGCTAAATCATGATGATAGTTACAATTCCCGTTGAATAGATCTGGCAATGAATCCCCTGACGGGGAGTCAAAAGCGATTTGGGCATATTTAAAGACCTGTTGTGGTGTGCACCAGTCTTTGGCAAGGAATGGCGGGAGAGGCATGGTGGAATGTAGAACTCGAAGGAATGTGGTCAAGGTAAGGGCTCGTGTGTGGTGAGCTAAAGTATTGTCAAATTCATCTGACAAAATCTGGATGTAGAGGAATTGCAGGACAGCATGACGATTACTGTCTAAGGGGACAGCAGATATGCTATCATATGAGGGCTGGCCGCGTGACTGGACATCCAGGATTCTGCAAAAGATTTGCAATATGCTGATGAAAGGAGTGTCATAGAAATGAATGCCATTCCAGTCAAAGGGGTGACGGCCAGAGGCAGGCATGTTGCGTATGGAGGGCCAGTCGGCCATGCTCAAGAGAAGACGGAGCCGCAAATCCTCAGGGATAGGTGTATTAGTGGGAACCTGAGAGAAACGGACATGTGTAGCCCAATCCCAGGGCAACTCCCGGTCCAGCCTAGCCCAGTCCCCCTGGCGCTCATGAAGTATGTAACGTGGAAGTATGACCTCAGCGACATACAAGTACAAAGACTTGCAAATCGCATCTCGAATGGTAGTCGCGGTGCCATCATCTCCGTCTTTGAAGAATGTCATTTCTTTACACTGAAAGACTTCGGTAGGGCGAGTGAAGTCAGCCCCCCAATAAGACGATGGTATCACATCGAATAACATCCTCATCACTTCAGCATCATCAGGACTCGATACCCAGGAGAGGTTGCGAAGCAGACGCGCCCATACAATGGGATGTAAGCAAAGAGCGGTAGGGCTATCGTCTGGAGCTTTAAGGTTGGATACAATCAGTTCCCCGATCTCCTTTTGAGTAGACTTAGAGGATCCGCACGTGGACAGCAGTTCTGCATAAATGACAGGGGAAACATGGTCCTTTGCAACTAGTGGTGTCTGACGAGGACAGAAGAAGGAAGGGAAGCGGAGATAGGCACGAAGGAGACGATCCAGTTTGCTTTGGTGCGTTTCATGCGCATGGATGTGAGCCATGGATAAAAATGCAGTCCTCAAAAGGTCTAGAGCATAGCCAACTAATATCAGCTATAGAGCGCTCAACATGTTCCACGGACTTGAGCGGCAAAGCACTCATAGATTCTAACACAATGTTCTCCACACTGGGGTTGGATGACATGTGAATGAGCCAAGCAAGTGCTTGCACATCGGTTTCATCGGCACTAACCTCGACAGCTACACGCTCAGCATCCCTTAGGGTGCGAACATCAGAGGTTGTAAAAGGTGTCCAATCTTTGGAGATTGGAGATTTGTGCCCATTGAAAAGGACATTGTGTAGGATATAGGTGTAGACAGGGAACACGTATTGCGACAGCGGAGTCTTGTAAGGGCACGAGGGGTACAAGATCGGAAGGAAGTTGGTGACAATGTAGGCGGAAAATGATATAAAGGTGATTGCTCCAACGACACCTGCAATCGGCACACGCAACGGGACAATAAAAAGAACCAATCCCACAAGAAAGACGGCCAGCGATGCGCTCATGAGGACAGGAAGGATTCCGATGATGAATGCTACACCCCATTGCTGGAGACCCATATATCGGAATTGACGCATGCGGCATCTGTCGCGTGGTGTTCCCGATGGCACAGACATATACTCATGGATCCATTGCTTTGTTAAAACAGCGAATAGGGCAGTAGCAAGACTCAATGAGAGACTTGTGAACCACAAGCCATTCACCCACGAGTCGGACACTGAGGGACGTCGTTTACGAGGGAACCGTTCGAGGCAGAGCGTTGGACATTGATGAGCTCGATCAAAAGCGAGGCAGTGACCTGTCCATAGTCAACCTGAAGGCTCTGCGATGTCTGAGCAACAAATGTTGTAACGACCGCCGAGAAAAGACCAGCCTATTCTTCATTCAATGAAAGTCAATATCTGAACAATTGTACTCACGAAAACAAGGAGAACATCCAGCCCGTCTCTCCACCCTTCCACCATCTCGATGTCAAATGGAACACATTCTTCGAGGTATGTCCTCCACACCCTGGCTAATGGTCCGAGTTCTTCGTATTGCTTATCCTCCGGGAATTTCTGTTCGTAGTCAAACGGGTCACTTCCTAGGCTCTTCATGAGGCCAGCGACCAGCGGAAGAGGAAAATATACGCACCTCTGATGATATAGTCAGGGCGGTGCATACCCATTGTCTTACGCCTCGACTTGCGTCGTCGACGCTGGGAGTAAGACGTCAAATTCTCAGCCTCTGGACCATGATCCTGGGTGATATGGGCCTGCGAGTGAGTGTTTGAATGAGCATCACCCTCAGAGCTACCAGATGTCTCTGAATGGTTGTCGTTATCACTGTCCCGGGAAGTATGAATAGAGGACATGGGAGTCAAAGCCAGCGTGGCCGTCGACGTGTGTAAGGCACACTCTTAAACGCCTACATTTCCTCTCCCACGGTCGGCGCTAGCGCTTAGTAGTGAAGTCTCCGTCAAAGTCGCGCCATGTTTCAGCGGAGAAAAGGATGTCAAACAGAATGCAGAGACCATGGCAGTTTGGTAGAATCTTGAGCCGGCAGCTCGGATTCCAAACTTACAACGTATTCGGAAAACCTTGTCCGAAAGGCCCTCAATGCCTGCAGGTATCGGACCGCCATGTTCCGAAGGGCTCTCACTGGTGCATGGCCTCCCACTATCTCTCTCTGCCTTCGACACCCACTGATAACGCACCGGAAACTGAACATACGGGAGATTTGCGATGACCCAGCTTCCGCCAGTTCCATCCAATGCCAGCTTGGAGACGTACTCTATCAAAGGTGAGCACGGAGATACAGTTATCCAGAGCCGGATATCGCAGAACTGAGGCAAGCCGCTGATCTCAGAAGGAATCAAGGTCATCGAACAATTCTTTGATCTCCCGTTCGACTATTCCAACCCAGAAGGAGAGAAAATACGCGTCTTTGCGCGAAATCTGATACCCAAGAGGAAGGCCAAGACCGCTAAAGAGGAAGAAGAGTTGCCTTACCGTTAGCGCAATTACATTTGTACACACAATTCTTGTCAATTAACTTTCAGCCTCTAGTCGTGTATTTGCAAGGCACGCCGGTAGCAATCTTGCCTCAACTTTCTCAGGGCTCACGTATAGGTTAGGCGGTCCTGGATATGAGATTCCGTTTCCTAATATCAATGGATATGTCGCAGAGGTGCATCTCTTTCATACTACTTCCTGATAATACACTGAAATATGCTTCCAGATTCATGAGCAGGGATATCAAGTTCGAATCTCGTCCTCGATGCCAAGCAGCCGCTGACATTCTTCCAGACGCTCTGGATGGACCCTCGAGGGACGGGCCTTAGCACCCACATTTCCCCTGAAAGCCTCCCTGCTAGCCTGACAACGGACCAAGCCATCGCCGACTATCTGAAGTTCTTCCGGGCGGACAGCATAGTAAAGGATTGTGAGGCCATCCGAAGGATCCTCCTAGGACACAAACCGAATCCAGAGGACCGCAAGTGGACGATATTAGGACAGAGCTTTGGAGGATTCTGTGCTATAACCTATCTTTCTTTCCACAGTGAGGGCTTAAAAGAAGTATTTACTACTGGCGGTCTCGCACCGTTGGTGGATCACCCCGACTCAGTATATGCGGCTACTGTTCGTGAGTATATACTGACTGATATGTTTCTGCATCCAAGTTGAATTCAGCCGTACAGTCAGGGTCATGAAGAGAAACAAGATTTATTACGACAAATATCCACAAGACATTCAGCGCGTTCGCAGAGATTTTCTTCTCAGCCCGAGTAATACTGAACGTCTACCCAGGTTCGTAATATCATGTCGTATCTCGAAGAAAATGAGGTACAGGTGTCCAATGGAGGACGGCTTAGCCCCAATCGATTTCAACATCTTGGCATGGACTTCGGTATGCACGGTAAGTCATAATGATGCAGATTTAACCGCCCGGCTTACCGTGATTTTCAAAGGGGGGATTGACAGAGTTCACCGTACGTACACATGGTTAATCGGCAGGACCAGCTTATTAAACTCAAGTTATTTGTAGAACTTGTCTTTCGAGCCGCCAATGATCTCGACACGTTTGGCCATTTGACATACAAGACGGTCCAGCTCATCGAACAGGCTCAGTCATTCGACGGCAATCCCATTTTCTCAATATTGCATGAAGCAATATACTGCCAAGGGTATTACGATGATTCTTGCGAGTTTATTCAGATTCTTGATATTCTTTTACAGACGTGCATCGAAATGGGCTGCGGCCCGAACATTACAGGATTATCCTCAGTTCTCTTGGTCTTCCGTCAAGAGTTTGGCCGACTCGGTGCCAATCTATTTTACCGGTGAGATGGTTCGTAAAATTATACTGGTCAGTTTCACCGGTGTAACAAGATATTTATAAATTAGATATTCCCAAGCATGTTCGATGACTACGCAAACCTCCGACCGCTCAAAGGCGCAGCTGAAATTATCGCACAATACGATGGGTGGGGCCAGCTGTTCGACCTCCAACAGTTGTCCAAGAATGAAGTTAAGGTGTCTTCAGTCTCGTACGTCATTCCAAGAACTAATTCTCCTGTGCGCTTCTCTGACTGTCAATGATCAGGTACTTCGACGATATGTAAGTGGCACTTCTATATCAGGGGGGAAACAGCTCACCCTAGCTGGTCAGGTATGTTGATTTCAATCTGGCGCAAGATACAGCTGCGAAAATCAAGAACACGGAGCAATACATCACGAACCAGCTGGTCCATAGCGGTCTCCGTGCTGATCCGAAGGATGTCATGAAGCATCTGTTCCAGTTGTCGAAGCGGGAATATGATTGATACTGTGAAGATTTCATTAGCGCCCATTCGATTACCTTGAGCTGTGTAACGTACACTGTGCGAGCACCAATCCAAGAAATGACAGCTAAACCTACTTATCTCTTCAACAGGGTTACGGAACGTCTAGCAAGCCGAGGAAGAATCCAGTCCTTCTCGTAACACTGGAAGACGGGTAAATGTCGGCGGCCATGCCAACAGATGAGAGCGTACCGAAGGGCAGAGATAAAGAGGCAATCTCGTCTGCTCAACCTTTATCCAACGCCCTTCATCTCTCACAGACTCCCAATTCCCACATGCCTCACACCAATGCGCCAGACGATGTTCAGGAATAAGAACTTCTACTTCCATGACAGAATCATTCCCCGCGTATCCCTCTACCGGACACCTCAATACCGGTGGATGGCCCCACCCAAGAAGCAGTAGAAAGTCCAGCAAATTCTCCCCATCTCGTTCCCATCCCGAAGCCGTCTGCAAGTCGAACAAAAACCGCGGAGCTCCGGAGTCGCTCGAGTTTTTGATTTTCAAGCATGGATTGCGAGTATCGAGCCGTGTGACTTCTCTACTATCTGCTGTTCGGTATGGGCGTGCAAATAAGAGATACCAGCCGCCTCTTTTGTGACCGAGCGCCAGCTCGAGAGTGAGACCCGGGGGTGTGAACTTGAAGATGGAGGCTGGGTTCGGATCGATACGTGGTCGGGGCATGGTGGGGGCTACTTGGTGTGCATGACCGGTGTGAGGAAGGTTGGAGCAACAGTTTCAATGGAAGGCTCCAAACAGACCCCAAGTTGACTTTGAGCGGGAGACCGGAGCAAAGAACCTGGGAAGATTCACGGGCCGAAATACCCGAGGTAGGTGAAACGATCGAAACGATCGGTCATGATAGCACGTGTCAATATAACGCGTCACGGAGCGAGGAGTGTCGGAGAAAAAGCAAGAACTTCATATGTACAAAATGTTGTGAGCGCTTTTACACAAAAATGTCAAGCATGATAAGGCCGGGGGTCCATAAGTATCGTAATGTATGTGTACAAAATTGAAGTCCTTGTGTGCTATGTTTTAATGTGACTCAGTGTCCTTGAATTGTCCCTGACATCGAGCAGGTCGCTTGCAAGTCAAAGCCGCCTCAGTGGCGGCTGTCATCTGGGTGCGGGTGTTCAGTCATACGGAATGAAATCCAGCGCAGCCGATGATTACATACCAGCTTAATTTCGCCGTCGAACTAGACACGGCAATCTCAAGCAAAAGTCTGCAAAGCGGTGATATGATTTTTCCCGAGCCCGGGGAGCGGGCACCATCGTGGGGAAATCACACACAGACTCTGCGGGATTGGAAGACGCAAAATACCGCGAAGGTTCAAAAAAGAGAAATGAATCCCGTTTCCCCGGTTGGGCGGCGGGGGAATAGACCTAAAGGGTCAAAATTTGTCGGATATGAGAAACATTCATGTGGACATTACAAGGTGTTTACTCGCCTGTTTCCGGTACCGGTCTGGATAAGACTGCTTGCTGTGCATATTAAATCCGTCATTGTCCTCAAGGCACGTTGTCGATTCAGACGAGCTCGATATCGAGTCTTCTTCACCAAAAGAAGACGGCGGATAGCTAGGCGAAGATGTCGGGCAATCGGATATGGAAGATGATAATGAGCAGCGTTCATTAGAATCATCATCATGAACTGCGTCTGTCCAGCAGACGTCAGCGAAGGATTCTGCTGGACGTGTCAGAAGTTGTAAGTCTAGATAGCGCAAGCAGGAATGGTCGAAAGAGGTCGCAAGGGATGTGCAATCGAGAATGTCGCGCAGAAAGTCGGTTTCGCTGGATTGCAAGTATGCTTCATGATGGACGAGCCCATGAAACAAGGGTATATCGAGTGATTCCGACCAGGGAGGAACATCAGCGACGATTAAACTATCGTCGCTGTCGCGCGCAGCGTTATAGAGTGGTGCAATCATTCGCATCTAGACGTTCGGTGTCAGCGGGCAATCTGCAATAGGTGTGCGAAGATATACCTTGTCGTAGTGAATGGAAGGCGAAAGATCGGAACATGTAGTGGTATCGTCGTGAACATGCATCCTGTTTCGGTCTGCTGTACGGAATAAACGGTGATAAGGAATGTCAAAATTTCAGCGTAGCGGGCCAGACGACACGGGCATGAGAGCGCGCATCCACTAAGCGGTTATCTTATAAGCCATCCGAGGCGGTTATTGACCGGAAGAGATGTGTTCTTTTGTTTCGCATCGACCCGTGGTGCCTTGCGTACTCCTGTAGTCAATTGTCCTTGTGCCGCTCGCCAGCGTACGTTCGACCCTTCAAATGATAGTGATATATCACGTGCTCCCGAATCTCAATTGTAGTCTTCGACGGGCCAAGCATTTGAAGCATTGCATTGACAATTGCGGGCAAGACTGACACTAGGACGCAGCGGAAGCAAAGAATAGGTGTAAAGCACAGCTCGATCCCAATGACTGAAACCTAATATACACGTAGAACAATATCACAGCACACGTAGACAGCAGATCAGGAAGTAAGATGGGCCACTGACAACTCTGCGTTACTCCTCCGGCGAAGCTTTTGGGTTAATTCTTTTGCTTTAGCCATTAGGGAGGCTTTGCGAGATAATGAGCACTTGGAGGGTTGATTCCGAAGACTATGTACCACCATCACGGAGCCGCAGCATGAGGGGAGATCATCAGGAGCATTTTCGGTGGTAGCTTCTTCCACGGATACTCCGATGACCATACCAGAATCGATGACGGTGTCTACAATACTAGGCGAGCGAGCGTGACTGAGCCGCCGGGGGATTAGACCGCCGACAGCACGGGAAATGGTAGTTTTACGGCCAGCAATCTGTTGCATCTGGGTGACATGGTGTGACTCTTCAGATAGGCCGTCATCGTCAGAGTGATTATCGGACGTAAGGCTGTCGTCGCTTTGATTCTGCTGTATTATATGAATATTGCGTATTAGGAATAGTGACAGCCATATATACCTTCGTGAAGAAACGTGACCGTTCTGCTAGGGGTGACATGCGACTGGGAGTTGGTGTGGCACTCCTCGATGCATCGAAGACTCGAGTAAAGTCGTCAGATAGCTGGGGGGGAGCGTCAGAACGCCACTGTACACGTTACTGGATTACGGGACATTACCTGGCCGAATCGCGAGATGGAAACGCTGCCTCGACGTCGTGACTTGACTCTCAGAGTGGTCTCCGGCGAGTCTGGTGGTGACCTATCCCCAAACTGCTCCTGGGCGCGTCTCTCAGTCTCTTCCTCCACCCTTTGAAAGATCTGGTGGATCTGTTAGAAAGAAAACTGGATATTAAATGTAAAATACACGCCTTTTCGAGAGATTCTGGACAAGCCTCCATTATTGTCGACAGCAGACTAGACGCGCGGCAGCGAGCCAGAGAGTGGCCTTTATGACAGGCCTTTTAAGTGGGTGCAGTATAGTGCAGAAAGAGAGGAGATAAGAATCTCAGAAGAAGGAACCGTTGAGAAGTCAGAAGTATGTGCAGCTGTTCATCTTACCGTGCTTCCACTCGGCCGCTCTCATCAAAATTTAGTGGCTTTTAAAGTTAAAGGATTATGTAATCAGACACGTGTTCGTCCGTCAGGACTACGGGCCGTGCGGCGGCTGCGGCCTACTCTCGTACAATCTCTCACTAGGCGCTGATAGATTTTTTCCACTGGTCACCGCGCACAATATGTACAGCGGTGGAACCGGTTGCTGGGTCACTGGAAAACAAGCTGAACGCCACGATCTATTCATGTCCAACCACTGAACTGGATCAGCGGCCGGCGCGGCAGCACCGCGTAAATACAGTACGCGCCATATGATTGTAAATTTTGTTTTGCAAGGGGGTGCTTTCCACTGGAATACTGTTCAACCTTCTATATCTCGTTACTTCCAAAGCTATTTTTTCTGCGGGACCCGGATCTGGTGGCGCGGCTTCCTGAGCCAATTTCTCTTCGAATGCAGCTAGAAGGACGAGGCGAAGCATATCGATTTGTGCATTGACCAGGCTTGCTTCTGGTGCTCCGTTCCACACTGGGGTAAATGCATATCATCACGCATAGGTTCCGAAATCAGTGGAGACCACCTACGTAAACGGCACACTTGCACCTAAAAGAGTCTTCAGATAGAATTCATTGCCGCTGTCGAAACTTTGCTAACCTTCCACACTGCATGAGAGCAGAACCATCGTTTTTGGTTTCACGATCACAACCAGCTCCGCCGCATTGTCTCAAGGCCTTCTCGAGCATACCTTTGACCGAATTTGCCATGAATCGAGACTCCCTGGTAATCAAATTAGCAAGACGTTCACGTATACCCTATAAGGGCGGTGCTATGTTTATGAAGATGTGAAAACAGAAGCTTCATTTGCCTTGTTTTATTACTCACGCAATCAAACACTATGGAAGAGACGTGGAAACGAGCCCAGCAAGGCACATTTTGAGATCGTCGTCAACCATGTGTGAGGCCGTGTGAAGACCAAGAAAACCAAGGGGAATTGAAAGACAGTGAGTCTTTCTCGCATCGGCCACGAGTTTGTTACGGAACCGAAGTACAAATAAGGAGGGGAAACGACTTACTGGTCGGGGCTGAGAAGGGACAAACACCTTTCGCAAGTCTCGCTAGCAAACACGGGAGGCATATCGCGAAGCCACGCAGCGAGCATCGCTTCAAGGCTTTTCTGCTCATCCGTAGTGATCTTCTCAGTGCCCTCGAGAACAAGAAGTGTCGCCAAGAACTGGCACACTTCAGCAATGACTTGGAGAGACTGAGTGCTGGGATTGAAGCTGTCCCTAGATGCGACCATGCGTTTGGCTTGTACTGCAGACAGACCTTGGCCGGCCGAGGTTTTCAAGAATCGAACAAAGTAAGGTCTGTGAAATTCCAGAAAACGCGTCAAAAAACGCGTTGGGATCGTAATAAATCACGGAATACAAACGTAAAGCTGATTACATTCAGCATTACAGCAGCTGAATCCCAAGGAATGACAGAAGTTCGAAATTTTTCCACGAGAGAAGGCATATATTTTGCAGCTAGTTCACTATGGTTAGATGTCATGTATGAGACTGTGTAAGCCGTTTGAGATGCTGGAGTCCCTACTGGTAGAGCTTCTTCTGTTCAATCTGGGGCCAGGATTGTACGACACCCAGCTGGCATATTGGGGTCAGTGATAAACTCGGTCAGGAACTGAAAATATCAAACCTGCATCTTCAGAATATCAGGTGCCGAGTCTTGGCCATTGGTCGCCACTCCACAACATTCTGCCAGAGTTTCTGCTGAGACGTTCATGTACGACATGGTTGAAAGGTAGAAAGAACGCGTGTTGAATTTCAGGGTCCGAACCGTTGGCTGGTGCGGCGTTCGGGCCGCGACCGTTTCTCTTTCTAAACCCTCGTGTTTTCTTTGTCGAACTTGCATTCTGACGCATACCTAGGCGTTTTTCTGCCTGAATCTTCATACATTTACTCGAATGAAATGATAGCCACCGCAGAAAGTGGTGCCAGTAATGCCAAGTTGAATGCTTGTTCATTATCCTAGTACCTATCTCGCCCTTCTAGTCAATTGACCGATGGACATTTAACCCATGTCGAATGGCTTGCGTCTTGAACACGGGTGTAGTAACTCTCCTACTCTGGACCGAAGGAGGACAGATGAGGACATCCTCCTCCGTTCCTGACGAGATGATCGCACTGTCAGTAACATCACATCATCAGGCTCTCCTTGGTTGTCGATATTTCTGGTATACCTATTTTTAAAGATGGCGGTACTAGCAAGTCAATTAACCGTTACTATGCAGCTCAGCTATTTTTGAGTGCCAGAAGGAGCAAACAGCACTGGAGTCTCCTCTGAACTTGACTCTCGTCGGTTAGATTCCTCTTGTCGATCCTTGGCCATTGGTGATAACTACTGAATTTATCATTCCAATTCTCCTCCCTCGCATCCTTATGGGTCTAAACGTTGCGGGGTCTCTTGATTTCTTTGTTATTCCCCACAGTTTGGGGTTCATTGTCGGGATGGTATATTATTAGGCTCAAGAGGGCCACAGCGGTACGTCAATAAGTCGGCACCGCACGTATATGAAGTTGATGGACATTCTTGACAGACTCGTTGTCCAATATGAATTACTTTCTGAGCCTTTGAGACTCTCATTTCTGCGTCGTTCGGAAAGGTTGGAAGTGGCTAAATAGTTTTGACTTATTTAATGGGTCAATATTATCCTGGGCTTTCATTGTTCAGGCTATCGACCAGTGGATCTAACGGCCTATAGATATTTACTATCCCGGCAGCTATCCCAGATCCATAGGCTCGACATCCTATCCCGTGTATGAACAAAGTTTACTTGCACTTGAGCATCATATGTTACACTCCTGACATGCCTGAGTTTCTGCACAAAGGAAATGTGTAGTGGCACTGAAAAAATTTCTTTATACAGTTTCCCTCTGGCCAGAAACAGAATTCTCCCCGCCAAAATCTGATTTCCAACAGATGGAAACGCGTCTAAGGAAACGTTTTCAGCTCCTCGAACCATTTCCGTCAAGGTTCCTTCGGGCCGAAATCATTGGGAGTCAGGAGTGTTAATGATAACGGCGACAGTTTCTTTGTATACTGAGGCATCAGTCAGTTATTACTCCGCTGTGACCGGATGAGCTGTCGAATTGTGCTCGTTCTTCTTATAGGTATATAATACATCGGGTCTGGGTGTCACCCCAGATCTTGCCTTCGTGTACGTATTTTTGTATATACTCTTGAGTCTGAAATTTACGATCTAGGAATCATGAAGTCTTCAGGTTAGTGTCATTTAGTGATCTCGCATTAACTTCATTATTCTACACAGTACGCACTGGACATATTCGGAATAGCCCCTAACTTGCCCTTATCACTGGCACCGCCGGCTATCAAACTGATGTCCTTCGGCTTCTGCCACCATGACGCAGAATCTCTGCAGTCTACCAGAGGACGTCCTGTACAATGTTTTTTCCTTCCTCAGTCCCATTTCTATCCTCAGAGTCCGACAGGTATACCATTAAATATATTCCTTGACCTTATCTGATCTCCATCGTCTAATTGTAGGTTTCTAAGGATCTTCACTCGCTTACTCACCAAAAGATAGTCTGGACCAACGCTTATCGGACCTCCAACAGCTTTCTTCCACTGGAGCCTCCTGCTGATACTTCCGCCCTTGAGGTAGAACGCGCTCTTCTTTCTGCCATCAAGCTAGACGAGGCATGGAGCAAACTTCAGCTAGAACATGCTCGCGAACAGTTTCTCAAATTCGCCCCGGGAAGGTCCGACAACATCTATATCAAGCTATACCATGGACAATACCTGATGATTGGGTCGCGCTCCTCGTTTTCGTTCTATGATCTAGATGCCAAACCGGAAGACTGGGGTCGCCCTATCTTCGGGTCTGGCGAATCCGAATCCACGTACTCGATCTATCGCGCCAACACGGACGATTCTGCGGAGGTTTCGTACATATCTGCAGTGGCAATGTCGCGTTTGCCTCAATATTTCATGTCAGTTCGTGTGTAATCTTTTGTGGCGTAGCTAATTGTGATTCAGTCGCATATGGCGGATTGACTTTGCTGGCAAAACGCTCTCGCAGGTCGCAGATGTACCTATAGGAAGGAACATGTCAAGCTTTGCCAAGATCACGAATGGATGGCTGGTGCACGGTGCTAACAGACAGCAAGGGTCAAATGCTTTCAATGCCGTGCTGTTCCACATACCCACTCGGCGGACGTACGAAGTACCCGTTTATGTCCCTTCTGTACGTGATTTGAATGAAAATGCTACTTGAATGTTGACGTCCTCGTAGCCAGGAAGCGGAGAGGAACGAATCTTTCAAATAGACTACATTATTACCCCTCAGCATCTCCTCCTCATGTACATTTCAAGAAGACAGACCCTATTCGAGGCCTTCCCACTTCCAGATACCAACGATACCGCCCCTAACAGTGTTTTATCCGGCTCTCATAGTGGCATCTACCCGTCTGGATTCACCGAAACCACTTTCGTCAGCGCATCAGACCAAGCGAAACGTATACGTCTCTTGGGTAGTGTCATTACAGGTCCCGCGCGAGGTATGCCAGGTATCAGAGTGTTTGACTTGGTCCTAGAAAGAGATGGGGCAATGTCATTTCCGGAGGAGTGCTACAATAATACCATGTCGGGCTACAATCTTCATTTGACGCTATCACGCTCTGGGGCCGTGCGGGGTATCTGCATGGCGCCTACCACATTCACCCTTTTGCGGGTTGATTTTGGGCCTACTGCTAATGGTGATATGAGGCTGGATATCACGGAGCTTGGGTTGAAAATGGATGGTATCATTGCTTATGATGTGGATTTCGACGGCTTTCGTGGTCGACTGTGTCTCGTTCGCCATGAAGGTGTAATGATATTAGACTACATATAAAGCCTCGATGTCATACAAATACATATACGGTGCAAAACTGTATGGATTCGACTATCAGCAGTTATTTGATGACCACGTCCACTCACTTGACATGACGTATGAAACTTGGCTTGGGAGAACGTACCTCGTCTCCGAAGGCCTGACCTCTTTGATAAATTTCGTCCACCTCGGAAGAAAACATGTTTTCCAGAACCGTTCCACCTGGCTGAGAATGTGAGATGGATGTCTGGGCCTGCCAAACTTTACGACAAGTGGGCAGTGTAAGTCTCGAAACCTCCTCCGTGGTGATCACATTTTTGCGGTGAGCCAAATCCCAGTAGCCTGATATCACCCAATCCACAACAGCATACTCTTTTCCATAGACAACGAGGTCGACATCTGACATCCTGAACTTGATGAGCTCTTTGATGGCCAAGCGCCTGGCGTCATGCATCCCCCACATCGTTGCCAGCTTCAGGACCGAAATCCATCCACGCTGGGTGAGCGTTGCAGTCCTCCTACGAGATGATGATGGCAATTGCCAAACATGGCGCATGACTTACTGCTGGGCCACCAAAGCCTCCAATATATTCTCGAAATCTGCGCTCTCCACACCCTGCAGAACCAAAGGATGCTCGTCGTCAGAACCGTCCACGACACCTACATTATCTTGTGGAAGGCTGAACATGGTCGAGAATACTTCCGACGTGTTTACAAATAGGTGCCGGGCGACTCTGAAGAGCTGATTTTCTACCTGACAAGCACTGATAAGCTTAGCGGTTCAATTATTTGTATCATAAAGCGACTCACCAAGAATATTACAGGTTCCCAATAGAATCTGGCGTTTCGAATGCATGTCTGCGAGTCCGAGGATGTTGTAGCGTTACCACTCGTCATTGCAAGACTAAAGAACAAGTTCAATCGTGACGTAAGGTATTTCTTCTGAGTGTGACGCTGGGAAGCAAGGAATCATCACGAAGGTGGGGTACTTAAGCTAGGATGGTGTCACAGTTGCGGAGCTTGTATAAACTGGCAACTTCCATCGGGCCGCGACGCCTATTTCTTGCCTACTTGAGTATTTTGCGCAACCGGTGGACTCGTACGAAGACTTCGGCGGCTGCCAAGTGGTCATTGGACCCAAGATGACTGCCACAGTGGGATGAAGGTGTGATGATATTAGACTCTATATCAGCAATTGACAAAAATATATACCGAAACCTTCACAAAACAACCAGACCTGTCCCAGCCTTTTGTTGCCCCGATCCTATCATGAGCCTACGGAAAACCTCTGCCGAAAGCACCTGGACCAAAAGCTGTCGGCGCTGGTGGAGGAGAAAACCTCGGAGGACGTGGGCGGGCTCCATCTCCTAAAGCCAAGCCCCGTGCATAAACCTCGTCTAGCTCAGATGAAAAGATATCATTCAAAGTCTGGTGTTCTGGCCTCTCTCCAAAACGTAACCCGGCGGGTGCCGGGTTCGACATGGATACTTGAGCCTGCCAAACTTTAAGACAAGTGGGCAGGGTAAGTCTCGAGGCATCCTCAATGGAGACAATGGTTTTTCGTTTCGTCAGAGTTTGGTATCCTGATATCACCCAATCCACGACGGCATAATCCCTTCCGAGGATAACCTGGTCCACGTCAGACATACTCTTTAGCTGGGTAATTTCGTTGATCGCCGTGCGTCGAATGTTCGACATCCCCCACATTGTCGCCAGCTTCAAAGCTGAAAGCCATTCAGTTTCACTCTTGGGCGCTGCCCTGATAAAAACATGAATATCAGTTGCCAAGAATATATTAATATCTGAATACAGCACTCACTGTCGTCCGGCGTCTACTATCGCCTTCAAAAGATTCTCAAAATCGACACTTTTGATACCTTGCAGAACTAGCGGATGCTCGTCATCGGATCCGTCCACAGGAGACGAACCTCCCTGAGGCAGGCTGAACATCGTCGAAAACACTTCTGACGATTCTTCAAACATACGACGAGTAACTTTGAAGAGCTGATCTTCTACCTGAGTAAACAACGGATCAGCCTCGCGCCTGCTTTGAACTATATGTATAGTAAACTCACCAGAATGGTTATAGGTTCCCAATAAAAGTGTTTATTTTGAACATACGTCTTTGAAGGTATTTCAACGTCCATGACTATAGCGCCACACGTGGATGATCAAGGTGATGGTGTAAGGAAACAGCTGTCAAACACTTGTCAACTCCGCATCAATGATGAGATTCTGATGAGATGTTCCTGCAGTGTAGAGATTCCCACTTTGTACTTACTTCAAGTTGTGTAGTTTAAGATATGGCTATGTCTATTGAGATATTTGTTCGACAAGTTCATACAAGAGAATGTTGCAGTCGAAAAGTCCGAAAAAGAGACTACATATGTACTGTGTGACGCGTCAAGCTCGCTACTCAGAGATCATCGCGTTAATCTTTGACGGTCGTGAGGACCTAAGCCAAAGTTGCATTGTATCGCGACAAAGATACAAAATGGAGGTCGTCAGTGATCAAGATGAATTTATTTGTGCTTGACCGACATCTTATGCACGGACCACCCTGACAATAATACTAGCCGTGATTCTCCTGAATCTGAATGTGAGGTAAGTCCATGTGGCATAGTACAGTCATGCATAGCAATTCAAACACAGCGTACAAGAATACGAGAATATAACAACAGAACAGGGTGTAACTTTCTGAATGCTAGCATCCAGATTATTACCGCCTGCCAGATTTGGACGATGGATTCGGACCAAACAGCGATGAAGGGGGGTTAGCAGGAAACCTCGGCTTATAGGGACGGGCACCATCTCCAAAAGCTAGACCCCTTTGATAAACCTCGTCCAGCTCAGAAGCAAACACGACATTCAAAGTGTCGTGTTCCAGTTTATCTGACCCACAACCTTGTGACACAGATGCATTCGAGATGGATACTTGAGCCTGCCACACTTTCAGACAAGTGGACAGAGTAAGTCTCGAGGCACTCTGCATGGAAACAATTGTTTTTCGTTTCGTCAGAGCCCGATATCCTGATATCACCCAGTCCACAACGGCATACTCTCTTCCGAGGATAACCTGGTCCACGTCGTTGAAGCTCTTGGACTTGGTGATTTCGTTGATCGCCATGCGTCGAATGTCTACCATCCCCCACATCGTTGCGAGATTTAAAACCGAAAGCCATTCATCTTTGCTAAGACTAGGAACTTCTCTGAATAAAGACGGTCACTTATTGCAGATGAATACATAGTTCGATGAAGAGCTCACTTCTGTTCCGCGTGTACAATCGACTTTAAGAGATTCTCAAAGTCTGTACATCTTACGCCTTCGATGACCACCGGATGCTCGTCGTCAGCTCCAGCCACCGCAGCAGCATCCCTCCGAGGCAACACTATTGTCAAAAAAGTTTTCGACGCTTTGTCGAGCATGTGGCGGGTAACTTTGAAGAACTGGTCTTCTACCTGGGTAAAGCAAATGATCAGCCCGCCACTTGGCTTGCGAACTGTTCTTACCAGAAAAGTTACAGGTTCCCAATAAAAATTTGGATTCCGGTTATATGCCTTTGAAGTTGCTTTATCGTCCATGACTAAGGTCGGGCGTGGATGATGGAGTCGAGGTAATAGTATCGCGTGAGGAAACGCCTGGCGAACGCCTGGACGACTGGCACGTGCAGAACATGCATTGAGATGGATAAGATAACTTGTTCCCCGGTGTTCGGCATACACTATCGTTTGGTTTTTTATCTCAGCAAAGACTGGTCCTTGAAAACAGGGAGCTTTCAAGTTCAAGCGACAAGAGAATAAGAATCCCTTGAGTTTCTTATTATAACACCTCGAGAGTGTTTCTTGGAGATATATCTGAGGGCGATGGTCAGCGAAGTCACTAGACGCAGTCATAAAGCTAGTAAAGCTTCAAGAAATTCACTTACTCATGTGATTAAAGTCTTAACGTGGTCGTCGAACGATGGAAGGTCCTCGGCCGACCTACACAGCCACTTCCACGTGGTATTAGCTGCCCTCTGATGATTACTTCGACTTCGAAACAAATGCCAAGTATCTTCTTACCATCACCACCGGCGCTAGCAGCCCACCCAATCGCTAGCTGCGACAATGACTAGGCTGCTATCTCGGTTCGCAAAGTCATTCTTTGCCATCATTCTAGCACTGGTCAGCTCCCTCCAATCCCGGGATGCCCTCGATATTTATCTGGCATTTTACAGGTCGTCATATCTATGCTCGCGTTCCTTCATCCTCCAACTCGAGCATATATTGACCCGTGGACAGGCGACTTTCTAGGCGAAGGAGGTGTAGCGCTGCATACAGGCTCGTTCAAGAAAGGTGAATGGGATGCCGCCGAGGGACCGGTTATCATGCCAAAGCTGGGGAATGCGACTGCAAAGTGCGTTTTGTGCTTGTTCTATTGCGGCTTATCTAATAGCTTGTAGGGCTGCGCTGGGACGGGCAACGTGGAAGCTACTGTGAGTCGACTTTCTGCCACCTTGGTTGCACATGCCTAGACTTTTGTGGAAATACAGGCACACGATGACTCTGCGATACCCCGAGGTTCTTTTCTCCTGATTTTCTGTAGCGACAATGGCTTGATTTATGGTGTAGAACCCTAATGCTGACGAACGTCAAGCGCTGGACTCATATTTCCATCTCCTGTCACGACTATATCCCTGCGGAGAATGTGCGACAGGATTCCAAAAGCTGCTCAAGGAATTTCCTCCCCAGGTAGGCCTCTTTTTCACCCTTCCACGCCAAGATCACTGAATTATTTTCCAGACCTCATCCCGTCGATCTGCGGCACTTTGGTATGTGCTGGAAGCTATGGTGTCATGATCTTGTATCAATATACGCGTCATTACAGGCTTTGCTCGCTTCATAACGAGGTCAACAAGCATCTACACAAACCTCAATTTGATTGCGCGCATCTGGATGAGGAGTACGATTGTGGATGTGGAGATGAGCCTATTAACGGCGCGAAGGCTGTAGGTAGTGGAAAAGAAGAAGACCTAGGCAAATATTTAAGCGAGGATGAATTGACAGGGATAGAGATGATCAACGGTGGGAGGTAATCTATTGCGGGTACTATATAAAATCTGTGTCTATGTTTGTTTTGTAAGATATGGTGGATTATCGATGGGTATTATGGTACGCTTCAGAGAACGTTCCTCGGCGAGTCAGTGATCTTCCGTATATTGTCGCGGAATACTATGTGCGTATTAACATGACGCCGCAGTGAATGCATTGAAGTTATACACTTCTGGCTTGATCTGGAATCGGAATTTTTGTGGAGCGCAATGCGCAACGACAGCACCTTTTCGTTCCATCGTTACCTTGACGCCTCTGTCTCCCTTTAAAGATCGGCACAATTTCGTCACCCCAGCTTCGACGTGAAAAGACTTCTTATGATCGTCTCCAGTGTAGAGCTTTACCTTCGCAGGTGCCGTGGCGAACACAACGACCCATAAAGTGTCATCCGTCTAGGACAATCTACGTCAAGATATGTAGTCGAAGGGCTACACCGGCTACTTACCACCTGCCAATGAGTGGGCCGATCCACGTTATCGTTAGACGCCGTCGCGTCTTTGGGATGAGGGCGCGCCCACAGGAATACCTGGTCACATTCAATAGGAGGATATCTCCCCTTCTTGAACGCTAGCGAGTAGTACGCATTGAGAGTCAACCATGCCGTGTGTGGAAAGCCGTCAACCCATGCTTGAGAGTTTGGCTGGGCGCCTTTGATGGGCCCGATGTAGTGCGATTCACCGTAATCTACGACATCTAGGAGAATTCTGAGATGGTTTTTAGGTTAAAGGACGGACCGTTCCATGATATCACCTGGACGATGTCGATCTGCTCGCGCGTTGAGATTAATTGTTCCCAGCGGCGTACGAAAAGCCAGTCGTCTCCTCTGTATATCCACTATTTACCTGTCATTGAAGTTTTCTTTATATTCAGATGACAAGAACTTACGTTCTTGTT
This sequence comes from Armillaria ostoyae, assembly GCA_902506015.1. Classification (NCBI taxonomy): domain Eukaryota; kingdom Fungi; phylum Basidiomycota; class Agaricomycetes; order Agaricales; family Physalacriaceae; genus Armillaria; species Armillaria ostoyae. The sequence goes on from LR732082.1 coordinate 3,728,356, forward strand.
CCAGGTATCAGGCCCATAATGCTACCAGGTTCTTAGATAATGTTACCCAGCCGGATTGAGACATACTGTGAAGAACCAAGGGGAAACAGCCGCCATGAAAGTCCGCCCAGCCAAATGACAGAGATGGTGCCGGTCGGACTTGAGCTCTGGGCACTCGATCTCGCGTCTCGGGGATTCGGACGTCAAATGCAGAGGCCAGCCTCCGTTCCACTGAACAGACGAACTAGTAGTTAGCCCTGAAAGGAAAGTAGAGAGAAGAGTGACCCACATTAAATGCGCCGTCCAAACACGTTATGGTCGGATATGTTACTGGGTCAATAAAGAAGGACGGGATAAAGTGGATCTATCGTGCATGTGAGGGATTTTTATGGCAAGCACAGAACTTGGGTCTTGAAGCTTACGGGAACGATCTCCTCGAGGGTTCTCTTGACGTATCCCCAGGCATTGTCCAAGGTCTGCTGGCCGAATCGTAAGTGCTCTCCCATGAACGTTGATACAGCGACGCCGCCCTGGTATCGAAACATGCCAGGATGGTTTCCAAAGGATTTCATGTACTCGCAAAGCAGATGAACGTCTTCGGCTGAGTGCCCTGGTATCGAGCTGCTCTATTTCAGGGGCTAAGGTCAATAATGAAGGAGTCTAAAGCACCTCATGTCAAAGCTAAAGAACAATTTGAAGGGCAGGGTTGTTTGCGAGAGGGCTTGAAAACAGTCCGCGGAGCGATCCTTTTGCCATGGTTCGCGTCCAACGTTTAATACGAACCCATCTCTGCGGAAGAGAATATTAGCCGGATGAAGCAGGAGAGGGGGTTGTCTACTCACAGGTTATTCTGGCTGGCTAATACGATATCCTCCGACCAGTCTTCGACAGTGTACGGCTAGTAGCGCGCCTCAATCGTCATTCACGACCGGGCGACATGAGAGAGTATGAAATTGGCTAACGTAGGTATTTCCCACCATAAAGCTTGCTCATGTGAGGTTTTTTTGAAGGAAAATAGAATGCAGCACTCACTGGGCGAAAACATACTTGTTGGATTTTGCCATGAACCAGTTTCAGGGGGGGTTGATGCCAAAAATAAAAGGTTGGATGTGCCCTTAGTACAGTCTCTGCTCTCTACGAGAAACTGGGCCGGTCTTGAGTTGAATGTAAAGTGAAATAAAATGTGAAGTCTCCCTAAATGATAGTTTGAGTGATGGCGGGAAAGGCTCGGACGTCGGGCCGAAAGAAGGCTGTGAGCCACGTGCTCCCTTCAATCTAGTAGTGGCAGTTGCCGGGTCCCCGCCTTCCTTTTTGACTGTATGAAGAACGGCGGGCTGCGAGTATCCATTTTGTGGACGCCGACTCCGCGGCTTTGAGTACCTGCTCTTTTAAAGAAGAATTAAAATGCACCTTTGATCAAATGTGGGAAAGTAATGATGCGAAATTGATGCAAAAGCTCGGCTCGCAATCTAAATCTTAGAGCTGATATATGCTCTGCATTCAAACCACTTTCCCTGCAGCATTAGGCTTCACCGCACAAGAAAATGTCCTCTGCTCCTTCGTACAGAATGCGCCGACTGGGAATGAAGTATGAACGGCATCACGGCATCGATGCTGCCGTGAAGCCGCTGGGTGCGCCGGGTTGGACGGTCATTGAAATTCACTTCGGAAATAATCGGGAACTGGACTTCTGGAAGTTCGATCCCCCCATCATGACTGCTTTTCTCCAGTTCGAGTTCTCTTCATTCCGCGAGGGAAGGATAGCTCTTTTTAGCTCTATGATTGATAGATCAGCCCTAGATAAAGGACTTCGACTTCCAGGCGGTCAAGTCATCGCGTCAGCATCATTTCCCGGGTCTGTTTCTGTGGCACAACTGAATACTGGGACAGGCTTAAGGTTCAGGAAAGACGTAATCCATCTTGCATCAATGGTGCTCAATGTTCGAGGTGTTTCATTCGGGGCCGCTGCGTGGAAAGAAAAGGCTTCAAGTTCTCTACTGATGCCGTTGATGTATCAGATTATGACTCCGATGTTGTTCTACATCAACAGTTGGAGCGTCTTGATGACGCTGCGGTCTCTCCAGCTTGTACAGTAAATTTAAATGTCGTACGTCGCTGTACGTTTTGTCTAAGACGTGAGTTCACTAATCCAAATCCTTCAACTTCACGGAAACTCGACTGCCTGGAGGCATTTCATGTGCCTTCTAGACCCGGCGTCGCAACTTTCGCTGTTCCATTGCGAAGCAGGGTACCCGTCCAGTTCCGGTGTTACGGTATCACGGTGAGCAGTTTATGGACATGTGCTTTCAGATTTCGGCCTCACCTTCCCTAAGCTACTGTCTGTCCCTACATTAAGTACGTGACGGTGGCGACACTGTGGCTTATATAGTCCAGAAAAGAGAAACTGTAGGCCTACCTTTCCCCTTCATGAATCTATTTAAAGTCTCATGACTATAGGTCAGGCTTCGTACACTGGCCAGCAGATACCGGCAAGCCTCCTCAACATGATGGCCTGATGTGACCAACATTCCACCGACACCGGGGACACCGGGCTACGTTCATTTCTAGCAGACAGTTTCTGCTACTCCAGAGCGCAGCTAGTGGCTGGCAGTTGCATGGAACAGCTCAGGGTCTGTGCTTCTCTGTGACGCACTAGAATATGTTTTTCGGAGTTCCTAGAAACAAGGCTAAACATAGTGTGTCGTCTATCTTTAGCCTGAGTATTTTTAGACCAGTACATAAATCGTATTGCCTCCAATCGTCGTTCTTTTCCCCCCCAGCGTGCATATCCAGGCCATGTTACCCGGTTCCCTTTCCCTTTGCGCTTTTTTTGTGCTCACCGTCCTCGTCCCGGATTCACAGGCCGCCGACCGTACCAACGAGGCGGGGGAGGCCTCCATCTCCGGTTCGTGGGCCATCGTATTGTTAGCTGGTTGATTACCTCATGTTTGTTGAATTTTTTTAGATGGATCAGCAGAGTGCACGGCGTACTACTACGCGCCCTCAGCCACAAAAATAAGTACCTTCCCTACGGTGTGGCAGCCTGCCTCCATCCTCGCCAACGATACCACCGCACAAGCCAAGTGGCAGTCCATTATGGGCAGTATTCCGACGACTATATTGCCCAAGGTGAGTACTGCCTTTTTTCGTCCTTGGCACTCGTTGTCTCACCTGACAACAATAGGGAACCAGCACTGGAAACTTCACCAACGTCACGTATTCCGCATCTGACCCAGATTGTTGGTGGAGCTATCATCAATGTACACAGCCCAAATTGGCTGGGCTACCTGCTGACATTTCTTCGGTTCCCGAAGTGCGTTTTGGTGGTTCTGTTAAATGTTTTATCGCTGATGCGTTTGTTTATAGCCTGGGACTCTGGGGTTCGGGTTCGATGATGGACCGAATTGCTCTCATAACGCGTTCTACGACTATTTGACTAGTCAAAATCAGAAAGCTAGTTAGTCCTGGTCCTTCCTTTTTCGAACGCGGAAATTAACAGTGTTATAGCGATGTTTTACATTGGAAGTAACGTTATGGACTGGCCGCTGGAAGCGCAAAGAGCAATTGCTGATGGACATGAGGTTTGCGTTCGTGAGTGCTTCATTATTTCCTATGTTCTTCGCTAAAAACTTGCAAAGATACCTGGTCTCATCGATACAGTACGTATCCTCGTGTTCGATTGTTTCTGGTCTGGCATTGAGGTAACAACGTTTCAGTGACATCATTTTCCAGCGCGGACGCCTTCGCCGAACTCTACTACAGTAAGCCGATCCTTCTTTATTTCGTGCCGCAACAACTAACTTACATATAACCAGCCGTGAGTTGTTTTGTACTCTGAGACGTGTGTCCCTCCTAATGCGACGAAGATGCAAGCAATAAAACTCGTCACTGGGGTGACTCCGAAATGCTGGAGGGTAGGAGTCTACCCTGCTGTCAACATATGTCCCTTGACGAAATATTATAGCCCCCTTTCGGTGACGTTGATGACAGGATACGAGCAATCGCGAATGCCCTTGGCCTTCAGACTATTATATGGAAGTACGACTCGAACGACTGGAAGGCAGGAACGGGGAATATCACCACTGAGACTGTAGATGCGAATTATCAAGCGTTGATTAACAACATGACAAGTGGAACCTTCAGTACAGTACGTCCAAATTACAGGTGTCTTTATAGCGGTACTGAGAAGTGCGTTTTAGCAAGGTACCATAATGCTGACCCATGAGCTGAACAACTATACCATGTCGACGGCAATGAAGTGGTATCCACAGCTGAAAGCTGCCTTTCAGGTTAGTGCAACTTTATCAAACTTTAATCAGCTAATGATTGGCTTTCTATAGTACTTGGTACCCATCGCGGTTGCTCTGAATAACACTCAACCATATGTCGAGACCAACTACTCGTTTCCTACATTCGACCAATGTGAGTCTTTTCTTTGCTGGTGATATGGGTTATTTACCCGGTGCGCAGACGTTGCGGGACAGACGAATACCACGACCACGGCTCCGGCAAGCAGTGGTGGCGTTGTCGTATCTTGGTCTTGTAGTCTAGCGCTACTGGGAGTGGTGTTGACCGTCCTGGGGATGATGTAATTGCTAGATTATACCAGTGAACGCTGAATGGACAGTAGTAGTGTACCTAGCTAATATTATGGCTAACCAGGACTAAGCAATTCTAATTGGCATTCATGCGGTCTGGAAAAGTGCGGGCCGGTCTAGGCCGACGAGCTCCAGACATATCTAGGCAGTCCACTTGACCTTATTCTTTGCAAGCATGAACCCGCGTCCATCAGTCCATGATTCCCACCCGAAGGCACTTGCTTTCGTTCTTTATAACAATTACTCTCACCGCCGTATTCGTTAGGCATTTCATGTCTGCTCAACCACGCACCATCGTCATCGGAGGCGGCCTAGCTGGCCTGAGCGCTGCCCATACCTTGCTGGAGAACGGGGCCACTGTGCTGCTGCTCGACAAGAAGCCATCGTGAGTTGTTTGTGCTTTGGTGAAGACGAAAGAGCTGAAGGGATGCCGTAAGACTCGGTGGGAACTCTGTCAAGGCGAGTTCTGGAATCAACGGTGCCGGGACTGAGGCGCAAGTCAAGCATGATATTAAGGATACAGTCGAAGACTTGTAGGTACCTTATCGTCGCCATTGCCTTTGACGTTGACCTGGGATTTCAGTATCAAGGACACCACTGCATCTGCCGGCCATCTCGCACGACCAAATCTCATCCAAGCCTTGACATCCAACTCGGCGCCATATCTAGCGTGGCTATCCACCAAGTTCGGCGTCGACCTTTCGCTTGTGGCCCGGTTGGGCGGGCACTCTATTCCGCGAACGCATCGAGGAAAAGGCGGCGCGCCAGGCTGGGCGATTACCTCGGCGCTCATCAAGAAGCTCGAGCAGGAACCCAACGCCTCCATCATCAAGTCTGCAAAAGTACTGCGCCTGTTGGAGGAATCAGGCAAGGTATACGGTGTTGAGTATGAGTCGGAAGGAGTCAAGGTTGAGGCAGAGGGACCGGTTATCATCGCCACAGGGTGCGCTCGTTCGTTCGTTCTTTAAGCTTATTAGGTACTGACTGTCTTGCAGGGGTTACGCAGCAGACTTTTCGTCTTCAGGGTACCTCACTCAGTATCGTTCTGATCTCCTGACGCTACCAACGACAAACGGTGACCACGCTACCGGCGACGGCCACCGCATGGCAACGTCCCTCTCCTTGCCTGCCGTGCTGTGCGACATGGACCAAATCCAGGTCCATCCGACAGGGTTCATCGACCCTGCCAACCCAGACGCCAAGACCAAGTTCCTGGCTGCCGAGGCTCTGCGCGGCGTCGGCGGGATTCTTGTCGACAGCACTGGCGTGCGCTTCGTGAATGAGATAGGCCGACGTGACGCGGTGACTACAAAGATGCAGGACGTCATCGAGGCGGGCAAAGGCCCGATCCGGCTGATCTTGAATTCGGAAGCTGCGACCGAGTTGAAGGCGCATTGTGATTTTTATGTGGCCAAAGGGCTGATGAAGAAATTTGAGAGTGCGGCGGCATTGGCGGAGGAGATGGGTGTTCCAGCGGATAGTTTGAAGAAGACATTCGAAGCACATGGCAGGTATGCCAGAAACGAGGAAACGGATCCGTTTGGAAAGACTTTCTTCCACAACCCGACGTTTGACCCGGAGGGGCCAATATTGGTCGCACTGATGACACCTGTCGTACACTACGTGAGTCTTGTTTCCAGTTTTATCCTACATGTGTACTGACTGGCTGTAGACAATGGGTGGAATACAGGTTGATGAAAAGGCGCGAGTATTACACGCAGACGGCTCGCCTGTACCGGGACTGTTTGCAGCTGGTGAGGCTATCGGCGGTGTCCATGGACAGAATAGGCTCGGCGGCTCGTCACTGTTAGAGGCTGTTGTATTCGGGCGGATTGCGGGGACGTCGGCATCATCCTAGGGAAGAAATCCAAGAGCAAGTGTATCATTAGTTGCGTGCATTTCTGGCAATTTATCTCTCAAAAGTTCGATCTCCTCTGGGGTTTCAATTGCCCAACTCAAAACACTTAGGAATCATGATTAGAACCACACAAACACAATCGAGTTGTCGGACATTTCCCTTCCAATACGTGCGCGCTATTCAGCGGATTCTGTACGGTCTTTGCGCTTAGGCGAAGCTGAAAACATACTTATGACTACGGTCGGTGCTTGGTTATGTCAACGTCCTTTCGAGGATACGGAGGCTTCGACTCTGGAAACTATCGACTTCCGCTATTCACTTAGGAACCGGCGGATACTTGCAGTGCCTCCTCATTCATTTTGTCTGGCTGCCAGTGATAGAGGACGTGCCGTTTGGCTCTCTCACCAACAGCGCACCTTTTTCAGACTGACCTCTGTCATTACACGCGACCTTGTAATGGGGATTCTAGAGAAACGTCCACTCTCGAGTCTGCCTCGCTAACAGCGCGTTCTGGTGTTCAAACCGATCCCGACCGTGCGAATGGGCAACCTGTTGTTTCCGCATCGCGGTGGCGGATAAGACCTGCAATTCCTGCACATTTCCAAGGACCCAATATCTTACCCCTGGAGACCTCGCCGATCTTACGAAAGTTTGGCCTTTCCAGGCTGAAGTCTTTAGACCACGCGCAGGTACCCGAGATGAATATTTACTCACATCATGTTTGCCGTTGAAGTAGAACGGCAACGCCCAGAAGAGACCTGCAAATCCTGTACCCAATATCTTACCCCTGGAGAACTTGCCCCTCTTACGAAAATTTGGCCTTTGGACCGCGCGCAGGTACCTGAAGTTGACTATCCATCACGGTTCGCCGCGTAAAGTGGAACGGCAACGCCCTTGGGCTTGAATTCTTGAGACCGAAAGCTTTCGGGCTTAACTCTGGTCTTCGATAAGCCCGGACCAATAGCGTTGTTCCCTCTGCGAGACTCGTCGCGCCTTCCTGCTCGCCGTTCGTATTTCCGTATTTCTTGCGATGATTCGCTTTTGAACAGCATTTTCTTCATTTTATTTGCCTACGTGTACACCTCGTTATCTACTACGCAACTCGTATTATTATTGCATCTCAACTTCGTCCGATGGGATTCGTTTACTTGCCTTTACTGTCTTATCTGCTCATAGTATCGCGCGCGCTGCTTCGGTGGCTTGTAAGCGGACGGTGTCTGTAAGTGCTCTATATCAGATTGTATCTTTACATAGTGACGGTGCAATTACAGGACACATATCCGAAACATCTCTCCCTTGGTTACATTCACTAGTTCTAACTCCTCTGGCACCCCGAAGTCCATGAGGGCTTGTCCGGGATTTCTAGGTTCGCTTACTTACTGTAAGAACGTTCCAATCTACCGTCGTTCTCATTAGTTGCCAGGTGGTGTCCAATATTGGGAGTATCTTAATTATAAAATCTTAATGTGTGGGCAGTACGAGGAAGCCTCGGAATGTAACGATCTGTGTTTGTTTCTGACAGGTGCCGGTGGTTATATATCCCCAAAGCTAATAATGAGTAGTTGATAGAAGAAAAGAACTTGGAAAACAAGAAAGTGTATCAGAGTTCGCCCAATGAAGTTGAATGCACTGGTAGTTGCTGAAAATAGCCCTGCCTAGGGTCTAGCGCGGGAAATCCTGGCGGAAGAACCTTGTTCATCGCTTTTCAAAAAGAAAATAGCCCTGTATGTGACGTCGGGCGGAATCGGTCGCGACGGACCGAATTTAATTTCCTCATCAATATTAACTGCGCAGGAACCAATTCTTGATTGTTGTCCATCATTCGCTAGCATGCACTAGTACTAAGGAGCGACGCTTTCCTCGACGCCGGATTCTCACCCACGTTCTCAAGCAACCTCGAAATGCTTTCCAGATTTGCGGTTCAGAAACATCTCTCCCATGTTAGTCTACTTGCAACCCTGTAAACCTTAAATTCAGTTGAAACATGGCCGTTCTCACAGGGAACAATCCGGGATATCCTGTTCAACATGGCAGGGTTGTTACCAATCGAGATAACATGAGAACCTTGCGCACATGCGTCGATCACTCTTCTGTGTCATTATTCCCGGTTTCGTAAAAAGGACGGTTTGATACGGGTGCAGGTATTCAACCACCGGCCTAGCAGCGAGCAGATCGGAGATACATCGCTGGGCTCTTTATTGCGAACCGCAGTAAAACTAAAATACCTTCTTTGCGAGACACCTCATAATTATTGGAGAAGGGAAACTGTCATGCGAGCTTACCGTTCCCCTTCTGGCTCATTTCATCGTTCATTAATTCAAGGGGTACGTGTGGACTACGTTATTTGCACCTATGAAAAGGAATCAGATGCAGGTAGGTCAGCCCTGATACATGTACCTATGGACCTCGAACGATGTTGATTGCATAACAGAAAGAATAAAAAGACAGAGCCTCGAGTTGTTGTGTAACAGGCTAACTATTGGTTGTGGCAAGGCTGGTCGGGCCGGACCGGGCCTCGGGACCGAAAGTCAGGATCACTTTCTGCCGCCTTCAAGAGCAGGGTGCCGTAAGTCCTTTCCTTCGACGAAGCCGTGGTCGCGCAACGACAGAATTCACATCACATTTACGATTGCCCCCACGATTCTCGGGACATGGTAAACCTTAAAATCTTTCTGAGTCTGTAGATCTGTCTGATGCGAACGCAAACCTCCATCGCGGAATCCGGATGGGATCAACTAATGCAATTGTAGCAAAGTCACCCCGAAAAAGTCAGATGTACTGGTTTTACCGCCACAGGTAAGCAGTTGATACATCAGAATGTAAAGGGAAAAAAGTCGTTTGGATCCATTCCAACTGAGGGCTTGTGATCCGACCGTCACCGTCTCAAAACAACGTACTCTGTTCATCTCTCCCCTCAAGATTTGGGGCACTTACGCCTATAACCCTTGTAAAAGACCCACATGAGTCGGTGTTTGGAATTCTGGTCTCATCACGGTCGCATTATTGTTACTACTAGCAGGACAACGGTCTTGGTCTGATTCGTTCTTGTTGTCTCCGCTTTTACGGAGAAAACATTTCGGATGGAGATTACAACGGTGCGCCGATGGGGACAGGCAGCAGAATTCGGTTAACTGCGTTACATAGTCGCTTCTAACTAGTCTATGCACTATATAGTGTCCAGTGATAATAATACTTTCTATAGATATGGTGGTTATACATTGTAGTACAAAGAAGGAACTTGAAATATGAATACAAAGATTTTCTAAGATACGATTGGATGTCAGTAAAGTGTACGTCTAAGTTTGTGATGTGTTATGTATGTCCAAGATGTCAGTGCCGGATGAAAAAATAGGTACAGATGTTAGTCACAGGATCCGAAGAGCAGCGAGTACAACAAAGCAAGAAATCAAAGACTGAAGACTGCGCCGCCCCTTCGGCGACTTTGAATGGGATGCACGACGAACAGCGCCAGGCCAAGTCCGACTGTCAACCCAATCGCCACCGAAATAAGCTGGAGTGCAGTCTGGAAACCGGATATGTAGGAGGTGGAGGATCCCGACGCTTGTTCTGACACGAAGGTCAAGAGACCACCGTTTCCGAAACCAGACGGAACTTGGAAAAGAATCCCAGCGATCTAGAGATGGATGAATAATAGTGTTCATGAACGGACACAAGTACGAACCATAATCACGAAAGCGTTCCCCGAGAAGAAGCGGCCGTACAAGTTGGCCACAAATCCGACAGCAAAAGCACTGGTATCAGAACGCGTAAGAACATATTGATCGGATACTTTCAGAAAAGAGCTAAGTACTCACCCAACCGCCGCGCTTATATCGCTCTGATTGACAAACTTGGTAGATGTAAAATGGTTGGTCACCCATCCCACGGATGCAATCGCAACGCCGAGGTACTACACAGATGTCAACATTAGTGGCGCAGAGTCATCCAGAAAGTGAACGCATACCATTTCCCTCCGATTCCACGGCATATAGTTCCTCAAACACAAACCCGATGCAAACATCGGCACAATCAAGAAGTACCAGTACCCACTCGGTGTACGCTGCCACCACGCGCCCTCAGGATCGTGGCTCAACGCGCACTTGTAGTCAGTGACACCGACGACGGAATGGGTCGTGATCTTCTCGTACGCCTCTGCTCCTATCGACAGCCCAAACCCGAGGAACAAAGAGTAAATTACCGCGTAAAACATCCGCACCGCTCCGGAAACAAGATTGCGCGACATAAGCTCTAGTGAGCCGCACAAAACGATGAAACCCTAGAAACCATGTTTAATCTTTGTAAGGGGGGAGATAAGGATGTCAAATTTTAACACTCACGGGGAGGATGAGTACTACGGCGCCGGAGGCGATCGCCGAATAGCAAAGTTTCCCTGAGGCTGCCATACCCGCAGCAATGAAACTGAAAAGCATCGATACTGTGATTCTGTCGCAGTCATTAATCATCTGTGATAAGGGAGATAAGGGCTGTAACACTGACTCAAAAACGTTGGAGTACAGCTCATTCCGGACACTCAGGAGCTGGATCCCAACGAGAAGCATGCCGAGTGGAAATACGGCGACAGCATCGATAAAGCTCCCTCCAAAACTGACGATAGAGATTGAAGAGGAACAGATCCCTCCAAAGAACATGAGCTGCCACCACGGATAAATCTGCTTCTTGCGCATAAGATTCGTAAGCTGGCCGGAAGCGTCGCTGACGGCAAGGTCGTCGTGTATGACCTACAAAGACAACGTAAAAAACGGAGAAGAGCATGGTCTAGAAAAAGCACCGACCTGCCAGTACAACTCGTATGCGTCCCGGAGTTTGCCTAGGTCTAACCCGCTGCCCTGCTTGATAAACTTGATGGAACTCGTACCGGTGTTTGAGTCGTCGAAACTGATGAGCATTACGTCTGGGAGGTACATGCACGACACCTCTAGATCGAGTACTCGTCCGGTGGCCTGGATTTGGCCCTGCAGACGATGAGTCGGAGCGGCGAACATCATCATGGCTCGTGCAAGTTTGAGGATGAACTCCTGGCGCTGCATGATTTCTGCGACGTGTCGGGTGATGTAGATTTCGCGGGCCTTGCGCTTCCTGCGGCGCCTCTCCTTGTCGCGGTCTCCAGTTGAAAAATAGTCGTCCTCCCCCTCGGTAGTTGGGGTTGGGGTCGTTAGAGGGGTCTGGGCGGGAGTACGCCCAAGGCCCTTCACTGGGCTCGGGTAGGGGAAGTCCTTGAGCATCCCAGACCACTTGTTCTTCAGAGACGAGGCGGAGGGCATCTTCTCGTGAGTCTTGTCATGATGATGAATTTCAGTGAGTGTTTCGTTGGAAGGACTGTTGGCAAAAGAAGGTGAAAAAGAGGAGACATGCTCGAGATTCTCTGATTTCGGCCGGAAGGGAAGCATCTCGATACTGCGTCGCTGTGAGTCGGCTTTGTCATGGTGCTGCTTTACAGTAGGGAGCTTGCTCTCCAGGGAATATCTAAAATTGGTTACGTTAAGGCTAAGGGCAACTCCAAGGAAGCAGAACAGACCTAGAAAGATGGTAGCCAGGGCGCTTGACATTCGGTTGAATCTGGCTTGACGTAGGAGCTGCGGGGCCAGTAATATTGCCAGTACTGGCAATCAGCGAACCCAAGACGCCTCCACCAGTACGTGGCTTCGGCTTTCCAAAAGAAAAAGAGGACACAGAAGACATCGATGCTGCACGTTTCAAGAGGAATTCCTTCTCTTTCGGGGAGGACGGCCTTGAAGCCAGAGAGATGGAAGAGTCGCTGCTTGGTCGTGTCACCTCGGATGACCATGGTCTCTCTGGAAGCTCCGATATAGGCGTCGCTGCTCCAGATAATAGACCTTCTGATTGATTATAAAGGGTCAAGAGAGCGGAAAGAACCCCTCCGCCTGCACCAGTCAAACGGGGATTCTTTGGGGCAGCATCACGTTCTGCATCGGGCTCTTTACGTTCGGTGCTCCGATCTCTGCTCTTGCTCCTCTTTCGGGACTTTAGATTGAGGAACAGATTACGACCACGACCGCGAGGGCGTGTGTGGGCGCGAACGATGTTGGCCGCCTCGCGATAGTCGTTGTCTACAGGTCCAGGAAGGCCGCAGCTCTCGTTCTTGTCGATGAAAGTTCCGGGAACCTCATGGTAGTTGGACTTTATAGTGGTCGGGGACGTATCAGACGGCGTCGGAGTGGTGGACAAATTTCTGGTATGAGTACCCTCACGCTGATAAGGTGTCATCCCGGTGTCCACGGGGGGGAGATTCTGAGGCCGGGGGGGAAAGTAGTGGATTCGTGGAACGGGTGGTGGTCGGTCTTCAACGCGTGACTCGGAACGGTGTCGTTCGAGGGCGTGGGTAAGATGCTCAAAGGCATTGGGCTATTTGACAATGTTATCAGTCAAGGAAAAGACGCTGCTCGACGCGACTCACGTCCAAGCCATGCTCATCGAGAGCATGGGCCTCTCCCTTGTCACGGTGGTCGACCCATTGCACCTTCCTAGGAGTCTTCTGGCCTGAGGGACCTGCCGAGCCACTTCTATTGTCCTTCATGGACTTGTCCTTGTTGGCCATGATACTAACGGGCGTACGAGATCCATTAGCGCCAGCCGCATTGGACATGGAGAAAGAGAATAAAGGGAAGGGGGACAAGATTGCAGACTCACCAATGCTGCCGTCTGGCTTGTTATATTTATTACCGTCGCAATAAGAAAAAAAAGAGATCGAAATCTACCATGCGCCGATCAGTGTGCCGGTAACATTAAGGAGATCCGAGACCTACCCTGCAAATTACACGCGAGACCTATCTTCGTAAGATGGTTATGTGTTGCCCACAAACTGTCCGAAGAGTTCTGGTAAAGGATACGGTGAGGTGGCGGTCAATGGCCGCAGTAGGCCACTTGACAAATTTATTTCAACTGATGGGCACCGGTTGGAGTGGCCCACGTCATGGGAGCCGGCCCGTGGCCGGATAAACTCGGGGCCTGTCCCGTCCAGACATCTTGACCTATCTGATTCGGCGATTTTGGACGCTTCTTCTCCTTCAAACTTGAAAAAATAACATTAAAATTACGGAACGTTCTGGTCGCACGGCGTCGCCTATGCACAACCCTTTGACCTGGATAAATAACCGACGTATTGCCCATGTTCGCCCTATCGTTCTGGTTGGCCGCTGGTCATAGTAATCACTTCCCGGAGCCTTTGGCAGGCAGCTCGTAAACTCCGCCTTCATCATCTTCGCGTCGGCTCTACCTTGACAACGGTAAAGCGTCTAGCTTCTCGCTCGCCCATTTTCTGCCAAGTTCGAGATAAGAATTACGTGCGAAGAAGAAGAAGACCGCTTATCGGTACCAGGAATAATATGCTTTGTCATAGAGACCACGGCCCTTTTTGAACGGTATAGACTTCGCCCAGACATCGATGCCCTCGCAACCCTTTGCGAAAACGAATCAAGTGGAAGAAGGTTAAGAATGGATTGCCGCCCAATACCCGCCTTGATCACCGGATAATCGCGCCCGGGATTAGCGCCCTCCGACCTCAAAAATAAGCTGTTCTATAAATAAACCTCGTCGGGATAACTGTTTATGATCGCGTCCGCTCCGTTAGTGATTCAATATCGGGAGTAGTATGGAGTAATATCCTCCGCAGCGTAGATACAAGGACGTACACAGCTCTAAAATTAATTCGCGTGGTCGTCAGTGCTTTTTCGCGGTGAATGGGTGTGTGTCAAACTGCATAACATTAATCCACGGAGAGCCGCTATGAGCCGAAGCTGGACGAGTCAATATGAACGGGTCTATTAGTGAATATTTATCTTGTACCCTGTCTCGTAAAAAAGAGGGTGGCGAGCGTGAGACAACCAGAGAGGAGTAAGTTCTGGAGGAAGGTGCATAGTGCAAGAATAAACGGCACGACGTACCTGTTTGCTCAGCATCATCAACTCGTCATCAAACGCCACAAGCACAACCGGATTCCGGATGTACTTGTGAGTAGTAGCGCGAGAGCAACATTATGGTCTTTCGGCACCCATGATAAATCCGCCACTATGAAAGTAAACATTGACCGGCGTCTAGTGCTAATCCCATTGATTCGACGATTTGCGTCTGTACCTTTGCGCGTTGAGTGAGGCGAAAATCTCACCGGTTGACGCCGACCGAAAAAAGAGTCTCGAAGCAAGCGAGGCTGTTGGCTAGTCTCAGGATACCCCCAAGAGGTTGCTCATCCGCAGTACAAATAACGAAAGAATCTGTAGCAGTTCAATGAGTCTCGAAGGGGACGTCGGTTGGGTAGTGATATGTGTCCAGCTGGAGGACAACGAGTTGGGAAGGCCGAACTCGAAGAACGACTGTCCATCGGGTGCTAATTCAAGCGCATGTATCGCGAACCCGGCGGTGTGGGGTATTGGACTCGCCCGGGCAGTAGCAGCTGCAATTTCAGAGCTTAGGATCTTCGTTAATCAGTTGGCATGTTCCTGCTCCCGTGTTGATCTGGACCACATGGGGGTAGTGACCTTCGTGCGTACCAAATAAGATATAATGGAATGGAAGCTGGTGGAGTAGCAATGGTTCGACAATCGTCATGATAGCACAGAATTCAACTATCTTGGTAGGTTTAGATTTGGTGTGGTCATGTAGGAGGAGCAGTCGATATGCGAGTTTCTCCCGGGCGTGAAATCGGTTTCTGATCATCTACGAGTCCAGCCATAAGGTCGGAAATCTTGTGTGAAGAGAAGACACGCTGGACCCGAACGGTCGGAAGCTACCAGTGAGTTATTATAGCTAGCCCCATCGCAGTTCCTCCCAGCATAAGATGTGTTCTAGCACACATAGGCAAAGTTCTAGGGCCATTATTATCGAAAGAAACGTGCGGTGGTCGGGCTGCACAAATTATCGTGTAATGTCTCACTCTGAAGACCGACTACGGGGCATCTGGTCAGCGACGCGCTTAATCGCCCAAGAATCATGCAGGCATTTGTCTGCGTACGCGGACCACTTGGACAACCGTGGTCCCGATGAACGAGGAAAGACTTTAGATACATATTTAACGGGTGCCAATTGTATGTCGATCTCGACGTCGTGGACAGCCTCAAAGCGTAGCCGTATACGTTCGTTCCTGCTCCTGTATCATTGTTAGCCGACCAGATGCATACGTATGGGGGTATCGGGGCTCTATCACTCACGAAACGTCGATCCAATCTCCCCCCCGCGAGTGGAATGTAAGATATCCAGACAAGCAAGCCGCGGCAGTTAGAGGTATGTAGATCTCAATTATGATCAAGATGAGCTGACAAGATCTATAGAACGAGTCCTGGGGTGCTCTTCAGTACAATAGATAGGATGATCAAAATACGTTTAGACAATTAAGCTGTAAGCGAGCTCAACTTCAGAAAGAGAACGAGCCAAGAATTTCATCCTTCTATTGTTCCGAAATACCTGGACTGTAGGGCAGTGCTGACTTGACTAGCTAGTGACAGGCCGCAACACGCTTGGATGATCGCAGTTGTGGGCCCCAGTCTTTTGAAGTCCAAGAATCGTCTACATAGCTCGACGAGGACAGTATGATGTCTGATTGTATGACATATGTTCCGCTGAAGTCGCGAATTGCAGAGGGGGACTAGGAGGAAAGTATTGAACAAGGGTGGAACAGAACTAAAGCCAAGGTTGATTTTCGGCAATCGCCGGAGCAACCTCTTTCCTTTCCCTCATCATGCTTTTGCCTCGTATCACCTTTTCTTCGCACCAAAGCACCAAAGCACCTCTTGTCTCCTCTTCCATGGCGAGAATACGAAGGAATATCACTGTCAAGCGTGTCGGAGTGTAAACCTCTGATAGGTGCCACTGGCGGTGGCCTCGCTACTTTGGTCGTTACCTTCGAACTTCGCAGATTCTGTTGTCCAGTCATGAAATTTGTACACTGTCATCGTCTCAGGAAAGCACAGCAGAGTCATATGATGTGCGTTACTAGTAATTTGAACGGAATTGAGCTCTTACCTTTGTTTGCAGTCCACGACAGTGTGAGCCTCGGTATTGCCACGGGGGTGGTTTCCACTCCGCCGAATAGAAGGGCTTCCGGTCGGTTTCCGTAGTGATGGCGGTTCGTCGAGCTACCCGAAACACAGCTAGAAAATCGTACTTTATTAATTCAACGAGACGTCTTGTCCGACGATTACGGTGTCGCAAGTCCCATGACTAGCATCGGAGAGACATGTTCCAAAGATGATGGTGATGACAGCGATCAGTTCTATAACGACGCGAGCAAGCCTTTCAGGAAGTGGTTCTGGGGCAAGAGCCCTCCCGGTCTATCAGCGGAACACAGCATTGTGTTGACGAAGTTCAGATCCATGCGCTCTCGCTGAAATTCTTCTGACCAGAAGGCAGATGGTTGTTAACTGAAGGTATAGCATTCCCAACCTATACTTTGTTCTTCATGTGATGCTTAGTTTGTAGAATCTGTTTTCAAAACACATGTAATGATTTTATGTATCAATAAATGCCTCAAACATCTTTCAGTCGACATCTCTGTATGGCGACTTCAGTATCATCGACCAACCTATCAAATTTCATAATAAAGGTCCTTAGTCGATCACCTATGTTCGAACTCAGGTTGAAATTTCCTATGTCGCAGTCAAAGGTATAAACGCGGCAGGTTCAATCCTTGTCTCTCGTGGTACGGTGCTCGTGACGAGAAATCCATACAACAAATTTAGACTAATCAGATCTTTCCCGCCCTCTTTTTTTGAAAAAAAAAAAAAAACCAAACGTATCAGCGCGTGAGTCTCGATGTTGTCTCGGAAACCCTCTTCTTTTGATTGGTTTCGGTAGGATGCCCCGATCGTGAAACGTAGCGAAGAAGACATGAACGTCTCTGTCATTGGGTAAAACCATTCGAACTCTCCTCTCAGAAGAACTCGGGAACACCTGACCTCGGAATTCGTACGCGCAACTTCTTGCATGGCGGATCGTATTCAGGCTCGTCTACCTCAAAATTTCACGACCTTAGCAACGTCGGCTCCACCGACATGAATAGCTTTATTGTTCCGAGCTACCTGCCGAGAACTATCACAGCTCCTCTTCCACTACAAAGGACATCTGGACCTGGAATAGAATGCGGTGTCAATGAGAAGTGAAGAGCACTGAACAAGACAATCGGTTCGCGTAGACATTCCGAAGGTTGCTGAAATATTTATGGATCCAGACTTCCGTACGTCCCCCCAGCAATAAATGCGTCTATTATTGTTGATGGAGCATCAGTACAGTAACCGGGACAAAGTCGCTCAGTCAGTCGAAGCGACGCTCAGCAACGAAGTTGACGAGTTTCATGCGTAACAGAGGTGGACCGGAAGCAATAAGCAGCGAATTCACATGCTGAATCATGAAGAGGCAGTCGATGCATCGTCCTCAAAGCACTTAGAAAAAATAGACCGTTCTAGCGCGTGCCAGTTCCTTGTGAAGAAAGAAGGACAATAAGAGGACCAGCCTGTCACATCCACCCCCACCCCGCGAACTCTCTATGTCTGGTGGACTGTAAAGGACATCGGCACGCAAAATAGGGTCATGGAACTTAACCAACCAATAATTCGTTCAATATCACGGTCATGAACTCTTTTGTATGTTCATAATGGCCTGCAGATAAACGACATCGAATAAGACTAACAGACTCAGATCGTAGCATAGGATCTCGAATATTATCCTCGCGATGGATACATAAAAGCTATGGATAAATGGGACCAAGAAATCCTCGCGAATTCTGGCATACGAAAGTTCCTTCGGTATAAAAAAATCGATGCGATCCGCCTCGCCTTCGACATGGCTTTGGAGTAGATTGACCCGCATCATTCATGCCGTCGAATCGGTAAAGCCGGGCCGCTCTGCCGTTCGAAACCAACCAACATGTCGTCTGCTGCTTAGTTCCCCCTTCTATTCTAGCTTTCCAATTTTCTCCGGCTCGAAATTTTCCTATAGTGCTCTCACCAGTATGGCATTCCACCTGACACTTCCGAGGGCCTCACCGCCCTTCTTGCCAACAATATCCAGCTCTCGAAGGACCATTTTCTGATTCGATGTTCAGAATTACAAGTCTCCACCGCTTGTCGACTGAACATTATATTTTAGGTGCTTGTTGGAGGAAAATCCTCGGATGACGTTCCAGGACACTACATCGTTCCTGTGAGTCGAAGAATTATGAGACCCTCAAAACGTCTTCAATTAGCTTGCAGGAACATACTGTATCCTCTCCCTGACCTGTGCTGTATTTGTATGTACGGAACGCAAGATCATCAGCTATGGTAGTGCTTGACTGTTCCAATACGTGCATATAGACTCCATTCCGTCTGACAGACCGTTGGATCTGGAGCTCACAACAAACTTCTGTCACGATAAAGATAGTGATGAAGACGGTACATTTTGTTTCGATTTGTGATGAATATACAAGTATAGACGATCTTATTTAAGAAATTTCTAGCGCCTGACCTCGGACCGCAGCATCCATCTTGAACGTGTATCTGTGCCGCAGCGGTTCTTGTGGTCATTGCATATACCGATGATAAGCCGCTTGTACGAATTATGATCCTCTCGTTCGCCATCCGCTACCTTGCCGAAGTTTATGCTCACCATCTCCGTCTCCGTGCCTCAATACTCGTTATGAGTCGAGTAAAGGCGACGTTGCTATCTCTCACGGCTTCCGTACAGTCACGTTCTGATCCCCAAGCCTAGCAACTCTGTATCGAATTTCCCAGGGAGCTTTAAACGTGTGGAGGTCATGCAACTCTTACTATGCAAGTGCAATTTTGACCCCATCTAATAAAAATCTCTTATGCTCTTCTAAATTCTAGCGACATACATCCGACATTGGCAGTCACATTGCTTCCCCACTTGACACGCGCTTCTTGAGTTTTATTATATATATAACCTTGGCTGGAGGATACCCAAACTCGCCCCCGAAAAGATCTAGCAACCAATGTGGAACCAACTTGCTTTCTTGACAACTTTGGCCCTTGTGGCATCCGTCCAAGCCCGACCGAAGGCGTACCCCCGCCAGGGTAAGATGCACTCTGAATATTTCACTCCACTGACCCGACGAATTGAATAGCTTCTGGCACTGTGTCTGCTAGCGCTTCTGCGGCGACTGCCTCTTCGACGACCCCCCTCCATTCCGCTGCTCTTTCAGCTGGGAAGCTCTACTTCGGTTCTGCAACTGACAATCCAGAACTTACCGACGAGGCATATGTCACGATTCTCAGTAACAATAAAATGTTTGGACAAATCACCCCTGGAAATAGTATGAAATGGGCACGTTCTAAAACTCTCGTCGGTTCTGCCGGTTTTTCATGTCGTTCACAGGACGCGACTGAGCCTTCAAGGGGAGATTTTACCTTCGCGCAGGGTGATGTTATCGCAAACCTCGCAGCGACCAACGGTCAGCTTCTCCGTGGACACAACTGTGTATGGTACAACCAACTCCCAAGTTGGGTATCTTCGGGCGGGTTTGACAATGCGACACTCACGGAAATCGTTGCGACCCATTGTGGTACATTGGTAGGACATTATGCTGGAAAAGTGTATGTTACTTTTGTCTCTGTTCTTTCGGTGATTGATAATGAACGTTTTTTAGGTGTGAGTATTCATACTTTTGCTCTTTGGCATAGTCTCGATTAGTATTAATGGTATAATTTAGATTCATGGGATGTTATCAACGAGCCGTTTAACGACGACGGGACTTGGCGCTCAGACGTTTTCTTCAACACAATGGGCGAATCTTTCGTCGGAGTTGCACTGAAGGCTGCGCGTGCCGCTGACCCAAAGGCTAAACTTTACGTGCGTTCAACCGACCTTCCTCGTTACTGAACTAATGTAATGACAGATCAACGACTACAACATCGAAGGTACTGGTGCTAAATCCACTGCCATGGTCAACCTCGTCAAGTCCCTCAAGGCTCAAGGCATTCCTATCGACGGTATTGGCATTCAGTCTCATCTAATCGTCGGAGAGGTCCCCAGCACTCTCAAAGCAAATTTCGAGCAATTCACCGCCCTTGGTGTAGAAATCGCCGTTACTGAGCTGGATATCCGCATGACGCTTCCAGAAACTGACGCACTTCTTGCTCAACAAAAGGCTGACTATGAGACGGTCATCTCAACGTGTGCGGCAGTGGAGAAATGCATTGGCGTGACGATTTGGGATTACACTGACAAGTATTCATGGGTTCCTTCCACGTTCCCAGGACAGGCAAGTCATGAGAGCTATCCTTTGATTTGGAATACTTACCTTCAAGATCTCTAGGGAGCCGCATTGCCGTGGGACGCGAATTTAGTCACAAAGCCGGCATATGACGGGATCGTGCAAGGATTTGCGTAGCTGGATTCGTAAAGACTGTAAATGAAGTCATAGTTGAATCATGCTTGTT
Source organism: Armillaria ostoyae (assembly GCA_902506015.1). NCBI lineage: Eukaryota > Fungi > Basidiomycota > Agaricomycetes > Agaricales > Physalacriaceae > Armillaria > Armillaria ostoyae. The sequence goes on from LR732082.1 coordinate 3,749,196, forward strand.
TGTATGAGCGATGCCGAGATATACTTTCGATGGCACGGTGAAGATTTTAGTGATTGCTTGGGCTTTATACCCAGGTCAACGAACAGGCCGTTCGTCCCTTCTAAACGAACCAACTTCAAACTTCTTCCCTTGGTTTCATTCTGCTCACCTTTTTGGTAAAAAGAACGCCAACCCGCAAATCTCTGAGCTCGAGTATCGAATGTGGCAACGGCTAGGAGGGTCTGTACAGGGTATGACTATCCAGCAAAATTACGCGTACCCACGATAGTCTTTACGGCTTGATGAGAGGTAGGTGATTTCGAACAACGGACTATGATGATATTTCTGAGAGTAGCAATGGCTGCTTCATGTTTGGTGATCCAGACCGTTTGCAGAGTTGGTGAACGGTGCTCGTCCGGTCCGCAACAACAGAAGCAGAAATTCTTCTTACAAATGTCCTCCGTGTGTTCATTCAAGGTGCAAACTCACGTAACGAAGTAGGACGTCGAACGAGTACACCGCAGGCACAGTGCAGAGGTTCCCTATGAGAGCAAAACCCCGGGAGAAAGGGCAGACGTTGGCAAGTAAATGAGAAGCGGAGCAGACGATAGAATGGTAAGGCACCAAGACCCACCCGGGGGAAGAAGTATTGTCTTGGGTCGCATCTCAAGATCTCATTCCCTAAGAGCGCGCGCTTTTCCCTAGGACTAATGATGTGAGATCCTTGTCCCTTCTCTGTGTCCTGGCTTCTTAACGAAAGGCTGGAAGTATAGCAGACGCACAAGAATGGACAGACGTGAACGTGGGCTCCTCACAGCAATCAATCTACTCAGTAGACTCACTGCTATAAAACTGGTCGACTTGTCCATCTCACCTTGTGATAGGTCTGTCATCCTGTAGGTGTCATGCCGAGCGCGCAAGAAGTTTTGGAACAAGTAGAGCACAAACCCACGACAAGTACACAATCGGATGCCATCCGAGAGCACGGGCATACGCATGTCCAGAAACTCAACCGGGAGCTTGACGCCAACGATGGCGGTGACGGCGGCATACGTCGAGGCCAGAGGGGCTTCTCTGTGAATATATAGGGTGCACGAAGGATATCATGCTGACTCAGTCTCTACGGAGCTCTATGGATGTAAGAGACACCTCCGACAAAATGATCGCATCACCACCGATTTCCGTACACTCCGCGACGTCTCTTGACTTCTTACTACCACCATCTCTCGCTCCCCTTCCCCTCCTCTCCTTACGCTCTCCACAGACAGCACCTAGCCCTTTCTATTCGGACGAAATGCCTTATACCAGGCCATTCGGCTAGGACACAGTATTCCCCTGGGAATGACTATGGCATTGCGGTGATAACCTGGTAGCGGTGGTCTCGATACCGGTGGGAAAGTTGACTTGAACTTTCTGACATCCTGGAACTCCTCCTTGAACTTTTTTTCGACACCAGCCTCGACGTCATCTTCTGAGAACATCACCCTACCCGTCCGACTCCTAGCCAATGAGGCATACGTCTCTTCCCGGACATGCCCCAATAACAGCGCCGACTCCCACCCTATCACCCTCGCATCCTCTACACTCACGACCTGATAGTGCGCCGCCAATGCCATATACCCAGAACGTAACCACCCTTCAACCGAATACTCTCTTCCCAGAGTGATACGCTCAACAGCATCGATCAAGTCCAATATCTCTTCGATCTTCTCGACGGCATACTCACGGATGTGCTTCATGACCCATAGCTTCGACAGCTTCAACAGTGAAATTAATTCTTCCTTGTTGAACGAAGGCGACTTGGGCACCACTCTGTGGAACGGCCATGATATCAGGATTTCGGGACCAGGGTATCAAACCGAACAACGTACAATGGATACAAGACGCAGAGCAGTGTTCGGAAGTCGCGCTCAGTAACGGGCAGTATGATTGGGTTTTCTCTGCTCTGCCCTTCCGCCGTCGCAGCCTGCCCCTGCGGGAGCGACAGCATGTCGGCGAAGACCTCAGAATGCGTTACGAAGTGGTGAGTGGGAACTTTGAAGAACGCATTCTCGACCTTTGAGAGACGCTCAACGATTGTCCGGCTCGACGGAGAATGAAGCTCACCTGAAAGATTACGTATTCCCAGTAATGGTCTGCCTGGGGAACTAACAGTGGTGGTTCCTCGGGAGTTGTTGATGCAGAATCAGGTGATGGTGACCTCGAGTATCCACCAATAGCGAGCGACGTTGTAGGTGTATCTCTCTCTCTTTCTGACCTTACTGTGCATCTTACTTATATAACCCAGATGTTCCCTGTCTGTCACCTGCCTCTCGCCGTAACACGAACTCAATTCATCACCGCATCCAGAATGTGAATGGGGTGAATCTATACATCGCTGATATGGTTGGAAACGCCTCGAGTTCGTCCTGGTGACCACATAGGCCCCTTTTCCGCCTTATGAGAGCAACCTTCGCGGGCGGCTAAAAGAATCGATCATGATAAAAGGTTCAATGTATTTATGTGTGGGCGTGGTGCACCTTCGCGAGGCTGCCTCCAGTCCCTCTCCAGAATCTTCTGCGGTCTCCATGAACGCAACGAAAGCCTCAAAGCAAGTACACGCACCCATTCGGATGGGGTTTTCTACTGGCAACATGTAGTGCTCCTGGCGAGTCCTCTTATCTGATTAGAGCTCCAGGTGATCTGACCACAACGCCAGATCAAGAACATGCTGTTCAGCGTTCCGTAATATCATTCCGAAAGCTTTCCTACTGAAGTTTGTTAAAAAAAAGTTCGCCCTGCCACACAGAGACGATGCCGGTGTTGATGTCACAGTAATTACCTATTCCTTCTGTAAATTTATTGTAAGTACATACAAATGATATCTTTAATTCTATCAAGTCAGAAAGGTTTTCAGCTCAGGATTTTAGATCCCTACTGAACGTGGTGCTTCACCCGTAAATCATATTTGATCTTTTTGTCGTAATACTGATCCCACCTCTGTCAACAAAGGAGGAGTGACTGGATGCGTTGAAGTTATCGAACATGTAGAGACTCGGAAAAATCAGGAACATAGTCATCCGACAATTGAGCAACAGAGAAGACGTATTGTTCACCGATAAGATCATCTGGGGTAAGATATAAGGTCGCGGACTGGGTGATAAATCGATAACAAGGTATGGCGGTCTTGTCGATCGTAGAGATATGCTTTCACTGGCGCTCTGAATCTCAGAACAAATAACAACAACCATCAATAATCGCATTCTTTCTCGTCTTATGCATTCTTTCGTGTCTGTAACCTCTCTGCTTTAATCTGTCCCTTTATACACGCCTACATTCGTCAAACAACCACCGGCCCCAACCAAAACCGACCATGGACAACTCAATGTCTTCCGCAAGGCTGGATACACTCGAGACCAAACTCAACGATACTTGGAAGGAGATAACCGTGTACCTCAATAGTGTACATAGAGAAGCGGCTCGCTGTAGTTGGAGAGGAACTGGAACAGGTGACGGACGCTATTGCTATATTGAGGCTAACCCTACAGAACGCGCAGATGGCTTCGCTCGCCTTGCATCAAGGAGAACAACTGGGTCGAACCTTTATCAACAGTATGACCGACTAATACGCAAAATGGACCCAGCTACGGATCCCGAGGAAGAGAGTGTCATCGAAGCTGAAATGGATGAGCTTGCTAACAAGATCGATGAAGTCGACGAGCAACTTACTGAAACCGACGCGACCTTTACCGGATTAATTGCTGCACCATCCTACCCCTCCCTACCGAAACGACTACACAACGAATGATGGCTGACGGAGCGCAGGGCGCCTCGTCGGAACTGTTGAACACCTCTGTCAACGAAGCAGGTTTTATCACGTCTTTGGTGCTCAGCCCACTCTATAGCTTCGTCGTACTGTCAGGCCTTAACATGTCATTAACAAGCCGTTCAACGACGATGGGACTTGGCGCTCGGACGTTTTCTTCAATACAATGGGTGAATCGTTCGTCGGAGTTGCACTGAAGGCTGCGCGTGCCGCTGACCCAAAGGCTAAACTTTACGTGCGTTCAACCGACCTTCCTCGTTACTGAACTAATGTAATGACAGATCAACGACTACAACATCGAAGGTACTGGTGCTAAATCCACTGCCATGGTCAACCTCGTCAAGTCCCTCAAGGCTCAAGGCATTCCTATCGACGGTATTGGCATTCAGTCTCATCTAATCGTCGGAGAGGTCCCCAGCACTCTCAAAGCAAATTTCGGACAATTCACCGCCCTTGGTGTAGAAATCGCCGTTACTGAGCTGGATATTCGCATGACGCCTCCAGAAACTGACGCACTTCTTGCTCAACAAAAGGCTGACTATGAGACGGTCATCTCAACATGTGCGGCGGTGGAGAAATGCATTGGCGTGACGATTTGGGATTACACTGACAAGTACTCATGGGTTCCTTCCACGTTCCCAGGACAGGCAAGTCATGGGAGCTATCCTTTGATTTGGAATACTTACCTTCAAGATCTCTAGGGAGCCGCATTGCCGTGGGACGCGAATTTAGTCACAAAGCCGGCATATGACGGGATCGTGCAAGGATTTGCGTAGCTGGATTCGTAAAGACTGTAAATGAAGTCATAGTTGAATCATGCTTGTCTGCATGAGTGATGTCGAGACGATATACTTTCAATGGCACGGTGAAGATTTTGGTGATTGCTTGGACTATATACCCAGGTCAATGAACGGGTCGTTCGTCTCTTCTAAGCGAACCGACTTCAAACTTCTTCCCGTGGTTTCATTCTTCATCAGTCACCTTTTGGCGTGTAAAAAGAAGACCAGCCCGCAAATCTCTAAGTTCAAGTTTCAAGTTTCAAATCTGGCAACGGCTATCGCTGAGTACATTAACAAGGAGGGTCTGTACAGAACATGACTATTCAGCGAAATTACGCGTACCCACGATAGTCTTTACTGCTTCATGAGAGGCGGGTAAATTCGAACAACGCGACGCCGGCGCAGTTTTAGGCAACGACTCTAGACACCTCCAAAATGATCGCATCATTTTGCCACCGCTTCCCGTAAGTAGACTCCGCAACGTTTCTTGAATTCTTACTACCACCGTCATCTTCCTCTCCCTCTCCCCTCCTTACCCCCTCCACAGACAACGCCCAGCCCTTTCTACTCGGACGAAAGGCCTTATACCGGGTCTTTCGGCTAGGATACAGTAATTCTCCTGGGAATGACTATGGCATCGGCGGTGATAACTCGGTAGCGATGGTTTCGATACCGGTGGGATCCTCCACCTTGAATCATTAAGCGATGAAGAAGACATTGGAATCGGCCACTGGGGAGTGAACGCCCATCTGTAAGTATGTGGACCAGGCTACGCCACCTCGCAAGTTCGAGAAGAATCACATATTGGTCGCCAATTCAGCCCCCTCAAGGAACAGCGCAGTTGAAACAAGCGCACTTTGGGTGAGCACTCTGCCGTTTTCCTTAACGTACGGGCGTTGAATTAATTTTACTGACAGCCCTTTTACCCGGTGTCACGAATCCACAACCAGGAGAAGCGCCTCACAAATATATGCAGTCGTTATGTGACCGAAGAGTCCCCGAGTTTTATCCTTTGGTGTCGCCGTTTCTCTCGATTGCGCTTGTCTTGAATGAGGTCAGCTGTTAGATTTGCGTCTCTTCTTGAATTGCCTCAGGATCAGCTAATGTGAACAAATGACCTTTCTTACTAGATTGTACAGGCATGTTTATCTTCGGACTGGACCGGCTATGTGGTCGAAACGACGAGAAGGCTACACTCTGTACGCCGCTTCTGCCCTTCTGATACCCTGGAACTCCACACTGAACTTGTTTTCCACCCCAGACTGGACGTGATATTCCGACAGGGATCCCCTACCCACCCGATGAGCGGCATGCGCCTCCTCTCTGACATGCTCCAGTAACAGTGCTGACTCCCATCCTATCAACCTGGCGTCGTCGATACTCACGACTGGATAGCGCGTCGCCAACGCCATGTACCCAGAACGTAACCACTTTTCAACCGAATACTCTCTTGCCAAGGTGACGCGCTCAACGGGATCAATCGAGTTCAGGATCTCTGTGATCTTCTCGACGGCATAGTCGCGGACGCGCTTCATAGCCCACAGCTTCGACAGTTTCAACAATGAGACCAATTCTTCCTTGTTGAATGAAGGGGATTTGGGCGCCTCTCTGTATAACGGTGATGGCGTCAAGATTGAGATCAAGACATCAAACTGGACGACGTACAACGGATACAGGGCGCGGAGTAGTCTTCGGAAGTCTTGCTCGGTAACGGGCAGTACGATTGGGTTTGCTCTGCTCTGCCCTTCAGCCTCCGCCGCCGCGGGCCCCTGTGGGAGCGACAGCATATCGGCGAAGACCTCAGATTGCGTTACGAAGTGGTGAGTGGGGACTTTGAAAAACGCATTCTCGACCTTTTGAGAGACGCTCAGCGATGGTCTCGCTCAGTGGAGGGTGAAGATTACCTGAAAGACAATGTTCTCCCAATCATGGTCTGGTGGGAGAGCTATTGGTCCAGCATCGTCCCCAGTATATGATCCGGCCAAGGATGGTTCATATTCGTCTTCGGATGCTTCACGACTCATTGTCCCGGTCAGTTCGGATGCTATAGAGGCAGGCGAGGACATTCTGTATCTGTCTTTCTGCACTGATTTGACTCTTACTTATATACCCTGGCAGATCTTCCCTGCTTTATCACCTGTCTGTACCACGCTGTGACAGGAAGTCAATTCAACAGCGTCTCCAGAATATGAACGGGGTGAATACACTTCTTATCACATCGAGCATGGTTAGAAACGCCTCGAGTTCGTCCTGGTGACTACATAGGCACCTTTTCCGCCTTATGGGAGCAACCTTTGTGGGCGGTTAAAGAATTGATCTTGATATAAGGTTCATGATATTTATGTATGGGTGTAGGGCATGGGTTTGTGAAATCACATCCCCCCCCCCCTCCGCGAGGCTGCATCCAATCCCTGTCCAAAATCTTCTCTTCTCGGGTCACCATGAACGAAACGAAATCCTTGAACCAAAGTACACCGATTCATGATGAGGTTTTCTACTGGGAAAATACAGTGTTCCTGGTGGGTCCTCTTATCTAATGGGTGCCAGATGATCTGACCACAACCCAGGTCGAGAACACGTTCAACGTCCCGAGATATCATTTCGAGAGCTTCTCTGAAGTTTTCAAAACTATGTTCACTCTGCCGCACGGAGATGGCGTTAATGTTGATGGATCAAGTAACGAGTATCCCCTCGTCTTACAAGGCGTAACAGCTTAGATTCTTACTGAATGTTATGCTTCACCCGTAAATGCATATTTGATCTTTTTTTCATAATACCGATCTTACACCTCGTTCAGGGAGCCGCCTCTATTAACAAAGGAGGCATGGCTGGATGCGTCGAAGTTATCGAATATGTGGAGGCTAGTCAACATCCGGAACATAGCCATCCGACAATTGAGCAACAGAGAAGACATGTCATTCACCGATAAGATCGTCTGGGGCAGATGCTATAAGGTGGCTGACTGGATGATAACGGGATACAGTGGTCTTATCGACCGTGGAGATGTGATTTCATTGGAAGAAGGGGTACGAATCGGGGTGCCGGGTACTCTAGGCATATGGCGTTCTCAGAATCTCTGTCGCAGAGATACCCTCCGTTATCGGCCCCAGACAACCGCCATCGTTCTTGGAATATTTGAAGAAGAAATCAAAGATGTCCGACGAGAGGCGGCTGAATACGGTCCAGAAGAGGAGGCTGAATATGGTCTACAAGAGTTGGGGCCATCACGTTCTCCATCTCCTGAGCCGCCGCCGCTGCGACGTTCAGACTGGTGATATCTAGTGGTAGTATTGGTAATGCAGAATTTCCATTGTGGGATAAATATTAATAACAACACACAGTAAATGCGATGCCAATATATCTACATTGTTGAAACTTGAAAGGGGACGGCAAGCACTGAATGTTGAAGAGACTGGGGAATAAATAAAGGGCAACATGTGTTGTTATTCGCGGCAGTTTGTGGAAATTTTTGCTCATAGATACGTGCTCGACATTATGAGGTGTGGGTCATCTTACTTTTAGCCGGAATAGGACTCAAGCGTCCGTGAACTGTTTTGTGGTAGTGGTTGATGCTACCGTATTGTACTCAGTGTACTGTCCAAAATGCCGATACATCTTCCGATCGGTCACTTCGGACCGAACGCCTCTGAATTTTAACGGTCACCATGAGCGATACGAAACTGAACCAAAGCACACCGATTCATGACGAGGTTTTCTACTGGAGGAATGTTGTGTTCCTCGTGAGTCCTTTTGTCTGATGAGTGCTTCTCTAGTGAACGAACCACATACGTAGGTGGAAGAAACGCTGTTCAACGTTCCGAGATATCATTTCGAGAACTTTTCTGAGGTCTTCAAAACTATGTTTTCTCTTCCCCAAAGCGACAATGTTACTGTTGATGGTTCAAGTGACGAACACCCCCTCGTTCTGCAAGGCGTAACAGCTCAGGAATTTAGATCTTTATTGAGTGCGATGCTTCTTCCGTAGGTGCATGTCTGTTTCTTTTGTTTCTTTAAATGCCGATGCAACGCGTTGTTCAGAGAGCCCCCTCTTTTGAAAAAGGAGGCGTGGATAGCCGTGTTGAAGCTGTCGAACATGTGGAGACTCCTCGAAGTCAGGAATATAGCCCTACGACAACTGAACAGTGGCGACGACAAGTTATCCCACACCGAAAAGATCGTTTGAGGTAGAGACTATAAGGTAGCCGACTGGGTGATAACGGGATATGGTGGTCTTATCGACCGTGGAGAAGTGTTGTCATTGGATGAAGGCGCACGAATTGGGGTACCGGGCGTTCTGGGCATATGGCGTTCTCAGAAAATCTTTCGCAGCAATACCGGCAAGTACTCTCCGAGGCGCGATACAACGGCCGTCGTTCTCGAAGTATTTGAAGAAGAGATCAGAGACATTCGAAGGGAAGAGGCAGAGTATGAACAAGTAAAGCTGTCATGTCCTGCTCCTCAGCCAGCTGCCCGACCTGCATACATAGATAACACAGATGACAGCGACAGCGATTGATATTTATTGGTACTGGCGGCGCCTTAGCTTCAGGGTTTTGGATTATCAAGAGCCGCGTATTATAGCCAGGACCTTCGGTTGTTGAGAGTGAAGTAACTCCTCGCCTCCCTTCCAGTGTTACAATACTTCACAACGTCGATGATTACCTGTCCATTACATACAGAAAATGAATTCCAATAGGTAACTTCAATTTTAATCAAATCTGACTCGGGTGACCCTGGCGCGTTTGGAAAAGTTCGCTGCTAAATCTTAGTAAAATCTAGGTAAACGACTGGAGAGTTACCGGTTATCTCAACACAATGTCGGCGTCGCATGCAAATAGCATGCAAGGATAACGTCCAAACAACTTCGTTTACCTTCAAGTTGAAATGCTAGCGGGCCGATACAGCCGAAAAGAAAAAGCGGTGTAAATATGTTTACTTTATTTAGACTCTCCGTCGCTTGCCCTTCTCTCTTCATGTACGATTATGCACAACGGAATCACTACCCAACTACTAGCGCCCCTCATTTTGGCAAAGGGAAATCCAGAAGAGCGCAGGAGACGACCTCTCACGCCGAAGATTACCAGCCAAACGAATGTATCAATAAACGGAAGCAAGCAGCTCCTCCAGTAATTTCTACGGCCAGTCGAGGAGGCAGGCCATTTTCCCGTGGTGCAGGACTCAGAGGAGGAAGCCATAGAGCAAGTTTTGTTCGACGCCACTCTGGCGCCGGAGGATCCTCTCTAAGGGCGAATTCCAACTCTTTACTGCATGCCGTAGCTCCCTGGAATCCAATCCGCATATATGCACCTCCAGCTTCATATTCTTCTCCAACCAATGATGACGACCCACCTTCGGATACCCGGAACAACACCGAAGCCGTTGAAATTCGTGCACCCAATATCACAATGGAACCACAGAACAAGCGGCAGAAGCTCGCTCATGAAGACACTGCGGCTGTAGCAGCCTCAATTCCAAGTTCCCATCCATCTGACACGTCCTTAAAGTCTGAAGAGGCTGACACAGGTCCAGACGCGACCCCGTCGGCAACGCCAACGACAGCTGGATCGAAATGGTACCACCCACTCCCGCCAGAATGTCAGAAATCAAATCCCAACTGGTCTGCTAATCGGAAACATTGGTTCAAGCTAGAGAGCGAATTCTTGAGGTCTCGTGGCCTAAACATTCTGAGGAACTTTTTCAGGTGTGTAGATGCTACCGCCCTTTTCTGTCTACACGCTAACGTCTCGTTCACAGAGACGACGGGATGGTAATTGACTGGTGAGAACTGCCTGTCTTTGATAATTCATTATTGACGAGATTTCAGGTCGAGTCCGGTGCCAGTGTGGTCTGACACTCTCCAACCGGAGCAATCGTCTTCGTCGGACCCATACCCTCCTCCTACCCCTATTACCTCAAAATCCAAGAAGCAACGTAAGAAGTCAAAGGCCTCGAAACAGAATTTGAATGGTATCACCTCCAGTGAACCCGTCATCTTACCTCGTCCTGACCTCGCGCCTTCCTCGAACGACAACATCGGCATAACATCAATTATACCTTCAGATGTCCGGAATGACGAGCCAGAAATTATTGCTATTGATGATGACGACTATACTCAGCCTGCTACACAAACGCCTATAGCGCAAACATTCGCCGACGTTGATCGCCGAGCGACCATGGAATCTCATGCTTTACAATACTTGAAACAGTAAGCTACCTGTCCATTTCTGCTTTCCTGTCATTGTTAACATATCTTCAGATACGTTCTAACATTTGATCACAACCGCTCGCTTCTCCGCGAAGCCTATACCGAGAACGCTCTTTTCTCATACTCCATCGTACGCGACAAGCCTCTGTCAATGTCTGAGGCCCATTTGTTTTCTGGATGCGAAACGTCATCAAGTAAATACCAACCCCTTTTTCCTTTATTTTACAATCCTTATTGATCTACCCAGACACGACTCTTAAAGTAGGACCTGCTGACATCGTTGACACGCTCAGTTCTTTTGGGAAGCACCAGTTCTTTCCGCGGCGTGCTACACTGAATGCCGACTACGACCTCCTATACCTCGGGAACGACCAGATCCTACTGACTGTACACGGTCAGGTCGTCGACCCGCGGTCAGACGAGGAGGACGCCAAGGTGGCTGTTGACCAAAGCTTTGTTCTATGCTCGTATGTGCTGGCGTTGCTACTATGACTTTGTGCGCTGACTTTTCTCAGCAACGAGGTTTCGGGTCCGTGGCCGTTAGTGGCTATCTCCCATCAGATGGTATTGCGCGACTAGGCTTGGCTCCCGGCGTCTCAGTTGAGACTGCCGTGGCTGTAATGCTCGTGGATGTTGAGCATACATGACTGTACTAAATCGTGGAAATGTTGTATCACTAGGCTTGTAAGTAGCACCGCAACCGTTGGGAGCGCACCTTGTTCTCCAGTACCCAACCAAAGCAAGCGTCCTTTCCATGGGACTGCTTACGTTCGAAGGTGCATCGTAAACCTCAAATCTATGCCGTCACAGATCTTGCATGGGCGTTATTTCGTTTGCCCTGTTTCGTGGTGTGGTTCAAAGTTCACTGTAACGTGAAGTGCCTGAACCATACAGAATAGACAGAAAACTAGCCTAACTGGAACCAACAAGGAACATTCTTCCTTTTCAATACCACTGTTTTTTTCCCTGCTGTAATGTATGCCATGCACGAAGTGGGCGAACAACATACGAGCTGCGAGCGGTCATAATAATTGCAGCTGCACCCTGCCCTTTTGCTGCCCCAGACTCTGACCCTTGTGAAAATTTCTGTGTTACGACCGTCGTTGTGTCCGGAGGAGGGTCGATGGTGCACCTGATCAACCAGAGAGTACACATCGGCGCCAAGAAAGGCACAGCATATCTAATATTGAGGAGCACACTCTAATTCAGAATCGCAAGGTGTTGTCGCACGGTGGTTACCAGTCTGAATTGATGAAGAAATTTTACTTCCAGGCGGGACCTGAGCTCGAGGGGATCGGCGATACAAATTGATAAAAATCAGAACCAAGAAAAAAGGGTCCCACATATTCAGTGGCGGGGAGTGTCGCTCAATGCAGTGACGGCAGAAGATTCATTACAATAGAAATGAGTGGTAACACTGGACCTACCGCAAACCCTCGAATCAGGTTCCTCGAATTTCTCACCGCAAATACATGCATTTCAACGAAAACGCGGATCTGCACACATGGTAGAGCCGTTATCCTGAAAATATGACGACGGGACAGCCACTTTCAGTCCAGGCATCGGGCTGGAACAGGGCAGGTCCATGCTCACATTGAACTCTCCTGTGCGTTGGCTTGAAGTTATAGTTAGGCTCTAGCTCTCGAACGCAGGGATGAGGGACGGTTCTCAGTAGGTGGGCAGCGATGCAGTGCATGAGTAGCCAGGACGGCTGTTGCGACTCAAGAGGTGCAGGGTACGGGGACGAGGAAGTAGTACGCCACAGTATACTTAGTCTAAGGCCTGACTGGAGCCGTCGAGGCTGAATTCCCCCTTTCCTGTCTGGTTTCGGTTTACCGTGTTGAACGCTGAAAGAGTTCACATTAATATACTACCTTGTTTTCGCAATGTGTAGCTTTCAACTAGGTGCATGAAAGGCCGCCGTTAAAGTGCAATCGGCCCTGATTGATGAGATTTGCTTTTCCTTTGAAATTGTAAGGGATTGGCTGTCGCAGCGCAGATCAGAAAAGAACGTCAATGAAATACCTGTGTGAAGGAACCTCACGGGAACAAAGACTTGAACGCAGCAATGGCACAATCATGAGTATTTTTGGTTGTCAAGGTCATGAGCGAGTACTGACAGGAACTTAAATCTAGACAGGCCGCCGTGCCGATCCAGGCAACGCTCACGTGGGATACGAACTCTCTTTCCCCCACACCGTCATGTCTATTTTCCCCATGCTTCCACTTTCAAAAGCAAGGACAATGCTAGAGGGTAGGTGTACAGATTGCAAATGAATTGTGGAAAGCTGAGCCGCGAAATGACAGATCTGTTCGCGTAACATGGCGGAAGCCATGCGTTTGGGGGGCATGCCAAGCCAGAGAAGGGGCCTGCCTGGGTCATCTTTCAGGGATTCGTCACTGGAGTGGCTGTCCAGCCTGGGCCGGCCTCCGACAGTTCCAGCGCAAATTCCTTACCGTCAAACCGAGTTTTGGAAACCCTCAAATGCCGTCCAACTGGAAAGTTCCGACACAAACTTCCCTTCCTTAACCTTTGCCCTTCATACCATAATGTTACCCGTGAGTCTCTTGGCTCTCGGATTATCCTTCGCAGCTTCGGCATCTTGCCATCTCCATGCTCCTCTACGCGCTCGCGCAATAATTGACGAAAGCGGTCTCGCCGACAGCTACGACTATATTATCGTTGGCGGCGGCTCTTCTGGTCTCATCACCGCTTCCATTCTTTCAGACAATTCTAGCGTTTCTGTTCTTGTTCTTGAGGCCGGCCAGTCAGGAGATGATGTTGCCGTCCGTCGAGGTGAGCGGGCTCCACAATTGGTGGCGTTCAGGATTTCGAATCTAAAAAAAATCCAGATACTCCCGGATTGACTTACTACAATGGCCTCGGCGGTACTGACTACGACTGGTCGTTTTCAACTGCCGCGCAAACCAACCTCGGCGACCGAATTCTCAAGTGGTCTCGCGGCAAGATCCTTGGTGGTTCCGGTGCGACAAACGGCATGTACTACACGCGTCCCAACACTATTGAGATGGATGCATGGGCCAGTTTGTTGAAGTCACAGGACTCAGCCGGTTCCGCCAAGTGGGGTTGGGACAATTTCTACTCGGTCCTGAAGGATATGGAAACCTGGACGAAGCCGACTGATGAAGCAGCATCTGTCGGTGCCATCCAATACGATGCTGCTGATCACGGTACCAGTGGTCCCCTCCATTCATCCTATCCTGCTGTGTACGTAAAATCCCCCATCACCGACCTCTGAAATCTTACCTTTCACAATAGTGAGATCGGTTTGGTTGGTAACTGGACTGAAACTTGTGCCGCGGCCGGTATTCAGACGCGCACGGATCCTCACGGCGGAGAGAATTGGGGAGCCTTTGTTTCCACCTCGTCTATTAATCCTACCAACTGGACTCGGTCATACTCGCGTTCGGCTTATATTGACCCCCTCCCCCCCCGGTCCAATTTAGCCATCTTACCCGGCGCCACAGTCACCAAGATCGTATGGGGCAGTTCTGACAGTAACGGTCTCAAGGCCACGGGCGTTTCCTGGGCGGCCGCTTCAGGCTCAACAGAGAAGACCGTCAACGCTAATAAAGAAGTCATTCTTGTACGTTACTCTTTCACTTCTCCGATCTGAGTCTTCTTACACTGTTTTAGGCTGCCGGCGTAGTTGGCTCGCCCCACATCATGCTCCTTTCTGGGGTTGGTCCTTCTAGTGTTCTCTCCAGTGTGGGCATCGAGCAAAAACTCGATCTCCCGGGAGTGGGTCAGAACGTCCAGGATCATGTCGGTAACGGTCTGACTTTCTCTACGACTGCGGATACTTTGGGCAGTATATACGCAAGCAACTCCTCTTTTTCAGTACGTGTATTCTTGTCGAGATGACATTCAGCCCTGACACTGGACTCTAGCAATCGACAGAATACCTTTCCCTGGTCAACAACGCGATCGCATACGTCAATCTAACAGTCCTTATGGGATCTGATGCCGACACTTGGATTCAGAACGTCAAGAACGATTATACCACCAGTACGGGCTATCTTCCCACCACTGATTCCACCATCATTTCTGGTTATGAGGCCACCTTCAAGACTATTACGGAGACATTTTACCCTAGCGCAGACCCTCAGATCGAGATCTTGTTCTCATTGAACTCAGCGGGTTCTGTTATCATCCAAGCCGCTCTTCAACATCCTTTGAGCCGAGGCCAGATTACGATCAACTCTACTTCGCCATTCGATTCTCCTGTCATCGACCCCAATTACTTCGCGCACTGGGCTGGTGAGTCATTTTTGTACCTGAACGGCGTTTCAGTGTCGCTTACTATGAGGCCCAATAGACCGTGATATTCTTCGTGCGGCTTTCAAGTTGCTTCGTACGATCGCTGCAACTGCACCGTTGTCGGGCAACCTTGGATCCGAGTCTGCGCCTGGAACTGACGTCAACACTGATGATGCTTGGAACACTTGGATGAACGCAAACGTGCACACAGACTACCATCCCATTGCCTCGATGAGCATGCTTCCAAAGGACCAGGGTGGCGTGGTCGATACCAGTCTCAAAGTCTACGGAACGTGTAAGTTCAATTTCATTGTGTTATACCTCACCTCGACTCATTCCATGCTCAGCCAATGTCCGCGTCATTGATGCTTCCGTAATTCCGATTCAAATGTCCTCCCATAGTGGCAGTCTCGCTTTCGCGTAAGTTGGCCATACTTTCACGCGTTGATAATTAGCTTATCAACCCATCTTTAGCATCGGTGTTCTGGGAGCTGATCTCATTCAAAACCCTGTTACAGCGACCTCTACGGCGTCGGGCTCGTCTCAAAGCAGTACATCAACATCGACAAGCTCTGGTTCCGGTTCCAGTTCAGGCAGCAACAACGGTGCTGGAACGCTGACACTTCCTCCTCGAGCAGCCTTTGGTGTTGCGGCTATCATTGCTGGCGTCATGCTATTCCTGTAGGCCAGCTCAGCCCTTGATGATTGATGTTATGACTTTACGCCACAAACCCATCCATCGTCACTCCTTAAAAATCGCTACTTCCCTTTTCGTCAGGACTCTATAGCCTCCGACGGACATAACCATACCTCTACATACAACATACCTGTTTGTTTATTATACTCATGGACTCATCGAGCGTTGACAGTATAATTACGGTCACTCGAGCGCTAGTTACAGGTGTAACTAGGGACTGCCACTCTTTTCTTGCTTTTATTACTCAGGGATAGCTAATGTATCGATACAAGTGTAATCACGGCCGCGACTGTACTAAGAGTATTGCAGTAACCAAGTATTACGCTTGTGTTTACAAACTTTAGCTCTGGATGTTCTCCCTTGAACGGCTTTCTCCGACACTATTTTAGTTGACAGTGAGTGTTTTGATGTTGGCCTGTAAAATTGCGAAGTACCGAGTGCGACTGTTGCTTTTTGGGGAAAGCCGCGCTACCTATCCAATATTAAGCGAGAAAGCTGTACAATGATGCCTGAACCAAGGGTCGGATTTGACCCTTAGAGCTCATCCCTTCGGAAGCGCTTAGGCGCATCACGGGTTCTTGCGGAGAAATCCCGCATCGTGGAACCGGGTTGAAAGCCGGCGCAGACATACTTTCAACCTGAATTCACCACAAAGCGACAGCTAGCTACCGCCATGCGTCTAAGTTCACTTTTTAATGATCGAGGCAAAGGAGTGTTCGATATTTTGCCTCCCCGTTCATTCTTCGGAGAATATCCAGGGGAACTTGAATCGATCGGTCCCAGGAGGACTTGGAAGTGAACACTAATGAAAAATGAAATTGGACCCGGCCGCCTGCGAACGGTGATTTGTTACGGTCGAGTATCATATGGCGAGTTCTTTAATCTATTCTGCAGGTTCACGCTGCAATAGTGGATCTCGAATCTCTTGAAGGTCCCGGATGCTATAAGTACACGCAGCCGTTCTATTCAGTTGGCGTGGAGTAGGTGGGTTCTGTCAATTGTTTGACGCCTATTGCCCGCGTCTGAGGGTACAACGCGTGTATCCTCTTTTGTTAAGTAGGAATTTGCGGCTTAAGTGGATATATTTCCCGTATAGGTCTAGCGGCCCCACAGCTCTCAGGAATGATTGCAGCCTTGTTTGTATAGTGAAAAGAACCCCCTCTGGAATCGCAATTCATGAGAAGCCGGATTTCATAGGCCTAGGACTGCCCGCACAGCAGAAGGACCTATTAGTAGCAGATTCTGGAATACAGGTTTGACCAGACTTGGAAAAAGCCGGACTTGCAGGAGTCGTAGAGCTGTCCAGTCTGTGAAACATGCACGAAGTTAGATTCGCACGACTATTTAAGGGAAATTTCCCATACCGCGACGCTGGGTGAAGATAACGTTGTATCTGGCTTCTTCCTGAATCTGAAGGACACATTGCGCCAGGCGCTCGGTCGCAGATCGGCGGTGCCTTGCTTTTGTGTACCCAAAACATATTCCGAGATCGACGAATTGAAGGCACGAGACACACCCTGGTGAACCCCAAGTGATAGACTATTCTTAGTATAGTCCATAATCCGGTTGCGCACCTTAATTATTTCTTGAAGAAGCCCACACATAGTCCGACATTCGGCATACGGTGATCCGTCAGAAAAATCAGAAACTCGCCTACACTCCAGATCTTCCTTCGAATCGTCCACGGTCATCTTCGCAGGGAAAGGGAAAGCATGACGTTGCAACCCATCATATCAGGCTAGAACCTGTACCTTTGACAAATGGAGTAGTCCCGGCCACATATGAAGAGCCACTGGCAAAGCCTCTCTTCCTTCGATCTTCCTCTTTCACTCTTTTCAAACCTGACGACCAGTTATGGCGGACACGTTTCAACCATCTAGCTTGGTGTACACGCCGCCGCGCCACCCCTCTCAAAACCTCCGTACCCTGCTCGCCTACGTAGACGCGCGTAACCACCTAGCTCCAGACATCATGAAATTCTTCCACGCCACTCTCGAGCATCGCTACCTCCCAAAATCACTCGGTAGACCCGTGCTAAACAGAAGGCAATACGGTGAATATATATCGCAGTTACAACCGATGTTTGCGTCCTTCAGGGTGCGTGAAACCCCTCAGTGCTCGCTCTCACAGAAGAGGAGCCACTTGTGGTTTGTTCCGTATGCCCTCTTCTCGTTTTGACTGCCCTCAGATGACGTTACACCAAGTGATCGAGACGGGCGACACGATCGTGTACCATGTACGTTATCCTTCGGTACCTGCAGTGTTCATGTTAATTAATTTCGGCCAGGCCACAGCCGTAGGAGAATCGGTCTGTGGAGTCCCATATGACAACGAGTACATGACAACCGTGCAGTTCGTTGTGGGTGACTACGGCCCGCAGATTTGCTACGTGAAGGAGTATGTTGACAGCAAGAAGACAACGGAGTTTTTCAAGGAGCATAGAGCACGAATGGCGGAGAACAATAGACGGAGATCACAGTTGATGTCACAGGGTTCATAATAGAGAACCAGTGGATATACATATGCAAGTCATTAGAGATCGTACACCCAGCTTAATCATCAAAAGTATTATGCATGCTCCTCACACCTGTTTTACTTCAGTCAGCCACCGTAAACGCAGACCAATGATGCACCGACCGCTCTGTATCCAAGAATCAGATAATATAAACATTTTCCTTGTGAATCTCATAGCCCTGCAGCTTCTTGAAAAATTCCAAACGCGTCTTGCGTTCCTCGACGAACTTCTGCGAATAGATATAAATATAGAGCAACCAGTAACGGGCGTTGACCAACCTCGTTAACATCAACATTAACTGCCTCATGCTCCTCCTTCTTTGGTCTCGTCTTCGTCTTCGACTCTGGCTTTGTTCGTCGCCTCCTCGTCTTCCTGTCACCCTCTTCTTTATCCGGGTCCTCCTTCTGACCACGCTGAGTATGTCGACGGACACGTCTTTTCGGCAACGATGCCTTCCATTCTCTTGCCAATTTATCCGCATCGATGCTTTCCCGCGGCTGATTCTGTCTTTGCTTTCCTCTTCGCGCCCTAACCTCTTCGCCTTGACTACCCTCGTCTTCATCATTCATCAGGTCTTCCTGAATTTGTGAAATTTCCGCATCAGAGTCGTCGGAGGATTTCCGTTTGCGGATACCCGAAGCTTTGGGTTTGGCGGGTGAGGGTGTGCTTGGCAAAGATCCCGATGCCGCTGAATATGGCTTCTGTGGTATGGGTGTGAAAGGCGCATGATCATTACGGCCAAGCGTGGGACGAGTCTGCAGGTGTTCCTGCCGGTCCGCTTTGAGCGTCTGCTCAACAACAAAGAAGCCAAAAGGGTCGCTGCCAGTCCTGCGATTGGTTGGGGATGATTCGAACAAAACGTCCTGCTCGCCATAGCACCGGGGAGAGAAATCTAGATGATGCCCCTGGCCCTGATCTTCATTATATCCAAAATGTTTATTCTGTGTAGTGAAGTCGTGAAAGTCATCAGAAGTAGCGACAGGCAAAGAGTCTGATTCTGGCCCTGCTTCCAATCTTGGAGACGAAGAGCGCGTCGGAGAGGAGGGAGGTAGTGGACTGAGAGCCCTGGCCTTCGATTTCAGCTTTTCTCCCAGTGCTCCGATTGGTGCTCTTCCTCTGCGTCTCGGACGAACGGCATTAGAGCCGATATTTTGTAGTGGTTGGTCTTTGCGTGACTGATAATCCAACTTCACGCCAGTAGGAGCGTCGGTAGGTTGTTGTAAACGAATAGAGCGTGTTCTGAGTGAGCGCGACATGGTGGTATTGAGTCAAGAAATGTTCGAACTGTGACTCATGTGACCTGTGACGTTGGCGCGTCGATCACGTGCCGAAGATTCCTAAGATATTTGATTTCAGGGGTTTCGGGAGTCGGAGTCAACATGATCCGTTGTTCTCTTACCACCACACGAAACGATGGCCTGATATACCGGAGTCCTTTATAATCGTACCCTTTTATTATTTAATCGATTGCTACATCAACCATGTCTCTCTCTTCATGGACTTTCCACAGACCGGCACAAAGGGCGCTCGGATGGATGCAACGACGGTGCATGAGCGTTCGACCAGCAGAGTCGGACGACAAGATGAAGAGTACGTTTCCCTGTGGTCTTGGTTCACCTCTGTATAGTATCCTCAATACAACTTCAGATCAGCCTAGGAAAAAAGTGACAATCCAGACCTTGCAAACACTCAAAAGCGCAAACATACCAATAACGATGCTCACGGCCTATGATTATCCCACCGCAGTCTCTGCTTCCTCCAATACACTTATCGACATTACCCTCGTCGGCGACTCTCTAGCCCAGGTATGCCTGGGATACACCTCTACGAGCCAGCTTACCCTCGAGGAAATGATCCACCATTCTCGAGCCGTTGCTCGCGGAACTACCCACCCATTGCTAATCGCGGACATGCCATTCGGGTCGTTCCACATTTCTGTAGACAATGCCGTGGAGAACGCCATCCGTTTGATCCGCGAAGCCCAAGTTGAGGCGGTCAAACTGGAAGGCGGGGAAGAGATCGTGCCCGTTGTGCGGCAACTCACGCGTATCGGTATCCCTGTTATGGCCCATGTGGGGCTTTGGCCTCAAAGGCACGTAGCCATGTCCGGATACAAGGTGCAAGGAAGGAGTGCCGTGGGTGCGAAGCGCGTGATTAACGACGCCTTGGCTCTGGAAGACGCCGGCGCGTTTGCCGTCTTAGTTGAAGCGGTCCCGAAGGAGCTTGGAAAGCATTTAACGGAAAAACTCCAGATACCTACGATCGGTATTGGCGCGGGTCCCTGGACGAGCGGTCAGGTATGCACATACGCACATGCCTTTCTTCCTTCGCTGATGTTAGACTAGGTGCTCGTATGGGACGATGTTATGGGTACCTGGTGCGGCCACAAGGCGAAGTTTGTCCGTCGATTTGCCGATCTGAAGACGCATAGGGATAAGGGCGTGCAGGACTATGCTCAGGCCGTCCGAGAGCGCGCATTCCCTTCAGAAGATACCGAGAGCTATACGATGGATCCTGCAGAGTTAGCCAAATTATACGACTAATCATACGTTACTTCTTTGTTTGTTTTAGCATAGATCTAAAACACGATCAACATTGGTGAATGACGATCAATAGCTAGAGCCTACCACCAAAAGCAACTTCGGGTACCACCCGTCTTTCCGTTCCCTACCTCTGTACTGGAGAGCTGACACGACCAGGAACTGGTCCATATTAGGTATAAGTTAGCGGGCGGACCAGCGTTAGTTGGGGGTAGATCCACAACTATGCTTCTCTGTATAGTCTCAACAAGCCGGTAAATCCATGAAGAAACGCTCGAGCTTTCTCTGGGGGATATTAATGGACCATGGTCATCATTTGAAAGTATCGCCTATAGAACAGGCATGGCAAACTGCTAAAGTAAACTACGCCAGACACAGAGTTAGGGTGGAATGCTCCCATACCAAAGAAACACGTAGAAGTGTGTATGAAGAAAGGTCATACTGCCCCTGCTCTCGCATATTAGTCCTGCTACTCCTCGTCTCTGAACTCAAAGATAGGTTCATTATCGAGCCAGGCACCGCTAAAATAACGTTTTTGTTGAGAGGCTATGTCTGTTGATGGAGAACATAGAACGCACCCTATCCTGATGTCAAGCCCAAAGTTTCGTGATACACTCGGGTTCTGACTCAAAGTCACGCTTGCCCAGGCGCAGGGTAAAGTGCTGCAATGTTGTGGCACCAGTTTCTCTTCGACGTTGAAGTATGGCAATGACGTCGCGCAAATCGCATGCAGAGTAAAACGACACGACTTCAAGTTTTTTGACCATCGGGAGCGACGAGGATAATGCTTGGAAGAAGGGTGCCATGGAAACCTTTTGTGCATCCATACTAGGGTACCGGTCATTGACATAGTCCATGTAATGCAGGTATATTCTGAGGTGACGAGATGGCATTGCTCTGAAAGGAACCCGTGAGACCTGCGTGGTTCATCTTCCTAATAGGGAACTGAAGAAATTGGAGTCGACAGCCTAAACGACGAAGAAACTGAGACATGTTGTCGAGTTCGTCCATTGATAAAACCTCGTCACAGGTGAGATGGATAAGAGACGGGACCGTTAGGTATTTGAAAGGGGATAAGGACAAAAAATCGAGGCGTAGCAAGAGAACTTGCAGGGAGGTGTAGGTCAAAGATGTTAAAACTCTAGCACCTCCTGTCGACAGCCTCGCTCTGAATACCCTTAGCTCCGGAGCCGCACTGAGAAGATGCAGTAGCTTCTGCATAGTTATAGGACCAACGTTCAATTCTGCAAGCTGCTGAGGGAGATGTATCGTTGTAAGTGGGTATAAGCAGATGGTTCGAAGCTTTGGCGCGGTATCAAGAATGCCGGCGGGAACGTACATAACCCGTGTCCTGCAACGTGTTAAGGAAACTGAAAAGCTTTCGAGGGAGGAGAGGTCGGACAGCGCTGGGAGCATTGTTTGTTGGAGATCCGCGTGCAATGTGAATGCCGCATGCTGCCATCGAGGCGACTCTACAACAAGTCTGGCCATTGCAATGCGCATAAAATTGACATCCCTGGAACCGAAAGACGCCGAAAAGATCAGAGGTACGTTCCTAGAGCGACGAAGGGCGACGTCCAGCTTGGCCATGAAATGCTTGGGGTCGACCAAAGGGTAGGGAGCAGCGTGGATATATGCCTCCAAGAGCGGCAGATGTGGCCTAGTACCCAAGGGCTTTCAGCGATATGGGCCACGTCGTAAGCCACACGGCCCTTGACGTTCTGTAACCTGAAGGTCTGCAAGCTTATATCTTTGGAGGCAACCGATGTATACTAGTAGCAGGATCTGCCATTGCATACCAGAGAAAGAAATGAGGACTGAATGCTCAATGAAGTAGAAGCACGTACCGGATTTTCGTTGGACATGGTGGTAGAGATCAGAGTCCTTCTTGGTGCTTCTTTTCTCTCTTCCATGACCAACGCTTATTGACGTTCATTTTGCTGCGCTTTCACGTTGCCCAGGCGGCCAAGACTCGTTCAGAAAAGGCGTGAAGAAATACATATAGAGACGGGGTTCTACGAAAGGAAGAAAAATTGGTGCGCTTGGAATCGTGCTATCACATCCTCCTGAGCTTTGCAGGAGGATCGTGGACCAGAGGAGCTGCGCTAGGCGCCTACGATACTCCAAATATGCATCCCGAGATGTCTGAATCGTCGAACGGTCAATAATATCGTTCACTAGGACACCCGTTCCGCTGAGACGACGCGTCTTGGTCATGTTTGCGTATCTTCTGCCCAGCTCGTTGGATCGGCGGAGTCAATGATGTTTGGGCGCTTGTCTTGGTCTCGCGCATTCCGTGTCTTGGATGTATTTTTTGCTCCGGATCTGGCCAGGTCGTACAGGCTTTAAATGCCGCTGTTCCCATGATCTTCTTATACACTCAAGTCATTCTTCAGCCCTGGGATACGAACAACTTGAAGAGCCGCTAGTTGTACAGCCAATGTCGCAGTCGTTCAGACGCAGCGAGAGCTATTACTGGGAAAACATCGTTGTACAGGTAAGCTCCCATCTTCGAACGCAGCGTGAGAAAGGTCCCATACTCGTTCATAGGTCGAAGACACCCTCTTCCGATTTCCAAAGCATCACTTAATGAAAAAATCAGAGGTCTTCAGATCGATGTTGTCTATGCCGCAAGGTAAAAGTGAACCAGAGGGTGTCAGTGACGACCATCCCATCAAGCTCTGGGGTGTCAATAAAATCGAGTTTGAACGCCTTCTACAGGTCCTCCACCCAATGTGAGTAGCAAAGCTCTTTAGTTGAACACAAAATGTACTGACAAACGGGTTGAAGAGACGCGCAGAAACAACCACAATTATCCATGGATGCATGGCTTTCCGTTTTAAAACTATCCGGCCTATGGCGATTGGCAGACACGCGAAATATCGCCATTTCCGGCTTGACGACGCTTATGTGGAAGATAGATCCAGTGGATCGAGTTATCCTTGGCAGAAGGTACTCGGTGGCGCCATGGCTTTCTTCCGGCTTTATGGATCTGGTACATCGCGTAGAGATGGTGTCGGAAGAGGAAGCGGACAAAATTGGCTTG
This sequence comes from Armillaria ostoyae, assembly GCA_902506015.1. NCBI lineage: Eukaryota > Fungi > Basidiomycota > Agaricomycetes > Agaricales > Physalacriaceae > Armillaria > Armillaria ostoyae. The sequence goes on from LR732082.1 coordinate 3,773,044, forward strand.
GAAACCGCACTTCAGATTCAACGCGTTCGAGAAACGTTTCTTAGGACCGCCTACAAGGTTGAACAGTCCAATAATCGCTATTCCTATCAAGGTAACGCCACTGAGCCATCATTTGATCGAGACAAGGTGAAGAATGCGGTAGAGAAGACGTTCAAGAAGGAACTGGAGGATACTGAAGCCGATGGAGCTTCGTTCAATGAGTAGCTGGTATGTGAGATAGGCAATAAGTACTGGCTTCGATCTGTGCTCTGAGGGGAAATCTAATTCGTGTACGAAATTACAGGATTACACACTGGGCAAATAACGCAATGATGTTGAGGCTCGAACTCACCCCTTAGATTACTTACAAGTCACGAGTTCAACGTCTACGAAGAAAAGAAGCGGAAGCCAGGTACAGATTGTTCTCGTCATATCCTTACTGTTAGACTGACTTACGCGAAGGCCTGCATCCAGTAGAATCGAGGTGACATTCTCAAACAATGTGAGTGTCGACAAGGGATACATGTGTTGCAACCGCGACTAATTATCGTATCTTTAGCCTTCTAAACCACGAACTCACCGCGGAAATGAGCAAACACGTAAGTAATCATGATAAGAACCCTAGCGGCGCCTGACTGGCCCATAAGAAACTCCGGATCTCACATCTCGCTATATAAACGGCCATGGATCCTACGGTTGAATCCACACGCTACGATGTCGACACCTATACCCCAGCCGCCAACGGTCCCTTTCCTTGGAAATACTCGTGACTTGGACAGAAATGTACCAATCCAATCCTTTATTCTTCTTGCCAAAACGTACGGCGAGATTTACCAGCTTGGCCTCTTAGGTAGGTACATACCTACCTGTGACCTGTCTAGTTCCGGGACGTACTGACCGTTTACAGGCGGACGAAAAATGATAAGTATCAACTCGCATGCCCTGGCGAATGAGGTATCAGATGACAAGAGGTTTATGAAGAGCTTCACACCCGCATTGTATGAAGTCCGCAACCTCGTCGGCGATGGTTTATTCACTGTAATGTGTTTCTGTATATGGCTCAAGTTATCGGTGACTGACAAGATTGTGCAGGCTTTGGGTGACGAGTCAAATTGGGGTATTGCACGTATGTAGAGTTCATTATTGCGCTCTTTGCTTATGCTGATTTCTTCCCTAGACCGTATCTTGATGCCTGCATTCGGTACGATATCCGTGCGTGGCATGTTAGATGACATGAAGGATATCTGTGGCCAGCTACTTCTCAAGGTTAGTTTGCCTTGTCCTCCATCTTCCTTCATCGACTAAGGTGTCTGTATGTCTAGTGGGAACGGTTGGTCATTTCATTTAGATGACTCTGCATTAGATGCTTACCTTTCCAAAAGGTTCGGACCAAACGGAGTCATCGATCCTGCCACCGACTTTACTCGAGTTGCTCTGGATACAATCGCATACTGTTCCATGTCTTATCGGTGCGATCTATACTCTATTTCATGCATCATCACTGATATCCCAACCAGACTGAATTCTTTCTATACTGTAAGACTTCAGTCGTACTAAGGTCGACCCGCTCACACCAGATGACGCAGGAAACCCAACCGCCTTTTGTCAAGTCTATGGTCGATTTCCTGAAGGAATGCTTTATTCGCTCCAGGCGGCCTCATCTTGTTCAGGCTCTGATGCATTCCGCGACGGCTAAATATGAAAGTGACCAGCAGACCATGTGGGAACTAGCAAACTCCAGTACGTCCCATGTTGACCCGATTCTTATTGTTCTGTTATAATTGGTCTCAGTCATTGCTGATCGCAAGGAAAATCCTATCGATAAGAAAGATTTGCTTGACCTCATGCTGAACGCGAAGGACCCCAAGACTGGTCAGGGACTTTCAGAAGAAAGCATCGGCCACAATGTGTGTGGATGGTTTATTCCAGTGCCCGCTTTTGCTGACCGGTACCGAGTCCTTAGCTTCTGACGTTCCTGATTGCAGGTATGTGTGCTCACTCGTGGATCGTGACTATGTATGTAATTTAGCCAACCCCGTTTGCAGGACATGAAACGTCATCAGGTAAATGCGGCAGTCCAGCTTTTCGGTTTCCATTTCTCATCATGTCTCGACAGGAATGCTGACCTTCACGATCTACTTCTTGCTGAAAAATCCAGACAAAATGAGAAAGCTTCGAGCCGAGATTGACAAGGTCTTGGGAGGACGCCCTCTAGAAGTCGAGGACTTCGATAAACTCCCTTATCTTATCGGTAAGCCATGAATTATTTTGCTCAAGGGGAGTCACCAACGCTCTCGAATCAAGCTGTGATGCGGGAGTCCCTTCGCTTAGGACCAACAGCACCTTCGCGGACAGTAGCACCCATTGAAGACACTACTCTTGGAGGCGGAAAATATTTCGTCAAGGCTGGTAGTTCCATCGTCATCCAAGCATTTCTTATGCATAGAGACCCCAAAGTATGGGGAGAAGATGTAAGTAACGAGACCTCTGTCTTTGTTTTCGGATTATCTTTAACGCACTGTTCAGGCGGAGGAATTCCGTCCAGAAAGAATGATGGACGGGAAGTTTGAAGCCTTGCCGGTGGGTCTTCCACTCATTGCTCTATTTTTAAAAGCTTACGCTGTGATTAAATAGCCGAATGCATGGCAACCCGTAAGCACTTTCGCATTTCATCTTTGATGTTATGCTGAGTGTCTTCATCAGTTTGGTTTTGGTTTGAGGGGATGTATCGGGCGTCCGTTCGCATGGCAGGAGGTCATGTTAGTACTCACATCCGTCATCCAAAAGTTCGACCTATCGTTGGCCGACCCTTCGTACACCCTTCAAATAAGCCAGTCTCTGACCATCAAGCCGAAGGATCTCAAGATACACGCAAAGCTACGCACGGATGGGCCTCGTATCTCTTCAGTATCTGCCGTTGGCACCAAGAGAGCCTATGATGGTCCAGACGTCACTCCCCATCCTCACATCACGGAACCAACGGATAGTAAAGCGCCACTTTATGTCCTGTACGGTTCCAATACAGGGACCTCAGAAGCCTTTGCACAAAGGATTGCTAGCGAGGCTGCGACGTATAGTCAGTGCCAAATGAAGCGACGAATGATGAATGCTAATTATTTTTTCAGGCTTCGCGGCTAAAATTGGAACCCTAGACTCGATTACTGGTCAATTACCGACCAATGGCCCTATCGTTATCGTTACCGCATCTTTCGAAGGTTGATAGCTTCTCGTCTGTCATGGCATTAATATTGACTAGCACTAGGTGAACCCGCGGATAACGCAACTCGCTTTGTTGACTGGTTAAGTAATCTTCAAGGAGATGAGCTTCGAGGCGTTAGCTTCACGGTGTTTGGATGCGGCAGCTCCGACTGGGTTCAGACGTACCAAAAAATACCGAAGCTATGTGATGAACTCATTGAGAAGCGTGGTGGCAAGCGACTACTTGAGCGAGGGGAGGGCGATGTAAGTCTAGGAAATTTCTTCCAAGTCTTCGACGAGTACCAAGTCAAACTGTGGAAGACATTATCCAAGGTAACGATTCTCAATCCATATTCCTTACGAGCATGTTCTTATCAAGGGAGTAGGAGTATTCTACTACGAGGAGAGCCGCAGACGTCTCAGTGATCGATGTGAAGGTCATTGATGCCGGAGACGAGAGAGCCGAGAGCCTTCGTCAGCCGGACACGGCTCTAGGTCGTCTGCTAGAAAACAAGATCCTCACTCCGACAGGACATCCTGTGAAGAGACACCTAGAGTTTGAGCTCCCTCCACGGATGAACTACGGCGCTGGTGATTATTTGGCGATGTAAGCTAAGCTCGCTTTCCCCTCTACGTACTTCTGATGTTATGTCCTAGTCTCCCCCACAATCCGACGCGTGATATCAATCGTGTGTTGTCCCATTTTGGTATTGTGAAAAACCAGCATGTACGTGCCAAACCAGGTGGCGATGTTGAATCATCTGCTAACATGCTTGAACTTCCAGGTTATTATATCGTCGACAAGTCCTACTTCGTTACCCGTCGGAAAGCCAGTTGCCCTATTCGAGATTTTGAGCGGCTATGTGGAGCTTTCGCAACCGGCGACAAACAAGGACATTGAAAATATCATGTCGGCTTCATCTGACGAAGCTACCATTTCATCTCTACAAGCACTCAAGGCCTCTTATCACGATGAGGTGATAGCCACACGGCTCAGCGTGCTCGATATCCTCGAGAGGTACCCATCAGTGTCGGTTTCCATTGGAGCCTTTCTTCAGATGCTTCCGCCTATGCGCGTGCGCCAGTACTCTATCTCCTCATCTCCCCTCTGGAATCCGCAGCGTGTCACGCTGACCGTGAGTGTCATTGACTCTCCTTCACGTTCCGGTGGAGAGAGAGCATTTCTTGGAGTGGCTTCGAACTACCTCCCTGGTCTAGTTCCTGGGGAACGGGTTCGAATGGTGGTCAGGAACTGTTCCCCGTTGTTTCGCCTTCCGTCGGACCCGACAGTTCCAATTGTGATGTTCTGTGCTGGCTCTGGGCTTGCTCCAATGCGTGGGTTCATGCAAGAGAGAGCTATGCAAAAGATATCTGGTCGAGATGTGGGGAAGGCACTCTTGTTCTATGGCTGCAGGAATCCGGAGGTGGATTATCTGTATGGAGAGTGTGATCTGAAGGAGTGGGAGAAATTGGGAGTCGTGGAGGTACATCCTGCGTTTTCGAGGGTGGCCGCATTGTCGGAGGACAGTCGATATGTTCAAGAGTAAGTCCTTACTTTCTGTGTCGGGGCACTTGCCATATTGACATGTATTTAGTCGGGTGTGGCATGATCGCGAGGTCGTTAACGACGCCTATCACGCTGGAGCCAAGGTTAGTTCTATGCTTTCTGGTTCACCAAAAGGACGACTACTGATGCCTTTCAATTAGTTCTTTACCTGTGGTTCTGGACAAGTTGCGAAGGGGATCAAGAACAAGCTGGTTGAAATTTTACGAATTCAACACGGACTCGATCAGGACCAGGCCGTAGAAAGATTCCAGCAAATTACGCAAGGAAGATATGCGACTGATATCTTCGATTAAATGACATGTCATCATGTACTTAGCGAAGACCTTTCTTCAAGGTTTGTAATGGGATTTCCCTTGAAACAATGTGACATAGACTTCGGCGTTCTTTTCACGGCTGTCTTGAGAGGCGAATGAAAGCCCGCGTGAACACGATTCAGAGATGGGTCTGGGCGGAAAGAAGTCAGATTTCGGGCAGGTAAGGGAGGGGTGTACAGCTCTGCTCTTAGTCGAGTTCGTCGCAACTTCTGGACATGGCTACAAAAGAAATGGCGGAGTTAGCGATGCTGTCAGGCACTTATCTTACCGTTTGTGACGGTCTCGATGAAAAGCGCCGTTGGATGCTGGTTGGATGACCCGGCAACAGGGTAAGCAATTTTAGCTCTGATGGATCCGGCGAAAATCTCAGACACTTACCCTATTAGAAGCCGAGGTATACAAGTGACAAACTATAATGTCCCATGATCTTTTTATATACTCAAGTCGTTCTGCGAACCTTCAGCCATGGGATACGACCACCTTGAAGAACCACTGGTTATTCAGCCGATGTCCCAGTCACCCAGTCGCAGTGAGAGCTATTACTGGGAAAATATTACTGTTCAGGTAAACCCCCGTCTTCGATGGCACGATAGAAAATCCCATGCATTTCATTCATAGGTCGAAGATAATCTCTTTCGATTTCCAAAGCATCACTTGATGGGAAGATCAGAGGTCTTCAGGTCGATGTTGGCTATGCCGCAAGGGAGCAATGAACCTGAGGGTTTCAGTGACGATCGGCCCATCAAGCTCTTGGGTATCAGCAAAGTCGACTTTGAACGCCTTCTACAGGTCCTCCACCCAATGTGAGTAGCAAAGCTCTTTAGTTGAACACAAAATGTACTGACCAAAACGGGCTGAAGAGACGCGCAGAAACAACCACAACTATCCACAGATGCATGGCTCTCTGTTATAAGGCTATCCAGCCTATGGCGGCTGGCAGACACGCGAAACATCGCCATCTCCCGCTTGACGACGCTTCTGTGGAAGATAGATCCGGTGGAACGAGTCATTCTTGGCAGAAAGTACTCGGTGGCCCAATGGCTTTCTTCTGGATTCATCGATCTAGTGCACCGCGTAGAGATGGTGTCGGAAGAGGAGGCGGAAAAATTTGGCTTGGAAACCGCACTTCAGATTCAACGTATACGAGAAACGTTTCTTAGGACCGCCTACAAGGTTGAACAGTCCAATAATCGCTTTTACTATCAGGGTAACGCCACTGAGCCATCATTTGACCGAGACAAGGTGAAGAATGCGGTAGAGAAGACGTTCAAAAAGGAGCTGGAGATCGTTAAAGCCGATGGAGCTTTGTTCAATGAGTAGCTTGTATTGCGAGATAGGTAATGACTATTTGTCTTCAGTTCCGGATTCTGAGGGGAATCTGATTCGTGCATGAAAAACAGGAATACCCGTCATGTTTTGAAATTTATTTACAATAATAGGTCGAATTACTCGGGTATGTTCAAGCTAGAGCTACTCCTCCTTCCAGTGGAAACCCTATGCCTTCTTTTGACTCGACATTGCGAAGAACTTCTTTCAGACGGTCACGGTACGGCAGAGGAAATAACGCAGGCGCTTCTACTGCAACGTTTCGAAGCAGCGCTTATAAGGCAGCCTCGTTGTTACCTCGTTGCAGTGTCGTGGTATTGTAACTTGATTGAATGGAAAATGCAACTGGAGGAGTCACTTCTTGATAGGCCCCTTCACCATGTCTTCTAAGTCCAATTACGAGGCCCTCGCAGAGCCACCAACTATATCGCCAGTGGCTTCGTCGCCCGGTCGTAGTCTAGACTATTACTGGGATACCATTATTCTTCAGGTCGGTTCATATGCATGATGAGTAAGTATCCTACCCATCGCGTTTGTAGGTCGAAGACACCCTCTTTCGAATACCAAAATACCAACTAGTCGGAAAATCGGAAATCTTTGATGCAATGCTCTCGCTACCACAAGGTAGCAACAAACCCGAGGGCTCCAGTGATGATGTGCCCATCAAGTTGGAAAATATCAGTAAAATCGATTTTGAACGGCTCCTCCAAATTCTTTACCCAAGGCGAGTTATCATCTGGTATCAACACGAAACGTGCTGATAATAAATAGAGATACAGTGAAGCCGCCTGAATTATCCATTGATAGCTGGATTTCCGTTCTCAGGCTATCCAGTCTATGGCAAATGGGAGACATGCGGAGCAATGCCATTGCGCATTTGACGCCGCGTCTGTGTAACGTTTCTCCGGATGACCGAATCCTTCTCGGCCGAAAGTATTCAGTCGCGCATTGGATCTCTTCGGGGTACGTGGATCTAGCAAAGCGCGAAGGTGCGGTTTCCCTGGAGGAGGCGGGGAAGGTCGGCTTAGAAACAGCACTTCTCATTCAACATGTGAGAGAGTCACTCTGGAAGAGAGACCACAAGAAATTATATAATTCGCGCCGATATGGGTATTATTCGACCGACTACCAGTGTATCTACAACTACGACTCGGATGATTACAACAACGACGGTGTGGAGGAATGCAACCCGGTGGAACAAGCGGTAGAACTGGCGTTCAGGGAGGAGTTAAAATACGTAAAGGATGAGGGAGATAGATTTAAAGACTAGCTCGTAACAGCTTGGGATGAACTTACTTAATCTGTTGTCTTCGCATTTCTAAAGCACGACCGTCTAAATTAGTATCTTCAGCACTCTAATGATTGGTTAGCTCATGGGTGTTTAATATTGTCAATACGCATTGCTCGACGGATCGGACTCGGGGATGCCGAAAAGTTCATCGGGTCATGACGAGGGCCGGCCCGAAACGTGGAAAATGGATTCAGTGGCGGCCCGGCCGGTGGTACAAATAAACAACGCTTCTTTTCTCTTCACCGCAATGATATCGTTTTTCCGCATTCAAAAGCCATCCTTGCGCTATTCAGGCGGGTATGAGGAAACACGGTTCGAAAGAAATATGGAGATAGATTAAATGGCTCTAGACGCAGGAAGGAAATCCACCGTCACGTATGTCTGGATTGTTCAATTGCCTTTGATTAACTTCTCAGAGCATTCTCTTTCTGAATGGTAGTCCTACGCAACGGGTGAAGCCTCTAGATCCGCATTTAACAAGCGATTTATGGAACGGAGAACAAGGCTCTTATCATAGCACCAGTCAACGTCAACGTTAACGGAAGAACTGATGCTGATATATGACTCGCAGTAACGCCCGGACATGAAGCAGGACATGCGCACTTATCTTTAGAATAACGTATAAGAAGGCATCGGTTCTCGTACAGCGAGGATGGCAAGACACAGTCTCAAAATTGACATCTTGGACCTAATGTAGCACATACAAGATGGACGCCTGGCGAATTATATCATTTCGTGTCATGAGCCAAAGCCTCAAAACCATCTGGACGCAAGTGCCGTTATCATGTCAAATTCCGAGCTTCTTATAGTGAGTCGAATATTATTAGCAGCATGGATTCGTTGGAAGACCACCGCCACATGAACTATTGTTACCTCATTCTTGAGGGAAAAGTCAGCAACGCTAGCTAATCAGCGGAGTGTGTGGGTCCAACTTCGCGTATACACGGCGTCTTGACGGAAAGCTTGGGAATTCTGCGGCGAAAACGCGTTGATCAACCAGAGGATTTATCGCTACTCCGGTCGGTATCAATCACTTGACTGCGGTATGGGTCCTTCAACCTATAAACAACCGCCATTATCAGTAAATACAGGCCATTTGATTGGCCTGCCTCTCTGTATAAAAGGCCATGGATCCTACGGTCGAATCCGCATACTATAATGTCGACAGCCATACCCCAGCCACCTACTGTCCCTTTCCTTGGAAATACTCGCGACTTGGACAGGGATGTACCGATCCAGTCCTTTATTCTTCTTGCCAAAACCTATGGCGAGATCTATCAGCTCGATCTCTTGGGTAGGGATACCTACCTGTGTGGTTTGTGGATGTACTGACCATTGTCATCTCCAGGCGGACGAAAATTGATATGTATCAACTCGCATGCCCTAGCGAATGAGATATCAGACGACAAGCGGTTTAAGAAGAGCTTCACACCCGCATTGTATGAAGTCCGCAACCTTGTTGGCGATGGTTTATTCACCGTAATGCGTTTCTGCATCTGGTTCAAGTTATCGGTGATTCACAACGTTTTCCAGGCTTTCGGCGATGAGCCAAATTGGGGTGTTGCTCGTATGTCGAGGGCCTTCTTCTCGTCATGTTTATGCTGAATATCTTCCCTAGACCGTATCCTGATGCCCGCATTCGGTACGATGTCCGTCCGAGGTATGTTAGACGACATGAAGGACATTTGTGGTCAGCTACTTTTGAAGGTTAGTTTTTATAGTGCGCCGTCTTCATCGTCGACTAATGTGTGGGTATGTTCAGTGGGAACGGTTGGTCGTTTCATTTGGATGAAACTGCCTCGGTTGCTTAGTATTCCCCAAAGCTTCGGACCTCATGGAGTCATCGATCCTGCCACCGACTTTACTCGGGTTGCTCTGGATACAATTGCGTACTGTACTATGTCTTATCGGTGCGATCTCATCCCTATTGCATGCATGTGCTTGCTCATATCCTGCCCAGACTGAATTCTTTCTATACTGTAAGACTTCTCAGTCGTACTACAGCCAACAAGCTCATATTATCCGACACAGGAAACCCAACCACCTTTTGTCAAGTCTATGGTCGACTTCTTGAAGGAAAGCTTTGTTCGCTCGAAGCGACCTCATCTTGTTCAGGCTTTGATGCATTCCGCGACAGCTAAATATGAAAGTGACCAGCAGACTATGTGGGAACTAGCAAACTCCAGTACGTCCTATATTGACCCAATTCTTACTGTTCTGTTATAACTGGTCTAGTCATTGCTGATCGCAAGGAAAATCCTATCGATAAGAAAGATTTGCTTGACCTCATGCTGAACGCGAAGGACCCCAAGACCGGTCAGGGACTTTCAGAAGAAAGCATCGGCCACAATGTATGTGGATGATTTATTTTGGTCTATCGAGTGCCCACTTTTGCTGACCGATTCCTTAGCTTCTGACATTCCTGATTGCAGGTAGGTATGCTCATTCATGGATCGTGACTATGCGATTTACCTGACCCCGTTTGCAGGACATGAAACGTCATCAGGTATGCAGCAGTCCTATCCTGTTTTCATTGTCTCATCATGTCCTAACAGGAATGATGACCTTCACGATCTACTTCTTACTCAAAAATCCGGACAAAATGAGAAAACTTCGAGCCGAGATTGACGAGGTTTTGGGAGGACGCCCTCTGGAAGTCGGAGACTTCGATAAACTCCCTTATCTTATCGGTAAGCCATACTATCTTGCTCAAGGGGAGTCACCAGTGATCTTGAACAACTTAGCTGTAATGCGGGAGTCGCTCCGCTTAGGGCCAACAGCGTCCTCGCGGACAGCAGCGCCTATTGAAGACACCACTCTTGGAGGCGGAAAATATATCGTCAAGGCTGGTAGTTCCCTCACTGTCCAAACATATGTTATGCACAGAGACCCCAAAGTGTGGGGAGAAGATGTAAGTGAACGGATCGCTATTTTGTCTTTTTGGATTATGTTTAACGCGCTGTTTAGGCGGAAGAATTCCGTCCAGAAAGAATGATGGACGGTAAATTTGAAGCCTTACCGGTGAGTTTTCCACTCATCGCTCTATTCTAAAACGCTTATGCTGTGAGTGTATAGCCTAACGCATGGCAACCCGTAAGCGGCTTCGCATTTCATCATTAATTCCATGCTGAGTGTCTTCATCAGTTTGGTTTTGGTTTGAGGGGATGTATTGGGCGTCCGTTCGCATGGCAGGAGGTTATGTTAGTACTCACATCCGTCCTCCAAAAGTTCGACCTATCGTTGGCCGACCCTTCGTACACGCTTCAAATAAGCCAGGCTCTGACGATCAAGCCAAAGGATCTCAAAATATACGCAAAGCTACGCACCAATGCGCCTCATATCTCTTCAATCTCTGCCGTTGGCATCAAGAGAGCCTATGATGGTCCAGATGTCACTCCCCATCCTCACATCACGGAACCAACGGATAGTAAAGCGCCACTTTATGTCCTGTACGGTTCCAACACGGGGACCTCAGAAGCCTTTGCCCAAAGGATTGCTAGCGAGGCTGCGACGTATAGTCAGTGCCAAATGAAGCGACGAATGATGCATGCTAACTGTTTTTTCAGGCTTCGCGGCTAAAATTGGAACCCTAGACTCGATTACTGGTCAATTACCGACCAATGGCCCTATCATCATAGTTACCGCATCTTTCGAAGGTTGGTAGCTTCTCGTCTGTTATGCTATTAGTACTGACTAGTATAAGGTGAACCGGCGGATAATGCAACTCGCTTCGTCGACTGGTTAAGTAATCTCCAAGGAGACGAGCTTCGAGGTGTTAGCTTCACGGTGTTTGGATGCGGCAACTCCGACTGGATTCAGACGTATCAAAAGATACCAAAGCTATGTGATGAACTTATTGAGAAGCACGGTGGCAAGCGACTCCTTGAGCGAGGGGAGGGCGATGCAAGTCTAGGAAATTTCTTCCAAGTCTTCGACGAGTATCAAGGGAAATTGTGGAAGACATTATCCAAGGTAACAAATCTCAATCTCTCTCCCTTACGAGCATGTACTTATCAAAAGAGTAGGAATATTCCACCACGAAGACAGCCGCAAGCGTTTCGGTGATTGATGTGAAGGTCATCGACGCTGGAGACGAGAGAGCCGAGAGCCTTCGTCAGCCTGATACAGCCCTCGGTCGTCTGGTTGAAAACAAGATCCTCACTCCGACGGGGCATCCTATGAAGAGGCACCTAGAGTTTGAGCTCCCTCCACGGATGAACTACAGCGCTGGTGATTATTTGGCGATGTAAGCTAAGCTCGCTTTCCCCTATACGTCCTACTGATGTTATGTCCCAGTCTCCCCCACAATCCGACGCGGGATATCAATCGTGTGTTGTCCCATTTTGGTATCACGAACGAACAGCATGTACGTGCCAAGCTAGGTAGCGATGTTGGATCGTTGCTGACATGCTTGAACCTCCAGGTTATTATATCGTCGACAAGTCCCACTTCGTTACCCATCGGAAAGCCAGTTGCTCTATTCGAGATCCTTAGCGGCTATGTGGAGCTTTCACAACCGGCGACAAACAAAGACATTGAGAATATCATCTCGGCTTCATCTGACGAAGCTACTATTTCATCTCTACAAGGACTCAAAGCCTCTTATGACGACGAGGTGATAGCTACACGGCTCAGCGTGCTCGATATCCTCGAGAGGTACCCGTCAGCGTCGGTTTCCCTTGGGGCCTTTCTTCAGATGCTCCCGCCTATGCGCGTGCGTCAGTACTCTATCTCCTCATCTCCCCTCTGGAATCCGCAACGTGTCACACTGACCGTGAGTGTCATTGACTCTCCTTCACATTCCGGAGGAGAGAGAACATTCCTTGGAGTGGCTTCGAACTACCTCTCTGGTCTAGTTCCTGGTGAACGGGTCCGAATGGCAGTCAGGAACTGTTCCCCATTGTTTCGCCTACCGTCAGATCCGACAGTTCCTATTGTGATGTTCTGTGCAGGCTCTGGGATTGCACCGATGCGTGGGTTCATGCAAGAGAGAGCTATGCAAAAGATATCTGGTCGAGATGTAGGGAAGGCACTCTTGTTTTATGGCTGCAGGAATCCAGAGGTGGACTATTTGTTTGGAGAGAGTGATTTGAAGGAGTGGGGAGAATTGGGAGTCGTGGAGATACATCCTGCGTTTTCGAGGGTGGCCGCATTGTCGGAGGACAGTCGATATGTTCAAGAGTAAGTCCTTACTTTCTCTGTCGGCGTGCTTATATTGACATCGATTTAGTCGGGTGTGGCATGATCGCGAGGTGGTTAGCGACGCCTATCACGCTGGAGCCAAGGTTAGTTCTATGCTTTCTGGTTTAGCGAAACAACTGATTGCGATATGTTTTAGTTCTTTACCTGTGGTTCTGGACAAGTTGCGAAGGGGATCAAGAACAAGCTGGTTGAAATTTTAGAAACTCAGCAGGGACTCGATCATGATCAGGCCGAAAAAAGATTCCAGCAGGTCACGCAAGGACGGTATGCGACTGATATCTTTGATTAACCCGCATGTTCCGATGTACTACTCATAATATCGTGAATGAGGCTGGATTTTATGAAGCTTTGTCGTGGGATTTTCCTTGTGCAAATGCGAAGCAACTATATGGACTTCCCTATTCGTTTGACGCTCTAACAGCATAAAATAGTGGATTTCCATTCCATGGGCGTACATTTTACCGTGCATTCTTGAGTAAAAGGGGCTTATTGCGTCCGGGAAAGACGTAGCGATCGATGACGACTTCCTGTCTGCGGACAGGAAGATGTACCTCATTGCTTACCACATCTCTTTGGTCAGAACGACCATACGAATATTATATAGGGTAAATACAGGCACTAGCAAGCGATTTTAGCAATAGCCTCAACGCCTCTCTTACCAGTTACCGGGTGCAATGCTGGTAGAGCGCTAGTATGGAATAGCAGAATACACGATGCCGTTAGGGCGCAAAGGAAATTTGAACACCGGGCTCGGTGCTGAAGAACCTTGGGTGAGGAAGTACGAGAAGGAAGAACTAGAACCGGGTTTGCTGTTTCATTAACTCGGTGCCAACTCTTGATCACTTGACCATCAGGAGACCGAAGGGCGGCCATTGTTTCTGAAATAGAGGAGAAGACCTTGGGGCGGGAACTGGATAATAGCTCTGATAGAACAGCGTGAAGAAATATTATCCGATGCAATCAACTCGATAGTGACCGGTCACGGTGATCAGAAAGGGTTTAACTTACTTGGACCATGACCGAGCAATATCAAAATCTTTTGAACTCCCCGGACATGCCAAGTTGAATATGAACACTGCAGCGACAATCTCCAAGAAGTGTAGAAGACAGGCCTAATTTAAAGCTTCAGACACCTCTCAGTGAATATTCGCAGAAGCCCGAAGAGGGCGTTAGATGAAAGTATGGACGATATAACGCCTGAAGTAGAGAGGATATTTTTCAGATCAGTGGAGACCACAGTTTCGACGTCTGACTCTAGGGAAAGACATCACGGCGCTGCAGTAAACTAATATTGATGCTGATGCTCGATGACTACGCGGAGTTTCGTTAGTTATAAGATCCGAAGCATGATTCCACGGCAGTCCAAAAAATGCGGTCCTTGGCAAGATAGAAGACGGCTTCGAAGGAATGAAATGATTCGCTGATAATCCTCAGACACGGAAGCAGAGATTCTTGATTCTTGAACCCTTCATAATCTGTTCATAATCGTAAAATTAGATCCGGGGGAGCAGACACAGCAAAGATCTGTCGACTTTCAGAAATGGTCGAAGTCTAAGCTATGCCGCCCTGCAGGTCGAACATTGAAAGACTCGATGTCATTGACGAAGGCGATTCACGAGTCCGGTGGGACCGTGGACTTAATAACATTGCGCTATGATCCGAACGCGCGTAGAGAATTCGATGACCACCATCGAAAGGCAGAAATCGGAAATCCGGGGTTATATCAATGATCGCAGTTGAAGAGCCTGCATTCAAGTAGGGTCCGTGGTACATGGAGACAAATTTGGACGTTAGTGAGGACCAGTTCCCACGGAGCTCGGACTCTTGAGTCGGCGTCGGACATAGCTTGAGGCTCCCATTCCGAGTACATCTGGCACACGCATCTTTGCGAAGTGGAACCTTGGTTCTGGGCCGCATGGCTCCCAGACAACTCAAGATACCGCTTCCGCTGAAAGTTGTCTCGAGCTTTAGCGCCAGTCACCACACCGCCTGTCTGTCAAGGAAAGCAGAAAAAATGCTTCAACGTAAGTATAAGTAATGCTCAAACACTGATATTAAAAACAGGATACAAACAATAGTAGGATCCGCTCTAACTGATGTTACAAAGTTCATTCAGTATACTCCAGGTACCAATCGGTAGCATACGCTCTTCGCCCATTCATTCCACTCTTCTCCGAATTGCTTAGATAGAACCACGTCTTCTTCACTCGAGCGAAGGACAAACGCCACACCTGAAATTTTGTGATTGTCAACTTCAGCCATAACCTGAAACTTAATACTATACTCACACAATGTACCAAGCCAAAGAACTCCTGCGGCAGCGCAGAAAGCTCCCGGCCAGGTCTGTAGATATCCGCTCTCCCTGGTCCAAGACCCAGGGGCTGCTTGCCAGATTCCCGTACCGACTAATATCATGATCATCCCAATGTAGCTAGGGTGTCTACGGCAAACAAAAACTCAGCAAGCTATGGACGTGGAGTAAATAACACCTACCGGACAACGGAATATAGCCCTGTCTTCATCAGCCTGT
Source organism: Armillaria ostoyae (assembly GCA_902506015.1). Taxonomy (NCBI): domain Eukaryota; kingdom Fungi; phylum Basidiomycota; class Agaricomycetes; order Agaricales; family Physalacriaceae; genus Armillaria; species Armillaria ostoyae. The sequence goes on from LR732082.1 coordinate 3,788,451, forward strand.
GGTCTTTCTTCACTGTGTGTTCGAATGTAAACATTTCCCCCATCGTCCGAAAGCACATCAGTCGAATCACTCCCCCGAGAATGATTAAGGTGGTGCCTAGGAATAACATCAACGACAGGGCATTGAATTGCCATATCCTCTCCGGATGACCCTCAGGCATGAACAGATATCTGAGAACAATGCCAGACAGTCGCCAGGATGGAAACCACTTGCTTAGAACGAGTGATACGATTTCGGTTCCTGCAGCAGTCCATACAACGGCCTGGCGACGCGTGAGTATAACCAGTTGTTTGGATGGGTGGGTTTACCTTCTCAACAAAATTAGTGACAGCGACGTTCCGGTATATCGTCCTTTCGAGAAATGTTTTCCGTTCTGTAGGTAGTGGTTCCTTCGACGCAAGGGGTGGAGGAGTAGCAAACTTCGGTGGAGTTACCGCCCGTTGGTTCAAGTATGCGGCAAGATAGATGAAGGTCAAGGATACAAGTGGACTAGAATCGGTTGGCCAGTTCATGTTTGTCGCGAGTGTTCGTCTTCTTTGGAGTTGGGCGGAAATACTAGTCCTAAGGCCCCTCGGGTTAAGTACCACTCACTGATCACGAAGCGTAACCGTATGACGCATGATTAAACCGTGTTATCGGGCCATTTGATCAATCATCAAGGAAGGGTCGTACTCTGTCGTACTAGTATGGCGTTTTGAATCATCCGGGATTGTTCCTGGGAAAAAACATGTTCCTGTGGATGAAAGTCATATTAGAAGAACAAACAACACGCGCACATATGTATTTCAATCCCATCGAAGATAATCACCAGATGCCGACCTTTAGGATCAAAAGTTCCCAGCTCTGTCACTGAAGTAGCAGAATAAACCCACGAAACCCAACATGTTACAAGTTATGCCTCATGAGAAACGTGACCGAATACGAGCGTCGCCTTCTTGGCCAAGGACTCCGATACATTAGCATCTTACATTTTGATAGCAGAGACACAATGACAATTTAATTTGCTACCGGTATAGCACCATGCTCTAGTGGCCTGCGGCATCAGAGGAGCGAGGATTCGAGGCAAGGGGCTGCAGTGTGGTTAAATAATATCAATGCTGAACCGGTACCGGGGTCAGAGCTAGACTGATCGCCGATGTAAGGCTGTGCGTGAAATCTGGTCCCTTGGAGAATGACGAAAGAGATCAACTTGCTTGTCAATGTCCAAGATGTAGTAATAGTAGCAATACTAGTAGTATTGAGGGTTTAGAATAGCCAAGAAACCTGAAACGAAAGGACAAACAATGACCGCGATGTGTATAATGGTTATGCACCTTTACCATCTATAACAAACTTCCCCCACTGAATCCACCATTCATCTACAGCCTCTATTGCATCGTAATTAAATTGTATCAACGTCGCCGCCCAAACTTTCGCGGAGGCCTCGTCTTCTTGATCAAGTGGCAAGGCCAGCGCTTCATCGCGTTGATCGCGTTCGGCACTAGGTGGTAAAGACATGAGCGCCGCAGCCTCTAGCTCCGAGGATAAAGAGCCTAGATTGCGAGGGGTTCGTATCTTTTGATAGCCGTCTAGAAGAAGTGGAATCTGTTCCACAGATGAGAGTTTTGAGAACAGATGAGGGAGCGTAAAGGCACTCTCAATCTAAAATTGCGCGAAAGAAATCAGTTATTTTCAGTATTGCGGTAGCGTACGATCTCACCGCCAAACAACTGGTCGAGAAAGGACTTCTTTAGAAAGGGACGCTAATTGTAGGGAGAACACGTACTCGGAGTAAATTCCATAGAACTGGAAGACAAACATTCGATTAGGGCGGACACTCAAAAGGTACAAGAAAAACATGCCGGTCCGGACATCCCCGCATCCCCGATGAGAACAACGTTTCGGGTGGTATCAACAAGATGTGGAGCCACTTTAGGAACTACTTGTCGTTCTCGATGACAGTGCGATGCCAGTCGCAGGAGACGGAAAACCCTGGGAGCAAGTCGGATCAGCATAATCGGGCCGTCCTTGTCGACTGCGTGACTTACAATGAGTCACACTGACCAAGAACATCTGCAAAAGCATCCATAACATCCGCATTCTCTCCTTGGGATTGCACACCATCGAACTCGGATTTGCTGGGCGACATGATTACGACGATATATAGCTCAGGACCGTGCTATGCAATAAGTGAGCCTTATAATACCGTAGACGTAAATGAAACACCAGTACCATCGCGCCCAAAACCATTCCATCAGAAATCATCCAAAGTTTAATCTGCGTGGAGAAATGATTTGTCAAATTTGAGCTTCACGTCACATGAGAAATTGGGACTTGCAGCAGTCGACCGCGTCAAACCTTCCAGCTTCGGATCTGCACGCATAGATGTAACCGGAATACAGAAAGTTGCACTACAACAGGATGAGAAGACACAGATCCTTTGCATGGTAACATGACGTACCCTGTTACCTGGCGAATTCCGGTGTGTAGAAGAGAAGATTCGAAATCTTCGTCGCTATCACTGCTGTTACTGCTGTTACCGCTGTCAATGTCGGAAAATGTCTCTGATAGAAAAGTGCGGCTAATCCCACTGTCACCATCGGCCCCCACAACCTAAAGTGACGAGAATTTTGGCCCACGGTGGAGTGAATAGCAAAGGAAGAAAGATACCAGGTCTCCCTCTATTGTTTCCCCGGTCTTGGAAGTGACAATCGGTCTGCCAAGTTTCGACGTCGAGAATGAAACAATGTCTACTTCATATCTGATGTTGATCCCAGCTTCACGACAGAGTTCGCGTAAATGGCTGCATAGAACACCATGCTAACGAGGATCTCCTTAGATCGATTCCGGAAGACGACGGGCTATTACATACAGGAATCGTGTGGAAGTCAGAGCCTAGATCAGACATGACTTGGTCGAAAAATTCAGTAAGTCCAATTGACCGAGACGTGCTGCCTAATCATGGATTTATGGTTGAATGAGTTTTCTCTGAAGGTCACTTCACAAAAGCACCTTCAATGTACTCCAATCTATGCGAACAAATGAGTAGGGTCACGGCATACTACAAGTTGTTCACACACCCCGAAGCAGTGGTACCCTTGTTTTGGAGTAAAGACTTTACACCAGGAAGACGAACCAGAAGACGCGCTGCATTCGGAGGAGCACGTACACCACGCTGAAGGACCTTCAGTATCATGTGTAAGACCTGAAGCCTGATCATGCGCAGCCAATGCTTAACACTCACCGGTACATCTTCAGAGTTTTTCTCGACCACGACAACGTTGTGCCCAACTTGTCTCAAGCGATACGCACAGAGAAGACCTTCCAAGCTCGCTCCAATGATTATGCATTGTGCTGGATGGACCTCATTTTTAGGAGGTAACATGGCCAGAAGATGGGGAGGGTGAATATAGGTGATGGTCAACGACTGAGGGAAAGGTCAGGGGCATGGTGATGGCCGTGGAGATGGAGATAGAATTCACGAGACCTATCAATGTTTAACCTTCGACCTATCTATCAACGTTCGCCCAGACGCGAAATCGGAACGATGGAAGGTTCAGGATTGAGCATAACTGTCCGAAATCCAGACACAGGGTGCTGCTAGATGCACTAGTCGCTCGGAAGACAGACCGTGTACGCCATTTACAGTTGCGCATGCAAGACCAAGGTTCGTTGCAAAGGTACTGGCCATAAATACGAATCGCACCTCGGGCCGCTGTACTCATCACTCGGAGTCGTTGATCGCCGTAACGCTACGGAATTTGCCGTCAGTCGACGTTTCCACAGGCTTTACACTGCATTGTGTTTCAAGTAATACTCGCTCACCAGAAGCTTCTTCGCAACTGAATGCGCAACGTATTATAAGGTCCGTTGTTGCCAGATGACATTAATCTAGCGGCAAAACGGATAGCTAGTCGCAATGGTAGAATCCATTCACGATAAGATGCTTTGGCTTGTAAATGTTCATAACCTCGTTTGGATCTAGCGCTTTGTCTGGGTGCCTATACGCCTCTCGAATCGGGAGAAACAGTTACCATTAAGATCCGGAACGAGAGCCTTTCTCCCCACAGAAACCCATTTTGATTCGGCATTTGCCTGGAATATCCAGGGCTGTCGGTCACAATTAGCGCCGCTCATCCTAGCATTGCGTCATGTCCGTAAGGATAAGTGGCGGATACCTCGTCCTGCGAAACAAGGTGTGCAGAATACCTGTCCCAGTTCATAGAGTGCTGTAGCTGAGTTTCACCCCAGGAAAAACCGATGACAAACAAAGCTGGAGAAACGGTTTCCAGCAGACGAAGTACGAAGAAATGACACATCCAGAGTGGTTGTATCGCAGACGAACTTCATCCGAGAAGCTGCCATATTACGATCTGGGCAACTTTCTAGTTTCAGGGCCAGCACCTGCCAGTATGCTGATCACATTCTAATTCGCTTGGTGCTTGACATTCCGAAAGTCCAGATGATAGTATCCGGGAAGGATTTGCGTCTGCAACCGAAAGACATAATCGCTGGCGCTTCCCCGAGAAGATTCCATCCACCTATAATCATTGTGAATCTCGGTCAAAGCTGAACGTAGAATTGATAGATTTACCAAAAGAGGAGTCCATCCATTCTAATTCATAATGTCAAGCAACGGCGTGGTTGCGATCAACCCTTGGGATCATTCGGGTAGTAACAAATGCGTCGCGGGTACCAGAGCCTTCTGCCGATAGGCACAACACAACTTCGGATGGACACTAAGCGACTCAGGGCATCTACAGCGGATTTCGTTGTTTGCGTCTAGCATAGAGCTGCCTTCGGATCCGTCCACGGCGAAGGACGCTCCCAATTGCATCCACCTTCCGGAACTGACGGGTCTCTGATCCTAAGGGATTGAAAATCTCCTACGTGGTGGCTGAATATAGAAAAACGAGTGTCGGAAGGAAAATGGATGAACGGACACTTGAAATATGAAGCTTCATATGCGTAAGGCCGCTCTCCATATCATCGATTCCTGTTCGGACTTGCACAGTAAATGCAAGCATTCCCCCGAGAGATTTTCCGAAGCGCTCCACACCCTACCCAGGACCACAAGGCGAGTGTAAGAAGAGACTGTTCTTGCGAATCCAAAAGCGGTTTTGGGTGTACGGGGCAAGGAGAGTTACCTGGGATCTTTTCGGCAGCATGATGCAACAAGACACTGGACAGAGGTCGTCATCAACGAGGGGGCCCAGTACTCCCGCCCGCCCAACAGCACCCCTCGGAGGTTCTTTTAGAATACCTCATTTAGCCTGACGAGGCTATGCGTGCATTATAGCTTGGTGCCTCCCCGTTACTATGGTCACGTCGTCGCCTAGTGTCGCGAGGCGTCGTCTTGCGTCGCGCCCACGTGACAGTCGCCTAATGACCAGATCGAGTTCTAGCTGTTCCGCCATATCGCACAGACGCGGGATAACCAGGACGTGGTGATTTTCCTGATATCAGACGGCATAGAGGGCGTGGATAATCTTGCAGGCCTACGCACCGCCGCGTCGCGTCGTGTTCGCCAGGTTTGTCTGTAGGAAATACATTGCCTGCCCAGGGCTTCGCCTTCGGAAAGCTAGTCTTTGGAACTTTCCCTTGTCTCCACGGAGTGATAAAATTTCACTATGAAGTCTTCGGCTACGTGTTCGAATTCATGCTGCAAGCATCAGAGGTCTGTCGTCCATATGCTTGAGTCCCGATTAGCCAGACCGTTGGATATCTGCATTCTGTCAAAATCGCGCATCGTGCGAGTAAACTAGTACAGACCATGTTTCCAACCCAGACATATGGATTTCACCATCTTTTCTGCGACAGCTTTCTGTCCAGCTGTCGTTATGTCTGCCATGACAAGACGCCCACATTTCGATCTGAATGGTTTCGAGTACGATGAGCAGTTGCCCGAGTATATGTCCGTCCACAGGTCTCCGGCGAGCTGGTGAAAGCACCGCCGTCCGCGCCTAAACGATGTAGCGGCTGGATGATCCCTACTGTCTGTTCTCGGTGGCAGCTTGGCCTCGATTTCAATCGCCTAATCGACGCGCGTCCTTTTGTCGTCAAAAAGTGTAGATCTGCTGCTGATGGGTCCTAGTCATCTGCTGAGGCATTTACAGCTTTGCACGCCTTCGTGAAAAAAAAGATTGTTTTCAAAAGTCATGAAGGTGACATTTGGCCCATAAAAACTTACTATCTTCCGGCACACAAGCATGCTGTCATGATAGCCGTGTGTCTTAGGCTCGCAGAAAAAGTCTCTACTCACTGCGGCGATGGCTACATAGACGCCCTGGTGCTACCCTGAGTTCTTCTAGAGTGTATCTTGAAGATCAAAGCTGATTGGTCAATCATGATATACTCCAGGTATACTCCAGGAGACCGCACTGGGCTCATGTTCTCATCGCCGCAGTGACTGCGCAAAGTCCTAAGAATTTGAAAGCAGTTGAATCAGTTAATGTCTTTCAGCGCGTTTCAAACAACTGCAATGATGTCAGTGTCGCACTATAGACATAGGCCAAAAACGGTCGACGTCAAGTCAACTGGATTGCAAGAGGCCGGAGGAACATGGTGGTCAATGGTGAAGCCGCAAGCGAAAGGGGTTCGGCGCCACATTTGGACAACCCAGATGTTGCCAGTGTGTCGATTACTGACCATTTACGCCCGATGAGACTACTGGGAAGCACGCAGAGTTAACGCCGGTGCCCTGAGCCCAGCCTTCGAAACTCGCTTGCAATTTGCGGCTTGCCTGACAATGACTGGTGCAAAATTTCAAAAGTGAAAAAAGTACTATTTTAACAACCCCACACAATTCCGATACGGGGAATCGAACCCCGAGCTGCCGCGTGAAAGGCGGCAATGTTAGCCGTTACACCATATCGGATATCCATAATTCCTTTGTATATATAATAGCTCAATTGCAAAGACTCGCATCTTAACTGCCCTCAGAGATTAATAACATTGCATACTGTGGCGGAAGTTTATTATGCTACGTCTGGTTCGCCATGCTTTCGGCGGCTGCGCAGGTACGATTCAACGATAAATTGTTCGATTCTGGGGAACATGTTAAACCAGAGAGTCGAAGTCACTGATCGGACACTGCGCACCTCTCTTTTATCAGGAATGAGACGCCCTGGCCCAAGAAACCTTTAACAACCTGCATCTCCAGACCCTGATATAACCCCCCTGGGTTCTTTAACGCGTCGAGAAGGATAGAACCCAAGGTGGACGTGGAAGTTGTCTTGCGTTGGGCTTGTAACCTGACTTTGGCGAGGATGAGTGGATAGAGGATCGCCACAGCTGCAATAATGTTAGGTCACAGTCGTTCATATGAATACAATACTGACCAATAGAGCTAGACATGGCTCCGCCAATGAAAGCCTCCTTGGGACTTGGCTTGATTGCAGAAGAGCGGGACCTAGAGAGTCTATCTACAACTCTTCTGTAGATCTGAAAGACGGCGAGTGTTATGGAGGGATTGAGTGATAGCATAATAGTGGTCTGGAAACCTGAGCAGTTCGTTAGAGAATTATGGGCTTGGGTATTGGAATGCATGTACCTCGCCAAAACCCAGACAGCCCGTGTTCGCTATAAATGAGCTTCACGACCGACGACAAACCCACGGCTTGATCTTTATCAGAATTTTCTTCGTCGTCGGCGTCGCGCTCGGCTTGCAAGCGCAGGGTAACGAGATTCAAGGGCATCGACACCGCACGAGAAGCAACGCCTGCGATAAAGCCGAGAAAAAGTTCTTGTAGTACCGGAAGGGATATCTTTGCTTTGGTATCTTTATAACGATAGCGAAGAACAGAGTTTCGCAAAAAGGAGTAGACGTAATAGTAGCAAAAACTGTTCGCCGTCAGACGCGCCATTAGCTCGAGAAGATGAGAAACGCACTTGGACATGAGAGATGCACCCGTATCGGTCATTATCCCATCGTACAGGGCGGTCAAGCCATATCGCCTTATAATATGCACCAGAATGCGTATCCCATCATACAGTCCGTTGGTACTTGTTCGTTTACGATACAGCTGCAGTCGCGTCGTGGCCAAATCCAGGGGATACGTGAGACCGTTAGCGAACGCGCTCCCTACTGCGCCGGAGACGGCCTGGACGATGGGAGGGAAGGTGCTGGTCATGGTTCAAGGTGAAGGGGCGCCATTGGAGGTGGTGGCGCAAGTAGGGGAGAATATTATGATGTCATCGAACGCGTCCGGCTATATAAACAATATATAGACTTGCACGTGAATTATCTTTCCTTCCGTTACCACCATGATTGCCCATGGAATCCGAACTCTTGGCGTCCTAGGCGCAGGCCAGATGGGCACCGGAATTGCACTGGTGTCTGCACTGCGAGCCAAGGTTCCCGTGCTCTTGCACGACCGGTCCCAAGATCAAGTAATCAAGGGCCTCACCTTTGTAGACAAGTTGCTCGAGAAGGACGTGTCGAAAGGGAGAATAAGCAGCGAGGAAGCAAAGGAGGCAAGAGACAGAATAACGGGAGTCGATGGGGTCCATGCGATAAGAGACGTGGATATGGTCGTTGAGGCGAGTACACAATCCCCGGTCTGACTTCTGTAATGCTCAAGTACCGCCTTCAGGCTGTTTCCGAGAACCTATCGCTGAAGCAGAAAATATTTCAACAGTTTGCAACTGAACTGTCACCTGAAGCTATCCTAGCATCCAACACTAGTTCGATAAGTATCACCAAGATTGCGGCTTCTACAATACCCGAAGGCGTTAGTGCCGCCAGTGATGCAGGAAAGAAGACCGCTGGACGTGTTGTGGGTTCGTCGTCGTTGCCGCCAACCGAAATATTTCGTTAATGCGCATCCAGGCCTTCACTTTTTCAACCCTGTGCCTGTCATGGTACGCCCAATCCGTTTTGTGAAATACGCCGCTCACGAGGGATGTCCGGCAGAAACTTGTAGAGCTCATCTCAGCTTTACAAACCACATCAGACACATTAGACAGGGCACGCTCATTCGCCACGGCATGCGGGAAAGGTGCGGCTCAGGTCTCCTTTCTACGAACACCCTTGTCTCATTCTGTGTAGAAGTGACAACGTCAAAGGACGTTCCCGGTTTCGTTTCTAATGCTCTCTTGATGCCGTTCATCAACGAGGTATGTGTTTATACCCTCTTGGGCGAGCCGCAACTCACGCTTGCGTATTAGGCCATCATGTGTTTGGAAAAAGTACGCCTTGTTTCATTTCTGCCGCTATACTTAAAGGGATGATCCTTTCAGGGAACGGCCACCCGAGACGATATCGACACAACGATGAAGCTGGGCATGAATCATCCCATGGGTCCACTGCAGCTCGGTATGTTTTCCCCCTCTTGTAACGCTCTTACTTTTCTGACGTCTTCATAAATAGCTGACTTGTACGTCAATCTCGTTGTACTCATCAGCATTATTTCTTATCGTAGGTTGCTCAGCATCGGGCTGGATACCTGTCTTGCTATCCAGGAAACACTGTATGTTGGCACTCGAGACTCGAAGTACCGGCCCAGTGTGTTGCTCGAGCGAATGGTGGACGCGGGGTGGTATGGCAAAAAGAGTGGGAAGGGTTTCTACGATTATAACTGATCCTTGTGGGAACAATACGAAACCGATGAATAATCAAAATACACTGTTGGGAATAGACGTCGGCAGGCACAAAGAACGTGACGGGTATGGCTCGAACGAACGTATATTCGTGGACAGATACGTAGGTGGTGGTGGTGGTACGAAGCCAAGAAGCGGTAGTGATCGGTACGAAAATCAAAATAAGGTAAAACAAAAGACGGCATAGCCGTCGGCCCAGTGGCTGTGAAACCACAATCCTCAACATACACGACAAACTAATTGTAAGATAGAAAAAGATGGAATAAAAAAGACGCGTCCGGCACGGTATCCGCGTCAACCATTATGCATCACCGTCAGAGTCATGGCCCACAGACATCATTTCATTCAAACTAGAACAGAATAAGTAAGTCAGATGCCTGTGAACATGAAAAAATATCTTGGCATACCAATGAACCAGTGGTCTGACAACTACCGCAACATCCGCGAGTGTCTGCTTGAAATCGGGATCAAGTACCTCTTCGTCAGTGAAGCTGCATTTCACGACTCCAATCAGTATGTCCCCTCTTTGAGATTTCAAACCAATGATCTTACTGGTGGATGACCGCGAAGGAACGACATTTGAGCAAATCAATATCTCTGAATGCACAGCTTTAACATGTCGAAGTTTGGATGAACGTGAAACCGTACGGATGGTCTTTGTCGACTCCCTTCGGTGCAACCTTCAGTTCATCATCTCTCCCAAAGATATTGTTCCTCTTTCCAGGTTTCGGCTCTCCAAAGTACTTGACGAATTCTGGAGAGGATATTATGTCTCTTAGCTGGGAAGAATTACGTTTAATATTGGTCCTGGAATAAATTAGAACGTCGTCAATGCAGACATAACCCGAGTGAAGACCTTATGGTTGCCAGTTCGTTTCTGCCTGGGCACCAGAGTCCACCAGCAAAGAGGCTTTCGCCACCTGGCTTGACTGTCAAAAGTGCAACCGCGTTAGAGAAATCAAGCGGACAGAAGGAGAGAGTTACTTGATCTAAAGTGTACATGAGAATGGAAAAGTCAACCTCTCGGAATGAGGACCTACATGTGATCTAGGTTAACAATCAGCCAATAGGTTAGACCAAGAGAATCAAAGTATACGCACATGCAGCGAACGTGCCCTTCCTCCCGCTCCTAGAAAAGCTCGCCGATAAATTCTTCTTATACGGTGTCTTATCATTACTAAAGCGAATCTAGTAACGCGATCAGCCCAGTGCAACGCAAAGACAGTGTCAAACGACGCGTACATCACGGTATATTCGATGAATCACGTCTTTCGGCGGCAACGGAGGGATTTCCCCGTCGACTTCACTGAGCTTGTCCGTGAAGGCCTCGACAAAATCTTTCCACTCTTTTTCTGCCTGACGGAACACGCGTTCTGGTTAATGTCAGTGGACCTATCGATACCGTTATCGAGAACACGCGACAGACCGTGTAGCTTGAACCTGGTACGTTCACTGTCAGCATTTAGGAGTAGAACCACAAGAACCGACGTACCATTCCCGGTCATTGCACTCTGGATTCTGTAGCTGTGCCAAAAAGTCTAGGGTATTCTGAGAAACCTGACCGGGGGGAACTAAAGGGGACGCGTCAACAGTGGGAAGCGGTACCCTGGAGAGCGACGCACCTTGTCCTGTCTTTGGCGCATCAATGACTACACCGACGATCTGCTGGCCCTCTTCAAGCTCCAAGTCCGACCCTTCGTCATCGTCGTCCGCAACCTTTCGTTTCTTCTTTGGGCTTCGTTTCCTTTTCTTCGGTTTGTTATCTTCGTCGTCGTCCAGCGCGTCACTGTTGAATTCTTCCTCGTCCGAGTCATCGACTTTTCGAGTTCTCTTTCTTGGAGACTTTCGCTGAGGCTCTGCTTCAACGTCGGATGCCTCTGAGTCTTGGGGCGGTTTACGGTTCTTTGAGGAGCGGGATGTCGACGTCTTCGTTGCACGCGTTTTGGCAGCCATGGTGATTGTCTGAGTAAGACACGGTCCGGCTGTGTCGGACCGGTATGAACAAGACAAACCACCACCACCGGCCGGCCCTGATTGGGATCTTGTGCCGTTACACACATCACACCACACCAACACAACACCTGGCCGTTAAGTAATATCGAGCAGTACCACCAACACCACCACCACTTCCACATCACTCAGTCTCCCTACTTGTCTCTAAGTCAAGCTTCCCTGTACTCATCCAGCTTTTGGTGAGGAACCTTACGTCGCAGGTGTTTTCCTGACTAATATTTAAGCGGTTCATTCAGTAACATTTGGGTATAATGTCTACTTCGGATTGGATACCCTGCGCAGGATGCTCGTGTCCAAATCATCATTTCCCCTCTCCAAACACTTTCTCGGAGAATAGTTCTTCCACAGCTATTGATCTGACACGTCTAATGCGCTCGAATGACCAGCCTTCACCAGCCGAAGCTGATGCTATTCGAGGCATGATATCCCAACACGAGGAGCACATCGCAACCACAGATTTGCGTATCGCTGCCCTTGGTGATTTTCGTCAAGACATGGTCAATCTTATCTCAAAGGCTGACGAGATGATCGCTACACTCCGTGGGGAGCGCGCACGGGTTTTGGTAGAGATACAGGAGAAGAAGGGTCTTCTGAGCGCCGTTCGACGACTTCCTTCCGAAGTCCTGTTTCAGATCTTTCGCAAAACAATCGAATTTCCCATCAAGTACGCGCAATCAGACCGAGACGCCCTTTGGTGGGATTTTACCCCTGCTCAGTCTTCACTTTGGATCATTGAGCTGGTTTCACGGCATTGGAGGACCGTGGCTCTCACCTTCCCTGAGCTATGGTCTTACCTTAACATTTTCATCACAGGCCATGATTTTGCAGAAGGGGAATATAGGCTCATTCGGCGTCTCGGTCTTCAGTTAGCCCGTTCCCAGCATTCCCCACTCTCCCTCTCTATATGCGAAAATTCAAACTACAAGAAACTCCCCTCTTCACTCGAATTGCTACTCTATTCGGTTTCTACGAGATTGCGCGAATTCCACCTTTGCATGACCGCAGGGATGCTCTCGGCCATTCCTTCACTGAAACTATCACTGCCATCCCTTGAATTTCTTTCCATTCTTTGCACGAATTCTCGTAACATTAGCCAATACAGCCGTTTGCAACTGGCCTGCAATGCACCCAAACTTCGCACCCTGTCATTTACAGACGTCGAAAGTCCAGCGGGATCATTTGCAATTCCGTGGGCACAGATCACTCATTGTAACATCTCTCATGCATATCACTCGAAAAAAAATCCAGGACCCGATCCCAACAGATTCCTGAGAGTCCTCAAATTGATGAAGAATTTGACAAGTTGCGACTTGGTCTGTGAAGCATATTCGATGGGTGAATTAGAAGCTGAGAGGGTTGCATGCACAAAGCTTCAGGACTTTACACTGACGTCGTGGCCTTGTTATCGTGACACTATTCCCCAATTCTTTAGCCGGCTCCTGCTACCATCTCTCTCCACCTTCAAAGCAAAGTGCTCGATGGGGTCAATTATGCCAAACCATGAAGACAGTTTTAGATCCATCCGGCACGCCATCAACGTGTCCCAGAGCCCTTTAACAACTCTTGAATTCAAAAACGGTCTCATCGCAGAAGAAGACCTCCTCTCCATTCTTCGAACTACGCCTACTCTCGAGTTCTTGAAGCTTGTTGATGTTGGACCCCATGCAATCACCGACCAGACTTTAGACGAACTCATGGTCAGACCAAACGAAGACTTCATTATGCCCCGGCTATCCAGTCTCCACTTCAGTGCAGAAGTGGAATTTACATCGTATAAATTTGTCGCTATGGTGGAGTCGCGACAGAAGGACATGCTCGGGGTTGACCACCTGAAGTCTGTCAATATATGTTGGGTGACGGACGAAGACGATCTGAACGAAAACGAAGCGTCGGGTGTGACTATATTGTCCGCTTTGGACACTTATCGGTTGGATGGATTGGAATTCATCTTGACGATGCAGAAAAAACCTGCAAGACAGCGAAGATGAGACTGAAGATTAATTAGGTCTACTATTGTGAACTAGGCGGCTCGGATTTCGGTCCGAGTTCTCATTGTGGCCCCTATTTATTCTACGTGATCTATCTTCTTTGCAACATCATCTCATTTCAGGTGGATCGTGATGATAGGTCCTCAACAAATGGACTACGATAAGCCTTGGCCAAAATCTCAAGGAGTACGAATGGCACACCTCGCACTCTATGTTCTGGCCAAAGTCGAAGAGACTGGTGTATGGAATGCCTGGCCCACTAGCACATATCGGCAACCATCATTGAACAACTCCGCCAAGTTCAACTCCATCATTCCAACTTTGTTAAATTGTACGATACGAGAATCTTTGGAACGTTTTGATTGCTGGGGCATGGCCCAGGTATTTTGGAACCACTTCAGCAGTTGTCATCATGGTGCTTCCAGTTTAGGTACGTTGGCGTCATTTTAGACTCGCTTAGGGCTTGCAAATGACGCTGTTCCAGCTCTGCAACTATACAACAGCGACTCTGAAGATACTGTGTCAGAAAACTTGATAGATATCTTTTTCGCCGCTTACGAGGACAGCACGCTCGAGCTCTCGAGTATCACACAGATGGCGGATGAAGTCTTCACACACCTATGTGTGCCTTGTGGGTACAACTTTCGACTTACGTTACTCCGGTTCTTAATGTTTGTCATGAAGTTATGAACCCAGGCGAGACTCGATCCGGGACCGAAACCCCAGCAACGATACCGGAAGATGCGGAGGCTGCAGCGACCGAACTCTTGGCTGAGTACGATTCATCAGACCCTTGGGGAAGACGCCGTCTAGCGGTCCTAAAATCACTTGTAAGTTGACGAGGTATTTTGTAGCCAGTCCGAGTCGTTGAATTGATCCTTGATGGTAGGTTTTTCTTCGAGACGGTGGATTGTGTCCCTTGACAGAATGCGCATTTATAGAGTTCGCAAGTAAACCTTCCTTACTTCTCGCTCCAGCTACGCTGCGCCACGTTGTGCCAAACTCCATTGGCTCGAATAACAAAGTAACGTTCCCATATACTACTATCGAAATTTATCGCTAATAGCTATTTTTCTGCCTACCAGACAGAGCCGTTACGAATGATATCCCTATTCGCAGGGAAAGAAGCTGCTGAGGTTGTCCGAAAGGAGCTCAACTCTCTAGGGAATGTGATCAATCTTTATCCCAGTGGCTCTATGATTTTTGAAGAGCTTACGTTTGGTATCGAGGCTTTGGAAGAGGACGACGAGGTAGAATGATTGCAATCCATAATTATAACTGCATTGCTGATAACACTGTTTATAGATGCACTATTACTTTCGCCTTCCACCCAACATTCAACCCCCAGAACCCGGGACAAGTCCAATATTTGTCAAACCTAACGCGCGCCTTGCATTTGGTGTCGGCCCACACGGCAAAATGCTTGGTGGGGGACCTAACCCTGATATATGCAATCTACATTGGGCTATAGTGAAAGTCATGAATATGAGTGGCGCATCTCAAAATTTTCGGGAACAGCAGAGAGGGGATCCCCCTGCCATGCTACCTGTGCATTACATCAATGCTCGCCTCGACAAGATTGCAATGGAAAGGGGAACGGTTTCCGCATCTTAACTTGTATATAGTGAAGAATTTGTTGAGAGTATCCGTTTCGAGTTGGAAGCGTTCCTGTGGTTGGAAAGCTCGAACAGCTGGGTGGTGAATTTTGTGACATCGTCCAAGAAAGTAAGGAGCTACTTCGACTTCGAGGAATCGGCAAGGGCCATATTCCAAGAAAGCAGCGTGGGATCTCTATGACGCATGCCTAACGAGAACTTTCTCCTTATGCAGAGGAGTATAGGCCGTGGACTTGGTTTGAGACGACTGCGCTGGTCACCAGGGAAAATAAGGCTGATAAACGTGATTCTCTCATAGCACTCGCACCACGGACGATGTACAAAATTTCCGATATTGGATCAAAAATCATCACCCTCGCACTACTGAGGATGACTCTAAACCATACCACCCCTTCATCATATTATCCTAAGCAGATTGGTCATTAATGAGAGAACGAGTACAATATTCCATCACTCACAAAGACAGTGCGAGGCATAAAGGTGTCCAATGCCCATACAAGCCACGCTTTAGTGCCATACCAAACCCATGCCCTTGGAGAAGCTTGGAGAGCCTCCCATACCACGTTCTTAGCATATTGCTCAGCAGTGATGGCATCTGCATACAGTAAGATAACGAGACATGTAAAATATCGAACAAAGGGTACCTTGGGACACTTCTCTTCGCTTCGCCAGGATGATGGGCTCGAGAGACTTGTAGCGCGAGTCGTCAGGGAGTGGGTTTAGCATGTTCTCGACGAGATCAGTCTTCACGCTGCCTGTACAGAGCTGGAAAATATGTAAAGGGGAAGAAGTGAGCGTGACAGATAGGAAGCTTACATTGACAACCTTTATACTATTGTGTTGGCACTTTAGCGTCAGGAATTTATGTTACTAATATAAAGAGGATACCCACTTGAATGGAGACAGTTCAACACGGAGTGCGTTCCCGTATGCATGAAGAGCTGCCTTTGAGGAACTGTACGTGGAACCAAAGGGATAGGGTGCCAAGGCTGCGATACTACCAACTTGAAGGATGCATGCGTCACTGGATGCAATGAGAAGGGGCACGAATGCTTTAACCATCCTCATTGCACCGAACACATTGACATCATAGATATCTTGAACCGTTTTCATGTCCAGATCGATAGCGGCAGCCAGAGAACCTGGAATTTCAGAGTGTCAGATAGATATTGTGTCGGGGAATGGACGGACTTTGGCCACTAAATATAAAGATGAGTATGGAGCAAGGGCAGGAGAGTTCAATGGGCATACGCATTATTGACTAATATGTCGAGTTTACCCCCAGTCATCTCCGCTACCTGGTCCCGAACGTGGTTGATCTGCTCGTCGTTTGTAACGTCAAGAGCAAACGTATTCATTCCTGCTTTCTGTAAATCCGAAAGTACAGCTTCATTGCGGGCGGTCGCAAAGACGACAAGACCTAGAAGCTCAGAGTTTTGGGATGTACCCCTAGAGGTTAACCAGTTGAACTTGCCTTGTCGATAGAATTCGCGAGCAAGAGCATTACCGATTCCCGTACTGCACCTAAAGAGCAGTGAGCAAAGCGACCATAGTGGTACTGAGATGTTCGTACCCAGTGATTAGCACCGTTTTTCTTGGAGACATAGTTCGTGGCAAGGGGATAAAGAGCCGATGATGGTTGGGGCTCGCGTTGTCTCGCGGGAGCCGGAGTGATTCATACTGTCCTGAGACAGTTCAGATCGATGCTGACGACGCATTCTATGACAGCACTATGAGTGCATTCACATTTTCAAGTGAAGAGCAAGGAAACGTTAAGACTGGACAAGGAAGTTCTCACTGTGGGTGCTTGGATGTCCAGTAGAACGTGGCCAGATGCCGGCGGAACGGCCCGGTTACCTGCCCTCAAGAGAGGAAACTTTTGTCATCCAACATCGATATCGTGGTCGACATCGCGAAGCCCAAAGACTCAAGAAGAGTGTGTCGTCGTTCCACATCTCCCGATTTCAAGTCAATACCGGTACTCCGTTGGTGGTTACTGCGGTCATTGATATCTTGGAATGACGGCACCGCAATGTCGACTACAAGTTCACAAGGCCGCCGGAAAGGACATCCTTCGATAACGCTGACAGATCTTCTTGGTTGATATCGACTCGCTCGACTTGTTCAAAATTTCGCAGCAAACCAGTCACGATACAGGATTCCGCGGGCGTTCCGAATCTAATACGTATAGCCTTCGGATTCCGTTCCAGAGCCAGTGGTCCATGTGCAACGTGCAGATACGAATCGAAGTCTAGTAGGTGATGTGAATTAAATTTACTTGTGCGCTATTTAACCCTTTTCGCAGCTTGAGCAACTTTGCGGATCGGTCCGGATCCCGGCACATACCATGTCGACATTTCCTCATCCCAGCGACTATTGCTCTTTAACTGAAGCACTCTGCAGCATTGCAGTAGCACCGATACAACCGGAACCATGCTGATGAATCGTCGGCCGTTGAGAGGTAGGGGGTGCCACTGAACCATATCGCACGCCCTGGCCAACGATAGTAATTAATCGCGTCGTTTGAAATACCCCCACCGCTATTCATCAGCCATGTTTAAGCACCTCTCCACGAACAATCGGCCAAACCGCCTCACAAAACCACTCAATATCGAGATGACACTACCTCTAGCCTCTCTGACAACCGAAATCAGGAACCCGGCGTCGACGGATATCGACACGCTCAGTACGGCCGAGCTCTGCAAAATCATCAATGACCAGGATGCCCTCGTTGCTCCAGCAGTCGCGGAAGTGCTTCCAGCTATTGCGGAGGCTATTGACGCTATCGTAGAGAGGATTGAAGCTGGTGGCAGGCTCCTGTACATGGGTGCGGGGTCGAGTGGACGGTGCGTATTTATTTCTCGACTAGGGGGATCGACTTGGCTTGACGTACAACCAGTCTAGGCGTCCTAGACGCGGCAGAACTTCCCCCCACATTTACTGCAGACAACATGCACTATATCGCTCTCATGGCCGGAGGCGACGGAGCCCTCAGGACGGCTCGAGAGGCGATCGAAGACTCGCGTGAGGCAGGACGAGCAGACTTGGATGCCCTTTTCCCGACCTCCGATGACGCGCTGATCGGTATAACGTCGTCTGGGCGTACACCGTATGTTTTGGGAGCCCTGCAGCGCGCGCACGAGCTCGGTTTGCTGACCATAGGCCTCGTCTGCGTTCGGCCAAGTGCAGTTCGAATGGAAAGGAACTGTACAGTAGTCGTTGATCCCGTCACGGGTCCAGAGGTCATCACTGGCAGCACAAGAATGAAGGCCGGCACCGCTACCAAGATGGCCCTCAATATGATATCAACAGGCGTTCAGATAAAATTAGGAAAAACATACGGGAATTTGGTATGTTTTCTTTTTCGTCGTGTGTGTGTGAAGCGCTCATGCGTTCGTTGGCATTAAGATGATCGATCTTAATGCGTCGAATCACAAGTTGGTTTCTCGTGCGAGACGCATTATCCGCACCATCGCGGCTGAAGTGGGGCTACCACCATCATATGCATCGATATTTACCGACGACGAGCAGCTCGATGCTGTTATACGTCGATGCGATGGTAGTGTGAAGCTTGCTTTGGTCGTCGTCGTGTCAGGATGGGGAATTGATTTGTGTAGGGAGGCGCTCACGCGAAGAGGAGGGGTCTTGAGGGCGGTACTTGATGATGTGAGGTTCGAGACAGTAGCGAGAGTTTTCAAGGTCTGAGCGATGGCGTGCTGGAGGTATCATTTGATGTTTTTATTGCTCTGTAAGCTCTAATTTGCTGTCGATGTTGGCTTTTTTCTTGGGATATGGATTGTTGTTGTAGGAATAAGAAGGAATATATATTTACTTTGCAAATATCATCGGCCATTCCCTGCAAGTTCTACGGACTTTGGTGTTTCCAAATGATAGAATCCTGCCTCTGCAAAGCTCTCGTTGGCGCCTAACAATAGCCTGGTCAACTTCGAATGTGAAATGATATGGACCCACACACGTTCGAGAAGAGTCCGACGAACGCATACCGCCAACTCAGATGACGCAAAATCCTTACGTTGAGCAACATTCTTCCAGTTATCGATCGATAAAGGCGAGCAGAGATTTACTTAGGACGATGTTACGGCGCGAGAACTGATGAAGGAGGGCAACGCCAGACGCTGTTTAGTCGGAATTGGTGTTCAGGAATGCGAGGTTCTCTCAGGAGATAAGCCTCGAGGCATAGGGTCGGGGGCCCATAACAGCGAAAGGAAGATGACGAGAAGGGCTTCGTAAAGGTCCGAGCTCGGAAAGTATGCAGCGATATCTGATTGGCACCAAAGACTTCCATCTGAAGAAGCCAGAGACGGAGTATGGAGCCAAAGTGGGTGCAGGATGCATGACAAGAGGAAAGCGTAGGCCCAGGGTCCCGTCAATGAAGCCCCAGTTCGGGAATTAACCATAAAGTAAGGCGCCGCCCGTTTGAATGAATTGCGAAACCAGAGCTGAAAACAGAACGAACGAGGATTGATGATAAGCAGGAAGCACAGAACACTTATTATTGACAGAAACGGGGGGTAATGTGGTCCGCCACATCGGGCCTGATCTGTTCAAGTAGCCGAGTGAATGATGTTCCTTGGGTCACGACAACAAAGTAACTGGTATAACGCACAATTGAGGTCGAATCAAAGAAAAAGTGAAGGGCTTGCTCGAGGGAAAAAATAAAATGCTGTAAAATGCTAAAAGAAAATGCTAGTACGAAATAAATAAACGGGTCCCATGTGGCGTACTCACGCCGGACCCGATTGCATCATAAGTTACGATCTGTTACAACAAAGAATCCAACCAACCAGCATACGTAAGGAGGGGAGAGAATCAGAATGCAAAAAAACCCCAGGCATTCCGACAATGTCCATAAAATGCATATGAATGCAGACTGCTTGCTTCAGTTTGCCTCCAGTATTTCCGGGATCTCCGCATCTAGCACTGTCTTCTTGACCGCTAGATCTGGGTAGACCAGGTCCCACTGTGGGAGGGGTGGCCTTTTCGGTAGGGCTGAGTTACCGCGCCATGGTTTGGGTTTGGGAGAAGAAGGAGGCGTGCGGGGTGACATTAGGGAAGATTGCGACGTTGTGGTGGTGGTGAGTGGGGGCGTTTGAAGGGTAGATAGGGAGAGCGGGGGAAGTTTCTTGGAGCATAGTCGAGGGAAACTAGAGTCGGAGAATGGCTGGTCCTTGAGACGTATGCTGCTGACGAGTAGAGTTTTAAAGTCGAGCTGTGGTTCTGCTACTGCAGCTTTTTGGAGGCGTTGCTGAATGACATATAAGTTTTTATGAGGCTGGATAAGGCTACTTAGAACTCACGTATTTATCTGGGTGATGAAACGATGCCTTGCGCATTAACGGCGGTGGTGGCCTTTTCGAGCTCACCAGTGAAGTAGTACGGGAAATGCGACGGTGGCGATGAGGAGGTGGTATGTTTTCCTTGTGCTGTGAATCACCCGTTGTAGGGAAGCGATGGCGGTGAGAAATGTCAACGAGCGTGTTCTCCTCCTCGTCCTCGTCCGGTATAGTGGGTATATACGAACCTGAGGACGGTACAGGGCTCGAGGACGGGAAGGCGACGAGCATGGTGGGAATCGTGAAGGTCGTAAGAGAGTGAAGTAACACTGCCAGTTATTTCAACCAGTACTTATATGGCTTTGCTGATCCGCCACTCGGCCGTTGAGCTGCCACAGACGCGTCAAGCTCCGGCATTCCCCGGCGGCCTAGGTTCACGTTTTTTCCAACTTTGGCGATAATTGACGCGACCGAAACAGACTGAAACAGAAAATGCCGCCAAGGTACAGTGCGATGACAACGAATTTATTGACTGGACTGGCCTGGCCGCCACAGCGCTCATCGATATCCAGATCTTTCAGCAGATTACACTTGGATTAAGCTCATTTCGACTGGCCCGACGATATTCCGCGTCGAGGAGCCAGGCGTCGAGAAATAAGTTTGTGTATTATTTCCAATCTTCCCCGGAATAAGTTTATATTACTATGAGGGGGGGAAGGAGACGAGTTTCTGTCTTTTTTTTGGCACACGACACTGCGAATACTCCCGCGGAACTTTGAACGCACGGCAAAGGTCAGGATGCAAACACAGCTGAGTCCTGATTGAAGCCTGTTTATCGAGAGATAGCGACGGCCACCAAAGAGATATCTAAAGACTGCGAAGCCAGAAGGATTTCTGAGGTACATATTGAGTATTAGGACGATATAGTATAAAGTCATTGTTTGCGACTTATGATTTCATCGCTAATATACTTGTCATAAAGGTTTATAAAGCAATGGGATACGAACGCTTTCTCAGGGCAGTCTGCTTCACGTTACAAAAGAACGGTAAACATTCGATTAACCGAAAGAAGAGTAAACACAAACCTTGCATCCGAACCCTGATATTGGGAGTATCTATATGCAAACTAATCGCAATCACCCCTTCATTTCTCCAGACGCTGGCACAGATCCTCTCTGCGACCCAAGCGCAGCACCCATATATGGCCTTTGAGCTAACGTATGTAGCATATATACAGCGGTGGGAGATGCGGTTCCTGATCGAGGCACTGAGGCAGTCTACATTGGCCCCGCATGCGACAAGAAGAGCAAGATTACGCCAGATTACGCCGCATATCGATACTAGAAAGATATCCCTGGACTGGGAATGTCGTAAGAGACAATAGAGGTTGAAATAAACTCAGGTAGACACACACATGAACCCTCCCGCGGCGACTCGGAGCCTCCGTCGCTGACAGTGAGGGAAAGACGAACACTTCTCCAGGCTTCTCCACCGCAGAAGCCTGGCGGTCCATGCCAAATTCTTATCATGAAGTCATTTGATCCCGAAGTCGCACGTCCGGGCTATGATTCGGCGCGCCATCGACGAGAAATGCTTGATACATGTAGCTCTGATAGACAGTAGTCTCTTAACCGACACTGCCGAAGGGTGTAACGCTATATGCAGTAGTGAACTGCACAGAACGAATAGAACTAACTTTCTTTGATGATGGCGCGCTGCTTGATCAGCATACCCAGCGTCGTGAAGCTTTGAAGGCCAACCAATCCACCTCCCTTTCGTCCAATCATGATGCCTGCAATACACAGAAGCACTGCGTCCACGAATCATTCGTTGCGCAACGACAGCCCAAGGCACACTGCGCGTATTTTTCGAGACACATATATAGGCATCAGGTGTAGAAATGATACTCTCTATTCCAGCGGGGACGACTAAGATCAAGGTCAGTGTATGGTTCTGATAGATATAGACGCACTGTATACGCATCTCATGCCATTGCCGTCGTCGTTGATAACGAGTACATAAGCAAGAGACGATCTTTGCTGTGGTTGATTTGTCGGGCCATCGCGCCCATGAAAATCTTCAACGCCCACTGGCTTCAGCCTTTTGGCATACACCGTTTCTTCATGATTTTGTAACTCACTGTTTATCAGTTGATTGTGGTGACCATCGAACGTATGTATCCTCATCCAATGTGCTGAGACGCAACTCACACATATTTGATCTCGTATGTCGGAAAGCATTGCTGAAAGACAATCTCTTGCTGTTATTCCGTGACTTTTGTACCACTTTTCGCTTGGATCGCTTGGATGACGACGTGAGTCGGTGATGAGAACCATTCTAGAAAGTGGTGGCGCGAAGGTCCCAAGGAACGCAGCCTAGCGACTTGGTAAAGTGAGACTCGGGACGGATCATACGTAGTAGGGTGGCCAGTAGTTGCCAGAGCTACTTACGCCTCTTTCAGGAGTCGCTCAAGTTGAGTTACTCAGGACGACATTATCAGACGCCAAGGTCGCAGTACTCGTGCTGGCTTTTGACTCGGCCTCGTACTGCGCGAGTTGGACAAGGGTCCCACGTATCTTGGACACAGCTTCCACAAGTGTTTTCAGCGTTGTTCATTGGAAAGACTTTGATGCGACAGGAGATACGCAAGGAGCAGTTGAAATTCCAGGTACAAGTGGACACCAACATATATGCAACAAGTGGTCGCATGTCAGAAAAGTTTAACCTGCTCAGACCGATGCGCCCGAGCTTCCATTGGAGGATCGACATCTGGAACGTTGACATCGCCGCGGATTGATACACACAGTAGAAGTACAGGAAGTAGAATACCGTCATCAGTCTACCTTGACCTTTCTCTGCACAAAATTTGTGAGCGAAAAGCTGTAAACGAAGCGACAGCTTACATTTCCAAGTAATGCCAATGATGAGCAACCAAGTTTCGATTGATCGTCAGACGTCGAAGCCTCTCCACCGAACCATCCATCCAAGTCAGGAAGGATGTATTTCTTGATGCTTCCGAGGACGTATCGTAGCGGGTTTTCTGATACGAAGTCATGTCAATTGTTAGGAAAGGATGATTCTATGTACCTCGAATGCAGGTGTCGAAATGTCCTAGTACGGAGGTTGCCAAGTGAGCGCAATCCGTGAGTCATAGACAGACTCACTAAGATTTTCCAACAGTACCAAAAGGATGCTCGTCCAAAGGAGGCGCTGAAGGTCCGTATCAAGGTCGACCAGTTCGGTATCGCAACGCAATGGGAAAAGGGCATCGCCCAACAGTTTCTGGAACTCTGGAGAGTACGTGGAGCTCTTGAAGGACCGAATAGGTGGAGGTGGAGCCTTGTCACCGAGCATGAGCTTGACCGGCTGGTACTGGCAATGTGCGAAGAAATCATAGGCCGGCATTATCACATTAAACACCTCCCAGGTAGTAACGCTGGAAGCATCAGTAGTGCGCAGTTTGGGGAGGATTTCGATATGAAGCCTGGTGAGAGCAGCAGCCAGGGCTGGGGAATGGACAGTGTGCATTTCGGTTGCGTCTGGAGGGATTGTCTGCCATGGGCAGAAGGGACCGTAGGGAAAATCAGAGTCTAGTAACATCCAGGGACGGTCAGCAAACGTGGAGTGGGCGGGCCGAGGCTTCAAGTAAATCCTGATGTCGTCCATGAGGCCTGAGGGGGTTTTGGGTAAAGTAAAGGAGGCGTATTCGTAAGTAATTGGGGTCAAGATCATATGATCCACACTGACCCCTCCGTCGACACCGATGGCGGAAAATGTGAGTTGGGTATTTATATACAAAGGCGATTCCTTACCTCGTGCTCTATCTCTTATTTCTTTTGATCTAGGCCAATGCGTTGAATTCAGCTCAGCACGATAGCCTGAGTAGTAATGATAGAAATTATGTGAGTCGAGGCATTCAAGTTCTTTCATATAGCAGACACTGATGCTTCTGCTCCTAGAATACCGCATTGGAAAGAAGGCTTTTTAGCTAACACGAAGAGAACATTACGGACGTAGCGACGACGAGCGGCATCAACATGCAGTGCCCAAGTGGTACTGTGCCGTGTAATGATGATGATGATGGTCGAAAGAAGGACAAATTTGAAATGTCGGCGAAGCGGGTTTGAGCGTGGGAATGAATAAGTATTCTGCGAACGTCTGCAGCAAAACTTGAAGTTGACATTATATTGTCAAGGTTTTTATGTTTCCTACCATTTCCTTATCTCTTTGTTCAATCGATGATGACTTTTCTCTACGTTTGTCTTGGTGGTCGCTCTGGTGTCTGTCGCCATTTTCTGACGCATGGCTTGGCTACATTGTTTCGGTCTGACACACACAGGCTCCTATCCGCCTGTAACATGGACGACATCAAGCTCTACTTGAAGTCCCGCCCTGCGCACCCCAACTTTGGCGACCGTCCATGGATATTGCTCAAGCGAGATTTTCCTTACGGCCCTTTCTGCTCAGCTTGGGGATCAATTCCTCCCGACGCAACTGAAGTCTATACCCTCCACTCTCGCTCCCTCACTGCCGGTCTCACCAAGCTTCAAGAAATTCTCCCAAAGCTACGCGAGGCAAATACAGAGATTCCTCGTATCCAGGCCTCTGCCTCTACAAGCCCTTTCCGTGCCAGTTTCTGGGACGGTTTTCAGACCATCAGACCGGCCCAAGATCTTCTCGCCGACTGCCGATACCAGACCGTCAAGCTTGTGTTTGGCGATAGGACTCCTCCTAAACCTTCTCGGAAACACAATAACCTCGTGCATTCCCCTGAGTTTTGGAAGCTCGTGGGAGAGACCACATTCCCGTTGAATCGAGATGTTGAGCTCGTCGACCTTGATATCGACCTTCAGCGGCTCCTATGGACGACCATTTTTCTTGTGATACAACAAGGTCTTAGTGAGTATGACGTTAATTCTAGGACTTGTGTTCATTGTTATCAGAGCCTATCATAAGATTGTGGGAAGAGGTTTCACATAACATTGAAGGTACGTGAAGTTTTTCTTCCTGCATCTTGTTTTGACCTTCTTCTGCAGAGATTACGTGGAGATCAGTTGCGGGCGTCGGGAACTATTTATCCAGTTTCTGGGTGAGGGACAAGCATCAGTCCCCCCAAGTTCAAGTCTCGACCTCCACCAGTAGCGAGTCGACAGCCAGTACGAGTACGACGTCTTCGGCGTCTGACAATCAAGAGCAATCAACACCGAACACTTTGGTTTCATTTCCTGGTGGTCGATCCATAAAGCCATTCCTTGTGAGCGTAAGTCTTCCCCTTTCCGGCTTCGTAATTTTACTCACGAATCCGGACGGGATACAGGGAAAGATCAAGGTAGACTGATGTAGGCCCTCCGTGTTCTTTACCCCTTCCCTATGTCAGCGTTATCAATGTTCTATCACTCACATCCGCAAACTTCCGTACATTATTCCTCATACTATTCATTCATAGGACCGCAACGTCTATTGCATGTATTAAAGCTCCGAATTCCTTCTCGACGTAGATTACCTATCATCAGGCATGGCTTTGACCTAACGTTGTTGTTCCCCAAAGCGCCGACAGCTAATGCTTATTTCCAAAAGAAGCTGCGATTAAGAAAAACGGTTGTGGACTTGTAGTTAGGTATTTGCCCCCGACGAACTTGTAGACTCGAGCCAGTCCAATCCGCTACTTGATGACAGTCGATCAAGTCTGAAAAGCGGATGTCTTGATCGACTGTCATCAAACGACGCCGGGGACTGGTTCGAGCCCAACGAACTTGCTTATCCCGCTTCGGAACGACGCAAGCTATAGTAGTGTCCTGCGTTCCCACTGTCCAAAGTATTACCGCGGACTCCCAACCTTGCCCCCCGTTTTCTGCCGTTTCTTCCTTGCATAGCAAAATTTTAGAGACCTTGTTAGTAGTAGTCTAGGTGACATGGACACAGAATCTGAGTCCACTTTCCTGAAAAGACTGCTGCTGGCAGTTGAATAGACGCTTGTCCACCTGCTGTTACGGCAGATGCATAATACGGGTCTGTACTTCTGAAACTCTAGAAATGACCAAACTTAAAACGATTACCGGTACCTAGGCCTTTCGCGGATGCCCTTTGCCGTGCCAGGGGAGCGTCGAAACCAACTGTGATTTTAACTATCTACAACCTCTGACTAAGAAATAGATGATGGCGACAACATTGTCATCATTTGCAGCAATACTAGTACAGTCGGACATAACAACTGGTTCATTCACACAACAAGCTTTACGTTTCTCCGAATCACTGATCTACCGACATCTGGTCAGTAAAGTTCCAAACACATGCAATCTCAAACGGCTTTTCTTCATATTTGAGCGAAATCTTCCCCGGGATCGGGAAGCCTTCCACTGGTTTCTCATTTTCGTCGTAAACCTCCCAGATTGCTATAGTACCGGACCCATCATTTGCTCCATGCCGCGGTCCATAGGTCCCGGGCTTAAGAGCGCTCTCGTGCACTGCATTGATTGGGTTAATGCAAATACCGAGGGCTGATCAGTCATTTCGCTTTATTAAGGAAGGTGTACGCAATGTGACTCAATTCGACGTAGTCGTCAGTTGGCCCGAATCGGCGCCAAATCCTTGTGTAGTAGGGGAAGTCGACAAAATCTCTGTATGTTTCCCATCGCGTGACGGGTACAAGGACACCGGGGACGAGAGCTTTAACAGGCACACCATCGGGCCAGTCGATGGTAAGGTTCTGGGAGACAGTGAATTGCTGTGAAAGACCAACAAATTCATCACCGACTGGGAACGTCGTACCAGAGTCAAAGGCGCGATATTTGATCCATGAGATTTTGACTTACCTCCGTAGTGTAAAATACAGCAGGATCCGGCCTGCCTACACGTGGGTTCGACTTTGCACAGCGTGCACGAAGATACGGACCAGGAATGATTAAGCTTCTAGAACAGTTTTTGCAGTACATTGCGTACGCCTCCTTTAATTCATCCTGGCGTGTCTTTGTCAAGGCAAGTTGGTACAAAGCAATGAACGCAGGAGTACCCCCGAATTCGACGAAGCTAACATGTGCTTAGAGCGTCAAATGAAAACGACACGAAGCAAAGAACCCACGCAGGATAGTCTTTCACAGAGTCGGCCCTGACTTCAATCTCATTGAGGAGTTCTGGTTGCCGTACTTGGAATCGCCACCCTCCGTGAGCACTCTATAACTACTAGACTCTTGGAAGCTGTTGATGGTATCTTGGTATCGTAGCTGCTCCGATGCAGACAAACTGCCATGAAAAACTTGACGGAGACCTGCGCAGTAATTTCAATGGATTCGTCGGCGCTGTACTATGTCGTATCAGCAGTACAAGTGAAGGCAGCGCGTCCACCGATGATCAGATTGCTGACAAGGTGAGTTCCATATTGTGCGTAGATTAGCACCGGATCAGCGTTGTCCAGAGCGGAGATACATTTGCAATTCGAGTGGCGGAGGAAGGGGCGGCGTACAGAGTGTAACCTCATGCATGAATCGGGTAAATGCGTTGGCCATGTTATTCGTTTCATTCTGACTGAAATCGACAGAGACGGACCCGCCAAAAAATGGCCGCTCGGCTCCAAGCATTGTCAGTACCACGCAATGCAGAATGCAAGACATCCAGGCTTTACCTTAGTGCGGCTGGCGAGTAGTCATCTGCAGACTTTCCAAAGGTCGAATTGAACTCGGTCCTCCTGACAGGATGATAGTTCCCCAATGCCCCAAACCTTGTCACCATGTAACATCGTGGAAGGGTACTGCGGATATTAGTCAATATTGCACACATAACAGCTGGCGTGAATTTTACAGTTGGACCATCAACATCTGGCGCGATATCTTACCAGGATTGTGCGTCTGCATAGAGGCCATTCAGTACGTTATATGTCGCCCCCAGAGACGGTAGAGAGGGAATAGCATTGACCGGTATGTCTCGTGCGTCCATAGTGAAGAGTGGTAAGGATCATTTAAGATTTGTCGACATTTCTATGAGCTGCGCCGGGGGCAGAGGTGTAATACGCCCTTTGACGAATGGCTGCTATTACTTACGCATAGTCTGCACGACGCTCTTTCTGCAAGCCCAATACAACGATATTTTCTTTCAATTGTACGAGCTCTCTACCTCGGTAAAGTGACAGCTATCATGGTCAGCTGCCAGACCCATGAAATGCAAAGGCACCTTTTTCATTGTACGAGTACTTCGTCTCGGTAAAGCGACAGCTATCGTGGTCGGCTGCTCGAATGATGAGAAGGGACCAACGTGAAGGATGCGTTCTATTGCTCATATACAGATCGGAATAGCCTTGTCGCCAAACACCTTGACGTCTGGTAATTGCAGTTAGAGAGAAAGTCCTGCGCCGGTATCATGTCGATGATCAAAACCTTTCTAATGAACGACGCTCAACACATTCGTAGAAGGCGAATACTTCGGATCTCTTCATGCAGTACTGGAACAATTTCAGCCTTGAGCTTGGTGAGAATGGCAGCCAGTGCTGGAGAACGCGCAGTGTAAACTTCAGCCGTGTCGGGAGGAACCGTTCCCCATGCTGCGTAGAGAGGGCCGTAAGAGAAATCGGGTTTTAGCAGCATCCATGGACGGTCGCGGAACTGGGCAGAGACTTCAAGTAGAGCTGATGTCGTCCAATCGACGGGGTCAATGTACCGCCGAGGTGTGCCGGCCGACGGATAGTGTAGAGCTTGGAGTTTGGATATTTACTTCAAATCTTTACCTTTGTGTGGTACTTTAGTATGGACCCGGGCTTGGCGCTCCAGTGGAGCAGGGCCAGATGTACTCATCCAGGGATACATGAACACGAGATAGGTACCAGTTCATTGCGGCTTTCGTAGCAGGGCGAATACGCGACGAGAGGTTGAAGTCCAAGATACGTATACGCAACGAGAAAAGGAAGCGGCTGCATAGCAGAAAGAAACCTGTAACCTTTTCGGACCCTCCTGTTGTAACGTCTGGAACGGTGGCCTGGCGGAACTCGTATCTGCACTGGAACGCCGACATTGATGCGAAAACACGTGGTAAAATTACAGGAAGTGGAGTACCGCCATCAGTCTATCTTGACCTTTCTCTGCACAAACTTGGTGAGTAAAAAGAGGAAACTGTAAATGGGGCACCTCACATTTCCAAGCAATGTCGTTGTTGAGCAACCAAGTTTCGACTGGTCGCCAAAAGCCTCTTCACGACCAATCCATCCGTCCAAGTGAGGCAGGACATATTTCTCAATGCATCCGAGGACGTATCCCACCGGGTTCTCTGCCATGACGTCAAGACAAAAATTTGGAAATGATAATTCTACGTACTTCGAAGGCGGCTGTTAATATAGTTCTGCAATTCTAGCAAAGGTGCTGGTGCGGGGATTGTCAACCGAGCGTAATCTGTGATTCATAGAAAAACTTACTAAGATTTTCTGCCAGCACCAAAAGAATGCTCGTCCAAAGGAGCCGCTGGAGGTCCGTATCAAGGTCGACCAGCTCCATATCGCGACCTACGGGGAATAGGACATCGTCCAAAATTTTCCAAAACTCTGGAGTCCTTGGAACTCATGCGGTAACGGGTAGGTGAGGGGGGGGGCCTTGTCGCCGAGTATGAGCTTGACCGGCTGGTACTGGCAATGTGCGAAGAAATCTTGGGCCTGCATTATCGCAGCTCACTACGCTGAAAGTGCTAGTGGTTGCCGCGGTCCTGATTCGTGAAATGTCTAGATGAAACTTGCGTAGTTTGGGAAGGATTTCGATATGAAGCTTGGTGAGAGCAGCACCCAGGACCGGAGAATGGACAGTGTATTTCGGTTGCATCTGGAGAGATTGTCTGCCATGAGTAGAAGGGGCCGTAAGGAAAATCAAAATTTAGTAGCATCCACGGGCGGTCGCCAAATTTGGAGTGAGCGAGGCGAGGTTTCAAGTAAATCTTGATGTCGTCCATGGAGAGGAGAGAGTAAAGGGTTGAGGAGACGTATTTCAATTACCGTCTAGTTGTGGGGTAAAGATCACATGATCTGCGCGACTGACCCCTGTTATCCCTGCATTCAAGTCGCGTCCTTCCTAGTATAACCTCGTTTGGGCGCAAATATCGCAATACTTTCACTGTTATCACGGCCATCGCAAGCTTTCCTGTACTTTTCACCGGTGTCTGGCTCTCTACTCTACCAACATCTCTCAGCACACTCAGCAAAACCGTATGCTGGCTGGTGTTTCTCTTGTCTCTCTTCCCCCCTGCTCGCATCCTTCCTAGCGAGATATCTTGCTACTTCTACCCCACGAACGACAGTCCGGCGATATTGACTGAAGTGCGGTCAAATTTTTGGGTGAGATTCGTACGCCTACGTTTCATGTTATCGTGTGTTCTCCGTTATTTTTCTTGTTATATCGGCTCTGATACGTGTTCTAAGCAACGTATTGCTGTTGATGTTTAAATTGTAGTCTCTGTATTAGCCTCCTCTCTCTCTGCCGGCTTACCCAATAACAGTCAAAGTAGTAAACATCGGGACTATTGAAAGTTTTGATACGTTAAAACAACGCATACCTTATAGCTTAGTTTGTTGTTAGCTAAACCCGCCACGATCCCAGTAATTTATTCAATAGCTCGTTGCACATAGCTTCGATTATATCGATCTTAATGCGTATTCCTCTGCCTTGGGATCGTAGACTCCTTGCGACGAAAACACCGTCAAAAGTTTGGTCCGAATATGCGAGTATCGATAGGTTTACACTTTTTTTATTTCCAGTCATAGTACAAGAGCCTCCGAAACCAAATGAAGAAAAGCCATGGATTCAAAACCGAAGCCACTACGATTTTCCATCGAAACTATATGACTGGTCCGTAGAGGTCCTTGATTAAGTTGGTGAACATGACATCTCGACATAGCGGGAAGCTAGCATCTGAGGCTCAGGACTCCAGCAGTTTCGAGGAGGAGTTTTGTTGCCAGACGTATGTTTGACGGCCGAGTCAGTAATGGCAGTTGACGAGAAAATCCTAGACAAAATCACCTTGTCCAGCTTCCGACGCGCGGGGTAAATAGCAATGGTGCCGTGTGTTGCAAGACAAAGATGATGTCTGTAGAAACTGAGCAGACAGAGCTTTTATACGTGCGCAAACACCAAGACCAGGTGCACAAAAGTGGCGGTCGACCGAACAGCCAAACAGGCCAGGAGGGAATAGACACACGAAATAAAAGGCAGTTCACATCACTTCCGTTGTAGGCCTCTCTGTTACAACATCTCGAATGTTACATGGTTGCGTATGAATGTGCGTGAAGTACAAGGAATGGGAAACCGTCATCAATCTATCTTTATCTTTCTCTGCACCGCGTTTATGAGTCATATGAAATAGATGCAAATACGCAAACTCACGTTGACAAGCGATAGCTTGATTGGACGACCACTACGAGATGGAAAAAAAGGTTTCCGTCTTGCTGGATCCGGATTGTCAGGTGTCGAAGACTCTGCGCCGCTACTAGACGTCGACCCACTACTCGTAGAGGCAGAAATCTCACCCGAGGAGGAATCGCAATCGTTTTCTCCCTCACCCATCCAGCGATCGAGAAAGGGAATGACATATTTGCCAAGCGGCTTCGTGATATATCCAAGCGCGGTGTCTAAACGTAATGTCAACACAACATGAAGGAAAGCACAATTCCACATACTCTCAATGCAGTAAGCAATCTCAGTCCTCAATTTACTAATAGACTCTGATCCAGGTAAGGTCAACCAAGCAAGAAGTATAAAGTCAGAGACAAGCTCACCGGTATTCTCTACTATTACCAATAAAATAGTCGCCCATACCATCCGCTGAAGGTCTATATCATCAACGAGCTCGACATATCGACCTAACGTGAATGCAGCCTCTCCTGCCAGTTTCCAATACTTGGGAGCGCGCTTGACGCTCAGGTAGCGCGGGGGACGTCGAGGAGGAGCCTTGTCACCGAACACAAGCTTCACGGGTTCGTACCAACAATCAGCGACGAAATCTTCGCATTGTATCATTATATCGAAACCTTCCCACTTGAGGGTGCTCAAAGGATCGGTAGACATCGCGGTCCTGATTCGTGGGATGTCTGATTGACATTTGTGAATTCTGGGCAAGAGTTCAACGTAGAGCTTGGTGAGAGCGGTAGCTAGCGCAGGAGAATGGACGGTGTGAACTTCGGTTGCGGTGGGAGGAACTGGCTGCCATGCTGGGAAGAAAGGGCCGTAATAGAAATCAGGCCTGACTAGCATCCATGGACGGCCGGGGCCGAACTTGGGGTTGACAGGGCGTGGCTTCAGGCAGAGCTTGATGTCGGTGTCCATGGTAGACTAAGAAAGGGGCGAAATCGCACCGCCAACATTTCAGTTTGTGCTTGTTTGTGACATCGAGATCATGTGATAAGCGCGACTAACCCCTGTCCATGTCATTTTCCGAAGGCGCGTCCTTGCTTGTCCCAAACGTCCATCACGATGACAGACAACGTGAGTTTCTCTTTTTCTTCAAAGGCGATTCCTGACTTGTGTGCTATCCTTCCTTTTTTTCTTCCGAACTAGGACATTACACCGGTTTCGGCCCCCCCACACGAAACCGACTCGGAGACCTCCGTCACAGCGCTAGTGGAAGCAGCCATTGAAATTCATGTAAAAGCTTTCAAGGTTTCTTTTAGATAGCATACATTCACATTTCTCCTGTCAGACATATGCTCAGCCTCAAGTGGGAGCGGCGCAGGAGGAAATAATTCGCCCCGAATCACCCTTTTGGAGAGTAAGTACAATATATCTGCATTCAGATTTATTGCTGACTCAAACAGTGGTCACATCTCTCCCCCATTCTCTCTCCCCTGGGCCTGACTACGCGTCGCTATCCAAGTCCCTGGGTGCCGGTGATCCTCTCATGTGTTACAATTACCATAATTGTCATAGGGATCTACCACCTCGTCTATGTCCAAACATTCCTCAGCCTCTTCAAAAAGATAGGTTACGGAATCGTCTTCTTTCTCTCCGTGGGACCCACTGCAGGCGTGCTGTCGGTGGAAACCCACCACTATCTCTGTCCCTCTGGCGATAGTAGCGCAGCACTGTACGAGCTCAGGACAGATTATTGGATGGGAGCGGCTGGTGCAGCCCTAACTGCATCGTACGTCGGGTGTCGCCTCAATGTCGCCTCTCAATATTGTTACTGATTCTTGGTCTAATGCATGTTTTTCAGCTCGTTCTCCGTCTTACAAATATTCATGTCTAAAACGTAATGTTTTTTGATCATCCGTCTGGCTCCAGAACTATCATATACTGTATTATAAGCATATAGTCCCCCTTAGAGTGTTTCTTTAGATGTTTCCGCCAGATTTTTCGATAGATAGAAAATGTTGTATGTACTTCACAATAATTCGACACACCCAAGTTAAACTGTAAATAGATGATACCTCTTGGCTCGGTGAAATCGACAGCCCGCTAGTTTCTAGTAGCTCTCGTTTCGATTTGTTACATATAGCCACCTGATCACATCCTCGTCCACATTCCCCCATGTCTGCCATTTATTCAGCTATCAGTTGGTCGAGTACCTAGTGAAGCGTCCAAGTCGTCCAACGACATTCAAATCGGGAGAGTCGCTGGCGATATCTACGATTATTCAAGAGGAGGGAGCAGCAACGGCGAACGTTAACATCCACACATCCTTAAAGTTTGTAACGTGTTTACTAACGCCTTGATGACGACAATGGCAAAACCCAAACCAAGTACAATGTATAGCCACCGCAAAAACACAAAGCTCTTAGAACGAGACGATGCTTTGCGGAGAAAGCAAGGAAATTCATCAAAGGAGCGAAGTTTCTAGGTTCAGAATGCAAACGTCGAAGGTCTGTACCAAGGTCGACGGGGATATAGTGAAATTTTGGGCAAGCTCAAGAGTCAATCAAGACACCCACAGTCTAGGCGCGCGGTGGATAGAGCATAAACTTGATGACCTGGTAGAGGCGATGGACGGGGGGGGGGGCTTGTGTCGGCGTCAAAGGCATCAAAATTTCCCGAAGGAACGATGCTGAAAGTCCTGGTAGTAGCCGTAACCGTAATCCGAAGGATATCTGGATGCATTTCGAGCAAGCGAGATGGATAGTGTAAACTTCGGTTGCGTCCATAGATAAATGCTGCCCAGCCGAGCGGAAAAGGGTAGAGGGAAAACCAAGCTTATGTAGCCGGACGGTCAAATTAAGACACGACCTCGTATAGATGATGTCCGTGACCGAAAGCACACAGAGACCAGTCGTATAAAAGTGATAGTCAACCGAATGCCAG
Organism: Armillaria ostoyae; assembly: GCA_902506015.1. Lineage (NCBI taxonomy): Eukaryota > Fungi > Basidiomycota > Agaricomycetes > Agaricales > Physalacriaceae > Armillaria > Armillaria ostoyae. The sequence goes on from LR732082.1 coordinate 3,823,193, forward strand.
ACACGCCAGGAAGGGATATGCGACACGAAATAAAACACAACGGTAGTTCGCGACGCTTCTGTTATAGGCCTGTGTTGCAACATCACATTGTCGTGTAGGTACAAGGAGTGAGAAACCGTCATCAATCTATCTTGATCTTTCTCTGCACCAGGTTTATGATATGATAAAGATGCAAATGCGTAAACTCGGGTTTGCAAGCGGTGGCTTGATTGGACGCCCACTACGAGACGGAAAGGAAGGTTTCGATATTGACGATTCTGGATCGTCGGGCGTCGAAGACTCTGTGCTGCTACCGGATGTCGGCCTGGTGGAGGCAGGAATCAGACGCTTGGAGGAATCGCGTTTAATATCTCCGTAGCCCATCCAACAGTCCTTCTATAATGGAAACTACGAATTTGGCAACGGGTTTAGTGATATATCCATATATGGTCCAAACATGGTCCCTAAAGATGATGTCAACACAAAAAGGACAGAACAAGTCCTCATACGGTCAATGCGGCTGAAAAGCTCAGTCCTCAATTTTGCAATAGGTCCTGGTGCAGGTAATGTCAACTGAACAAACATGAAGTCACGAATAGACTCACTGAAATTCTCTATCAATACCATGAGAAGAGTCGTAACATCCGCTGAAGGTCTATATCGACGTCGACGAGCCCTCCATCTCAACCTATTGGGAATGCAGCATCGTCTACCAGTTTCCGGTATTCGGGAGCGTGCTTGGCGCTCTGGCGGCGTGGGGGAGGTAGAGGGGGAGCCTTATCACCGAACGCAAGCTTCGCGGGTTGGTACCGACAATCAGTAAGGAGATCTTGACGGCGTTGAAAGGACTGTCGGGGATCGCATTCTTGATTCGTGGGATGTCTGTTTCATACTTGCGAACTTTGAGGAGGACTGCAACGTAGATCTTCGTGAGAGCGGTAGCTAGCGTGGGAGAGTAGACGGTGTGGGCTTCAGTTGCGTCGAGAAGAATTGGTTGCCATGTTGGGAAGGAAGGCTCGTAGGAAAAATCAGGTCGGATTAGCATCCATGGACGGTCGCCCAGCTGGGGATAGATAGGGCGTGGCTTCAGGTAGAGCTTGATGTCGAGGTTCATGATTGACTAAGAAAGAGGCGAAATCGTACTAGACCGACGTCTCTGCTTGTTTTCAATCAACAGTAGCCGGGGGAGGATTTTGCCGCTGAGAGAAAACGACGGCGTGCGCGAAAAGACCGCAGGGAAACCTTGCTTGAGTAACTGGTCGGTCAAACTTGGGCGTGGCTTCCAGGCCATAAGGCCCAAATGATTAATAAAATCCTTGAAGCGAGAGGTGTTGCTTTTGTTAATAAAACCCTCTCATGTCCCAGGGCTCGCAAAGCGGCCATGTTCGGCGATGAACAGGTGGGTGTGGGCTGCTTCTAAAATAGATTGCGAAACTATTTTTCTTTCCCGGCGCTTGCTGCTTATCAATACTGATTATACCCTGGACCGAACCTGAGATAAGATGGTTGTTTCTGATAGGTTTGGGCCGATCCACCGGAACACTGGAGCATGGTAGCAGGTCGTTATTTGTGACGATGGAGGGGTCAGGTAAAGAATCGGACGGAGCTATCGTGTCAATTATCGCAAAAATAAGGGCATAGATACTATTGCTGCAGTCGGTATTATCTTCCAGAAATGCAGCACCTTCTGGGCCCGGTGGGGTCTGTAGTATGGGTGATCTTGAAAGTAGAGAATAAAATGAATGCCACTGTATTGTCAGTGTTCCAGAGAGCAGGAGCTTGGAGACACTGGTACGAGGGTGTTGGGAAGGAATGGGTTCCGTGCCTGACGGCACAGCCACTGATCGAAGCTTTCAGGAGTGCAAGGTGACGAAAACATATACCGAACTTCAATATTACTCTCTCAAGATGTTTATTCGAGACTCCGAAAATCATCGGCCTTCATTTCTACTCTCAAAAGGATATTGATGACATGTCATGTATTAATCTCGCAGCTGTGAATGCCAAGTTTACGATCAAGAGCAGTAGATATACAGCGAGAGTATTCAATAGTTTCCTGAACTAGGTCTGCAGAGGTGCAAGAAGGGCGAAAAGTCATTTTTTGTATTACATATATCATTCTGTCTTTGCTGAAGCAATTTTCCGAAGTAACAATATACAGCTCTCAAAGCAATGTACGTTATTGAAGTATGGTTTTCTGCACTATTGAATGATCTCTGCGGATGCTGAAATTCATCTGACCGATACTCATTGAAACACTTACAGAGGTCTCGGATCATCCGGAAACATATAGCATAGTATATTATAGTCTGGTAAGATATACTGTGGATTTTTTTGGACACTACTGACATAATTGTGAAGGGATAGTGACCTAAAGACGAGTTTAGGTCAGACGAAAGATGGTAATCTGCCAATATTGAACGTAGACACGCACCATTGGATACGAAAAAAATTGTAACATAATTTAAACACCTAATAAACCATAGCGAATAGTTTTCATGGGAAATAGAGGTCAGGAACAAGTGTAGGAGCGTCGTGGTCGCTGAGGAATAGGACCCGGAAATATCGGACCGAACATCCGGACAGCGATCAAAGGTATTTTCTCTGCTTGCGACACGACTCCGTTCACTACTATCTGCCCCTCGAGCCCCCTCTAAGAATGTCCCTCACTGAATGCGGCAAACTTCTTTCCAACAATACTAACACGATTTCTGCCATCGACGCCACCCACAACGACCTGCTCCCAAGCATTACCCTTGACAATTCACGGTGACCCTCCCATCCAACAACTGCCTCGACTAGCCTCGTCCTGGCTGAATCCCCATTTTTAAGAACCCTGGAGATGATGGTGTCAACAGTCTGAGCCTTCAGTAGAGCCATGCTGCCCGACAATGGCCGATTCACCCCTACCCCCCATCCCGCCAACATCAATTCCTCCCCACTCAACGACAGCCTCAACTAGCCTCGTCTTGAGCGAATACCCGTTTTCGATGTCGCTGGAAGCGATGACGCCAATGGTTTGAGCCCACAATGCCGCTATCCCGCCCGACAACGGTCGCCACCCCATCTCACCAACATTACCACCTCCTTGCTCAACAAGGACGCCGACTGGCCGCGTCTTTAGCATACTCCCATTTTTGAGACCTCTGAAGACGATTTCGTTGTCTGTTACCCCCCACGAGCTCGCTGTCTCATGTGACGTCCACACCATTTCCATCCCGCCAACATTGCCCTCCTCGATTCACAACTCTCCCTTTCGCCATCGTATCCTATATGCTACAGCTTTCGAAGGTGGTGGAAATGACGGTTCTGACTATTTTCCAAATGTCGCCATCGTCGCCGACGTCCCGCTCAGTTACTAGCTTTCCCCGCCAAAAAAACCAACCACCCACATCAACCGCGGCCCCGACTGGCTCAGCCGTCTCTCAGCCCACGTTTTTGAGGGTGCCGGAGACCGTAGCTCGATCTGTCTCTCCCTACGACTGCCCTATTGTTGCGGATCTCCCGTATTTTCATGTTTTTTTTTTCTTCATATTTTTTCGTCCCGGTTTTCTACACACTACCCATGTTGTTGTATTAGCACCACAGTATGATATAATATACATTCTTGAGAGCTATTTTGAACCCGAGCCGATGTACAGCTAGAAAAAAATCACATCATTCACCGAAAAGCTGCACCACAGCACACCGAATCAGCCCAAATACGTTCCAAACATATTCTGGCTGGACAGGTGGCCCAGGCTCGGAATGCTCAAGACACCGGTAACCGGATCCGCACTATCGCATGTCCTGGCAGAGCAGAGGGATTTATTGATAATCTTTCTCCTGTAATTACAGGTGTTTATTAATCAGACGGGCGTTATCCGTTGTGGCTTCCTAGCCATAAAGATGCTGTCCATAGCAGAAACAAGAAACGAGTTGCCGCCGAAGTTTAATGAGGAGAACAGAGCAGAATCTGTGTCGAAGTTAATGATGGTAGTCATCAGAGCCGTCTTTCCACCATCAGATGACTACCCATGGTCTATTTCATCCGCTGAAATAGGTGGTCAGTAGACGACGCCACTCAAGATATCTCGCTTACCATTCGAATTGTCGGCTCGCTAATCATCGTCGCAACTATGACCGTCCAAAGCATCGACCTCAGCCATCCACTCGATCCATTCAACATATCCTTCTATCCCGGCGACCCACCCTATACCTGTTCTCCCCATGCAACCGTCCCAGAACACGGCTACAGCGTCCAAGCCCTCTCTGTGTGCACACACACAGGCACCCACGTCGATGCCCCTTCCCACTTCTTTGCCCAAGCAAAGTCCATCGACCAGATTCCCCTCACTTCCTTTATACGCCCCGCCATTGTCGTCGATGTCAGCCAAAAGGTCGCCCCTCGAGGCCGAATCACCTGGGACGACCTCAGCCTGAGCATCGACGACAGACCGGAGGCAGTCATAGTGCTCATCCGTACTGACTGGTGTAAACATTGGGGCAAACCCGAGTATGTCAACCATCCTTTCCTCGATGCAGATGCCGCTAGGCAACTCGTTGCTCGCGGTGTATCAGCAATCGGAATCGACACTCTGAGTCCCGACGAGACAGAAGGGAGTGCGAATGATTTTGGGGTGCACCAGGCGATTCTTGGTGCTGGTGGACTCATTGTGGAGAACCTAAGGAACCTGGCAACTATACCTGAAGGTGCATTAGTCAATTTCGTCCCTCTGAATCTGAGAGGTGGAGATGGCTCACCCGTGCGAGCATTTGCGTATGTACCGTAGTCTTTTCGAATTGATCTTGCTTATGCCTCTTCATCTTGAACGACACCGCCGACTACGAATTACTGTTCTCTGTCATCCCCGAGTATTAGGCCTGGAGTCTGTCGCGTCGCTGGCTTGCTTTGGCCACAACTCGAATCCGACTTGTTCGAAGCTTTTGCTCTCCTTCCTGAAAAACGCATTGAAGCCAGTCAAAAGAAAGGGAATGTTCGACGCACCTCGCAACCTTTTTCTAGCATGAACCAAGGGAGACCATCTTTGGAATTATTCAGTCCTTTTGCGCACTTAGTGTATGCGCCTCTCGTAGGATGGGCTTCCATGGCGGTCACATCATTGGCAGGAGCGGTATAGGAGGGGATGGACGTCCATCGAAGGGCAAGTTGCGTTGACTTGGCGAATTCCCACGACTGGCTACAACAAACTATGGCGCATCATCCAGTGATTCTCTCAAAATTTCTTATACTAAGCACTATGTAAAATGGACATGGAGTATCTTCTCCTAGTTCATGAACATTACATATCGATAACTAATAGTACGCTGAATTGAAAGCGGACGCAACATTTTTCGCTGTATCCCTTCATAGTGAGAGCCCGCTAAATTATTGCAATCTGTAAAGTGTCGCCCATTAAATATTACAGAAGCTAGTGTGCGCTCTATATAGGCAGATGTTCATATATGATAGTCTGCATCTCTATCCAAAAAGTCGGTAAATCATCATGACCTTGCCCCAATGATTGCCATGGCATCAGCAACGTTCTCCTGGAAAGCCTCTGGTCCCAAAAGGTCCACAATCCCCGCTATAACAAACATCTTTTGCGGCTCCGGTCGTAAATGCGCCACAAATAATCCTACACCCCGGTTCTAGAATGACATTGCATTTAGCCACAAAGATATGTATAAGCAGTATAATTGACCCACCAGGTATTCTTCAAATAGTTCATGGAACATCTCTACAGCACTGCGAACAAGACATCAGAAGAGTTGCTTTGCCGTTCTCATGACGAACAAGCTTACGAAGCATCACAACTTTCCACATCGGCCATGTGAAACACTAGCACTTGAGCCAATTGCCTCCTTGGCTCTTCCGACGGGTGGCTCTTATCTACTCCATAAAGCTCCAACCTTCTCAGCCGTTCTAATACACCAACCATCAGCTTTCGGCTTTTTTTGCAGAGAACAAGAAGAATGAGTACCTTTCAATTGCGCTGTGTTCGCTGCAACCAAGCGGTAATAAGTATTAGGATCCAGCAGTACAAAATTGCAGACCAAAATCGAGATTCTCCCGGATCCTGACGATCAACACCCCAGGAACGTCTTCTTTCGCATCAGGATTCTCGCTGATGGGTTTCCACCTATCCGTGCGAGGTAGACGGCCCTAAATTGACCAGTCTTATCAGCTTTAATTCTGAGATTCAGCATAATACTTACGAGGATCGTCATCCGAGTCTTAGATGACCGGTGCACGACGAGGAGAAGGGAAATGACCAGGCTAACACCAACCCCCACCTCTACATTCCACACTATCGATAAAACAAACGTGAGCGTCATCAATGCTAGATCTACCCATGCCCTCATTCTTCATGACATTAGCACTGTTATCGAACGAAAGCCGAAAACACGTACTTGATGTAATACCTGACATCATGAGGGGTTTCTGCAAGTAGAGATATCACAACAAGGCAGATACTAGGTCATGGGTGAGCCAAGTCAACGCATCAGAACAATGGAGTAGAGACCTACATTGATGCCAAAACACACTTGGGGAGGTAATAGAGGAAAGGAAGGAGGAAGAATGTCGCTAGTAGAATCACGGCAGAGCAAACGAGAGACGCCATTTGGGTCCGTCCGCCTACGTCACCGTTTATCTTCGACCTACAAAGAGTCACCTCAGCCAACGAAACTGATAGCATGCCCGGTCTTATCTCGCACCTTGTAATCGAGCCGTATGCAGGAAGCGTGCCAGGAATAAACGAACTAGCAATGTTGCTAGCTCCCAGCGCCACCAATTCGCGATTGGGACTTATGCTGTACCCAAACCTAGCTCCATTTTGCTTCGCTGAAACGATGCTGTCCAAATAACCTATGACCGCAATCATACTAACGGCGCACCATTAGACTTGGCGCTTTCAACACGAAAAAGGACTGCTCACACTGCAGTCGACGTCGTGCGCCGCAGATATCGCACATTGGCAGATCGTAAAGGAAATCTGAAAAATGAAGCTCCAGTATTTATAGGCACGGAGCCTAGGATATCCACGCCATCTTCATCCCAACCGAACTCGGCCGACAGTACTGGGTTGTGGGATGAATATCGAACTATGACGACACATTCGATAGAAAGCACGTACGCGTTGAAACAATAACGACCACCAAGACCTCAGGTATCCGATATATCCACCAATACTTGACAAAGCTCTGCTTAGCCCTTCTCATGAAAATGAGCGTAAAAAGTGCGCCAAAGCTGATGGCTGCTGTAGTAAGATTTGTATGTCTTAGGAAGTGGTCTAGTATGAAAATGAACTTGTCCCATGTTGTTCCCGCCCCCGGATGAAGAGCGTGTTCCAAGGCGGTTAAGCCCAGCATAGGTATCAGCTGCTCGCTGAACAGACGCGGATTAGATGGCTACCGAGACGCGGAAATGTCTCTACTCACATGGTGATGACAACCGCAATGGCCGTAATAAACCCTCTCAGCAACGCCCGGCTCAGAACCACATCGATGAACCCCAGTCTGAAGAGCCCAAGAAGAAATGTTATGAGGCCGGCCTAACCTCGACGGTCAGAAGCGTCCGTCCAGAACGCACACAAGTCCCACCCACCTGAAGAGTGATAATCGTCGCAACATGCAGACCCAGCCTATCGCCCTCCCCCGAATGTGGATCGGACAGGTCATGCCGTATATCATCGACAGCCTGACCAAGCAGCAGACTCAGCGCAGCCTCAGGTGCTACATTCAGCTGCCTCGAAGTTCCGAGAAAGGCGTATACGATTCCGGGGAAAGATGCCGCGAACTAGGAATAAGTCAGCACCCCCTCTACCCGACCCCGAATAACTTAAAGACGCACCAACCCCGTTGTCGGATTCAGCTTTGCGAGCGAAGACGCATAACTGACAGATTGGGGTATGAGCATGCTGGCCACGGTCATCCCGGCGAGAACGTCGCCCCCGAGCCTGTTACAATCATGAGAAGGATAGCCAAGCTTTGTCGGACAAAAGGGCGCACAGCGATAAGGAATAGCTGGGAATCCACGCGGTAGCCGGGATGTAATATTTTACTCGTTTCTTGAACTTGGTCCGATGGTCGACTCGACCTGGAAACGCGAATGAGCACCAGCAGTGCTGGCGAGCTCTGCTGCTCACTTTGCTCTGATATGCTTCCATACTGCCTGCTATTCTGGCTTTCGACGTCTATCAGCCCTTCCCCTTCGCTTTGAGGCGTGTCAATCCCGTGTAGTGAACTTATCGAGGCTGCCGATGACACAGTGCTGAATATTGGTGTTCCATGTCCGCGTCGTGAATTAGCCATGATGATGGGTGGTACCCAGAGGAAAGCAGTGGAGACTCGTGAGGTATCAAGGCAAGAAAGGAATAGGTGCTATAAATACCTTTCTGGAACAAAGAGCCAATAGGAAAATAGACAATATTGTTGCGGCTTTTAAACAGGATCCCGGTGCGCGGCCGAGGGAATAGAAACTGTATTTAGCAAAGAGCTGAGCCACAGCTGTATAAGACCAGCTGGACACTATACGTGTGTACATGGTTGTAGATTCCAAAGAAAAATAACCCATTATTCCACCAGCAAGAAAAGTTATACACACCACGCCCGTAACGTCCCTTGTTAAGGCGTCGGGGGCTCCTGCAACCTGGCCTCTACCATAGATCCTTCCGCGTCGACAGGCCACAGACAATTCCTAAACACATTGTCAGGATCATACTTTTTCTTTACCTCCTTGAGCCGCGCGAAATTTTTGTCGCCATAACACGCAATCGTCCGCTCGGGCGCTTCATGCCTGCCAAGGAACTGGGAACAACATCAGTGGCAATATACACGGTGTCATAGAATAACGGGACTGACACTGGGGAACGGACCGCCTCTATGGACAGGTCGAAGGGTACCCCCAATCCACTTGAGCAACGTCAACATTCTAAGCGCCTACAAAGGCCCGAAATCTACCCACCTCTTCGGCCGACTCCTCGCACCTGTCGTCTAACACCCCCATATCCCATTGATGGAGCGCGGCAATCGTGAACGCCGCCTCTCTCTGTTCCTTTGGCAAGCACGAATCTTCGATATCACTGATCCGACCGCCCGTCAATTCAAAGAGCCAAGCTGTTGATCAGTTTGTGAGCCCTAAACAAACATGAATGTTCACGTAGGAACTAGTATATTCTTACTGCAACCATCTGGCGTGTCCGAAAAATTCAGAACAGTCTCATGGATAATGTCATCGGGTAGTGATGTGATCAAGGCTGACCGAATGAACCACTGTCGTCCAGCTGAAAAGTGGATCAGTAACCCACGAATAACAATAAATGAGAGGTGTAACCTTTTCCCCGAAGAACTTGCGCTACGCTGTCTTGCTGATGCAAAAAACTTTTTTCGTCCACCTCATTCAAGAGGCAAGTATCTCCTGTCCAAGAGGATATCGCAGCTAGGTATTCCTGCCCTTTTTCTTTCGTGCCCACGTAACACATCTGGATCACAACCAGGGAAGCTTTCCCTTCCGGTCCAGCCGTGAGCAAGACATTGGCATACAGCTCCCGCGGGGCGCCCTTGACACAATCACGGAAATGTTTCAAAAGAGAGGGAGCCGTAGCTTTTTTGAAACGGCTTCATACTGTTCTAAGAGAAAGTCCAAACAGAGCATCCAGACGAACGTACTATATGAGATTTCCAGCGAATACCACGGGTACTGGATATGCTTTTGCTTTGTAACGAGTGGCGATTCCAAAGGCTGGTCCAGCGCCGCGTACTGCCCACCAAAGGTCTGCCGGCATCGTTAATAAAGACTATGTGTAAGATAACTTAAATGATACATACCAGGATGGGATGTCTCGTTCACGACGACTACCTTTCCATTCGCCAGAACCATCTCAACCTCGACTAGGTTGTCGACGCTCAAACCATGAAGACGTCCGAGAAAGCCAAAACCTCCTAGAAGCGTGATGGATGATCCTACAGGATGAGCAGCACTGGAAAAAGTCAGTATTGAGAATCAGACAACAGTTTCAGATGCTGAGAAGTGATTGGCAACACTTTTAGAGTCGCGAAATGACCACGGCAGCAGAGAGCCCACATACAGATGTCCCGCAATTCGGATTTCGGCCGAAACACGACCCAAAATGCAGAGCAAGCGTATCTGAGTCGTCGGTTTACGAGGATCCGATGACAACGGGCACGTCTATAGCAAATGCGGACGGTGGGGCCTCCAAAAACCAACAAGCGCCGGCCGGACCAAGCGTTCGGAGAGCACTCCCTTGAATTACCGTTTTATGCAACGGCTGGTGCAGGATTTCAACACCGTGAAACCAGCAGCAGAGCTGAGCACGCTCTGAGCAAACAAATCCGCAGTAGGATATACCGTTGCGTTGTGTTTTCCCCAGATGAAAGCAGAAATCCAGCAGAAATCCCCAGAAGTGAAACAACGAAGTGTATAACTCACAAAGGAACGTGATAGGGTATCCCATCATTCTTCCCCGACAACGAGGTAGCCTCCAACGGATGTGCAGCGGTGTACATATCAATCTCCTTCTGGCGCATCCCAGCTCCAAACGTCACAAAAGCATGCGAATGCACAGGCTCGGGAGGCGACAGGATATTCAGCTGTGCAGGAGGTAAATTCGAACTTCCAGAAAACGGGGCAGCGGCGGCGGCCTCGGTCCATGTCGAGTAGGACGAAGAAACGTTTACGTCGGGAGGGAGGATAAGTCGGCTCGGGTTCAGGTACCCAAAAGGGTCGGCGTCTACGGGCGCTTGGGAGGTACCTGGTGCTGGTGCTGAGCCGTTCGAAGAGCTCGGAAGGATGATAACAGGGGAAGCAGGTGGGGCTAAAAGGGGAGATACAGAGTCTCCGTCAATATTGGTCCTCCTTCTATTACTCGATGGGCCCTCAAGGAAACTGGCCACAGCCTCTGAGGCTAGATGGTACGAACGAAGGTTGGCATCTTCTTCCCGTCGTCGTTTACCGTTGGCTGGTTGCTTGCCTTTGTTGTTCGTAGAGGGCTTCATGTCCTTGAGGCTGGTGAACCCGCCTGGAAGGTCATAATTTGGGACCTCGATATCTATGTCCAGGATCCTGCTCATGTCGAGAACAACGTCTCCTCCTACGGCCCAACCTGCAGTGCCATATCCGCCAGCCTTGATGGACGGTGACAATGAGTGTTTTAAGCAGAAGAGCATGACACTGTAAATATGTCAGCAGTGTACACAGAGTATGCGCAGAAGAGACGTACGTGCTGACGTCTTCTGCATCAACAGGACAGACGACCGCCTTTGCCAGTGATTTTACATTCCCGTTGAACATTGTCGTGTATTCAATGAAGCTAGTTGGAACCTTAGTGATGCCCACAGCACCGCGACAGTGACTTACTGGGGATTTCCTCGCATGAACACCTGTCCCTTCAGCGACGCATGGAGTTCCTCGTAGAGATGCTTGGGCAGAGGCGACACGATGACGGACTCTGCCTCCTTTGAATCTGAATTGAAGTCTGTCATGGTATTGCGCGACGAGTAGAGCCTATTTTCTGAGCGTGACAGTAGGAATAGGGTGCTCTCATGTGCAGCACGGCTTAAGTACAGTAAGGACCCTGTTGATGGAACTTGGTCGGAAACGAAAATGAATTACTTGACCGTGACGCGAAGGAAGCGGCGTGCCAAACATGGAACGCGCACGCGCCACCCAATGATCATCACTGATGTTTCCCACGGCTACTTTGACAAAAATTGCATTGCAAAGTGCCAGTAAAGTGGGTATCAAATAGACGCCGTGATATTTCTGGAACTCGGCTATGGTGCGGGGCGCTTAGTCACCGCTACTTTTGGACAGTGGCCAATTTGGTCAAAAAATTTTCGACGTCTAAAATGACCTAAAAAGATGATTTCCGAGGTCAAAAAAAATTGGGAAAAGTCTGACATAATGTGACATAGATCACGCTCCCTGCCAACTATGTCACGCTTGGCCAAATTTGTCCTGGGAAATTTTTATTTCTCCCACAATTTTTACCCTATGAGAATTTCGTCTAGACAATCCTCTCATCAAAAGGAGCATTTTGGCAAGAGGAATAAGAAATCGGGTCAAAACTGACCTTCCTATTTTGGGTTGATTTTGGGTGCACAAAGGTAGCGGTGACTAAGTGCTCCGCACCATAGTACGTCTTTCCCCACTGACACAAGGTCAATAGTTTTTTCGAAGGGTGGCCGCATACATTTAGTTACGACAAACTCGAGGGTCGCGCCGTCTGGTGACGGTTTCTCCAGCATGGACGCAGCATTGAATAGAGCTGTTAATTGCAACCGGCGTTACAGGAGCAATCTCTATAATAGACTTTTCTTGGTCCCAATTTTGTCAATTCAATGAAACAACATGCATCAGACGTTACCTAAAAATTCCAGAGACTAGGACCGTTTAGTTAATGGAATAATTCAAGATCGTCTGGAGGCCGAAGACAATCGCTCACCGCATGTAATCTGCGCTCGCTGGTACCTTGGACAATCTTTAACGGAAGAAGAGGCAGACAGAATCGCCCTAGAAGTTCCAGGATCATGCCATAATGCCTATGCTTAGATTACTACAAGCGAATAGCACCCGGTGTATCCTGTCGAAGGTATTGTCAGAAACAAAGTCTCTTTCGAGTTGCCCATGACCGTTCATATAGAAATTTGGGGGTAGGGAGGCATAGATATCACACAGAAGGTGGAGCCAGGTGGAGTCAAAGCAGCGTTTCGTACCTTTGCCACATAACCGGGGCTCCAGGCTTGGCAGTGACATTTTACTGCATCCCCATCAAGATTCAGTACTATATGAATAGTAACGGATCACCAGACCAGTGCCGTTCAAAAGGCTCAAGACAAAAATGAGGCGTAAGTACGACAGACGGAAAACGCGCCAGTGACTCGACGGTCGAACCGAAACGACTGAAAAATCAAATTGAATTCACAAACGGTGCGGTTCGAAAACTATGCGTCATTGATTGATCAATTGCGTCGGATCCAAACAAAGCGACCTTTGCAGGCTACGACCACAAGATGCCTCAAGACCGCTCACCTAGGCGGCACTATGACGACCACAGCCCAGAGCGTGGAAGGAGGGGACGAGAATTCTCACCTCCACAGGTTCCTACCTACAGACGAAGCCGGAGTCGGAGTCCAGTGAACAAGCGACGGAAATATTCAAGGTCGACTTCTCGTGATGGAAGGAGATCAGATTCTCGAGACAGGAGACGCTCGACTTCTCGTGACCGGCGGAAGAGAGAAGGAAGGTCGCGGAGAAACAGGTCGTCGTCGTCATCCAGCGCATCTTCCGTTGATAAGAAGAAGAAGAAACGACGGAAGGATAGCAAAGAGCGACGGGAAAGAAAGGAACGGAAAAGAGAAAAGAAGGAGCGGAAGGTGTGTATATCCTCTTGCTTTTGTATTATCCTGCACTTACGTTCACCTGAAGAAAAAGAAAGCTGGGGCCGTTCCTCAGTGGGGCAAATACGGAATCATATCTGAGATTGAGTACGCGTTGTCAGCTCCCCGTCGTTTCAGCATTTGCTCACCAATGTTCAGTATATTTTCCAAAGGCCCGGAGTTTCATACATGGCTCGTCGAAGAACGCAAGATAAATCCTGAGACAGTTTCGAAGGATCAGAGCAAGAAGGAATTTGTGCGTTTCGTGGAAGATTTCAACACAGGTCAGTTCCTGTTCGTCGGGTCTGTTCACACCAAAACTCACTGTACCTTAGCAACGCTCCCCCACGAGAAATACTACAATATGGAGGCATACGAACGGCGCATGTCTGCACTGCGCTCGGGAGAATTTGTGCCTCCATCGGACGACACGTATGACCCCCAAGCCGACATGAAAGCGATCAGTGGCGCCCACAAGAAGAAGCTGGTGGAGCGCGAGAGCTACATGAACCGTGAGCAGCTCATGGAGCTGAGAAAAGTGCAGAATGAACGAATCGAGGTCAGTTCAGTCCCTTGGTAAATAAATCGTCTTGATGACCTTTGTTTTAGGCTGGTAAAATGAAGCTGCTGGGCATGGATATAAAGCAAAATATGGGAGTACGGATGGATGGAACAGCTTTTGAATAATAGATTGTAATTTGTACCAATACGTCACTGTAGCCGGTTCCAGTGGAACACGCAGTCATATGCATATGATTCTCTGCAAAAGTTCACATCGGCTCCTTCTCTCTATACCACCATGAGCAAGAAAACCGACCTCCTCGTCCTTGGTGCAACGGGTAAGAAATTCCTAAGATTTGATTTACTTTCTTGTCTAATGTCGTCCGGCAACAGGTACAACCGGTCGTCAAACCGTCCGTTACCTCTCCAGTCACCCCCAACGCTCGTCTTTTACCTTTTCCATCGCCGGTCGCAGGAAGGATGCTCTCAACGCCATCGTCGCAGAATTTTCGCTGCCAGACACGGTCGATGTGCTGCAGGTGGACGTTACGAAACCAGATCAGGTCGAGGCGGCCGTAAAAACGACAAAGGTCGTCATCAACACTGTAGGTCCGTTTTGGACGTACGGCACGCCGGTAGTTAGGTGCGTGGTCCTTTCTCTCTCTATTCCTTTTGTTGACGTCCAGCAGGGCCTGTGTGCAGAATGGCATACACTACGTCGACCTCACCGGGGAGCATTTCTGGGTCAAGGATATCATTCAAGAGTGCGCCTCTCTCCTACCTTTCCTTTTTCCAAAGCTCAGTTTCGCAGATTCGACTATTTCGCCACAAAAACCGGTTCGATTATCGTGCCAACATGCGGGATGGACTGTATACCCAGCGACCTCTGCGCCTATCTCGGTTCCAAGACCCTTCAGAGCCCCGTCGACAGCTCGACCACCGCATGGCACTTTGACGGAGTGGCCTCGGGAGGGAGCCTCGCGACAATCTTCACCATGATTGAGGACGTCCCACGCGAGAAGCTTCGCTGGGCTATGTCCAACCATGCTCTGAGCCCCATCGTCGGCATTCGTCAAGAGAAGCCGTTCGGACTCGTACGGAAACTGCACATACCGTACAGCGACGAGACACTGGTGGGTGGACGGTGGTTCATGTCCAATGTCGATAGAGCAATTGTGCAGCGGACGTGGGGGCTGCTTGAGTATGACGCGATGGAGGCGCGGTTGGAAGGAGACACGGAGCGGTTAGAGGCGGCTGAGAAGGTCCGGTACGGTCCTCAGTTCACGTACGGCGAGTTGAGTATCCGGCCCAACGTTTTCATGGCCGCCGTTGCGTCGTTAGGCTTGATCTTGAGCTTGATGGGCTTGATGATTACTCCGGTGTGTGTCAATGCCAATAATGGGTTCTTCAACGCTCACTCTTACATAGATACGCTTTATTGTCAAAAAGCTTCTTCGCAAGCCCGGGGAAGGTCCTACCGACTCGGAAGTGGAACTAGGCGGTCTAGACTTGGTCAACATTACACGGTCTGGGTCGACGTACGCCAAGACGACGTTTAAAGGGCACGGGGATCCTGGGTATCTTCTTTCTTGCAGTACGTTTGCCGGTGTTTTACGTAGGCAACGCTAACTCTGGATCTTGCAGTTATGGTAGTAGAAGCAGCACTATGCCTTCTTCACCCTGAGACAATTCGGCCATTTGCACGACGTGGGGGTGTCCTGACGCCAGCTTCAGCAATGGGAGACACATTGGTGGAACGGCTAAATGCGACAGGGCGCTTTGAAATCGAGAGCGTCGTCCTTAAGGACGGGCAGGATAACAAGAAGACGATTTGAGTCGTGCAGTATTAGTTTTAATCATCTTTGGACGCATATACGAGGATATGAAGTGATCACAAGTGTTTCTCGAGCCAGGAATTGTCAAAGCACCACGACATCAGCAACGGTTCCGTCAGCGCCACCAGAGTCGCAGGAGATGCAGGCCGTAGAGGAGATGGGCGAAGAATTTTGCGGTTCTGAGCCAGTGCGACTGACGATATTGGCACCTGGGAACGCCTTGAACTGAATAGGCTGTACGAGCCGAACAGGAATTACCTTCCGAGATACTGAGGAGATGTCAGTAAGAGAGAAAACTACAAGAAATTTGGGGTCTACCTGGTGGACTTTTCTTCTCCATCATCGCGTTCTTGACAGCGGAATTGGACGAAAAGTCAGAATCAGACATGGTGGCAGGAAGGAACCTGTTCCGATTTCCGATTCGCGTCGCGTCTCTCACGTGCGGCATACTAATGGCATTGAAAATCACCTAGAGTTTGAAAATCTGATACTGTGGCATCAATCCTGCGTCTTTTTCATCCGGTCTTTTTGTATTTAGGTAGTAATATATTGCAGTATCGTAAATATAAAATTTCTGAGAGATACGACGAAAGGAAGTTTCACCATCAACAAAGATATGCTTTCTCCCTACAAAAAAGAGCCAACTCTCCCCTCCTTCCGCAGAGAACAGCTCTTCACTACTAAAGCCACAAAATTATCACTCCACCCTCTACGGAGATCAATGACACCTTCACGTCTCACCTCCCGCACTCCGTCTCCAGCCTTTCAAAGCCCCGTCAAGATGAAATCAGCATAGAATCAAAACCAACTCACCTTCACACCGGATCTCTCGCTTGCGTGCCCAATCCATTTGCTAAGTGACGCCGGAGGTACCTTCTCGTGTTTGCAGACGCGGACCAAAGTTGGAAAAGTCGGGTTGGTCTGTGATTCGATGCCGGCTTGCTTGTAGTTAACTAGACGGAAACCATCATAAGTACAATCAGATGTGTGAATAGATGAGATAGAAACGTGCCTCTGTGTCCGCATTGCCTCGCCGTCTGTTCAAAGTTTTAGTGCTCAAGGTAATATCTGCAAAGGCTTCGTTGTGGAAATTGTCACAAATAGAAGCAAGGTACTTACCTTGTGGGACACCGCGCCTTTGCCACGCTATAAGTCCATTACACAATGTGCGGCAGTCTTGACTCTACAGCAACAGTTTGGCCAAGATGTTGATGGTCCACCCCAAAGTCTACAATCATCTTCAGCATGTTCAACTGCCCGAGTAGACAAAATATACATACCCTTTACTCCTTCCCTTCCGGACACTGATGTTTCAAATCAGAGTGCTTTACCGTTTTGTGAACCGAGCCTACGAACCGCCTCGACGAGAAGGTTCGAAGCCCATACCGGCCTTCAAGGTAGCCTATACCAAATGTCAAATCAGCAAAAGGGAAAGCAAGGGAAAGCGGGGGTGGTAGGGGGTGGTAGGAATGAGCCTTACCTTGCGTGTTACAGTCAACGATGGTGGTCAAAATTCTAAAAAAAGAAAAAGCCCGACATTATACGGCGTGGGAGCAAGGCGTTGACGTGGCGGAGGACGACGGGCATAGTGTCTTCAGCGAGGTAGGGACTGTACTCGACGGAATGTGATGTGGCGGGGCACCAGGCGGGGGGATTGGGCTGGTGGAATGCAAAAAAAGGTCGCAGATCGGGGTCGACGACGGTTTGATGGCGACTGCGGGGTTGGAGGAGTAAACGGTGCTCACCACTCGATTCTTTGCGGTCGATAACGGCATCGGTGAGGCCGTTGCGAGGCTACAGTGTGCAGTATGGGCCAAAACAGGCGGGCGTCGGGATGTGGAACGGGCGGGCAGCGACGACAGCGTCGGGTATAGATATCAACCACATAGTCATCTTCCCCCACTCAACAAGTGGGAGATGCACGGCTGTGGAGTGTGTAGGCGGCCCTATTGGCGTGGTAGGCCCCCATGTTGGACGAGGGTGGGGTGGGCAGCGGTGGGCTTCGTGGTGCTCGCACAGCCGTATCATTGGGCGCGTTCCGTGAGCCTTCGAGCGGTTTATTGTTGCCCAAAAGGGCGTCCTCGTCGTCGCCGTGGTTGGCCGTCGGGGTCCCGACATTGGTTTCCCACTCGTACCCTTCAGCCCTCCTCCAGCCATCCAGCATCTCCGGCACCTCCTCCAGCCTCCATGAGCGTTGACCTACGCCCTACCATGGCTCAGGAGCAGAGAATGATGAGCCCTACCCCTGGCCGTCATCGCTGTCGTCGATGCATTCGTGGTTGTCGTCGTCGTCGTTCGTCGGCGCCAGGAATTACACCCTCCTACTCCCAGATGGCAGTCAATATAGAATCCCTGGGCGTATTCCAGGTTGTTGAGATGTAGGAAGCTCGTGCTCGACGGCGATTGCCCTCGATGTTGATGCAGGGTAGGCTGGGTGGGTGGGAATGGAGAGGGAGTGTCATATTCTGCATTGGCAGGCGTCGTTGGGAGATGGCATCGTCGTCGTCGAGTTCTGAGGGCGTATCATTGGTATCCTGCGGGTACTTCTTGTACGAGAAGTACTGCCTCGTCTGAGGGCTTACGCACGGGCGAAGGGGATTGAATGGTCGCTATCCAGGCTCTTGGGACCGCCGGATGCGTAAGAAGTATCCAAAATAGCAGTAGGCATCAAGAAAAATAAGTTCATCGTGTTCGAGGTGGTGGTAAAAGCCCACGAAAGAAACGGCACAGCCACTCGATCGCTGCTCGGTTAATCGGACCGTGGCGAGCGGAATGGATGCTCGACATCACCTGAGCTCTCGGCTTCTCCCGCAAGTCTCCTTCACACTCTCGACTTGTTGAAACTTCTGGACGCCGAGTTCTCTCCCTCCAAACCCAAGAAATCACAGATTTCTTGTTCATTCACTTGACAAAGATTTATCTCATATTTCATTCCCTTTGAACATGTCTTCTACAGCTTGACTTGGCTGTTCTGCGTCATCCCAAAAGCACTCACACAGTGCGCCGTGGCACGGGATCGTTCTGCACCAAAGGGCGACGCCCCATGCCAATCATATCCTTTTAACGAACGTGTCAGGGACGCAACACAGCTACCTAATGACCGAAAGACTCGCCTGTCTGAGCCAGTCCCTCAAAACCGGCAGGTCCCCCTCGAGCTTCTCCCCGCGTCTCAGCGGGCCAGCCAAGTCCCGCAGGATGAACCCCACGAGTCCTCGCAGCGCTTTCGTGAGCTGCTTTTCCAGGGGGTCGTCGAACACCTGCCAGCTGTTAGAGCATCGACGGGGACGTCCCAAGCGAAACACACGCACCACTTGGAGCGGGCCTATATTCTTCTCGTGCACCTTCTGGTACACAGTCAGGTTCTCCGGCTGGCCGAAGTCCTTGATGATCCTCTCATACGGCAGTTCCCTCTCCACTCCCGGCGGCGGTACCAACGAAGGCTAAGCCGCGAAATTCAAAAAGAAGAGAGAACGCATGTCAAAACGAGTGCTTACGATCGGGACTGTTTCTATGAGATGAAGAAGCGATTCGGCCAAGCATCGAACATAAGGATTTAAAAATCTTACCTGGGTCGCTACCCGCCGCCCACCACCACCAGCCCAGTTCGACTTCGCCCCTGTGCTTGTACTCGTCCGTCTTCTCCTCCTTGACGCCTTTCAGGCCCACTCGGACGGTTTCATACACGCTCCCAGTGTACCAATGGTAGTTGGGCGCCTTGCTGACTAGGGTCAGAATACGCGCGAACGTGCGCTCGGGGAGGGTGTGCTCAGAGCTGGGAGTGAGCGTGGCGAGGAGGGTGTTGGCTTCCTGCGCCTTCGTGACGGTGTAGTCCGGAGGGTCCTCATTGTACCGCTCCGTGACGAAGAGGGTGTTGTCGCTGACATCGAACAGGAGATATTCGTGGTTGACGCCGGTGGCAAGCTTCTTATACTTGATCCACGCAACCGCAAGGCTGCTAGATGCCGCAGTGGCGACGAGATCGTCGTCCCACTGATTGACCTTGATCCATTTAGAATCAGCAGTGGAATAAGCGGGACGGTCCGACTTCGATGACGATGACGAGGAAGATGAGGAAGACGACTGTATGAACTTCAAGTAACTTGAAGATGCCTGCATGGTTTCACAGATGGGACGTGAGGGTGCGCAGTTAAGTCGTCGAACTAGCTGTGATTACTTATAATTGGCGGAAAACCTGCTAAAAATATTCGTAGGTGTTTGATCACTTATCGATGGTGGGAGCGAGAGTAGAGATTTAAAAGATAACATTAAACAAGCAAAATGTTCGGATCTCGCCTGGGATTCCACATTAAGGTCCGAAATTTTTGCTTGTTATCTTTTAAATCTCTACTCTCGCTCCCACCATCGATTTCCTGTTTCTCCTTTTTCGCCTTCCATCCGCACATATGCTTGCGTTATTTACACGAGGCTTGGCTGGCACCCTTTGTTGATCACGCATTTTGGGCTGGCGCAACATTTTACACCCCTTCTCTGCTTTTGCTGAACAGGTCTCTGAATGTTCGTTCGCTGCCCTGCACCTGGGTCACTCTCTGCCCCCACGCATTCGCTTTTATTGCATAATACACTATACAACGACAAGGCTGCTCTCAGTTGCGGACTTCCCTTTGTCCGTGTTTATGCCGAGCCACCAGAAAGATGTCTGCTTCTACATTCTTACGCCGTAATTTCTTTCGCTGCGCTGTTCTGCACGGTTGCGACATGTGTCATCGGTGCCTTCGATTCCCTGGGACCGCGCCTTGATGCTCATGAAGACTGCATCTCCTTATCGCACGCTGAAAATGACATTTGTGTTTGAACATACTCTACTAGCCTGCATTGAGGAGACATTGTCTCGCATCGTTTCAGTTTTGTCAGTTTCATGACACTGGCATGATGATACTTGTACAGGTCGCAGATATTCAATATATTTACCTTTCGTTTACACCTTAGTCCCTTCATATGGGTCCGATCCCGTGAACGGTGAGACGCTTCATAGTTCCCGACACTATGATGTCAATCACAGCGGCAGGGCCCTGCGCGGTCTGCGATGCTACTATAAAGTATATTGATGGCTTGGTAGTAACGGCGCAGAAAACATCGGCTGTTTCCTTTTTAGGGACCGCTTGCCAGTGCGACTGCTACTACCACCACCACCACCACTACTACTACTACTACTACCACTACCGTTAGTAGTTACTTATCCCGACAATTGAGTAGGAATTTTTACCCTGGTGTCTCTCTTACTGGTGCAGTGTAATACTACCTATATGTAAAAACTCCGGAGGGAAAAGGCAAGAAAATAAAGCTACCGCAACGTATTTCAAAGGGCGTGTTAGTAGATAATTTGGATGTATTTTCCTCTATAATTAAATCTACAGCTGCGCAGGTGCACCAAGGACTGTCTTGATCATCCCCCTCATGATTCCCGTCCCGTCCTCCGTCTTGAGCTCCTCGTACCAGTCTAGCGTCTCCTGCGGGTCGCCTAGCTGGTGTGTCACCCCAGACCGCTTCCTCGCACGTAAAACCAGCTCTGCCGTGCGCTCTCCCCGCTGATCCTGGAAATCCCGGAGTACAGCGTGAAGAGTCTCGACATCTGGTTTTGTCGACGATGCAGGGGATATCCGGTGCTCTCGGAACAGCTGTTGAAGCACGAACGCATCTTCGAACGCCTGGCAGCCTCCTTGCCCCAGATCTGGACAGGTAGCATGCGCGGCGTCGCCGATAAGTAGTGCACGTCCGGATTCAAGGTCGACAAGTGTGGGAAGCGTCTTGGTATCGTGTATTTCTACGCGCGCAACCTTGGAGGGGTCTAACCGTTCAATGAGTCTTTGAACAGCTGGATGCCAGTGACCAAAATGTTTCGCGAGAGTAGAGCGGTATTCTTCCGGACGTTTAGGCGCGGAGGATAGAGGAAGAGGGACGTCGAAGAAGAAGTAATAGTGTGTCGCTGACATGGGCATGAATGATACTCGTTTCCCCTCGCCAACAAATTGCGTCCAGTTATCCTTTGATATCAGACCCTGTGGCTCGCCATGAAATAAAAATATAAGAAGAAAATAGTAAATCAAACCTCAAACTCCTTCATTTCGATAGGACCATTCCAGTTCACATATCCGACATAATCTCTCTGAATTTCAGTCTTGGTGACCTGGTTGCGCAGCTTGGAATGCGTTCCGTCTGCGATAACGACAAAGTCGGCTGTCTCCGTCCTTCCGTCTTCAAACGATACGATAACGCCGTCCTCGGAAGTCGAGTAGGATACGGCACGCTTCTGGAGGTGTATGGGTGCTGGAGCATTGGCATCGAGGAGCATCTTCTGCAGTTCAGCTCGTGCGATAGGGTATGCTCGTTGCTTTACCTGCAACCAAATCGGTTCAAGCTCTGACCGTTAGTGAAATCCTACGCACCTCCTCGTACAGGGGTAGCAAGCTGAAATCGCAATACACCTCGCCACTGTCCCACTTCCGATAGCTCATCCTATCCATCTGGCCAGATACCCTTTCTACTTCCTTGAGGAGCCCAAGCTTTGCGAGGACCTTGACGCCGTTGCACCAGACGGATATAGCTGCGCCAACGGGTCGGAGATCCGAGACTCGCTCATAAACGACGGCTTCGTGGCCGTCCTGCTGCAGAGCAATGGACGCGGCCAGCCCACCCATGCCGGCTCCGATGATGCATACCTTCATAGTGGGAGCAGGAGTTAGCAAGCAAAGGAGCTTGATTCACCTTTATCTGCATCTCCGGATCCGATAAGTATCCAAATCGGTCTAGAGCTTCGCGCACCCCGCGGCGTGCGAACATTGCAGATCAGGGCATAAATGAAGAGCGCAGCCTAGAATGTGTGGAAAACTTAAGCTTTGAGAGGACCTTCAGCACGACCAGCCTGAGAGAGCGCGCCCCATTATTGGTGAGAGCGCGCGTTCAGGCGACGGCAGCGAGGAGGACCGTCGTCGTCGCAGTATATGGCGAGGACGCTAGTGGTGGTGGTAGAAAGAAAGAAGGGCCATGTTTCGCTTGAAAATCATTTCCCATTTTTTCCTATTTTGTTCACTCAAGATCAATACAAAATTTCGGTCAAACGGTTTTATGCAAACGTATTTGCATGTGTAAAATTCAGATGCGTATTGGAAATTCACTGCTTCGACTCGACCATCACTTGCTTTTCGATGAACGTCCCACCTTGCAGCAAAACTGGCAGCTTCCCCTCCTGTACCGTGCCCGCCACAGAGGCCCATCCTTAAGGTTGTTATTTCAGACGCATATAATAACGCGCAAAGGGAATGAAGAATGGATAAATCCAAAGATGGCCTCCCTTGGTTCATGTTAGAAAAAGGTTCGAGGTGCGTTGAGCATTTCCTTCCTTTTGACTGGCTTCAATGGGGGTATCCAGGGAGGAGAGCAAAAACTTCGAACTAGGTGCAATACAATGGATCCAAGTTGTTACCAAAGTAAGCCAGCGCGACGCGACAGAGGTCCAGGTCTAGCATACGGGATGGCAGAGAACGGTAGGCGGTGTCGTTCGAGACGAAGAGGCACAAACGAGATAAATTCGAAAAGATTACGGTACATACGCGAATGCTCGCACGGGTGAGCCATCTCCGTCTTTCAGATTCAAAGGGACGAAATTAACGAATGCACCTTCAGGTATAGCTGCCAGGTTCTTTAGGTTCTCCACGATGAGTCCGCCAGCACCAAGAATCGCCTGATGCACCCCAAAATCATTCGCGGCCCCTTCTGTCTCGTCGGGACTCAGAGTGTCGATTCCGATTGCTGATACACCGCGAGCAACGAGTTGCCTAGCGGCATCTGCATCGAGGAAAGGATGGTTGACATACTCGGGTTTGCCCCAATGTTTACACCAGTCTGTACGGATGAGAACAATGGCATCCGATCTGTCGCCGATGCTCAGGCTGAGGTCGTCCCAGGTGATTCGGCCTCGAGGGACGACCTTTTGACTGACATCGACGACAATGGCGGGGCGTATGAAGGAAGTGAGGGGATCTGGTCGATGGACTTGGCTTGGGCGAAGAAGTGGGAAGGGGCATCGACGTGGGTGCCTGTGTGTGTGCAGAGAGAGAGGGCTTGGACGCTGTAGCCGTGTTCTGGGACGGTTGCATGGGGAGAACAGGTATAGGGTGGGTCGCCGGGATAGAAGGACATGTTGAATGGATCGAGTGGGTAGCTGAGGTCGATGCTTTGGACGGTCATAGTTGCGGCGATGATTAGCGAACCGATGATCCAAATGGTAAGTGCGATATCTTGACCGGCGTCGTCTACTGACCACCTATTTTCAGCGGATGAAATAACCACGACTAGACCGTGGTAATAGTCATATGATGGTGGAAAGACGGCTCTGACGGCAAGTACCATCTTCGACACTGATTCTGCTCTGAACTTGGGCGGCAAGTTCAACTCGTTTCTCCTTTCTGCTATAGATGGACAGCATCTCTACGACTCGGAAACCAGGAACCACCAATCACTCAAGCTGGGTTCCCTACGGTCTTTTCAAGTTCGCCTACCGACGTCGCCCAAGTTTACTCTATCGTGCCGTCTTTCTCTTTCAGTCCGATATGTCGATGCAAACAAGCACAAACCTAGTGCGATTTCGCCCCTTTCTTAGTCTATCATGGACCCCGACATCAAGCTCTACCTGAAGCCACGCCCTGTACACTCCAAGTTTGGCAACCACCCATGGATGCTACTAGATTTTGATTTTCCCTACGGTCCCTTCTGCTCATGGCAGACAATCCCTCCAGATGCAACCGAAATACACACCGTCCATTCTCCAGCCCTGGCTGCTGCTCTCACCACGCTTCACGTAGAAATCCTCCCCAAACTGCGGAAGTTCCGAACAGACATCCCACGAATAAGATCTGCAGCAACCACTAGCGCTTTCAGCGTTGTCACCTGGGAGGGGTTTGATGCGATAGAGCAGGCCCAAGGTTTCTTCGCACATTGCCAGTACCAGCCGGTCAAGCTCATGCTCGGTGACAAGGCTCCCCCCTTCACCTAGCCGTTACCGCATGAGTTCCAATCACTCTCCGGAGTTTTGGAAATTTTTGGACGATGTCCTATTCCCTGTAGGTCGCGATATGGAGCTGGCCGACCTTGATACGGACTTCCAGCGGCTCCTTTGGATGAGCATTCTTTTGGTGCTGGCGGAAAATCTTAGTGAGTCTTTCTATGAATCACGGATCGCGCTCAGTTGACAATCCCCGCACCAGCACCTTTACTAGAATTGCAGAACTATATCCTCGGCCGCCTTCGAAGTACGTAGAATTGTCCTTTCCCACTTTTTGTCTTAACGTCGGTGGGATACGTCCTCGGATGCATTGAGAAATATGTCCTGCCTCCCTTGGACAGATGGATCGGTGGTGGAGAAGCTTTTGGCGACCAGTCGAAACTTGGTTGTTCGACAACGACATTGCTTGGAACTGTGAGGCGCCCCATTTACAGCTTAATCGTTTCACTTACAAGCTTACGCAGGGAAAGGTTAAGATAGATTGATGGCGGTATTCCACTTCTTGTGTTATTACCGGTGTATCGATCTGCAGCAATGTCATCATTCCAGATTGTGTCTGGTGCTGCTGAAAAATGCCGATGGAATCTCGGTGCTCTTAAAGTTTCAGGTCTGCGTTTCCCAGAAATCTGAGTGATGGCAAACATTACTGCACTGAGGGATAGAGTCATGGCAAATGACAACTTTTTGCAGGGAAGACATGGTGAGAGGTTAAAGGCACACGATACGTCTATAATCTTGCTTACATGCTTGGACATGTTTGCAAAGGTGCGACAGGGAAACGACTGCGACGGTTGACGCGCTTGACACGTAATGTCAATGTACCGAGAGAGGGGTAATTTGTATCTCCACCATGGGCTATACTTGAAGCCCCACCCTGCCCATCCTAAGTTTGGCGACCGTCCATGGATGCTGCTAAACCCCGATTTTCCTTACGGCCCTTTCTGCTCAGCTTGGGGAACAATTCCTCCTGACGCAACCGAAGTCTATACTATCCATTCTCCAATCCTGGCTGCCGTTCTCACCAAGCTCCAAGTCGAAATTCTCCCGGTACTGTGCGAGTTAAATATAGAGATCCTACGTATCCGGGCTACAGCTGTTTTCAGCGTTGTTCCTTGGGAAGGCTTTGATGCGATGATACCGGCCCAAAAATTTCTCGCCGACTGCCATTGCGAGACCGTCAAGCTTGTATTCGGCGACAAGTCTCTCCCTCCACCTTCCCGGTACCGCAAGGATGCGAAGCATTATCCAGAGTTTTGGTAGCACGTGGACGAAGCTGCATTCCCACATCGAGATACCGAGCTCGTCAATCTTGACATGGACCTCCAGAGGCTACTATGGACCAGCATTCATATACTTTTGGTGAAATCTATCAGTGAGCCTTTTATCATTTTATGCCTTCTATTCATTTCACGTATTTTGTGTCAGTGCCTCTTGTAGAATTGAAAACAGAGGTTATGAAGAGCATGCAAGGTAGTAGAGTCTCCTTTTCTGCGTGTTATGCTGAGATCCTTCTTTAGAATCCACCTGGTCACGTCTTGCGAGACACGTCAGTAAAAACATGCTCAATATTTGGCGTGTGAGCGACGAAGATACCAAGCGCAAGTTGGCTCAAGTACGCGTCTTAAGATCCGCAAGTACTGAGTCAACAGCCAGTGCAAGTACAACGACCTCTACGTCTGATAATGAAGAGCACTCGGCGCTAAATCCTTCGTTTCCGTTTCGTAGCGGGTTCTCACCTATGCCGTTGCTTGCAAACGTGAGTCGCCTCGTTTTCATGTTTGTTACTCACGGACAGGATACAGAGAAAGGTCAAGACAGGATAAGAGAGGTTCTCGGTGGTCCTCAGAAGGTTGGTGTCATACGTATCGTTGCCGGAATATTATCCTATCGGATCGTGTTTCAATTTCTTCTGATAAATGATACAAAAGAATGGTAGCATTTTCTGATAGGATTACAGTGGGAAACAATTGAAAGCACCCGTACGAAGAACCTAAGTCTGGAGCCCATAGCGGATATGGTCCATACCATACCATCTCTTCATCATGTTATCCTAGAAGGATTGTTTCGTGAGGAAAGACAGAGTGCAACTTTCCAGACACTCACAAAGGCAGTACGAGGGAGGAAAGTATCCACCATCCATACAAACCATGACTTGCTTCCTTCCCAAAACCATGCCCGAGGATTGGCTTTCAGAGCCTCTGGCACCACGTTCTTGGCATAGTCTTCAGCACTCATGGCGCCTCCTGAGATTCAAGACGTAAGAGAATTAATGGAGAATGGAAGGACAAAGACCTTGAGATACCTCCTTTCGCTTTCCGAGGACTATAGATTCGATAGACTTGTACAACGAACTGCCGGGAAGCGGATTCAGCTTGGTCTCGATGATATCGCTTTTCACGCTGCCGGTACATAACTGAAGGAGTGATAGTTTGGTTACCGGATACATATTTCGATTTCCATATGCAACGCTCACATTGACAACCTTGATACTATGGAAGGAAGAATTATTTAGGCGTAGGTTTAATTTGAGGGCATAGGAAAACGCACTTGAAAGGAGACAATTCAATACGCAGCGTGTTCCCGTATGCGTGAAGAGCGGCCTTCGAGGAACTGTATGTTGAACCAAATGGATACGGTGTTACACCAGCAACGCTACCGACTTGAAGAATACACGCGTCACCCGAAGCAATGAGAAGGGGCACGAATGCTTTGACCATACGCATTGCGCCGAATACATTGACGTCGTAGAGATCTTGTACTCGCTTCATGTCGAGATCAGCTGCGGCAGACAAGAAGGCTAGAGAAATCCATGTAGATAGAGATGGAGAGATATACTTCGAGAAACGGACATACTTTGACCACTAGACTACGATGAATAAAAGGAGCCTAACATAAGTTGGTGAAGGCTTACGCATTATTGACCAATATGTCGAGTTTACCTCCAGTGATTTCCGCTACTTGGTCGCGAACATGGATGATCTGCTCCTCGTTCGTAACATCAAGAGCAAACGTCTTTATCCCAGAGTTCGAGAGCTCCGAGAGTGCAGTTTCATTTCGGGCCGTAGCAAATACAACCAGACCTGACACCAGCTTTTTCAGTGTACGATGCGCCCGAAGCAAAAAGGCTCCAGCTTGCCTTGCTTGTGGAATTCTCGAGCAAGAGCATTTCCAATACCTGTACTGCACCTAAACCAAATTGTGGACTAGACCAGCATCAGTGCATTTGAATCGTCGTACCCTGTGATCAGCACTGTGTTTCTTGGAGACATGACAAGAAATTGTTGAGTGTGTAAGTCGCTTATTACACCGAGAAGCGCAACATACCTCACCCTCCACCTTCCCAGGGCCTCATGGGCGCTGGATGTTGGGCGGATGATCGGCCAGTGCTCGGCGGAGTTATCGGACCGGGGAACGTCGGGGGTCCCGGGGACCAATCGTACAATCTTCTCATCATGTTAGATTGGAACTGTCATCGTTCTCATCATCATCTTTGAGAGATGCATTCTACAATGCGCCATGTTTCGGCTCGCGCAAGCTTCAGACAGTTGGGATTTCCTCGAACTTATCGGGTAAGTCGCAGTGTTTCCAAAAGTCGTATAAAGAATGTTAACCATGCAGCCGAATTAGACCATCTACCTATGCGCGCCAACATCGAATACACAATGTCAGAAAGGTCAAGGACGCGCGCATTAGCAACTAGGGGCCCTCTCTTTCGGGACAATTTAGAATCGCCTTCATGCCTTCTCTTGGTCATTCAGTTCACTTGGGCTTCACGTCATCAGCTTTTTATCAAGCTGGAGAACAACAAGTGGAAGCCCGTTTGTTCCCAGCTAATATTTCTAAAAGAAGCCCGCAATCGTGAAAAGCGGTTGTAGATACGTGTTTGGCGACAACTTTAAGGTTCCAAGCTGGATCATACCCGGGCCCACGGCTTTTCGACGGCCGCCTCAGGCTCGCTGTTGTCCCCCTCAGTTTTCAAACAGACACTTAATTTGTACAGATACCAGGGTTTGTCTCGAAAAATATCTCCGTAAGCCTTACCTCTCCTGTTCGTTGATTTGAAGTGCGTTGAACTGTGTAGAGAAGTCTCGTAACTGCACGTTCAAAACGTGTTTACTAAAAATTCAACTGACGTGAAATATGGATAAACGCATCCCCATACCCCTTGAACTCATTGATATAATTATCAGTGAATGTCACCTCGACATTTCTACCCTACGCTCATGCTCTCTGGTTAGCCGATCCTGGTCTCCTCTCGCTCAGTCCCACCTATTCTCCCACGTCCGCATCGAGCCTGAAGGGCTCTGCACCTTCCCCGGGGGTCTATACTCAACGGATGAATTTTCTTATCACGTCGAGTATCAAGGCGTCCCCAGCGCAAACTTTTCCCACTGCGGTAAACTAGCCACATTCGCAGCACTTTTAAAGTCGACCCCTCATCTCGGACCGTTCGTGAGAGAGTTGCATGTCGGGGCGTACCTGGATGAAGTATGGCCGCGAGACTCGGGCGACATCCGAGAGATCGTAAACATTCTCTTACCCAGGCTCTTCTCCTTGACGATAAAATTCCACAAGTTGCAGAGCTGGGAGGAGCTACCGATTATTGCCATATCAGAGTCACCGAAGCTGACATATCTGGAGTTATCTCATATTCTGTTCCCTTCTGTCTCCAGCTTTCTTATCTTTCTCGGGACGCTCCCGGCGCTGAGGGTCCTTATCTTAGACGGGGACGTGTGCATCGAGAACGCTGCCTCCATATCCCAAGTCCAAATTGTGCGATCTAAACCGCAGCTGCGCGCATTGACAGTCCACACCACGCCTTCTTCCTACTGTACCATCCTTGACTGTCTCTTGTCGCCTTCGTCACCCATCGATGTAGCTGCCATCCAGAGTCTATCTCTTTTTTGTCGTCTTCGAGATAAAATCACCCCAAATACTGCCGTGACGCATTCTACGACGCAGTTATTAACGCACATAAGCGGCCCACTGGAACACCTACGGCTGCCCGTCACGTTGACTGGTCAGTGATGACTGACATCCTCACGTACACTCGCTCACGCTTCCTTTCTTTAGGCCCGCTCTTCAAATCAATCTCTGCCTCCCAGCTCCAGTCATTGTACATCTGCAGCCAAGCGGGAGTGCCTAAATGCCTGAAATGGCTTATCCAGACGCTCTCCCAGCCGTCCCCGTTGGCGTTGACGTCCCTCTCCATAGACGTCCTACACACGACGCTCTTCTGCGATGACAGATTCGAGGCTACCACCAAGCTATGGAACGATCTCGCCGCTGTCCTAGATTCCAGCGGTGTGAACGTAAGGAGCATAGCAGTACGCATTAAAGGCGTCAGCCGTTTTGCCCGTATGGGCGCTCAGGCACAGGACGTGATGAAGATACTGAATGGGCATGGAGCAGGGCTGGAGGCGGAGGTGAACTACTATAGAGGCGATGTGGTGTATAGCGGTAAGAGTGGTTTACGGAGCAGAACTGCTAGTCTGACACTAAATTTCAGGGTCATATTTGGATTCGCGTTACATTGTGCCACCGTATCGTGCACCGACGGATTGGGCAGCTATTTGGGGTGTCTAACGGATGCTTTGGTGCTACATTTCCTCCGGCTTGTGGTTGGTCTGATCCCCGTTTCTTGAGTTTCCTGGGGTCCGGTAGTACAAGTAAATGCTCTTTTTTTCTTGAGAAAAATCCAGAAGCTGTTTCCCCATCATAGCGTTCAGTTTAAGCGTCAGCTTGGACTGTCAAGCTGCTCTTGTCAGAATATGACAACCCTATATTAGATGGGACCCTGAGACTGCCATGTACCAATCATGTTTCCTTTTCTGTAATTTATATTGTCGTCTTCCTTGCCAGCCGGTATGGTATGCTGGTCTCTTCTCTCGGCTTCTCGTTATCATGGAGGAATGGCTCTGCGTGTTCTGCCCAGTGAGGGTCCACGAGGAACGTGTCGCGATTTCAGTGAGAGTAAGTCACTAACATCCGTCTTTGCAGACTTTGCTTAATGGATAAAACTTGTATGGTTCATAGACCCATGCATACAGTCAAGAGCTGACAGCGGTGTAAAATATCCTCACAGCTGCACCCATATCATTGACAGCAACACAGTAGATAAAATTAGAGATAACGTTGCGTGGGAAGCTTTAGAGAAGCGTCGTGAGAGCAAAGGCATCGCTACGGTGTCATCTATCCCATAGTCGAGGGACAGGTCCAGCAATAAAGTCCACACAAAGTTTCCATTCGCCATCTTCGAGCACCATCTCCAAACCACAGAACCGTCTGTGGCCACCCAACAGATCGGACCTCAAAAAAGTCCCATCGAGCGGCTGCCATCCGAAGACATCAAAATTTCTATGATACTTCGCCAGTTCCAATCGATTCCGATTCGGAGGCGTCCGGGAAATCCAATTGACCTCCACCTCAGTCAATGGATTATGCAGATATGTGAATATCTGCTGTAGTACTTCCCGTACGGTTATCGTGTCAAAACTGCGGATAACAAGAGGGCCCCACTGTCCGGGAGACATACAGTACCGAAGCATAGGGTGTCTCGAGGTGCACGGAATATTGCGGACAGTATCGGGCGTGAATGCAGATGCGTGGAAGTCGGGTGATACTACTCCAAATGCTGTAGGATCGTTCACGAAGCGCGCGGTATTGGGAGGATGAATAATGTCCCAATGCAGTGCAGGGAAATGTATATACCCGGGGTAAGCCACAAGGAAGGCGTGGGGTTGTTGGCGAAGCTGGTAGTGCAGTGTGATTTCACTCAGAGGTGGAGGAGTAGGTATTACGGGGGAAGGGGGTATGAAAGGCACGACCGGGGGTGTGCTAGGAGCTGGTGGGCTCGCAGGAGCAGGTAAATCCGGAATGACTGGGTTAGGAGGAGTCCAGCCAGGTATCACTGGGGGAGAGGGACCCGAATTATCGAGATACTCGTGTGGAACCACTGGAGGCGTGGGATCGTATAAGCGCTGGCCCCAATTAACAGGCGTTCTGGGGACAATAGGTGCCTGCCAATAGGGCAGGGCTCCTGCTGTGAACATCGCAGGTGAAGGTGTTACAGTGGGATTATGAAGATGTTCACATATAGGACAAGAACAGAACCCAGTAGAACGATGGTTTGGCCCGTGATGCCATGGGAAATCGGGTGCAATCTGATTGCCATCGTTGTTTGGAAGGTGCCGGTCATGATCATTATTCCGATGTTTGCGTCGACGTCGTCGATTCATGTTACGGTCAACATGATCGCAGCTGACTTCGTACCGAAAGCTGTGGGGGTTGTTTACGATGACTGGAGCGTTACCGCAAGCGGACCATGGGTAGCCATTCGAAGGTGAATCGTGCTGCATGCTGAAAACAACAGCGAGAGTAGTAGTAATTTGGGTGGTCCGCCAGCCATACGAGTTATATATAGGAAATCGGGGCCCTCCAAAGACGAAGATCAGTATACGACAGAAAGGGAACAAGCGCACGATAGCGGTCTTTCCAAAGCGAGCGGTCCTCCCCTGGAAACAGCAATACAAACCAAAGACAATAGGCGGCGATTACTGGTCCATCTCAGAACGGTACCGGGAATATAATTCCTTCCATGGCACTTGTCGTCGCAAGGGCCTAGGATGAGTACCTGTGCCACACGTATATGGTTCTTGTCGAGGGCGCCGTGCCTCATGGACGTAGAAGAACAAGGATAGGCATTGACTTTTCCCTGATTTCAGAATTTGCCAAAAAAGGACCAAAATTCTTTTGTTCCAATCCGAGAAAGGAATCAGACGCGCTGAGTCTCACCTTACGAACAACAGACAGAATGGTTCCAAAACAATTGTGGATTCTTCTCATTATCCACATCATATCAAAAAATGGTACAAAAGAGCAAGAGATGGTCCCTCGGCAGCGTTTTCGGTCGTAAGAAATCAAAGTTGTGTAGGTTGCATCTCATCATTCGTTACACGATATGCTGATATATGTTCCCAGCATGTCCTCTGAAAAAGCGTAGCGAAACTCCCCTCCGAAATGATCTGGCCACAACTGAGCCAAGGTCAACCCAGCTAACGGCAGTAGAGACTCAGAAACTCCTCTGTGACATATATTCTGCACGCACCAACGAAGCGGCCCCCCCCTTTTTGCAGCGGAGTCTTTTCGTCATATTTCATGATTTGCTGCGCATGCATACAACTGATACCTTCGATCTCGCTAATTGTGAAGCCGCTGATGAGTTGTTGGCGACATTCTATGGTCTAGACTGGAAGAACGTTTGTGATTACTTGGGACTGGACAGCAACAAAGGCGACGAACAATTTGAGAAGACAAATATCACCCACATCAACCTTCCGGAGTCAGTTCAAGAAGAAATGTATGATATGATCAGGCTTAGTGTGCGGGCTAGTGATCGTCGTCATGTTTATCACCATGTCATGCCGGTAAGCTGATGTATTTCTACTCTGGTTCTGGGACATTATACATCTTTCCAGGTGGTTACAAAGAGCCTTTTGTTTTTCGGGGGACTTCTACACACTTACATCAGCGACAAGTTATGTCTTGACGGAACTACCTCAGGAGGCTTTGTAGATATCATGATTCGACACCAAAACAAAACGATCCTCATCTTTATCATACTGAAACAGAAATTCTTCCTAGGTCACCCTTCTTCAGAACTTCTAGCACAGGTTGTCGCAGAGATGAGCGGTGAGTAAAGGCTTTTGGTAGAGTCCAAAGTCTGATACCTTGAGTAGGGATCTTCGCACTGAACAAGAAATTGGGTCCCCCGTTCCCAGTATATGCTATAGTCTCTGACCTGTCGCAGTTCTTCTATTACTGCTACACAGGTACGCTTTCATTTTATACTGATGGTTCTTTTAAATCACAATGTCGCGTAGGAGATGAATACACATCCCTGGGGAACTTCGATCTGGCCGCAAAGGTCGACTTTGACATCGAAACCGCTAACAGCCTCACGACGACTTTCATGTTATCATCTTGTACGTGGTACTCACGCATGTGTACATGAAATACCCTCATAAAGCTGTAGTCGCATCCGATTTCTTCTCTATATTACTAGAGGGATTCTATTTCTATTCAGAGGATACAGCAGAGCACTTACGGCCTTTGGGGGGCCCCGCGCTTGTGAGATACAACCACCGCCTTCTCATGCAACTTTGACTTACTGCTCTTCCCTTAGGTCCGCTATAAAGCAGCTGCCCGAGTGACCTCGTCTTATCAAGACGAAATTATCAAGAACTTCAGACGGAGGGTGCCCTGGAGCAAAAAGAAGGGCGTAACAGAACCTCAAAAGGCAATTGGAATCGCCCACACGGTCCTCTGTTACCTTGGATTGACGTGGATTCCCGAGAATGGCCGGGCGAACAGAAGCGGGAAACTCGACTTGGCTTCGATTAAGGGGCTAATGCCCGCAATTACTATGCGATATAAAGTCGACGATAGTAACGCCACGGTCCACCTCCACGCCTTCGAGACGGATGCTGACACTGATAGATCTGGTTTCCTGATGACATGGGCAGAGGCCGAGGCACGTCGTCGTTACCAGTTACTTCAGAGGTTGATATACTTATCCATTCATGCCAGGCATGTCACTCCTTCAGCCCCGATTCATTGACGTCTTGTTTCGATGCTGGAGCAAAAATGCTGATATCGGGGATTCTCGAGATGGTTCAAAAGTGCTTACTGGTTCCTGTTTGTGGCTTCATCCGAATAAATCCGCCTTTGCATAATTTGACCATAATTTTAGGATTCATCCACCACATCACGCCAACGAGATGAATATGTTGGAGCGCGCAATGCTATGCAGGAAGTACACGATATTCTGGCGACTACCATGGAAGATGCGGAGCGCGAGAACGCTTTGAACCTTCTCCGAGAAAAGTAAGTTTTGTGCGAGGAACACCGAATTGTATACTCATATTTTGAGTAGGCTATCAGCATTGAATCTCGAGAGTGTCGACTTGGATGTTTATCGACACATGCGTGAAGACCAGATTCGAAAGAACGAAGACGAGGAGCATCGTCAGTACCGTAAACGAGAGGTCGAACTTGCAGAGGAGGCCAAGAGATCTTCAGATCAGGCTCCGATCCTGGCCTCTGATGTTCTGAGGCATGTCATATAGTGGGGAAAGTGGACGTCTTTGTTTGGATGTGAAAAGGAACGATGGTTTCGTTGAAGAAGGATAGTCGGAACGGCTCGTCTCTCTAATCCGTTGTAAGGCTCGTGCAATGGCGTATTGGACTCTTTGACGACATTAAGCATGGCAACGCGACCAGTAACAGGAATGTTTACTCCTTACCTCAGTTCCATTCAACAGCACGTAAACACAAGCTGTGCATCGAGAGGATCACGCACCGATAATCATTTTTCATAGTGATGGATGTGCTTCTTCGGGATGACTTCATCCATGAGGATGTGAATATCGCTATGGACCATGGGCTTCAGCCAGGAATTCTACAATGTTATATTAGTATTTCTTTTGATTATTGAGGAACTAATGGAGGTCTGGATACACGTATCGTTTCGACATTCTGGGAATAGAGAGGTACTGGTCGAAAATCCGTGAATATAATGAAGACCATGGAATAACATAGATTCGTCATGTAAATACGTCTTAACGAGTCATTTGCAACTACAAAAAACACTCCCCCTTCTCCAAGCCAAGCATGTTCTTCACCTTAGAGCAAGTCCAAGTATCGCCCTGCTTGCACAAATAATATTTCCCGCCCGCGTTTTTGCAGTTGTGGGCACTCTTTAGGCCTTTGCTATCTGACGGGTCACAGCCATCACTAATTAACGGTGAGCTCAAACCAAGAAGAGATCGAGAAAGAACCACTGACGATGCCCATCTATTCTCGTCCTTGTCGATCTTTGCGCCGTTGGAACAGTAATTTGTGCCGCGGCGACTAGGAGTAGCCATGATATTCACGGTGCAGAGGGCGAAGAAGATAGATAGAAGGAGGCGGGTTTGCATGATGAGAGTTTGGAAAGTGATTGAGGACAGAAGAGAACCAGCTCGAGTCTGAGGTCCATATTGTTGGACGCTGGGCTTTTATAGTAGTGAGACGATGGTACCCACCCATACAAGGGAATACACGATCACTCGTAGAATGGACTACTAGCGGCGTCAGCATCGGACCTCAGTTGGGCCTGACGATGTCTATCGACTTAGGTTGTCGGGTGCGTTATAGCGACGTTTTTGAGAGTCGCATTGTAACTATCCAGCCAGATAGAGCCATGACAATGTCACTTTAATGCGGCAGTCGTAGGCCAAGGCATGGACAACGGCATCCAAGTTACGGAGTGACTCTGGAGACTACGCGGCTCGGTGATTCCAGACTAGCCGATTCAAGCTCGTCGTTACGAAATCCCATGGCATGCGACAGACTTTTGACTTTTATCAGTGTAGAAGCGCGGAAAGGTGGTACGGGAGGAGCTAAAGGCCGACACAAGATGGCAAGAGCTGGGTTGCACAATCAGTCGCCGTAGACGCTCTCTGAGACGCGTCGAAAATGCAATCTATTCCAAGGAAAGACGTGTCGCGTTGCCCGTAGAAGCTGCCATCTGTCCTAAGGAGGACGCCACGTCACGTTTGATAGTGCCAAAGTCGCGAGGAAGGCCCTTGAAGAACTTATTGTACTTGCATGAAGCCAGAACTAAGCAGCGAGCAATGGGCGCTGAGCATCGTTAGTACTTCGCGATAACACTTGGGAAGCGTTGATTTGAACTTGATTTTGTCTCTGATTTCTTGGTTTTTTTTTGGTGAAATCCGATTTTGCTTTCACTCGAGTCGTGTTCGCGCTAAGTTCGTGTTGATTTCGAAGCCGTGTCCGGACTCCGTGGGGTTTCAAATCTGTCGATGCCGTGTGAAAGCCGTGCGCCGGTCAACGAAAATTCAAAGTCAGATTGTACTGTCCGTGCATGTGCCGAACGTAACGAAATCAACGCCAAATCTAAGAACTTTTTCTTCCGTTTCATTTCGAAATCGGCAGGTTTGTATAAATTCCCACCTCAAGTGTCGAACACAACTCTTACCGAAGAATTTCCTCGGTTGCCTCACGAGCTGGTCAATAAATAACATTATCGACCATCTTTCCGATATCACTCCTTCTCTTCATTTCTATTCCTTGGTAAACCGAGCATGGACGGAACATGAGCAAAAGAATATTTCACACAAACAGCGCTTTTGGGTGTCTGACTCTGACGCTCGAGGCTGGCTTCGCTTGAGTACGAAAAAAAGTCTACCTGATTTCACAATGCTAATATAAATATATTTTCCTAGAATTCCAGACTTTCTCTAACAATGAGGCCGACCTGTATTATCCGGGTGACAATGTTCATTACAACATCTAATCAACGTGGGCCTCTACGTAGCTGGGAATGTTGCACGCACGAGTCGACCATTAGTCAGATTTTTATTTATCGGTTCTTCGTTTCTCAGGCATCGCTCGGCCCGACGTAACCCTTGATAATCATGAACCACCATATGGCATCGACAGTCTTCTCTCCTGCGCTCCCACTACGATGCCTTCGGTAGAGCATAAGGGAGAATTGTTACCAATCTCTGTGAACAACCACAAACCGGCGTCCTGGAGCTTCAAAACTTTGTGTATAATCATCGTCTCGTGCAGCCTACTCACCTGGACCATCTTTCGTTTCTCAACGCCGTCGCAGAACCCTGGTTTCTTCGCCAATATCACGACTTCTGAACTCTGCGAGAGCGGGTTCACTTATTCGGGCCATATTGGACTGAAGGGCGATACAGAGGAAAAGCCGAAGAGGTCGTTCTTCTGGTGCGTCGGTTCCTGCGCTCTCCTTTCCTCTCCAAGTCTTCAACATCGTGCAGGTATTTCCCTGCGGAGCATGATGCGGAGAATGCACCTGTCATGTCCGTCTTCCTCCTCGATGGCTTTTGTTAGAGATTTACACAGTGCAAGGTAGCCTGACAATTGGAGGCGGGCCAGGGACTAGTGGACTGATCAACCCAATCTTCGGCCAGTCGCCTTGCACGATGACCAAAGACGGACTCGTTCGCAATCCCTTGCAGAGCCAGTGGAGCGAATACTACAACCTCGTTGCGCTCGACCATGTACGTTGCATTACTTATCAGTGTTAGGCACTAAGCATTTCCTCAGCCGGTCGGTGCTGGTTACTCCTATGGAACACGAGTCAATAACAGTCGTGATGCAGCCTACGACGTGTACGATTTCTTACAAAAGTTCTTCTCTGTCTTTCCCGAGCTCTCGAAGAACCGGTTCTACGTCTCTGGGGGATCGTATGGTGGTATATACGTTCCTCATATAGCTACAGTTATACACGAGCAGAACCAGCGACATGCGCCGGGCGCCATTCATATCAACCTAGAGGCTCTGCTTGTCAGCAATCCTTTCTCTGTAGGTTGACAAGGCGTACGATGCTGGCTCTGACTGACGATAGTCACAGGACCCTGCCTCGCACTACAAATGGCAACTCTACTACATGTGCACAGTGACCGATGTATACAATTCCACCACCTGCACGGACTTGCATGCTGTCTTACCGTCTTGCCTCGAAAGTATCGAGATGTCAATGATGTCTCCAACTCTTGAGAATAAGCGCGCATCGATGAAGCTATGTGAAGCCATCAAAGAAGGCGACGCCCACGGTAGAGTGATCGAGGACGTCCGGCGTGTAGTACGTCCTCCATAAAATGCCCCGGGTTGGTCTGATGATTTCTCCCAACAGTGCTTCCCCACCGACCCAAGCAACCCATTGTCATGTCACCCGGAATTCGCTTGGACAACTAAGGTTTTCAACAATTCGACCACAAAGTCATTACTTGGCGTCCCAGACTATGTCAATTATACATCATTGAGCGATGATGTGCTCAGTGACTTTAGCAGGAACGCTGATATGTGAGCAGGGTTTAGCAGTGCTTCAAGCTGGGAATTTGTTGCTGACGAAAACGACATAGATGGCACAGACATTATCTCCTCTACGAACCACTTCTGCAAAGTGGTATCCGTGTACTACGTGCGTGAACCTACACGTTTACTCCCTACGTAGGCCTCAATCTCGATGATAGACTGGATAGGTGCTCGCGACGCCAACTGTCCCTGGCCGGGAGTCCTCTCATTCGTAAAATGGTCTTGATAGTACTTTGCATTCTCTCTTACTGACATATACGTAGCTCAAACTCCTACGGACGCCATTCCAACAAGAGTTCCTCGCGGCGCCAGATTTGTCTTGGTCTGATGGGGAAGCGACTGTTCGCGCCATTGGTGCTGGAGCGGGGAACATGACGTACGTACTCTTGGCTGAGGCGGGGCATTTTGTGAGTCATGTCTTCCCTAGCTACTCCGGGGGGATTTGACGAGAGCTGTGTAGGTGGTTAAAGATCAGCCTGCGCTTGCGAAGAAAATCGTGGAGGGATGGATTGAGAATAAGCCTTGGTTTGACTAACCGTGTTAACGGTCATGATAATGTCTAGTGTTGGAAGCTTCGTAAAGAAGTATGCGTAGGCGCGCAATGCAATCTCGCTGTTTCCGGCTACTTGATGACTTGCGGAGGAGGTACTACCGTAGAGGACATAGATTCCTCGCAGCGTTGTCCAATTTCCCGGTCAATAAAGTGAAAGCCGGGAGAAGTTCAAGTGTCTTTGAGGCTTGTCATCATCTTCACGAATCGACAACTTTTCAGGCGACTGTATAATGTAACAACGTTTGTGATGGCGATGCGCTCCAACAATTGCTGTACGGCCGGCCTTCATCATTCCAACGGTATCCATGACATTGTTTTCCCCTTTCCTTGGCCATGAGGAATCGGCGTATAAATCCAGTACTGACCTGTAGTTCCAGGTCGGCTGGTTCCCTGTTTCGCAAGACGAGACATTACATAACGGATAGAAACCACTCCATCACCAGCCTGGAACTTTCCTCCTTTATCGTACCATCGACAATGACAGACCCCTCCATCAAACTGCCTTCACCTTTATTCTCTAGCTCCTTGCCCGAATTTTCTTCGCCACCGTTGACTACTTCAGGCCCGTCGGCCACCTCTCCCGAGCCTTCGAGTGCCATATCCATCCATCAACGGCGCGGGTTCAACTTTCGTTTGACGCTGCACGTGCCACAACGAGACGCTGTATCCCCACATATCGTTCCTGTTCTGCCAAAGGGTCATCTGCAACCTCATGTGTCAAACCTTCCGAGGAGGACAAGTCGCAAGAGGGTTCAGACCTGACTCAGACCGTCGAGACAAAAGGTATCAAAGTGTCCGTGCCTATTGATTTGACGTATTTTACTATACAAATGAATGGTATCGACCCAGAACGTGTATATTCATTAGAAATTGCCCACAGGAAACCCCAAAGCCAGAACTAAGTATGCATGTATTAAACGAATTTAAAAGAGTGGTACCCGTCTTTATGAAGAAGCTGAATCGCGGGTTGATACAGCAGTAGAAGAACTTGTCTCCGAGTGTAGTTTCTCGGTATCTCGAACTCTGGACGAACGGTCCATATTCTTCGCTATCGACCATACAGCGTAAGAGCCGTAGCTATAAAAGCAGTTGTGAGTATACATACAGAAGGGCAAGTGGGAAGGAAAACCTACACTTGCGTCGACATAAGTAGCGCGCAAATAAGAACTAGCATCACACTGAGGGCAATATCACTGGGCGTGTGGAACTTGGCTAACTTCAAACCCCACCAGGCAACCAGATATGCTGCGAATCCAATTTTGCACAAGCTAGGAGGTCACGACAACATGTGATCAGCCGAAATGCTGAGGAAAGAAACGGAACATACAATGATTGCACTGCGGCGAACTGTAACGTTCTCTTCACCAAGAGTTTAGGATACCGAAGTCTATATAGGAAGAGCCCAATGAAGACAGACTGCTCCGTCGTTGCCTGGAATAGCCATATGTATCCGGCAGTTGCAAGAGCGGGATGTCCTGTGATTTGTAGCACGACTTGAACGAATATAATGGCGAACAGTGTCTGTAGAGTCCACATGAGTCCCAAAAAGGTTTTTAAAAGAAAAGTCGTGAAAGAATTTACACAGAGGTGGTGAATGAGCAGAGGCCACCTCATGTTCGGACGGTACGTCAGCTCGAAGATGTCTAGATACGTGCATATTAGCCTCTATGATACCTTAAGTTTCGGGCAAGGAAGAAGACGCACATAAACCGGAGATGAGGTTGCCTGCTACCCTCACCAAAGAGACATTGAGAACGGTGTAGTTCTGGCTCGCCACGGACCCTCCGACACCTTGAGTGACAAGTGCGACCAGGGTCCAAAACGCATTCATGACATCTACAATTACCATCAAGACGGGCCAGGAATATTGCAAGACGGGACTCACAAGTAACAGTATTCCGCTTATTTTCGAAGGACAGACCCCTGTATGTCGCGTAGAGCCCCGGCAATACCATCTCCACGCCTTTTGCGCAGACATACAACAGGAAGAAGTACAAAATTGTTGGGATAGAGTACTGTTTAAATTTTTATGAGCGGGGGCAAGAATGATTTAAAGGTAACTGAGAACTCACAAATGCAACTGTAGTCGGGTACATCTGCAGCATATTGAACTTCATCAACTCTGTCACAGCATCCTCAGACAATCCCTTCGTATTATCGACCGTGAAAGAGGCGTTTGGTGCGACCAGGGTCGAGGCAAAAGGAAAGTCTCTGGTGACATTTTCGTAAGATCTGGGGACTATAGAAATCCGAAAATTACAACCATTGAAGGAATAACATGGATAGGGATCGTACTGCACACATCTCCGCCAGACGGAGAGATATGGGGACAATGAATTTCAGGGCGGAACTGGACGATGTTCTTGTGTATATATCTGTCCTAGCGTCAATCTAAGCGGACATGAGGCGTTCGGAAAAGTCCTACCTGCACATTGTTGTATTCTGCCCCCCTTGCCAGGCCTCTCCAAATGGAACTTCATTGGCCAGAAACCGCTTACAGCTCTCGTTTCTACAGCGAGACTCAGTGACGTGCCCAAGTCATGGACGGACGGAAAACTTACGAATCGTAGACCTGGTTGTCGCCAGTACAATACTCCATCGCCGTATTGCAAATATCAACTATAGCTCTTTGTGCAGCTAGTGCTTGATTATCGGCATTGGTACCATTGTAGGATACTCCCAGCTCCTCTGCGATCGTAG